>OY101447.1:10806496-12006496 GCA_956483635.1 Panzeria rudis
CCTTAACTTGCTGAAGCCACTATTCGACATACCCAGAGAAGAAAAGAATTAATTCCGTCCAAGGCCCGGCTATGCAGTCAATTTTCACTCTGCAGTACTATTTTCATGAACTTTATTTGCATATTTTTATGGTCATTATATCCTTTTCAACATGGAAAAAACGTTCATGGACGATATTGCATGCCATCCATACATTCTGGTTCCTTACGGGGATGGGGATCGATTTAATAACATCAGCCTGGCCTTTTATCTGTCCGAATATAAAATGTTAGGCACCAAGAAACCAAGACATATTTTGTGATTCCTATTAGGAACAAATCAGCAAAATCGCATAAATAGCTTAAATATTCGCAAACGCGACCATTCTCGTCCTGCTATTTTTCTATGAAGTGCAAATAACCCAACAATTTCGACAAAATTGAAGTTCCTCAAAAAATCTTCAATACTACATATGAGTAATTCCATTTAGCCGGGTGTGACCATTTTACACACATTTTTTGTTATAAATCAAGAATATAAAATTTTTTTTTCTTAAAAAAACAACGTTGCGGCTCGCAAGGACATTAAGCTTAAAGTCGTTGAATAACGGGTAGACACTGATTTATGCTCAGAATGGTCGTCAGCATGCTGCGACGGGTGTGACCTTACAAATCTTCCCAGCAAAACCTTTGCTTATTGGTAGGCAAAAAAGTATATGAGGATTTAAGTCGTAACTACTTACAATATGACTCGATAACTACTTATGTATTTTTGTTTGAGAAGTGCAAAAAATAAGGGATACTCCTTAAAAATGTATTTACATTTTCACAGCAATTAACTAGTTATTATTTGGCTTACTTGAAAAAAATTGTATACACATCATTTTATTATTATTATTATTTTTTATATAAGTATTTCTTATTTTCTTCGACCTTAGTTTGTTAAATTATATTTGGGTTTTTTCCGGCTCTAGGTCACAACAATGTGTTTAAATAAAACTTCGCACTTTTGTTCTATTAAATATTGGTAAACATTTATATGTATATTTATTCGACATTTCGAACACCGTCGGTGCTCTTCTTCAGGAATTTTGAGTAAAGCCGTCTATCCGTTCTAAGTGGGAGTTATAAGCCTACTTATTTAAACACATTGTTGTGACCTAGAGCCGGAAAAAACCCAAATATAATTTTTTCTATATTTATATTCTTTTTGGTATACAACTTTTTTTTGGTACATCAATTGAGAGATTTTTATTAAAAATAAGAAAATTATTTTTTCCTTGCATAGGACCGTTTTACGTGGAATCACTCATAGGTAATTGATTTTTTTAAACCTATGAATAAACTGGGAATAAATCAGTGGCATGAGGAAAATTAGGGATGTAACGAATACCGATACCGATACCGATATATCGGCGATACTTCAGATTTTCCGATACATCGGTATCGGCGATATTTTACTGTCGATACGACGATACTTTGAAAATTTTTTTCAGAGTTTTTTTTAACAAATAATTTATTTTTGTTCAATTTTACCATGAATTAAATTCACTTCGTTATTTTTTAAATCTTATTAATATCAATTTTAAAAATTAATAATATTTTATGCTGTTATTTTGTAAACAAATTATTTACTTTTTTGTTAATTTTACCATGAATTCAAACTCAAGTCGTTGTTTTTTAAATCTTATTCCAGCAAAAAGACAATCCAAAGAAGTCATAAAAATGTAGAATTCGCGATCCGGAAGTACATATTGCAAATTTGGATAATTTCTAATTAGTTTTACATATCCTTGCCATTGCAAGAAGTTCTGTTTTTCGATTACCAATCACCGAATTGGAAGCGATGCTAGGACAAATTACCAATTTTCACAATTTTTTTTATGCGAATTTAAACTCAAAACTTTATTTTCATGTAAATTTAAGTGAATAAAAATAAAGTTTTAGAAGACTTTTAATAATTAAGCTATTAAGTTATTTAGAAGAATATTAGTTGATAAATGTTCTTTAAAAAATCGATTTTTTAAAAAGCATGGCGAGTATTTTTTAAAATTACAAAGGAATTAAAAATTTTTTCTTGCTTTTCTACTAATTATCTGCATATTTTTAATATAGATTTTTTGAAGCAAAGAAAATGTAGCTCCCTAAAAATTACTTCCAATTTTTTATACTGGGTTAAAATCAATTTTAAATATTCTCTCTTACAATGTAATTTTGTATAATAAAAAAATTGCACTTGAGTTTTGTTGATCTAAACTTGAACTCAATTTCAATATTCGTATCGGTATCGGAATCGGTATCGGCGATATTTATTTTTAAATATCGGTATTCGTATCGGATCGGCAAAACGGCGTATCGTTACATCCCTAAGGAAAATTTGTAAGAAATTGGGGAAAACAGAGAAATTAGCGTTACGTAATAGGTGAGCAGCCTCTCCAAAAATACCACAAACAGTCCAAGAAATAAAAATCAACCGAAATTCGAAATTGTTGAAAGAAAAAATAACAAAGCTGAAATATCAAAAAAATTCATCAAAATTTCCTGTAACAAATCGGAAATTTTTAAGAAACCCAAAATCGAAAAATCTCAAGATTTAGACAAATAAAAAAAATATCTAAGAAGTAAAATTCAAGTGAAAATTGAAATTTGAAAAAATTTTATATAAATACGATCGTGAATACAAGAATTTCCTTGATTTTTAATTTATTTTATTAAGCTTATTTCCTTTTTTACATTCACTGAGAACTGATAGCTGGAAATCACGGGAACTTCACGATAGCAATTTTCCCTCGAAGGGAAATGAAAATTTCATGCGAACACAAATTTCACTTGTTATTCGCGATGGGGGTGAATAATAATATTGAAAACAGAACTTTGTCTTCACTTTCCTTATTAGAAGTTATTAATTAAGTTATGAGTTTTAATCAAACTGTATGTCTTTACATCCAAAGAGATTTAATTATTTTTGCCTTGAGTTCGGCTTTAATTTAATTTTTCAATTAAATTTTATTTTTATTTAGAGATAAATATGAAGCATGTAGACAAAGAAAATTTCGAGTGCACGGAGGCTTGAACTGACATTTTTCGATAGCTGCCGCTCTTCTCGTCAGAGTTACTTGCCGCGTAGACCACTCGACCAAAGTCGATGGTTTTCAGTCAATAAGAAGCTTCGCAGTAAAAAATGTTCATGTTTTTTGAAGCACTAAAGAAATAATGCGCATAATAATTCGCTTTAAGATATGATCTTCTTCAGAAGCTGATTTATAGCGCCACAACAATGCAGGGTTTAAGGCGAGAAAGTTAGCAAATGTACCCACATCCGATTGATAGTACAAATAAAAAAGTATTTTCTTTTTACTTATATAAAAGATTCGTACACAAATTATACCAAAAACTGATTTAATAGTGCTGATCCAATGCAGATTTTTAAGCGAGAAAGAAGAGTAAGTTTATTTGAGTTTCTTGGTGCCATTTTTCAACAGCGCTTTTGGCCGAGTGGTTCGTTGGTACGTTTGGCTTAAAACCTGAAGGATCTTAGTTCGATACTAGTTGAAGTTAAAATAACAAACAGTGATTAAAAATATAAAATTAATAAAAATAAACAAGGCTACGAAATAATAAAAATTCAAAATGGCATTAACGCCGTTAATCCACATCGAACCATTTTTTTCATGTACATATTTTCAGTTTTAGTGCTGAAAATGTTGATAATTTTCAGCGCTACAAAAGCGCTTTTTTGGGCAAAAATGTAGCACACCAAACCGGGAACTCGCCATACAAAAATCAGCAGCGATAAGAGAAGGTTTGTTAGCGCAGGCTGGTTGGTATACGTGGCTGCCCACTGCACGCAAGCAATCAAGTAGAATCAAGAAGATTCCGTTTTGATAGAACACTTCACTCGTCAGTGTCAACCCATGTAGGTTCGATCCCAGATCTCGAATCCGGTTGTAGGTACTAGATCCAACTCGTCGCATTGAGATACCTGATCAGGTCACCTAGACCAATTTCTGATAGCTGTGATAGATCGTCTAGTATATTGCTGCCCAAGAATTCGTGTCTCGAGAGGTGCAAGGCCGGGCACTAGCAAAGAAAGTGAAAAACTGTTTTTTCTTTACTTTGATCCCGGCAGCCACGGCAGAACATATTGTAGAATAGGCCTATCCTGCTCCCGTGTCTGCCGATCGCCCAGTGCCGCGTCACTACTGCGATGAGCGTCGAGATGTCCCTACGGTTTCTGTTACTCAGTTGTGTTGTGCGCTTATCATTGTAGCAAGGCAACATCTTCCTAGCCACCTTACACGTGCTCAACTTGCGCCACCTCTCTTCAGCTTTCTGCCGATAATGTGTGAAAATATGGTTTTTAATAGTGCTAAACGGCATGGCTACCGATTCAACAGTGGAGGCGTCCACAGCAGAGCCAGCCCTGACCAGCCCATCCGCCTGTTCATTACCAAGAAAGTTACTATGTGCAGGGGCCCAGATGAGGGTGACGTCTGATTGACCACCTAATCTGGATAGCATGTTCTTGCACTGGCTAACTAAATTAGAAGAAGTAGTGTGTGACCTTAGGGACAGAAGTGCCGCCTGCCTGTCGACGAAGATGCCGACTCTGCCCTGAACAATCCTGTCAATTAACACTCTGCCCGACTCCTTTATAGCCAGGATTTCAGTCTGAAATACACTGGTGTCGTTGGGAAAGAGAGTCTTACTCCAAGGTCAATCGAGAAAACTCCGGAGCCTACACCGCAGATCATTCTTAATCCATTAGTATATACCCTGAAGTTGAAGTCTTTTTCTATGTTACCTTCCTTCCACTCCCTTTGGACTTTGCAGGTGCAATCGAAGTCCAGTTGAGGTATCCTGTAGTCAGAGGGCTTCCTCAGTGTGGGTGATAATTGATCTAAGATTCTGGCATGACCATAAGTCCTTGATCTCCATCCCCCAGATGCCGCACTGCTTGGCGATGCTGCCAATACTTCATGTCAATTGGAATTACGTTTAGTATAGTATATTCAGAGTCTCTGAAGGACTAGTACGTAAACATCCTGTAATCCCGATGCAAGCAGATCTCTGTATTCTACCACCATACTACCGATCCGTAAGTCAATGTTAGCGCTACTTTTACTCTATAATAGTAGAAACCAGCTTTATTCGAAGCAATTTTTTTACTGGGTTAATACAAGGCATAAAGAAAAAAGTGAATATCAATAACTATCAAATGAACTGCAACTCTAAGAGTGACAGTATGAATTGACTAAAGGTAAATGATATTCACCTTTTGACTGCAAACCACCGACTTTGGTCTACGCGGTAAAGAACTCTGACGAAAAGAGCGGGAGCTTTTGAAAAATGGCAGTTGAACCCTCCACGCAATCAAAATTTTTCTTTGTCTAAATGCTTCTCATATATCTCTAGATAAAAATATATGTAATTTAATTGAAAAATTAAATTAAAACCGAACTCAAGCCAAAAATAATTAAATTTCTTTGGATGGAAGTTATTAATTTTAGAATTTTTAAAATATTCATTTACTTTTAGTCCTCCATTTCGTTGAAAAAGTTTTCGAATTAACCACAACTTACGATAGGTATACATACTATTATTGCTAAGAAGTATAAAATACCTAAAATTTTTTTGTTCTTTTTACAACGCAAAAAATCATATCACTTACAAATTCACTTTACAAAAAAGAACACAAGAGAAAAGAAATAAAATAAAGAAAAAAACATGATTCAGGTTTTGTTTTATGTATTTAAATCTCGTACACACATCCTTCTATGTATGTTGTTTTTTCTACGTTTCACTCAAGCAATTCAAAAGAAAAACTTGAAAACATAAAGATAAAGAAAAACTTAACATAAAAAGGAACTTAAAAACAAATTAAAATCAAAAGCAATAGAATAAAAAACAGAAAAGAACTAAAACTCAAGCTGATAAAAAACTGAAATGCAGTACACAAGTTCCTTCCCTCTGTTCTCTCTGATTTATTTTTTCAAGAAACAATTTAAGCGTGCACGTTTTAACAAACGTTTTCTTTCGTATAAGAATTTAATTTTATTTTAGATTTTTCTTTCCTGTATAACCGTATCAATCACTGTGACTGTGTGTGTTTGTGTATTTTTGTTCTTTTACCTTTTGTTCTATTCCATTTGTTTGTTTTCTTTGTAGAACCAACAATAAATGGACATGATTTCTTTCTTATTGGAATTTTGTATTTATAAAGAACAACAAAAAGCAGTTTTATGTATAGAATTTGTGTGTTTTGTATGATTGTTTTTCTTTACAAGGAGCTCTTCACACGTGTGTGCGAAAAAAAATTGCTCAACATTAAAAATGGTGGTTGTTTTTTTTGCTTTTGTTTATTTGGTTTTGTAGAGGGGGCCATTAATTTTTCTCTTGTTTTTTTGAAGCAGGATTTTTTGTTGGTGGTTTATTTTAAAATGTATTGCATTTGATAAGTGTGTGTTTCTGTGTTTAGTAGAGTAGTTGTTGCTAAACTTGTTTTTTTTTCATGTTACTGAGTCATTTATTTATTGCAAAACAAAACTTGGGGGTGTTGGTAATGAATAGAGAGAAATAGAGTAAATGTGAATTTGCTCTCGTTTTCTGTTTTTCTTCTGTATGTGGGGGGAATTTGTTGAGAACAGGATTTCAGTGGTAACATTTTAGCGTATTATTATTATTTTTTTAAATAAATAAAATATTAATAGAGTTTGTATTCCAGGCGGTTAAATCGTATGTAAAGTTTTGGTTATAGAATTCAGTAAAGAAACTTGAGGGGTTTTTTCATATGTATGTACATATCGCTACCTTAATATAGAAACGTCTTAACTAATTATTATATTCAAATATGTAGTTTTTTGCATAATTCGATATATGTATGTATGTAGGTGGTTCATTGTCAATATATACAAAAAAGTCAATTTGAAAAAAATAATGAGCTTCGGAGTTTCTATATTAAGATAACGATATGTACCTTGTTATAAACGATTTTATGGCGGATTATGTACAGAAAAATATGTATGTATGTATGTATGTATGTATGCATAAATATTTAGCATCACTTACAGGACTTATAAAGCTAACTGTTCAAATAAATGCCTCAGAGAGCAGTTATTTTTATAATAAAAGGCATAAAGAGAGAAAGAGAGAGAGACAGAGAGAGAGTACCTGAATTTCGTCAACCTTAACTAGTTTGATTTTTTTCTTTGTATTTCCTTTTACTAAAAAAAACTGAATTTATCACATGTTTTCCCCCTGCCTTTTCAGTTTTTTCGTTGGCAATTGCTTTTCTTTTAAATATTTTTGTGTTTTTTTTGTTTCTTCACCAATACGGCGAATTGGCTGTTTTTTTTTAGCAAAACGAAGGAAACTTTTTAAATACATTGACTTTAGCTTTTTTTGTTATAGAATCATTTAGTTTGACAGAAATAGTCATCGATTTAACAAGAAAGTTGCAAAGAGTTACATTACGTTTTTGGTGTTTTTTAAAGGAATTATAATTTGAATAAAATTTTGAAATCAAAATTTTAAAGGTTACAATATTTACATAAATAAGATTGCTTACAAAAACAAATAAGTGTTAAAAAATATGTTCCTATTCAACTTAATTAAAAGTTTTTAAAATCAACGTTGATTTGTGTAGTTTCTTACATACAAACAAAAGTTATATGAACATTTTTGTTACTGCGGACACCAGAGCCTGCCTACCAGACCAACCTAATTCTTACGCAAATATCAACTTTAAGGGATATCATCTCTAAGTGCAAGGCTGGAGTTCACCTGGAGGATACCTAGACGATACTTATCAAAAATTTACCTGAACCACCTGGTATTTACCGAGACACCTTCACTTAGCAAGGACACTAACCCTTAGCCAAGACACAAACCTTTTCCAAAATCTTCCCAAAATCACAGAAGTTCCCCGGCTGGCCTTCGTTTAGTCACCTTCGGCCGGCCATCATCGACTCGCAACCTTCAGCCTGTTGTCTTCGTTTAGTATTTTCGTTACCAGTATTCGTTACCAGAATTAGTTACACATATTTTTTCATATAAGGCATTTGCTTAACCCCCTGCCATAGAAAACATTGATATGCACAACGTGCCATAGAGAACTTCGTTCGAAAAACTTATAAAAGTATAAAAATTTGGCCGATACCAATGCATATGTGGGTGATTCTCATTTTAAACGTACACTTTGTGTTTTTTTGGTTACGAACGTAATTAAATGAAATATGAGAAGGTAGGATTCAAATTATAGTTTTCGCCTCATTCAATGTATCTTGAAATAAAATTACATTTTTCGAATTTTTAACATTTTTGTGTATTTTTGAGCGGTTCTGGGAATGATTTTTGCGAAAAAATACACCACAAAAAATGAGTATAGGGTTTGAAAGCACTATGCATCTGCTATCCAAAAACAGAAAATTATCATAATCGCAGTACGAAATTAAAAGTTATGACCACTTTTTCAATTTTGACTTGGGTTGACAGGGAAAAATAAAAAAATTGTATCTTTGAAAATAATTCTTTACAAACCTTTAGTTATACATGAGCGAAAAGCAGGCAAATTCTTCGTTCAAATAAGACTAATTTTAATAAAATCAACCAACAATGTTAAAAGTTATGTCAGTTTCAAATAATTATTCGTAGCAAAATACCACCTGCCTAATACATTCTTCGAAAATATAATACCCCACAGTGCGGTAGAAGCAAACTTTTTTCAAAGCAAATCCGAAATTTTGTAAACAGATAATGTTCTTTATATCGTTTTTACCCTTCAGCTGCTGTTAACTTCTGTTAACGTCCTAAAATTTATAGATAAATTATGTTTAATTTTTTTACGTAACGGTCAATACATTTTTATACGAATTCAATATTTCTTTTCAGAACTCGCACTATATTTTTAATTTAAAGCAATTCAGATGTATAATCTTCGATGTATTTTAACATAAACTCTTTAGTTATTCACTAAAAATTTCAATTAATTTAAAAAAATATGGATAGCCAATCAATACACTTTTTTGGATACAAACCACGACTGACTGATGAAACGGTTTGCAATATAATGCAATTTAACAAAGTTTACAAAGCTTTAAAAAATTTAGAAGTACAAAAATACGCTTTTATTTTAGTGTATGTTGTTACTGAAATTTTAGTAATTAAACTGTAAAAAATGTAACGCTCAATACACAAGACTGAAGACTATAACAATTTAAAAAATATATATTTTTTAATATTTTTAAAAAATTTTATGTGTGAAATAAGAGAAGAAAATGCAAGTATTCCAAAACGGTTATAAATTTATAGTAGTTTTTGGAAAAATTCATAGTTTCTTAATGTGGAAAATCAACAGCATGCATTACGGACACGCCATTTTGTATGAAGAGAATATAAAAAGTATTTTTATTTTTTCTTTTTAACACACAATGGACAGTTTTACACAAAAAAAAATTTGTACATTTATTTATAATCTACTAAATTATATTAAATCAGTTTTCATTTTAAAATTTATGCGTTTATTTTATGAAATATTTTACTATACTTTCAACGGACACGAAAAACGCCTTTGAAATGAGAATCACCCATGTATAGACACATATGTAAAGGAAAATCCGAAGTATCGCCGATCCATCGTTATCGGACGCTTCCCTAACGTTAATAAATGTTTATTTAATTTATTTTTTTCTCTCTTTGCAGGTTTCTAAAACTACAAAACACTATAAATTTATTCGAAATTTAAAGAAAAGTGAAAGAGAAATCATTGAACGCAAATATTAATTCTATTGTGTAATTAAGTAAAGAAAGAATAAATAAAATTCTTAAGACAGATTTAAAATTACTTAAGAATTCAATAAAATAAACGCTTAATTGTATTTGCGCTTGAAATAAAAAGATACAACACATCCAGTAAAAAAGTACGTGTTTAAAAAAGCAAAAACAACAATTAATAACTACAAACCATAATTTATCATAAAAAGTTGAGAAAAAAACTAAGAAAAACAACAACAACAACATATAAACATAAATTACAATAACAACAAATATATACTCCGAATAATTGTACTTACTTCGTTTATCATTATCATCATCATTGTGTGCTTTGACCATCATTATTAAACAAAAACAAACGTCATTATTATCATCATCAATATTGTTTAAACTAAAACAACGAAGTCAATTATTGGCGTCGTCATTGTAACGAATACTTGTTTATATACAAACGCACACACAAACACACTCTCATTGATATGTTTTTCTATTAAAACTCAACTCGGTTTAATTCTGTCTTGTTGCTTTTGCTTTTTCAAGTCATAGTTGTTGTTATTGTTTATTCATGGTGTGTTTTCTTTTCACCATTAAAGCAAAGACAACAAATACATACACAACTACAAACAGAATATAAATAAATAAAAAAAAAATATATCGTAAATACTGGCCGGAGTTTTTCTATACTCTGTGTTTTAGTGAACAAAAATCAACTCAATTAATTGAATACAAATAAATAGCAAAAATATTAATAACGAAATAAAGAAACAACAAAGAAATTTTCCTTTTAAATTATCACAATAGCTGTTGTTGTTGTTGTTTTTATATACATATTTAATACATCAACAAAATTTTTATCTTTATTTTAAAGTTCATTATAGAAAATATAAGCAGCAAAAAATTTATATAAATTTCTATGTAAAACGAATCAACCAAGTGTTTCGTTTGTGTTGCTCCATATATTGTGCTGTGTGTTTTAAAGATAAATTAATAATAAAAAAAAAATAATTGTATTAAAAAAAGATTTAAAGAAAATTCAAGTGCTCAAAGTTCTCGTTTACTAATCGATGAAAATCTTGTAAAAATTCAAAAAGTGTTTAAAAAAAAACAATATTTTTAAAAAGCAAATCTCAATCCTTCTTCATTCGTTGTTTGAGAGAAAAATTCAGCACAATTTTTACGAACATGCTATTTGAAAATCCAGCTGTAGCTGCCAAGCTACCATTTCCTTATAATGTGCCACCGCCATTACAAGCGGCCGCCGCAGCAGCAGCAGTTCCAAATTTAAGGTGAGTAAAGGAATAAAATATCTATCAATCAGCCGTGTCACAGATTCCTTTCGGATTGGTTTTGATTCCGTAGTTGTCATTCCGCAAAAGTGCATTTTTGGTGCTTTAGATTCCGTTTTTACAATGATAAAGTTTTTATACCTTGAGGCGTTTGTTTACTCTTGTTTTTAGATGTAAAGTTCACATTAAGCCTTTTATTAACATGGAAAGCTCATGACAAAATATTTATTTGACGCTCCTAAAAGTATGCACGTTTTTTTGGTATTTACTGCAAATGAAGTCAGTAGAAAAGTGTTTTTCAATTCCACTTTGAAATTTAAAAGTGGTTTGATTACGAAGAAAATTTTCGTTTTTAGTTTTCTGAAGAAGCAACTTAGGGAATTGAAATCACCTCCGATCGGAATCGTATTCTGTGATATGGCTGAATATATTAAAAAATAAAATTAAATAATAAACAATTTAACTGAAAGATAAAAAAAAAATCGAACTTAAGCCAAACTAGTTAAATAACTTTGGATAAAAACTAAAATTCATAACTCAAATTGAAAAATTTTAATTTTCAAATTACTAAATCTCATTAACTATAAAAGATAAGTGCTTAAATAAACATAATTTTTTTTAGCACTCTGTAAGAGCTATAAGGACAAAAACATTTTTGGAATCGGCCAAGAAACAAAAAAATGAAAAAATTAAAAGCTTTGAGTTTTACATGCCCGAAGTGTCCCACTTTGGGACTTCACAGCTCCGCTCCTGAGTAATGTGGGAAACTCCTATTCGTAGGTTGAATAGGTATACTTTTCCGCTATTCACATGAGCAATTTTATACTGCTAGGATTGTCCGTTTAGAAAATGATCGATTTATTTCCAAAATGTTTTGACTTTGCACCAGTGTGCAGTGCAATTTGAATTATTGAACTCAAGCCGAATTTAATAATTTTTAATATAACGAATTTATGCAGCACAGAAAACTTATTTATTTAAAATAATTCAATTATGAATTTGAAAAAATTACAAACTGGAAACTATTAATATTATTCGTTTTTTCTTATATTTAGCGTTAAAATTGTTTTAAAATGCAAACATTTGTTATTTTATATGTTAAACTTTTAAGCCATTTAACAATCTTTTCAACTTGTTTGGTTTTTTTTTAACTTAAAGCGATATTATTCCTACACGGAAATTTTTTTCCACAATTTTTCTTAGAAAAAAATGTAAATTTATGCACTTATATGTAAAAGGAATTAAGATTGAGAGAAAAGAAAAAAAAATGTAGACATTAGATGTAGATTAAAATCAAATGTCGAACACATGTGTGCAAAGCAACTGCGTTTTAATAGAGAAAAACTTTAACAAATTGCATGTAATTAAAAATAAATGGCGACAAAAATCTTATGCACTCGTATCAAAGTTAAAAGATCTACAAAGTTTATTGATTGAATTTTGGTCAATTACACCATAGTACATTATTTATAACACTTAAGAGGCTGGACCAGGCACGAGTACAGCTAGAGCACTCGCTCATGGAGTAAAACTGCTTCAAAAGCTTTTTTTCTTCTATTCTTTAAAACTATTTTCGATCTGTAGATCATATATGATGTATGTATGTATGTATTATGCTGGGAAGAATTTGGCCTTCTTAAACAGCTGTGCAAACTGCAGCTGGGCTATCCTGACTTCATGTCGTTGAAAAATTTTCGCACAAGGCTTTGTCTCATACGAAAAATCAGAATTAGCATTCTTTGTGAATTCAAGGGCTTAAAGCAATAACTCGGTAAGACACATGAAATAAAAAATTGACTTTATGCACTCGTTCTCTTGCCAAGTACCACAGCTTAGCATCCTTGAGAAATATTTTAAAAAATTCTAGCATTTGAAAATAATTATGCTGGGTGTTTAAAGTAGAAAATTCCAAAAACCTAAAAAACTTAAAAGTCGATTTATTAAATATTTTGTTTTCGTGGCTTACCGAGTTATTGCGATAAGTCAATTGTAATTAATTATATATTTTTTAAGGCTTAAAATCTACATAGTATCGGAAATACTTTCTAATAGTATCGGAAATATTTCCGAATAGTCTAAATAAAATGTATAAACTATTTTCTAAAATTATTTGATACTTTTGTGGTAAAAACTTATATTTTTTTGCAAGTTTTTGATATATTTAGTGAGATTATGAATTTCTGGCGTTATTTGCACCGTTTTAACTTCCTCGCCACCCTTCGTGGCGTTCCTTTACAATTTTCAGTATAAATTATCAACTCTGCAAAAAATCTTTAACCACCTTCCCCTTAAGAGCGTATCGTGGTAGTATGTGAACTTAGGGGCACTTTGGAGTTTTCAACTTTTCGGAGTAATTTCGATTTCTTCGATTTTTCGAAATATTAAGTGAAATTATGGCGTTGATTTGTCTATTTTTGATTATTTATTCAAAAATGAGCTAAATTTCTGAGAGTTTTAGATATTTTCGGAGAAACTTCGATTTCTTTTCAAAATTTTGATTCGTCTAGTAAATTTTTAAGTTTCTGGTGCATTTAAGATGCGTTCGTTACATTTTCGATTATTACCATATTTACACCATGCAACTTTGTTGCATGCAATTTTAATTTTAAGTGAGAGTGTTGAAATAGAAATGTGTACATTTTGTATTTCTTCTCTGTTTTTCTCACTGAAAAAAGAGAGTTGCATGCAACAAAGTTGCGTAGTGTAAATATGGTATAAGTGTAAAAATTATGCGTTTTCGGGACATTTTAAGTTTGTTTTCGGAGTATTAAACTAGTTTTTCTTAAGTTTTTGAATTCTGTAATAGAATCATGGGTTTCTGATGGATTTGGGGAACTGTTGATGATTATTCGAAAATAGGTAAAATAAAGATTTTTCAGAAAATTCGAGTTTTCGGAGTAACTTCGATTAATGTTCAAGTTTTTCCCATCTATAGTATAAAATATCTTATATAAAATAATAAGCGCATTTAAGGTAATTTAGCTATATTTGACACACTTTTGGTGCATTTTCGAATATGTGTTGAGCTAAGAACTTTCGGAGTGGCACTGATTTTTTCAGTTTCCGATTTTTTTGGTGAAATTATGCATTTCTAATGTTTGTAAAGTAGTTTTGGTTGATGTTTGATTATGTATTAAAATTACGAATTAAAAAAAATTTTCGGAGTAGTAAATTCCTTTTCTTTATTTCTTTAACAGCCTTCTGTTGGTTTTATGAAACTCTCGCAAATGACCCTAATGTAGAATTTCGGAGCATTTTAGATATTTTTCGGACTAGCTCCGATTTCTTGCATGCTTTCGATATCTTTAGTAAAATAATGGTTTTCTAGTTTAATGTTCTTTAGAAGCATTTTCGAATATATGTTAAATTGCGAACTTTCGAAAAACTTGTTTTTTCGGAGTAACTTCCGATTTTTCTTGCAAGCCTTTGATTTTTATAGTTAACTCGTGGGTTTCTAGTGGATTTATGAAACTTTTAATGACAAGGAACCTCATATATGTAGAATTTTAGAATAATTTTTAATTTTTTCGGAGTAATAACGTTTTTTTTTGCATTATATCTAGTTATTAGATTTGTTCGGAGTTGCTTGGATTTTTTTACATTTTTTTGATTTCATAAGTGAAATGATGGGTTTCTGGTGATTTAAATGAATTTAAGCACTGGAATTCCGAATTAGAAACTTTTTTGGAGTAAATTAGATTTTACTTAGGAATTTTGAGATTTATTTGGTAAAATTATATACATATTATTAAATTTAAGATACTTTTGAAGCTTTTTCGAAAATGACTTCATTATCGAATTTTCGGATAAAAATTAAAATTTTCGGAAATAGTTTGCTACTTTCGGCGAATTTTCGTTTTTTTTTTGGTTTTTTTTTGAGTTTTCGATTTCTTTATGCATATCATAGTCTTCGGGCATATTTAATATATATCGTATGCATTTTGGAATATACGGGTTTTTCGGAATAACTAATATTTGTATTGCATTTATGTATTTCTGGTGGATTTATTAAAAAATCTGCTAAATTTCGAATTTTCGGAGATGTTTTAATTTTTTCGGAGTAACATGGGTTATATTCGTATGCATTCTAGTTTTTTTAATAGGTTGTGTTTTTTGGTATACTTAGGTATGCCCTTGTTAGTGCATGCGTTAAAATAACATTTTCCCCAAAGCATGGCTCTATGTAGAAAAAGTTGTCAGTTTATGATGCATTCTAAATATATCGAGCCCTATTTTCTATTTAATCGTAAGCGACATGCTGCAAAAAATAAACGTTTTTTATTGAAATCAAAATTTTATGGGCCTACCCATAGTTTAGTACTGTCACAATGACAAAGTTGTTGATAACTTTTGAAATATAATAATCGCAAGCGACAATGTATGTATAAGCAACATATTTGAATATAATAAAAAACTCCTCCTGAAAACTTTAATTTCTGTCGCTTACGATTCAGTCGTAAATAAGGCTTGATATGTAGTTCTAGCTAAAACTATTATTATTATTATTATTATTATTATTATTATTATTATTATTATTATTATTATTATTATTATTATTATTATTATTCTTTAAATGAATGATATATGTATGTGGAAGGCAAGTATGTCCTTCAACTGTTTGTAATGAAATCCACTAACAAGCTTAATAGCATAAATCATGTATAATTTAATAATTGTGGCTTTAATTTTCCTTCCAAACTTAAGGAACTGGGCATAGCTTGCACTGATTCTCCTCAAACCTTAAAATTTTTGTTGATTTTGACATTAAACTTGAATTTGGCTTTTAAAAAACCGAGCTCGAACAAGTTCCATTTGTATTTAATGTTCGCTGGATACTTAAGTGAGCCAACCTATCGCCGTCAACGTTGAGGTTGTAGTCATTGTTCTAGTTGTGGCTGTACCATTGTCAAAACAGGCAACCATCCGATCCAGTTACAATGTTGCCAAAGCGGCCGGAAGGACCATAGTTGCAGTTAGTAATTGCAATTGTTGTTTGCTGGCAGATTGAATCTTAAGCGATATTTTTCTTTGCACTGTCAGTAGGGCATGTTTAAGTCTACCTTCTTTCAGTTTCCAATCCCACACGTCTTTTATATATGTACGAGTATGTATCACACATGTGTTTATCATTTCAACCCCATAATTGTTAAATTTATCGCCTTTTATTATATTTTTGTTACAAAAAAGTGATAATAATACAACAATTATCTAATATAATTTAAATAAATAATAAAAAAAAAGTTGTGAACAAAACTACTTAAAGGAGACATTGAGTATTAAAGTCTATACAAATACACCTTTAATAAAAAGCGAATAAATTAATGAACCGCATTCAATATCTGTCTGTCCTTACACCCGGCCTGTCTATATAATCATACCTTGTGTATTATAAATATCTGTCTGTGTGTGGCTGACTGGCAGGCTTAATGTTCACATTGAATGGCTCAAGCCACTTGAGGTTTTAAATTAAATGAAAGTAATTAATATTCAACGTTAAGCATTTTTGTTTTTGTATAATTCTGTAAAACATTTTTTTTTCGAAATAAATCTTTTATAAAAACAATTCAGGGTGTGCAAGTTATTTATGCAATTTGAATTTCGAAATGGCTTTATAATTTCATTTGTTAATTTTTTGTTACCTTTTGATGTTTGGTGTGTGTGTTATTAGTTGTAATTGATATACAAAAATTAAAAAAAGAGACCAAAAGGAGGAAAATAATAAAAATTTAATTGTAGTTATAATTTAGTTAAAAATATGTCAAACGTTTTTAAAGACTGCAATTGCATAAAAATTATTAAAATTCACGCATTTAAAATATACAAACGAACATATTTTGAGTAAAATTTACCGGTTTGGGAAATTTTAAGTTTTTTTTTGAGAAGTCTAGTAATAAACACATTTATTTTAAATCGTCTATGGACAATATTTTGTAATATAAACATTAAACAAATTGACAAATTTAAACTTGTCTTTTTATTATTAATTTATTATATTAGAAAAACCAGTATTTTATAGTTTCTGTTGAAAAAAATGATAAAATATTGCTTTTAATAATAAGATTTTGTAAATGATCAATTAAAATAAATTTGTACAAAATATTGTTATAAAAAAATTTCGGTATTTTTATTTTTACGATGTTTTGTTTACTACGAAACATAAGCAACAATTGTATATACCGATTGCAACATGTTTATGGTCCTTCGAAACGAATTTTGTAAAACGAAATTTGTCTAAACTTTTTAAGTTCTTTGTCAATTTTCTTTATAATCAATTTAAAAATATGGCTATTTCTCATATATCCTTAATTTTCAAAAGTAAATTTTAGCTACAATTAGGAAAACAAGACAGGAAAATATTATTGGTAATTGTTACTAGAACTAGGTTATCAGGTCGCTGGTGAAAATTATAAAGAAAGGGTTCCAGCCCACTTGGGTCCAATAATAATGGTCCCTTTGTGATAACTAGAACTATGTTGTAAAACTTTAACCCATTCCAAAGGCGATTGTGATAACAGGGGATAGGTTTGCTAAGAGCCAAACAATAAATTTGTTCGAAATGGGTTAGTTACATATACTTAAAAAAAACTGTTTTTGATCCTTAGAAAATATATGATTTCACTAAAGCAATAGAAAACTGGCGAAAATCGAAGTTACTCCGAAAAACTCGTAAATTCTCCGAAAATTCGGAGTTAAAAAAATTTCGAAAAAGCACTAAAATTACTTTATAGTCAACAAAAACAATTAAATAGATTGAAACTAGCAAGAAATCAAAATAACTCTGAAAAATTTTCGATTTTATTAAAAATTAAAAACAAAAAAAAAAAATTAACACATAAATATGTATACGTACATACAATGTATAGATATACACATACATATTAAAAAATACATGAAAATTGCTTTAAATGCAACATAAATCCATAATCCGAAAGTTCCGACAAATTTTGAAATACAACAGATATTCGAAAATGCACCAAATTTGCTCTTAGTTCATCAGACAAACAAAATTTTTAAAAAAATTTCAATATCGAACTTACTCCGAAAAAATCAAAATCTCCTTCAGAGTTCTAAATTTAATAAATATTTAGAAATGCACTAAAAGTACCCTTAGTCTGATGAAAACAAATATGTTATTTTAGTAAAGAATTCGATGACTCACAATATATCGAAGCTACTCCGAAAAAGTAGAAAATTTCCGAAAACTCGAAACGTACCACATTTTTGCAAATACACCAAAATTAATTTAAATGCTCCAGAAATTTTAATAAATTAATTGAAAATTCGCACGAATCTAATGCGACCTCCGAGAATATGGAAAATTTTCAAAAAATTCGAAGTTCAGCACATATTTGAGGGAGGATTCTCCAGACATTCAGGATTTGATTAAGTAATCGAAAGCTTCAAAGCATAGAAGCTAATGCGAAAAATCACAAAGTTTCTAAAAGTTCGAAACATAAAACATATTCGAAAGAGTTCAGAGAGTGACTTAAATTCCACAGAAATCCATGATTTCACTAAAGAAATCTGAAGCTTGCTGAAATCAAACTTACTCCGAATATAACGAAAAATTTTGATATTCAACTGGCATTCGAAATTGCACCAAAAATCACTCAATAAGCATCAGAAATGAACAATTTTGAAGATACTCCGAAATAATACGAAAATTTTAGAAAAGTCTAAAAGATATTCAAAATTGCACTAAAGGTACACTTTATTAACCAACTGATAGTTTTACTAAAAAAATCGAAGGCATACAAAAATTTGAAGTAACTCCGAAAATATAAAAAATTCTAAATTCGATAGATATGCGAAAAAAAGCGTCAAAAGCACTTTAAAGGCACCAGAAATATAAAATTTAAAAAATTGCATATAAGATACTCCGAAAAAAATCTAAATTTTTTCGAAAGTCCAAAACTTAACAGATATTCGAAAATTCGCTAATGGTATTCAAAATGCACCAGATATCCGTAACTGGGCTAAAGTAATCGAAAACTTTCTAAATCCAATACAAAACGAAAAATTTAAAATTCTCCGAAAATTATGAAAAGTATCAAAATAAACTTAAATCCACCAGATGTTCATAATATCATTAAATAAATCGAATTGTCGCAAAAAGCCTAAAGCCCCTGTTCACACCATGACATTTACTGTCCTGATAGTAGATGGCAGTTGAATTCTGTCGTTATTGTCAATTATTGACACTATCAAACCCAATTTGATATTGGAACTTTGCTGTCATGACAACAACTGTCGTTACTACTGTCATAGTATGAATGGTGGCTTACTTAAAAAATAGTTTTGGATTAAACTATTTTTAAGTTTTCGTATAATATTTTGACAATAATTTTGCTGAAACATTTTTTCAAAGTATTTTTACGGTAAATTGCTTAAGTTTGGCGCCCTCTTGTGTTGCGAAGAAAATTTAAATAACCCCTACTTTAGTGTTTTTTTTTGCTTAGAGCTCAAACTTCTGAGGATCACTTTATAAACTAGAAATATGGGCAAATCCCAGAAATGGTCCTCGAAGGACAGACTTTTGAAGTTGTCAAAACAGTTAATATATGTATGTTGATGGCATAATGTGCTATATATTTAAGCTCTAAAATATATAAAGGAAAATTTTTTTGGGTGATCCATTGATTAATGGTAGGAGTATACCTACATCGAAAAAAATACCCAACTTTGCATTTCATATAGGATGCTACTTTTTGTGGGTTTAGTTACATATATGATCGTAAGCTTAAGTTTGAATTTTCGAGGTCGGAGGTGGTCGGGAGCACCGTCCCCTTTCTTGAAATTAAGGGAGCGACTATATTTTTAGATTATCTCGGAAACTATAAGGAATATGAAAATTTTGTTAAAAACTTTCTTTTAGATAATAATATTATCTACAACTCAACTAAAAACATTTTTGTAGTAAATTGTACAATTAAAAAGTTATAGCTATTAAGAAAAAGTATAGCGTTCGTCACGTAGCGTACGTCACAAAAAGATCATGGCTTTTGATAAAAAACGACAACATTTTTGGTTGCAAATAAGTAATTTTAGAATTCGTTTATATTCTTCTTTCTTTTATGAATTAGATTTTGTGTGCTTTATTGTGCAAAATTCGCTAAAAAAAATACGAAAACACGCTTGAACTTTCAAAGTTACTTCCACTTTTTGTAGCGTGCGTAACAAAACTTTCTGATCAATTATTTCGAAACAAATACGTAGCTGTTAGAAAATTATTTGTATGCCATTCAAAAGTACAAATAATCCTACTAAATACTATGCATAAGTTGAAGTTATCTCTTTTGAAAGACCAAAAATGTTTATATTTTAATATGAAAATGAGTACGAGTGTAGCGTTCGTCACACAGGATTTTCCCATATTGCAGTTAAAACTTTAATGTTTCTTTTTAGATTCTTCCCGAAACAAATTAAACAAAGTGAAAAAAAACATTAAAAAATATGAATTAAAAAAGATCCCGAGAATTCGGCAACAAATTCACAACTCAATTGACAATTATAAATGACCACATGTGTGCGTTTCATTCAATTTCTTTAAATCTAATTGCAGAGATTTCATGAATTTTAAAATTTTTTTTAGATTTTTTACTATAGAGTGATTTTTAAGGGCTTGGTTTTTCCAAACAAGGAAAAAAAAACATTAATTCCTAGTGCTTTGAATGAATGCAAGCAAATTGCGGTCAAAGGTCACAAAATCGGTTATTATGAATATCTCGCTTTTTGTTTCAAATATGACTTTTAATGCAATGATAATTTTCTACAAACTTCGCATACAATGAAATTTCGTAGGACCAACCATTTTTGAGATAGATGGCAAAGCGTGAAAGGTGTTACACAATATTTGCACTGGCCCTATTCGCAGGAACATAATTTTTGGATTTTCAGGATCTCAACTGTTTACTTTTATAAAAGCTATTATTTTTAAAATCAGTCCTGCAAAAACAAAAGACATTTTAGAGTTTTTTTTGTTAAAATTTCCACTGTGCGCCGCATAGTGTTATCGTTTCCTATATTTGTTGGCAAAAATAGAAGGAGTTATCGTAGAGCGAAAAGACTTGACGCAATTGTTTATATTGGCAATGCTTATAAAAATTCAAAATATAGTTGATATCTTGTTGTGTGCCCCTGTGACTGAGTGGTAGCGACGCTAGCCCGTCAGTCCAGAGGTCGTGGGTTCGATTCCAGCCATAGACCCTGGTTGTGTTTGTTCTTAAAAAAACCACTTGCCAGGTGGCTCTGTTGAATGTGATTTTAATTCTTATATATACAAGTTTTTCGCCAAAATTGAATACGAGAATTAAATCACTTTAGTTTTTCCCTTGTTCCTTGGAATATTAATCATGCCCAATTCTTTCTGAATTAAGCGTTACGAACCTTAGCCTAATAATCAGTTTGGATTGACAAGCAAATAAATACGTTCGAAACAGACATATAATTTTTTTTATTTTATAAGTTTGTACACTGAAAGAAATTCGCTTCATAAGTCCAATGAAAGAATTTCGTTGGATTTTTTTTCACAAATCTAATGAAATATTTCACAATTCTAATGAAATTTCACGAATATTGTGAAAGAATTTCATTGGAATTGCTTCATTAACTTTCATAGTTTCGTTAGAATTTTCCATTGGACTTATGACAGCAACATTTTGCCGTTTTATGGACAATCCTTTAAGCCTGGACAACATATTTTAATTGATACTTAAAATTCTTTAAATATATACGATAAGTAACTAAAAATGTTATTTTATAGAATGTCATAATTTAAATGAAATGTAATTCATTGATTTGATGAAAAGTTTCATTGGATTTAAGAAATAATTATATTACATACATATTTTTTTAAACATACTTTTATTTATTTCCACAGTGGACAGCCAAAAGCGAACAACAAAAATACTTTTATATGTTTGTTGTTGTTGTTGTTGTACTCTTTCTTATTATTATGCACTCATAGACAAATTGTTTTGACAGTTTGACAGTGCTGTTGGCTGAACTAGCCTATAAACCAAAAGAGTCTCGAACTGTGAGAGGTCATAAACATTAAAATTTTCGCTGATGTGCATTGGCATCTTCGTACGTATTTCAACCATGAAATAGTCAATAAATTAAAATAGACAATAAGAAAGATAAGTTAATGATAAGTAATGTAATAATTTCATTAAAACACTGAAAAAATTTCATTAAAATAATGTTGGAATATCATTAAAATAATGACAGAGTTTCATTAAAATAATGAAATAATTTCATTAAAATGATGAAACAGTTTCATTGAAACAATGAAATAATATCACTGATATAATGAAATATGTTTATTAGCTTAGTAAAATTATTACATTGAAATTATTTCATTTACCTAATGAAATTTTCATTAAAATAATTTTAACGAAACTTGTTCCATTAAACCAACGAAGCGTGACGTTGGTTAAGTTTTAATGAAATTTTTCATTGGATTAATGTCAAAATTCACAGAATTTAGGAACAAAATTCTTTCGGTGTTCTGCGATTGCTAAAAGTTGGTGAATTTTTCTAGGTAACTTGAAAGAATAGACTCTCACCTTCCATTTTGTTGCAGATACAAAAGGGAGGTAAACGGAGCTAACTAAGTTCTTTTTTTTTTGTCCAAAGAAAACTGAAAATACTAAACAGCAAAAATTACCCTGTATGTATTAAAGAAATAAAAATTAAGTGTTTTTAAAATTTGTTTGTGTAAAATTGTGTCTGTGCTTCTTTCGCATGTGAACTGCTTCTAATAAATTTTATTGTTTTATTATTTATTTAGTTAAGCCCTTTAAAGAAACACAACAATACGAATAACAAAGTGTTTTAAAACTTTTTTTTTTTTTGTTGAAATTTTCTTTTAATTTCATATTGTTTAAACCACAAAAAATTGTTTGCATTTGCATGTGCGTGTTGATTGTCTGTTACCGCAAATAAATGATGTTTAATTCAAACGATTTTTGTTTGTACATAGATTTGCCCTGTAGTTCTGGAGGCGGTTTTTTTACAATTAGCATTTAATTAGAGAAAAATGTTGTAATTCTTTTGTTTTTACTTTACAATTTGAAAGTATTTTCTTCCGATACCAATTAGTTTTTTTTTATTGGAAAAATTGGGCTTGTTATTTTGCTATTACCAGCATAATAAGAAACAATCTGCCGGGCATGCAGAAAAACACTTTAGTATCATAAATCCACATCTGTACTTTTTTTTTGTAATAATGCCTTGAGAACTTAAATTTATTTATGTATTCTTTTTTACTATCGCTGTTAAGTAGACTATTCTTCAGTGTTTTTAATTCATGATTTTGTTGGTTTTTTTTATTTGTTGGGCCACTGCTAATTGTGCGTCTGTTAAACTCATTTAAGCAATGTGTCTTCCCAACAATGAAAACACAAACACAAACGCAACAACTGTGGCAACCAAATAACACAAACGTTGGAAATTACCCAGTGAAATTTTTTGCTGACATAACTGAATTCCCTCGGATATTTGTTAGAATAGTCTGCAGTTGTCTTTTAAGACGCTTCTGTAAACTTTCTGAAATTTTATCCGATTAATATCACAGTATTCATTCAGTACATTCTCTGACGGTAACTTAATTTCCTTTAAAACATTTAACAGAATAATCTGCACATTTTCTGGTCTGCGGCTTATGATTTTTATCCGTTATGCACATTGTCTGATTTTGGTTTTTGTAATAATTCTCATTTATCTTTTGAGAGTTTTTGCATAAATCAGTGAGTTTTGAAAAATATAAAATATGTATAAATGTTGTCTGATGTACTGCCGCCATAAGCAGCAGAAAAATGCATGGCACAAGAAGTCATACAAGTTTTACAACATTTTGATTCTATATGCAAATTTTTACTACATTTCTGATAAGTTTCTCATTTTAGCTCCGACTCTTCTTCGACATTAATACGACTGGACTTAAAAAGTATCAGAAAATTCTTCAGAATTCGTATAGAATTCTTTTGGAAATTTCGCCAGAGGTTTTTGAATTTCCTCAGACAAAGAGTTGGTTCGCTTTCTTGTCAACCACTCATATGATTTTCGGTACGTGTTCTGACCGGCTGCGGATATAAATGTGGCATCTTGGGCAGACTTTCTGACCGAGTTCGGATTGAAATCGGCAAAAAAAATTTTTGCTGGGTATGAACAAATTTCTTGAATAATAGAGACTTGCCAAGAACTTGCATACGGTTTTGAGCGAATTTCGTCCCATAAATAAACTAGAAATTTATTATTATCTACTGTTTTTAAGGGAAAACTTGCGGGAAGCTTAAGTTTTGGTTTAAAGTCGATTTTTAATTTGTGTTTTAGAAATCCTGCTAAAAAGACACTGCAAATGCTAACGAAGTGTATTGCGGCATAGAACATAAGTATTTCTCTTTGCTGGTGTCTAATTGTAGTTCACACACACAGAAAAATTTCATATTAAAATCGTCGAAACACAGAAAAAATTATCACCAAAAATTTTTCAAACAAAAGTTTGTCTAAAAATAAATAAAATTTTTAGTAAATGTTCTTTACTGAATCAATGAATTTTTTGTTTGACTTTTATTTAGGACGCAAGAAGCAAAAACAATAAAAAAAACTGTGTCCTAAAAAATAGCCCCGATGACGACATATACACAAATAACAACAAAAATGATAGCAAAAGGAATGCGATTGTTGCAAGTTTGTTTACTGATGATTTTTTTAATGTCGTTGCGTTCATTCATTTTTTCAGAGTTTTTAGATAAATTTTCAGACTTGAGCATATGTAACAAAGTGAAATTTCATAAATGCTTAATGGATGATGATGACGACTCAGACAAAAATTTTGTTTGATATATTACAAAAAATCCAGTAAATATTTTTGTTTGATTAAGTAAACTATTTTATTTAATATTTGTTAGTATTTTAAGACTAATTGTTTTATAAATTCATATAAAAAAATTGTTTGATATTTTTCAGAAAATCCAGTAAACCTTTTTGTTTGATTTAGCAAATTGTTTTGTGTACAATTTGTAAATATTTTTAGACAAATTGTTTTATAAATTTAAACAATTTGTTCACTGAAAACACGTTTTTTTCATTTATATTGTTGAGACATTTTTGTCTATATTTACAAATTTATTTGTAAGTCAGTTCCTAGACAAAATATTTATTATTTCATTAAAATGAAATTTTGTTTTTTCTGTGAAACAAGGTTATTTTAATATTTTTTGGTACTGATTTTGCTTCATATGCGTTTCATGTTAATTCAATATGATTTTTCAATAACCTTCAAAGAACATTATTCTTTGTGAAAAAAACTATATTTCATGTTGATTTAAGTTTCCAGTACAGTTAAATCAAAATGCAGTTGATACTGAAATAATACGAAGAATCATGTTCAATCAAAGTTATTTCATATTGAAACAACGAAAATTTGATATTGAAACAAGACGAAGAATCATGTTGAATCAAATTTATTTCAAGTTGAATCAACCTGAATTTGATATTGAAACAACACGAAGAATCATTTTGAATTAAGGCTATATCAAGTTAAAGCAACATGACTTTAATGTAGCTATTTTATTAATTACACTATGCAACAAAATTAAACTTTCGTCATGACTTTTGATCACCACTTTAAAAACAGTTGAAATTGAAAATTCTATGGATACTTTTTTTTTAATATTAATTGGGATTTTTCAAGAGGCTGCTATACCCCATTCATTATAATTTGTGAATGGGTAGTCAAATTTAATTACAAAAAACAGTAGAAAACTTTGAAAATAATTACCTTTAAGCCTTTCAAACGCAATTTTTTTATGTACTCAATGGGTTCGTTATAATTTAGACCGAAATAATGAAAAATATATATTTTTTGTGCAAAATTGGAAAATGTATATTTTTTAAAAATTTATAAAAAATCGAAAATGGCAAAAACTCACCTTTTTTATTAACTGATCATAAGGCCACATAAAGTCTAAAATACTTTTGTTGAAAATGAGGTCGATAATAGTCGGCAACACTTCACAGATTATTATCGACCTAAAATTACCTAAAATATACCCAATGGCTTCGGAATTATTCAGACCGAATGATGAAAAATATATTTTTTTGTGCAAAATTGGAAAATTTTTATATTTTAAAAATTTATAAAAAATCGAAAATGGCAAAAACTCACCATTTTTATTAACTGATCATAAATCCACATACACTATAAAATACTTTTGTTGAAAATGAGTTCGATAAAGGTCGTTAATAGTCGGCAACACTTCACAGATTATTATCGACCTAAAATTACACACGCATTATTTTTCAACAAAATGTTTTTACTAAAAAAGCGATTGGCTGCATGCAGGTTTGAACCGCGACCTCCTGAATGATAGTCTGGAGTAACTACCATTCAGCCATGGCTGTATGATACTCTATGTTAAATTTTTTCACTTGGACTAAATATGTTTAATTTGAAAGGTTTTTTCTTTAATAAAATAACTACAAAATCGATGTAATTTTAGACAAGGAGAAATTTTCAACACACATTTAGACAATATATGATCGTAAATTGGAAGTAATGTTTTAGAGTGTATACCAGAAATAAAATAAGCTTTATTTTATGAAAATCGATGAATAAATATTGAATTTATTCATAATAAATTGTCACCTAATTTTTGCAAACATTGCAAATATTTACACTGTATAACAAAATTTACTTTTTTTCTTCTAAATAACATGGTTTTTACAAAAGGATACACACGTGTGTGTATCGGCGTTTTGAAAGTTTACATCTGGGATTCGATTTTTCGATTTTTTATAAATTTTTAAAAAGTAAAAATATTTAAATTTTGCATATAAAAAATATTTTTCATGATTGCGGTATATGAAAAAATAATGTTGAAATGGCTTAAATATAATTTTATTTAAAGTTTTTTGAATCGACAACCCCCTTATAAGTTATGATAAAATTAGTGGAGCAAGCATTCAATTCAAAAATCCCAAATTTAAGAAAAAAATTATCCATAGAAGTTAAAACTTTTCCTGTTGTATAGTGTTATTTTACTTACGTGATGTGTATGAGCATAGGCATCAGAAAAATTTATATTGTAGTTGGCTGCCACAGCCAAGATTTGAACTTGGGCCACTTGCTTGGTAGTCAAATCGCCAACCACAACAGCTTGAAACTTTACTTTATATCAGTGGTGGGCAAACAAACACTATCTTAAGCCCTTATGACACTACATTTTTCTTGCATTGTTTTGCTATAGGATTGAAAGAAAGAAATAGCAAATGATAGAAAGAAACAACTATACAAAATGTAAACAAAACGTAATGACTTCTTTAAGTGCTGCCTACATTTTATTTATAATAAAACGACAAAAGAAAAAAAAAAGTTTGAAAAAAGAGGCGCTAAGTCGCTGAATTCGTGAATAAACCGCTAACTTGGCAACACTTTAATGTTTCAAGCTTGAAATGTCAATTTCAAGTTGAACATTTAAAAATTTTTTTGACATTAGTAAAAGCTTTAGCAATTTGGTATTTATCTTAATATAGCTGAACTCTTTGCACCTTGTAAAATTTCCTATTATAAGGGCTTTATTATTTGTTTGTGTATGTGCTTCGTGGCTAAATACATAGGCGGTATGTCTCACAAACAGTGTACGTGTATTGATGGTAAAAAAACAGTCTATGCACGAGTACATAGGACATTGAGAGAATTCCCGCCACTGCTTTATATATACACTAAATAAATACCATCATAAGTAACATGAATTTCATTTTATTTCAACATGATTTTATTGATGTTTTAACATAAAATTTATTTGAAATTAAATTTTTAGTCATGTTGATTTAAAATTAAATCTAACGTTAATAATGTTATTTATACAGTGAAAAATATTAAATCAAAAAGATTTAAGGTTAGATTAATATTTTTTCGTTTAAAATTAATATAAAGCAATGGTAATTTTAAATGAGAAGCAGGAAACTAGCGCTGCTAAAATGAAGTTTGTCAGCTATTTACATTTAAACGACACGAACAGCAAAATAAACAACAACAAGTCACACAGCTGAGCACAACAGTGCATTGTAGCTATGAACAAAGTAAATAAACACAAACACATTTAAACAACAAATTATTTCTCGTAAATTTAATATGATTTCCAATCAACATTGCGACATTTTGATTTTACTCGTATATTGGTATTTTTTCTGTGTGCAAACTTTGATTTAAATTTTTATTTTAATTTTGCAGTTCCACTGTCAATTGAAACCTTTAACGGTTTTTAATTCAAATATCATGTCATGATATTATATTTTCTATGTTAAAATTTTTAAGCTGACGTAAAACTTTTCTTGATTTCAATGCTGTGTTCTCTAGTGAGGTACTCGTATTATTAATAAATATTGAAACAGCAAAAACCAACAATAATTTACAGCAACAAACCACAAATGAATCAAATCAATTGTTTCGTTTTTTTATATCAATTTGTTACAGTTTTTTATTTTTCAAACACTCGTATCTGTACTTTTATTAAGAACTTGTTTCTAAAATCTTTCGAATATTATCAATCATTTTATTCAACATTATTTTTTGCTGGTGGTCTATAATTAAATAACTTTTTTTTAAGCTTCAACGTCAGCACACATATCGCGTGTTAAGGCGGAAAGAAATTTAAATGGAGAAAAAAACCGAAAGTCTTGACTTAAACATACAATCATCATATAGCACACGCGCTGTTGTAGTGGTAACTTTAAAAATTATAGTTGGTTGTTATAACGATAATATTTTCAATATAGATATCTACGTATCTTTTTTTTAAATTTGTTGTTGTTTTCATTAGAATTTTATATTCCCTCGCCCAATTACGGTAGCAAAAATATGAAACTAGTACCTCCGTAAGCAATAAAAGAAAGATAAAACTTTTTGATCGTTTTGTTGCTTTTTTCTTCTTGCCTTCGCGTTTGATATTTTTTTAATTAATATTTCTTTGTAATAGTGGCTGTTTTTTTAATTATTGTTGTTGTTTTTGTCATACAAAACCATTTAAAAATATCAATTGAAATATATTAGAAATCAGACAATGAAGGAGAAAAAAAATGTTTGTACTACACTGTGACAAATTGTTTAGGGTTTATAAATTTATCTATAGTTATTTAATAAGTTTTGCTTAAGTTCATTTTCAATTTAATCTTTCGATAAAATTATTTTTTATTTAAGAAAGAAATTCTAAAGCATGTAAATATTGAATATTCAAAGAAAAATTTTTGGATGTACGGAAGGTTGAACTGACAGCTGTTTCGAGATTACCACAGTCTGCTCATCAGAGCCCTTTACCTACACTACCAGCGACAGCGGCAAAAACACTGTAGCGAAAATCTTACTAGTTTTAGTAAGCTCAAGTAACAGACTGTCGCCATCTCGCGGCAAGTCGCACCTATCAATGAACTTTTTCTAAATGTTTGGAACTTCAATAACTGTCTTTTTTCAGCATGTTCATTCAACATTTGGAAAAAGTTCATTAATAGGTGAGACTCGCCGCGAGATGGCGGCAGTCTGTTACTTGAGCTTACTAAAATTAGTAGGGTTTTCGCTACAGTATTGTTGCTACTGTCGCTAGTAGTGTAGGTAAAGGGCTCTGATGAGTAGACTGTGGTAGTCTCGAAAGAGCTGTCAGTTCAACCTTCCGTACATCCAAAACTTTTTCTTTGACTGTTCAATATTTACATGCTTTAGAATTTCTTTCTTAAATAAAAAATAATTTGATCGAAAAATACTTATCGCCCATCTGCATTCCTCAAGGGGGCTCTCATACATTTCTCATACAATTTCTCGACTTTGAAGTAGCTATTTACCAAGCAAACCAAAATAATTGTCACTTTTTATATATATAATTGTGAATATCTAACCAAAACACATCTTTTTGACTTCCTATTTTTGAAAAAAAAAAAAAATTAAAAAAAATCGACACCCCCTAATGTGATAGTCGCATTCTAAGACTGATTTTTATCGTGCGTGTTATAAGCGATGTTGTTCGCTTTTTAGAAGTTCTAATTATCGTATTATATTTCTATAGATTGTTGGGTTAAATAAACAATATTCCCTAATAAATTTAAGTAAGAAGGTAATTAATTATGCGGTCATATAGCAGCTCATCTTCGTATGAATTTGCTAACACCGATTTTTATCGTGAGTGTTATAAGCGATGCCATTCGCTTTTTAGAAGTTCTAATTCTCGTATTCTATTTCTATAGATTGTTGGGCTAAATAAAGATTATTTCCTAATAAATTTACGTAAGTAGGTAGACAATGGCAGTTGATTATGCATTCATAGTTACTGAGAAACAATTTCAACTTAACGATGATTTGGAGACTTGTTTACGCTTTAACAATTAATAATTCTGGTATTCTCTCTTCATTCATGATTTGTCTACATGCAACTTGAATTTACATACAACCAGAATCGCATAATAAATACCTTGGATTGAATCGAATACATGTAGTTCGATATTTAGAAATTTTAGTTTTCAAAAATTCAATGCACAACTTTTGATTTTATTCACAATTAAGTGACGGCATCTTCGCATTTTTGATACCCTGTCAAGAGAACTGTGATATAAATGCTATGTTAATTCTCATTAACAAAAGAAACACTGACATGAATATGATGACAAATGTCATTTTGGAATTTTCAAAAAATATTTCATGGTACAGATACGACCCTTTTATAGTTTTATTATATGTATAGATTTTTTTATGAACAGCGTACATGCAGTGATAAAACACACAAGCGATCGATAACATAACATGCAGTCTTCATATTGATGACATCTAGTCATTGTATGTATATAGCATTAACATCAAAAATGATGACAGAATTGTCATAATTGTCATTGGTGACAGAATTGTCATCAAATATATTGATGACAAAATTGTCATCATTTATATTGATGACAGAATTGTCATCATTGCAATTGAGGACAGAATTATCATCATTAATGAAGAGATGATCAACGGATGTAAAGGTGGACATTGTCAGGATGGCAAAAACAAAGGCATTCATCATTGTGTTGATGTCAAATTACATCAGCGTTGTGATGAATTTTCTATCAGAGCTTGTTTAAAACATCCCTATATAAACTTTTTGTATCAAAAATAGTTCTAAAATGAAAAATACATGACACAAAACTAGTCACAAGATTGTTTCCGAAGTGGCAGCTCTAGAACATAATCGGACTGTCACTTACATGGCATTGTCATTTGGGCAGGTCAGTTGACTAAACTAGATACTCCATGACAGGTCCTTTGCTTGGCAATTATTATAATTTAAATTATGAATGAAATCGACATTTGTCCATCGATTTTAATGATTTATGGCTTATTTTATTCCTAATAGTTATACAAAGATTTCTAATTTTTTTGTTAATTTTTTAATGAGTTTTTGAAAATGAAAAAGTTAATTTTTCATACAAATTTTTTTCCATCGCTAATTTCTCCATAACTCCGAAACATTGGCGAAAATAGAAAAATTTAAATAGATAGATGAATTAAAGGTAATTTTATTCCGCATCTTTTGGCATCTTATTTATTTAAATCAGACACACCGTTCTCGAGTTATGATGTAATATATTAGCGTGACCACCACAAATCGGGTTTCATACTAGTCATACTCATAAAAAATCTGTACGTGTTGGGAAAATACTGAAAACGAATTTAAGTTTAGCACATTAAAATCTTTATATGGATATTATGTGGATGGACATATGCGTGTATTTTTATTTAAAGGACAAAAAAAATTTTTTTCGCAGACCAGTGCAAAGGAAACCTTCTTTAAAAATACACTTTATAAATTTTGTTCACAAAACAAACAATAGTTGCAGTGATCATGTCCAAGAAAGCATATTTTTCTCTGCGTGTAGAGTACTGAAATTGATGTCTGTGTCATACACCCACATCTCATCCAGTTTAGTTTCTATTGTTCTAGTTTTTGTTCGCAATATTTTTGCTTATTTTTTTTTATCGAATACTAATATTTTTATTTTATTTCAAAATAATTTTTAATTTCTTTCGGTTTTACTATTTATTTGCGATTATACACATACACAGTCTCTGGGTACCCAACAAACACAAGGTCAAACGTTTCAGTTTAGATTATATTACAAGTTGATTTCTTTTTTTTTGGGTTCCGTACACCAAAAGTGTAAGGGAACCCTATTGTTTTCGCTACGCTGTTCGTCTGTCTGTCTGTCCGTCTGATATTAAAAACAATAAAAATTAAAGGGTGTTCTATCTGTTAATGTAATTTTGATTATGTAATTTAGACAAATTGCTTTATCTTGGAAACCGTAGGAGGCAAACTCTTGAAACTTTAAAAATCTCTAAAACTAGAAAATTCCAAAATTAAAAAAAAAATTTCAAAACAAAAAATCGCCAAAATGAAAAAAGCGCTTAAAGGAAAAAACACCAAAATTAAAAAAGCTAAAACTCAAAAAATCACCAAAACTAAAAAGATCGACAAAACACTTAAAAAAATGCAAAAAATCGAAAAAAGGTATCAAAACCCAAAAAATGCACTAAAACCTAAAAAAATCGCTAAAACTAAAATATCGTCAAAAAAAAGAAAAACTCACCAAAAATGAAAAAATAACCAAAACGAAAAAACCGCCAAAACGAAAAAAGTGGCAAAACTAAAAAATCACCGAAAACCGAAAAAACCGCCAAAACGAGAAAAGTGTCAATGAAAAAAATAACCAAAACGAAAAAAGCGCAAAAAAAAACGCCAAAACTAAAAAAATCACCTAAAACCGAAAAAACCGCCAAAACGAAAAAAAGTGGCAAAACCGGGAAAAAATCGCTAAAACATAAAAATATCACCAAACACCGAAAAAAATCCCAAAAACCAAAAAGGCGCTAAAGCTTAAAAAAACGGCAAAACTAAAAGAAATCGCTAAAGCTAAAAATATAGCCAAAACTAAAAATATCGACAAAAAACGAAAAATTGCAAAAAACAAAAAATCGAAAATAACGAAAAATTATAAAAATTAAAAAAGCACAAAAAAGTTAAATTAAACGAAAAAGCAAAGCAAAAAATTTTCAAAATAAGAGAAAAGGGCAAAAAAGAATTGGGATATTGTGTATTTGTACGAAATCCTTCGTCTGCGAGCCAAAGCCGCACTTTTTCTTATCTAAACTATTTTTTGTTTTGTGTTAAATCAGGCTTAAAATTTTAGTAGTTAAATTATTTTATTAATAAAGAAAGCTTTGGAACGTGTGACACAATTCAACAAAAGTTTTTTATGCGTAATTTATTTGAGTAAATTTTGTAACATGCGATAACGAAGCTCATAGCCTACAATATGCAACAAAATGAGACTTTTGCCATGACCTTTGACCACCACTATATTTTTTTGATGTGTTATGGTCCCCTAACTACAAAAAAGTCGAAATTTAAAATTAATTATTTTTTTAAATTTGGCATTTTTCCAATTTTCCTTCTAGCTACACCGATTTCCTCATAACTTGGGAAGGGGTGGTCCAATTTTGTTGCGAAAAACACTCAACAACTTGAAATAAAATTACCTTTATAACGTTATTATATTTTGTATACTCAATAGTTCGGAATTATTCAGACTGCAATGATGAAATATAAATTTTTTTTGCCAAATTGGAAAATTTTTATTGTTTAAAAATGTATAAAAAAATCAAAAAATGGTCAAAACTTTACGTTTTATAAATTTTTTTTATTATTTCCAACTGTTTCGAAGTTATTCAGAAATCTCCGGCAAATTTTTTTTGCATAATAACATTGCATTTGTTGTATTCAAACACTCATAGAAAAATGAAAACTGCAACAATTTTACATTTTTATCATTAATCTGAAAGCTAGGTGTGTAAGGCATAAAATAAGCTATAACTCATTAAAATCGATGGACAAATATTGATTTTATTTACAATTAAGTGAAAAAACTCAATTGATAAAAATCACAATTTCCATACAACAGTAAATTTTTAATTTGTGTGTGTATGTGTGTGTGTGTGTATATGTGTTGTATGATAATCCCAATTTTAAAACTTTTATTACTCTTAAGTTCTAGAATTTTGTGGTTGTGATTTCTATAAGACTAATCATAAATAGTGTTTTTTTAAAATTATTTTGCTTTAATTTTTATCGTTTTGTGGTTTTAAGAAACATTAATAAAAAAACAAATCGTAAGCTATCAACGTCTACCATGATTTTGCTTCACAAAAAAAAAATATCAAATGAAACTAAGAAAATTATTCATACTTTAACATTTTTCAAAATACCAGTTTGATGCATTTTAATATTTAATAAGACTTTTCAAAGTGCTAAAATAGTAAATATTTTAATCGAATGGCAATTATATTTAAAATAAACTTGATTTTTTTTCTTCTATAAACTAAACACAATGTATAAATTGTATGCAACTTTAACTGTCGAATAAGCGCCATTATCTTGAAAAAAAAAAATAAAATTCGTGAGAAAAGTCCCATAACATTATTTGCCCAGTTAATGTGACAATCGTGTTGTGATGTTTTGGTCTTTAACAAATATTTTAACATTTTATTACCAGACATAAATGACACTGAATATAAATTTTATATTTTTTCAATATTTAAAAATCACTTAATAACGGCCAAGCAACAAGGAAGGAAGACACAAAACAAATTCATATGAAATTTCCAAATGAAACCCAACTAAAACATCTTTGCTAATGGAATGAAATTGTTGACACAATGGAGTGAACATTTACAGAACAAGTTTTGGATTTAAATAATACATAAATTTATTAAAATATTAAATAGAGAAATTTCTTTTAATAATGAAATTTTTGTTGCATGTAAATTGTGTTGCCCATGTTCGCAAGAATGTACAGAAATGATTTTTATTTTACCACATCTGGAACATTGGCATAAATATTTTTATGTGAATTCTTTTTTTTACATTATTTTATTTATTTGTATATGACATTGTATGTTAATGTTTACAATGCTGGGAAAAAAAGTAAAAACATAAAGCTGAAGGCAATGGAAGGAAGTACGACCAAATTCACAACAGTCGTCAAAACTGAAGACGCACATAAATTTAGTTTATTTATGTTCGTCATTCAGAATTAGTCAATATGTATATAAAAATCATCTTTAGAGATTTTAAGTTAGAAGAAAACAAGAAAAAAGAGAGAAATTATAAAAAATTTCTTTGGCTAAAAAATTACACCTTCATCTAATTTCGGATAAACTAATATCAAATACGTTTTATTGATCGATAAACAACCTTTGGCTGAAGCCGAAGCTAACTGTGTTTTCTCGGTCAGACGTCAGTATCTGCAAATGGAAATGCAGTGGCCTTTGCTTGAAGAGACAATCACCCTTATCGTGTTTGGCAATATTCGACATCGATATTTTTAATAGATGAAGACGGCACGCTACACTTTTCTTTAATCTGTTACAAAATAATCGAAGTCGAAGGCGAAAATCGCCAAACACGATAAGGGTCAGTGTAAATATGATACGAGTATAAATAGACTTTGAATGGACTAGACCAAACCACGATTTGGCGATGACTAGACTATGACTAAAATATTCCTACACCCAGAAAAAGATATGAGTGGGAAGATAAATTTAAATTTAACTAGCGGAGACAACAACCAAAATTTTTAGTGGAGTTATTTTTGCAGTTAACAGAGCACTGTTAAACACTTAACAGCCGATGTAAAATTCGATGAAGCTTATTCAGGAGGCTAAATCTAGGAATGAGGACCGGATCCCTATTAACCATGTTATAAGAAAAATTATCTAAGAGATATAAAATGGAAATATAATACCGGGTTATAAAATAGTTCCTGCAAAAAAAAAACCTACTACAAAATAGGCGTGGCACCGCCACCATATATTATCATCATGTAGTTTTACGAGAACTAATTGTGTGTGCGAAGTCTCATAAGAATCGGCTAAGTAGAAGTAGTTAAAATGAATATTTATTTTTCATGGGCGTGGTACTGCCCACTTTTCCAACCACAATGTTGTAATGTAACGATAACGAAAGGTGTATGCAAAGTTTCACAAGAACCGGCTAAGTAGAAGTAGTTAAAATGCTTATTAACTTTTCTTGGGCGTGGCACCGCCCACTTTTCTAAACATAATCTTGTATTGTAACGATAAATAAAAGTGTAGTATGCAAAGTTTCATAAGAATCGGTTTAATAGAAGCTGTTGAAAGAGAATATTTACTTTGCATGGGCGTGGTACAGCCCACTTTTCTGATCCTGATGTAGTATCGAAACAGAAGTTTAATGTGATTGTAAAGTTTCTTAAGAATCGGTTGAGTAGAAGTAGTAGAAAACGAATGTGAATTTACTTTGTATGGGCGTGACCATGTGACCTACTTTTCAACGGGACCAATCTGGAAGTACATCCTTTTGAATAGAGAAAAATAAATCCGAAATCGTTTCATAAATGGCGGAATTTTAAGGGAACATACATAAAAAAAATATACATGACGAATTGATAACCTTTCTCCTTTTTTTGAGGTCGGTTAAAAATACTTTAAATACTACAAAAAATGAATTAAAAAAAGGAATTTTTTGGGGAAGGATTTCGTCATAGCGAGCAAATGGGGACTACTAGTACATATACAAATGGTGGTCCACAGACCTCTTTAACGAGCAGAAAAGGTCAAAAATCTGAAATCGTTCCAGAACTCAAATAATATGAATTTTAAAAAATGGATTTTAGAAAATTTCCTCTAGAGGATTAGTGGTCATAGCGGGAAAATAGGGACTAGTACATATATCCCACTATATATAAAAGCAGGTCCAGGGACGTCTTTAGCGAGCAATGGGATATATGTACTAGAATAATAATTAAATGTAATAATCTAAATGAACCAACAACCTCCACACTGTTAGACTAGCACGCTACCTACTAGCCTACCGAGCTGCTCAAAAAAATTTATACAAAAACGGGTTTGGTTGAAAATGAAGTAATCAGAGTTATTGTCAGGAAGGTCAATTGTCCATAAAGGGATTGTGACAATGACTGGAAGAATGCAAGCTCTATATGAGCTTGCGAAGAAGGACGATTGTGGGGACAATGCTCCCAATGAAGGAAACAAAGTCCCTGAAGTAAAGATTACACAGACAGAGAAAGATGATGTTCCAAAGAAGCTGAAAGCTCCGTTAGAGAAGGCGCCACTCAAGATGAAAAACCTTAAGGTAAGTAGGCTAAGAAAAAGAAGGAAAAGGGAGCCTCCGCTTAAGGAAAGTAGCCAATTGGTGATGCACAAATCCTCGACTGAAGTAGCAGCTTCGAGAAAACGTCATGAAGAATACCTGAATGTGAAGGCTCGACACGATGCACTCAAAAACAAATCCTATTCAGAGACTTCGGTTGTGGAAATTCTGCAGAGGCAGAGACACAGTTATTGCGATACCAAACAGGAATGCCGAAGTCAGGGCGAGGAGGTCCTAGATGCTCTGAAGAAAATCTCAGATTAAATATAAATACTATAAAAGTCTTCAATTCGATCAATGAAAGGACCTTATGGAGGTACCCAGGTAGCGATTTGCTCTAAATGCCTCTTCCACTGATATGTATGTTGATAGGAGTTAGGAAAATAAGAATCGAATGGGTGATGTATAGGATTCGATAGACATTTTCACCGAGGATATGCTTCAGGATTATGGGCCTTTAGCAGTGAATTGAAAGAAAAAAACTACTATATAGACGCTTTTGTAAAATGTGGCGAGAAAGGCCAAAATATCTTCTTTGTAACGAGAACAGAGAGCATGGCACAGTTTCGACAATTTACCCAAAATACCGAAGAGCAAAGATATTATATATATGAGACACGAGACAGAACTCACCTGACACAGAGCATACTAGAAGTGAAAGCTCTTATAATGCTCTTAAGCGAACCTGGGATTGGTAATAACGAGCATTATATTAGAGTAACTTGGGGTATTATGGACTATGCGTCTAATGTGGACCTCTGCCTCTTTTAAGAAACTATTGATTTTATGATAATACTGATTTTTCGTACGTTTTACCTTCTATTTGAAATGGAAATGGCACACGTGCTTTCGTGACTAATTGATGTGTGGGCTATTCAGTCTTGTATTTCAACTGCATGTGTGTGATCAATTTTTTTGCGGCATAAGTTGCAAGCAGATTTTGGTAGAGTAACATTCTTGTGCAAACGGTCTTGCATCGTAGCTTTTGCAAATTGGTATAGTATATTGATACTCACCACATAACAATTGTTAGTGGTGAGTATCAATATACTATACCATTTTGCAAATGCAACGATGCAAGAACATTTGCACAAGATTGTGAATTGGGCTAATATATTTTAATGTCTGTTAATTTTATATATAGTTAAAGCGGACAGGTAGTCTTACACTTAAATTCCTCTATTGCACCCTACTGGTCCAAATTACACGACAAATAACTGTGAACTTTTCTTTCCAGATTTTGTTAGTTACAATGTCAAGAAAAGAAATTCGTAAATGAAACTCAGAGGACATGACACGAGCCATAAATGGTATCGAAATGAAAATATGTAATGCAAATGTTGAACAGTAGTACATATTAGCGGCATATAAGTAATTCCATTTAGACGGGTGTTACCATGTTACACACATTTTGTGTTATAAATCAAGAATATAAAATTTTTTACTTAAAAAAACGTTGCGGCTCGCAAGGACATTAAGCTTGAAGTCGTTGAATAACGGGTAGACACTGATAGAACACGATTTCTGCTCTGAATGGTCATCAGAAAGATGCGACGGGTGTGACCTTACAAATCTAGTTTTAAGGAATTATGATTTTCAGTATAAATTCTGCAAAACGTTGACTATAAGGTACACAATAATTTTGGTATAAATATCTGTTCAGAATAATTTTTATTGTATTCTGTATTTACTGTTTGATAAAAAACTATTTTTAAAATGAGACGGGTGTGACAGAGGGGTGAGACCTAGTACGAAAATTTAAAAAATTCGAACAAATAAAACTTTTTATTGATTTAATTAATATAATTAATATAAAGATAAACTCATAAGAAAATAATAAGACGTTAAATTATTTGCTATCCGTTCTATTATAGACAGCAGAATACTCTAGCTGAATATATATTTTTTAAATTCAATAAAAAGCAAAAAAAAAAACTATATTATTTTCGGAGATAACGGTTTTTATTAATAATGAGAAAGGCTATAAAAGAAAATCTGAAATAAATATTAAACATACAAAGAGGGAGAGCAAAATGTTTCTTGCATGGTCATATAATTAAAATTGATTAAAAAAGATTATATAGTGTATTTTTTATATTTTCTATAATTGTCATTCTCTAAAAAACATCAATTGAGAGATTTTTATTAAAAATGAGAAAATTATTTTTTTCTTGCATAGGGCCGTTTTACGTGGAATCACTCATATACTAGTCCACATTACCCGCCAATTTTTTTTATTAACGCTTACTATGACTAGCATAAGACCAGATTATATTGAGCAGTGTAGGGCTGAAACCTGACTATCAATACTCTACTTTGGAAAGGTTTTACTGTATGAAATGTAAAGCAAAAAAAAGCAAAAAAAAGACAAGGTAAAAACACATTTAATTTAAAATAAAACATTCACAAATGTTTGGTTCATACATACTAACGTTCATTCATTATTTAGTTTTGTCTTATGTTTGAATAAAATGACTTTCATATGATGTTTTATATATTTTCCAAAATTCATTACATGACAGATATGTATACATTTTGACATTGTGTATGTGTAAGTGGAGTAACAGTAGAACAAGAGTTGTTGAAATGGCCAAGGTGTTTTACACACATTAAGGCGGTACTTGTTGTTGTCGGCCAAATTGTTGCTTGTTACTTTGAAGTAGAGTAGAAGGTATAATGTTCATAAGAAACAAATGTTGCTGTCGGGTTTTTTTTGTGGATCTCCAAAAAATGTATTGATAATTTTACCTTTTTAACCGACTTCAAAAAAGAAGGATGGTATTAATTCGTGTGTATTTGCTTAAGGTTTGTAATCGCATAACTCTGTCATTTGTGAATTGATTTTCAAAATTATGTTTTTGCAGCTTGGCCCATATTTTTTTTTTCGAAAATCGGAAGGGGGAAATTTGCTTCCCCCATGCGTAACTCTGTTATTTGCGAACCGATTTTCAAATTTCTTTTTTTTTCTTTTAAAAGGGTTAGCTTGCTGTCTGGTTCCACAATTTCTTTTTGCTTTCTCTCCACATTTGTAATTTGCTTTCTCTCCACATTTGTAATTTGATTAACATTTTTTTTTGTTTGAAAGGGTTCGGCTGCAGTTTTGTTGTATAATTATTTTTCGAAAATCGGTGGGGAAATTTGCTCCCCTCCCCTCCCCAAGCATAACTCTGTCACATGTGAACCGATTTTCAAAATAATTTTTGTGTTTGAAAGGACTTACTTGCAGTTTGGTGCCATAAATTTTTTTTCGAAAATCTGCATGACATTTTTATGTTTGAAAGGGTTTGCTCTTAGTTTGATCCCATAGAAGTAAAAATCGGGCGGACAAAGTGGTAGACCGATATATGTATGTATTAATTATCGCATAACTCCGGCATTTCTTGACCGATTTTAAAAATATTATATTTGAATAGACATGAAAGGATTGGTACTATGAAAAATTGTGGATTTGATCTATCGCTAAATTGCATCCGTTTTGTGATCTGTTCCATAAGATCTTTGCATTGAAGTCGGTTTTTTTTTGGCAGAACTATTAGGGTGAATATTATTCAGTTCTATAAGGTTCATGTATCATTTCTTCTCTCTGCATTACATGTTTTGCTTATTTTTGCATGTAATTAAATAAAAATAAAAAAATTATAATATAAAAAATTTAAACTAACATGAAACTACTAAACATTTTTCCCTCTGGCTTTTCAAATACCAAAGCCAAAAACTACACAACATCATTATGCAAACAAATCGAAATGAATACAATCTTATGAATGCAAGAAATTTTACATGTATGCATATATTTACATGTGAATGGAAGTGTAAGAAGAGCATACACATGTGTAAGATTGTTTGTAAGTGCATGTATACATGTACGAGTAGAGTAGAAAGTAAAGCAAAACAGAGAACCAGTGATTTGTTAAGAAGTGCATTTAGTTTTCAAGTGCAACCACTTTAATCATTATAAAAAGTTTATGGAAACATTTTTATACAACAAAAATTTTTATATAATAAAATCTAAGAATGCAGAATCTAAAGGCAAAAACTTTTTTCGCTTCTTAAATTTGAAAATGATTTAATGAATTTTTTTTAGAGGAAAAATTTTCCTATCGAAAGAGTTTTGAGAATGAAAAATCGTTTTTGTAAGGGACTCATGGCAGCGCCGCCTACTGCTGCAAAAGAAGATTTTGAGGCATGTAAATAGTTTATTTCTCTTATCTTCAGGCGAGTATTTCTTCTACAGTTGGAAGCAGGAGTTTAGGTTTTAGGAATTACATACACACACTCTAAAACATTACTTCAAATTTACGATCATATATTGTCTAAATTTGTGTTGAAAATTTCTCCTTGTCTAAAATTACATCGATTTTGTAATTATTTTATTAAAGAAAAAACCTTTAAAATTAAACATATGTATTTAGTCCAAGTGGAAAAAATTTAAGATAAAGTATAATAATACGGCTATGGCTGAATGGTAGATACATCAGACTATCTGTCAGGAGGTCGCGGTTCAAACCTGCATGCAGCCAATCGCTTTTTTTAGGTTGATAATAATCGTTAAAGTGTTGCCGACTATTATCGGACCTAGTTTTTAACAAAAGTGTTTTAGAGTGTACATATTTTATTTGCTTTTAAAGAAGAGTTACGTTACATTTTTTTTTAGAAAATAACACTATGCAACAAAAAATTATATTTTTAATGATGTGCTATGGTCCCCTGACTACAAAAACAGTAGAAATTTTAGATTCTATGCATAATTTTTTTTTCTAAAATTTGTGATTTTTGAACGATTTTCTCACAACTTAAGAAGCGGTTGTCCAGTTTTATTAAAAAAACCACTAAAAAGCTTGAAACAAAATTACCTTTAAGTTATTTTAATACAATTTCTTCATATACTCAATAGTTTCGGAATTATTCAGACCGCAAGGATGAAAAATAAATATTTTTTTTTGGTAAAATTGGAAAATTTTTATTTGTGAAAAATTATAAAAAAAAAACTCGAAATTGGCAATAACTTAAAATTTTTAAAAACTGATCATAATGCCAAATATACTAGAAAGAAAATAAGATTTGTTCATAAAAATCGTAAGATAAATATTGATTTTAATCACAATAAACTGAAATTACCTGATTTTTGAAAAAAAATTAAGCTCTCAAGAAGCTGCCTCACAGATTTTATTATAACTTAAGAAAGACTCGTCCAATTTTGTTGAAAATCATGTTAAATAATTTGAATTTCAGCCATCTCCAAGATATTTTAACATCGTTTCTTATATGCCTAAAGGTTGCGAAGTTATTCAGAAAACAATAAAAAATTATTTTTTTTTGTAAAATTTTTCATTTTTAACCGACTTAAAAAAAAGGAGAAATGTTATCAATTCGTCATGTACTTATTTTTATTTGTTATGTACGTTCCCTCAAAACTCCACCATTTATGAACCGACTTCGGATTTTTTCTCTATTTAAAAGGATGTACTTCCAGATTGGTTTCGTTGAAAAGTGGGCGAGGTCACGCCCTTATAAAGTTAATACACATTAGTTTTCCACTACTTCTACTCAACCGATTCTTTTGAAACTTTACACACACATTAAGCTTCTGTTTAAATACTACATCAGGATACAAAAAAGTGGGCTGTACCACGCCCATGCAAAGTAAATATTCTTTTTCAACAACTTCTACTAAACCGATTCTTATGAAACGTTACATATACCTTTACTTATCGTTACAATACAACATTATGTTTAGAAAAGTGGGCAGTGCCACTCCCATGAAAAATAAATAAGCATTTTAACTACTTCTACTTAGCCGATTCTTATGAAACTTTGCATACACAATTAGTTCTCGTAAAATTACATGATGTTAGATTATGGGAGCGGTGCCACGCCTATTTTATAGTCGGTTATATTTATAAAAAATCAAAAAATGCCAAATTATTACAATTTTTATTACTGAATCATGAAGTTACGTTTACCTTAAATGCATAATGGTATATTCCACGAAAATCGATTGATAATTAACGATTTTATTCATAATAAAGTAATGGTACCTATATTTTGCGAATATTCATATTCTGCAACAAAATGAAATTTTAAAATAACAAGCTTCTTACGACTGATTCTGGTAGAAGGCACTAAAGAAATATATACTTGTATCGGCGTTTTGAAAGCTTATATCTGGTACTCGTTTTAGGGGGTGATAAATTTCCGCCCTTTTTTACATAGTTATACTGAGTCGGCATAGGATATCTTATAGGCCTTATGTTTAAAATATAACATGTGCTTAGGACTTTTATGTAAAACACCAAGAGGAATATTTATTTATTTGGCACATTTCAGCCTGCTATATCGCCGCTGAAGTGGAACTTTTTGCCCCTTATTCCAGGAAGATACAAAAAGACCCATGCCGCGAAGAGTCAAAGGGTTAAAATGTTCTACAAATATTTTTATCATAGTGTTTTACATAAAAGTGCTGAATATGTCTTATAACTTAAACGTAAGGCCTACAAGATATCCCCATACCAATTCAGTATAACCATATGCAAAAGGGGGAAATTTAACTCCCCCTAAAAATAATCCCAGATGTACGCTTTCAAAATGCCGAAAAACATGTGTTTTGGTGCCATTTACTAGAATCAATAATTAGAAGCTTGTCATTTCAAAACTGATTTTGTTATATAGTGTAAATATTAGACTTTTTGCAAAAACCAGCTAACTTAACTTTATTATGAATAAAATCGGCATTTATCGCCCTATTTGCGTGGACTATACTTTAATTTTCTTGATGTTTGTGTAGCTTCATGATCGAGTAATTAAAATTAAAAAATGTTGCCAATTTTTTGATTTTTTATGAAATAAAAAAAATAAATTAATTTTACAAAAAAAAAGAAGATATTTTTTTATTATTTCGTTCTGAACAACTTCGAAGCCTTTCAGCGTAAAAAAATAATATTAAAATATCTTAAAGAAGGCTAAAATTTTAATTATTTAAATTTATTTTTAACAAAATTGGACGAGTGTTTCTTAAGTTACAGTAAAATCGGTGGAGCAGCCTCTTTAAAGCAACATTTTTTGCAAAATCTGATACTTTCACTTTATTGTGAATAAAATCAATATTTATTTATCGATTTTCATAAAATAAAGCTTGTTTTATTTGTAGTATATGTGGCTTTGTGATCACGCAGCAAAAACTTGGTAATGTGCGGTCATTACTAAGCAGCATACTTATTAACCACAAACTACATACTTTGCAGGAGTTGATCAATTACTTCCCAGCAAAAGCTACTGCCTCGGCCGAAGCAGTTTTATAAGCGAGAGATGCTGGTTTTGTGGTTTCCCCTGCTTCGAAAAACGATTGGAACATACATGATTTTTGGAGCTCTTGTTTTTGATATTAAACAGCGATTCTTTGGAAGTATCAAAATGCTATAAAATCATGTCTCTTCGTTTTATTGCGTCATTCAATTTTATCATCGGTAAACTACAGACCAGTGATGCCATTAGGATACGAAAGATACATTTTTCGTATCTTTTGATGACTTTAGGTACCATGTATAATCCTGACATTTTTCGTATCTTTTGAATCTGTACGCAAAATGTACAGAAATAAAATATTATACTTTCCGTCTCTGGCAAAGTTTTTTAAAGTTATCATTTCGTTATGAATACTAAAAAACGCCTTTACTCGTATATTAATTTTTACAAAAATTAATTTGTTTTGACAACATCCAAAGATAGTTACATATAATTAATTTTAAAGTTTGCTTACTGTATTTATAAAAATTACCTAATATTTATGACTTAAATAAATATAAAAATGAATTTATATGATATCATTTTCTTTACAATATTCATTAAATATGAAATAAAAATGTTATGTTAATATATCGACCTTTGCGCGAAATGATCGTAAGCGACATTTTGTAAAAAATTTTTTTTTATTGAAATCAAAATTTTATGAGGATACCCATAGCTTAAAATCGTAAAAATATCAACATTTTTGATAACTTTTGAAATACAGGCTATAAAATTTTATCGTAAGCGACAGTTTATGAATATAAATTATGTTTAAATACAATAAAAAACCCTACTCCTGATTAATTAAAATTTTTTCGCTTACGATCATTTGGCGGTAAGGGGTCGATATGTTAAACGTTAAAAACGGATTTTGAAATTTATTTAACAACGTATCTTTTTGGGAAAAAATTTATCTTTTTGGAAACTAAAATATATCTTTCTCGAAATTTCACTAGCAACACTGCTACAGACAAAACAAATCGTGTTTTATTATAAATTTCTCTCTTCCATGCAATAGATGGGAAATGTAGAAAGAGAGCATACTTTAAATGGGCTTTGAGTTTTTAAATGTGTTAGTGTTTATTAGAAGCAATGCGTGCGCCAATTCGTTAGAGCCTTTATTGTTGAAAGCTATCATACTACTGAATATGATTTTGGAGTTCATGTTGAGTAAATGTAAAATGCTGACTACACTGAAAAAATCCATGCCACATTTTACGAAAAAAACTTTCGTAGCTACTTTTTTCGTAAAATATACGAAACTTTCGTATATATTACGAAAAAACATTTGGGCAATATTTTTTAGATTTACGAAAGTAACGAATACCTTTCGTAAAAATTTTTCCTTGTGAAAAAATATATTTGAAATAAAAAAATAAATTAAAATATTTTTTTATAAATTGACGTATTTTTCAGATGTAAGTAAATAAAACTAATTTTTAGCTCTAATAAAATAAGTAGAAAGTGGCTCAGTGGGTAGAGTACATGACTTGAAATATGAAGATTGCGAGTTCGTGCCCCGGTTGAGCCATACTTTTTTTTACTTTTATTTTTTGATTATTTTCGTACATTTCGTATATTTTACGAAAGAATTTCGTGGTGCGAAATTACGAAATATTTCGTAATATGTACGAGCGTTTTCGTGCATATGTTGCACGGAATTTTTTCAGTGCACTGAAAATAATCCATGCAACATTTTACGAAAAAAACTTTCGTAGTTACTTTTTTCGTATTATACGAAATTTTCGTACATGCCACGAAAAAAGTTTTAGTCTAGAATTTTATTATTTTACGAAAGTAGCGAAAACCATTTGTATTTACTTTTTTCGTAGAATGTACGAAACTTTCGTACATATTACGAATTAGGTTGAGTCCAGAATTTTATTATTTAAAGAAAGTAACCAAAACTTTTCGTAGTTATTTCTTTTTGTAAAATATATGAAACTTTCGTACATATTACGGAATAAATGTTTACACCAGAATTTTATAGTTTTACGAAAGTAACGAAAACATTTACTAGTATGTTTTTTCGTAAAATATACTAAAATTTCGTACATATTACGAAATCAATTATGGACAATATAAGTTGTTCTAAAATTATTGGATCATATAAACTAAGTGACCCGTATACATATAAGTTGTAGACAGCGTTACCGTTGAACATTTTCAAAAAGGGGTACAAAAAGGGGATTTTGCTATAAAATGGGAACAAAAATGGAAGTTCTGAGAAAAAACTTTAATAACAAGAAAAATGTAAAAAAGTTGTTTAATTTTTTCGTAAAACACAAAAAATATTTAGTAATATTCTCTAAATATTACCTTAAACTATGAAAATATTTCGTAAAACTTGTTTCTCTTTTCTACGAAACTCTTTCGTATTATATATAAAATTATTTATTAAAACACAAAACATACTTCGTAAAATAAACACAAAAATTTCGTTCGTTTCGTACATTTTACGAAAGAATTTCGTAAAATGTACGAAAATATTACTTAAAATTTACGATAATATATTGTCTAAATTTGTGTTGAAAATTTCTTCTGGTCTAAAATTACATCGATTTTGTAGTTATTTTATTAAAGAAAAAACCTTTCAAATTAAACATATTTAGTCCAAGTTGGAAAAATTTAACATAAAGTATAATACGGCTATGGCTGAATGGTAGATACATCAGACTAACAGTCAGGAGGTCGCGGTTCAAGCCTGCACGCAGCCAATCGTTTTTTTTTAGTAAAAACATTTTGTTCAAAAATAATGCGTGTGTAATTTTAGGTCGATAATAATCGGTAAAGTGTTGCCGACTATTATCGACCTAATTTTCAACAAAAGTGTTTTAGAGTGTACCTGTCTATACGTACCTTTATTTTAAACATCCTTGAAATTAAATTTTTTTTTGTATATATATTTTTATTATTCGCACTTTAACCTGTTGGCCAGCCAGTCTACCTGAAAATTTGCTTTGCCCATAAATCATGGCTTCAGTTTCTGGTAAATAATTTAAATGTTGCTAAAGTTCTGCTATTTTAACCAGTTAAACGTCAGACTAAGTTTTTGTTTATAACTATATCAGTCAGTATGTGTGCGTGTGTCGTGTCTTACAAACAGGAGGTTTGTAACCACGTTGTGCAAAAATTTATAAACCCTCCATTATACACATGTCGATCGGTATAGACCCTCGTATATTAAAAAAATCAACAAAAAAGAAATAAAATAATAATAAATATTATCTGGCTTTTTTTTGCTGCTGCTGATTTTATATCGGATTGATATGACAACGCCGTTGATGATTTTTTTTGTAGTGTTGTGCCTCCCATGTGTAGATGTTGGTGGATGATGGTTCATTGTTTCATTCCCCTGAAGTTTAAAGTTTGTTGATATTCAATGTTTTTTGTTCTCGTTTTTTGACTGCTTTTCTGTTTGTACTCACTAGACCGCCATCGTCACTATAAATTTTATAGTATAAAATGAATTACAATCATTTCAACGCTTCAGGAGTTTTTGAAAACTGCAGAACACACTGGTGTGCTTTGTATGTTGGTGAGGTTTTGAATATTGTTTCGGTTTGTTTTGGAAGTTTTAGAGGTTTTTTCATTTAATGGAATTGTCTTTTTCGTTTGTTTTTGCTATTGTTTACGTGGAAATCATGATTCACCATAAATTTGTACAATGTTTCGACGATGAACTGTCTGTCATTTTGTTGTTGTTGTTGTTGTTGTGGTATCGGAAGGAGATGTTAAATATATACGACATTTTTTCATAAAATTTCATTGAAAATATTCAAAAATACTCGCAATGCAAACAAAATTATATTTCATAAACAAATTTTTATTGGCAAAATTTAAAATATAAACATAAATAATAATTTTATACATATTTAATATTTCCGTTTTAATTTTTAACTTTATTCTAATTTTATTCATATTTTTTTCTTCTTTTTTTCAGGTAAGCGTTGCAATTTTTTTTAATAAATTGGCAATAGTGAAATTTCATATTGACTCGAAGTAAGTTATTTTATTTCCAATGTAAAAAATCTGAAAGAAAGGAAAGAAACTTTTAAAAGAAATTGTTAAAAGAAACACATAAATCTTTTTCTTCAGGCTTAAATTTGTTTAATTTAATTTCGCAAGATCTGAATATTAAGGCTCATTTAGCCGACCGTAACGTTGATGTAGTTGCATGTGCTGATCGTTTCTGTCACACTGAAAAGCTATGAGACAGAAACGTTCAGCACATGCAACTACATCAACGTTTCGGTCGGCTAAATGAGTCTTTAATCGCTGTCAGACAAGCTGAATCAGTGTACCAGATTATCTGACCATCGACCATTACACTATCCAGCAAAATGAAAACTTTGTCGTGACCTTTGGTGACCACTATATTTGTTTATTATGTTATGGTTCCCTAATTACAAAAACAGTCTAAATTTAAAATTCTATGGAAAGGTTTTTTTTTCAAAATTTTTTCTTAAAACTTGTAACTTTTCAAGAGGCAGCAGATCCACCGATTTCATTATAACTTGGAAAAAGGTTGTCCACTTTTATTCCACAAATTACTAAAAAGCTTTGAATAAAATTACCTTTAAGCCATTCAAATATTTTATTTGCATACCCAACAGTTTCGGAATTATTCCGAGCGCAATGATCAAAAATATTTTTTTAACAAAATGGATAAAGTTTTATTTTTCAAAATTTATAAAAGTCAAAATAACAAAATAACAAATGCAGTAATCCCTTGATTTACGTCACTTCGATTTACGTTGTTTCGGTTTACGTCGTCAAATTTTGTGTACCTTTCAAATCAGATTTGCGTCGCCATTCGATTTGCGCCGTTAAATTTTTTCTGCCTTTGAAATTCGATTTACGTCGCCATTCGATTTACGTTGCCTCCCTCAGTCGCTTACAACTTATTATCAAAGCCCGGGAAATCCCAGAGTTTAGTTAAAATCTTTGTTTTTTTCGGAGTTTTTGTGCGGTGGTAGCTACATATTTCCATTTACACATGCAACCTATTTATCGCAATGGATTGAAATATAATAAAATTAATATTTACGTCAACGAAATTTTTGTTCACTGTCATTTCGATTTACGTCATCATTTCGATTTAAGTCGCCTCAATTATAAAAACAAAAGTACATGGAAATGGGCAAATTTTATTATGTGCAATATCGAATTCGATTTACGTCGTTTCGATTTACGTCGCTATTTTCCGGAACTAATCGCGACGTAAATCGAGGGACTACTGTAAAGGCAAATATACTATAAACGAAATAAGCGTTATTTCATGAAAATCGATGGATAAATATTGATTTTATAAAATGAAATTACCTGATTTTTGCCAAAAATTTAGTTTTCAAGAGGCTGCTTCACAGAAGAAGAAGATATTTTAACATTATTTGTTTTTACTCGTAAAATTTTCCGAGTTACTTAGAACGAAATAAACACAACGGGACCCAAGTGGGCTGGTATTTTTTTTTAATCTTTAAAACTGGCAACCTGCACAATCTAGAACGAAATAATATAATTCTTGGAAAAAAAAAACCGGCTACAAAATAGGTGGGACACTGCCCCCATATATTATCATCATGTACTCTTACAAGAACTGTGAGTGTGTGTACGAAGTTTCATAAAAATCGGTTAAGCAGAAGTAGTTAAAATGAATATTTACTTTTCATGGGCGTGGCACTGCCCACTTTTCTAACCACAATGATTTCTTGTAATGATAATTTAATATGTATGCAAAGTTTTATAAGAATCAGTTAAGCAGAAGTACTTTAAATGCTGATTTACTTTTCATGGGCGTGGCACTGCCCACTTTTCTAACCACAATAATTTATTGAACCGATAACTTAATATGTATGCTAAGTTGCATAAGAATCGAGTTAGTAAAAGTTGTTTAAAATGAATATTTACTTTGCATGGGCGTGGCTCTGCCCACTTTTTTAATCATGATGTAGTATTCAATCAGAAACTTAATGTGTGTGTGCAAATTTTCATAAGAATCGGTTGAGTAGAAGTAGTTGAAAATTAATGTGAGTTAACTTTTTATGGGCGTGGCCCTGCCCATTTAGAATTCGGGTGAAATGTCTGGTAAATTGCTAGGCAGTAATGTATCTGCGAAATCAAGGGGTATGCGGAAGCTCTTGAGATCGGTAAGCTAAATAGTATGACCTATGGTTAGTACGAGTGTATTCGGAAGCCCTTACAATCGACAAACTAATTAATACGATCTACTGTTAGTACGAATGCAAGAGTGTATTCGGAAGCCATTACAATCGGCAAACTAAATAATACGAACTACGATGAGTGCAAGAGTGTATTCGGAGGCTCTTACAATCAGCAAACTAAATAACACGATCAACGGCTAGTAAAAATGCAAGAGTATATTCGGAAGCTCAACAAACTAAATAATACGAGCTACCGCGAGTGCAAGAGTGTATTCGGAACAGCGATGCCATTTATGCAGTTTTTTACGATATTACATACTGTGTTGTCATATCGTAAGTTTTTTGCGATATGATTACACTGCGATATGACAACAACGTGTATGGATATCTTAGTGTTGTCATATCGTAAAAAACTTACGATATGACAACACAGTATGTCATATCGTAAAAACTGCATAAATGGCATCGCTGATTCGGAAGCTCTTACAATCGGCAAACTAAATAATAAGAATGCATGCACAAGTGGCCGACTTGCAACTATCGTTCGTACGATATCATTAATTGCTCAATCGTTATGTGGAAATCTCGACGTTATATGCATATTATTTTACTAACTGTCTTGAGAGTTGTTACTGCTTGTATGCTGGTTGTGTTAATATTGTGTATGGTGGTCGCTACACTATGCAGGTTGGTTTGTACCCTCTTGTCACTACATTTGTAACTGTAGGGTACTTACGTAGTATTTTGTATTTATTTGTAACGGCACGTTACAACTTAGAAAGGAAACCAACCATTAGCCAAGACACAAACATGGTGCAAGGATTCCCAAAAACTATAAAAAAATTGCCCCTAAATCCCAGATGTTCCTCGGAATCCCAACAACTAGGACCAAAATCTCCCCAGAAGTTTCAGAAGATCCCCGGATTTCTGAAAACTGGGATGAAAATCTCCCAAATATTCCCAGAAATTTCCGGGAAAACGCTGAGTTTTAAAGGAATTTAGCCTTCATGCCGGCCTGTTGCCTTTCTTTTGAATTGTCGTTACCAGCAGTATTCGTTACAGGTATTGGTTACACGTATTTTTCCATTAAAAAAATTTTTTTATTCCCAAGCATATAAAAGAAAAAAAAACAATTTATATGCTGCATATCATATGCACAATGTGCCATATTGGTACTTGGCATTTTTTTGTATAGTGTTATACTTAGTTTTGAATTTTTAATAATTTCAAGGAACTAGATTTTCGGTGTTTAATTATTATATATTAAACTCCCGACCAATAAAAGTGGGGTGTTATGAGTTTGTAGTGTGTACCTGGGTGTCTGTGTATCTCCGCATCTGTCTGCTCGCTCCTAGAGCCTAAACGGTTAAACCGTTTTTAATTTGTTTTTTATATATATTTTTTTTGTTTGCAAGATGACTTGGTCGGGAGTGTTCTTAGCTGTGTTAGAACAATATCGGCTCAGCCGTTTAGAAGTTATCACCTCTTTTCTAGCTGTATCCTCTTAAATATGTTGGTCTGTGATAACGTCGTAACTCCCAAATGGCTGGATCGATTTCAATTTGGTTTATTTTGTTTGAAAGCTGACTTCATCTAAAATCTTATAACATATATTTGAAAAAAATATCGATACAGCCGTTTTGAAGTTATGGAACATATGTTTGATCTAGTATGATATCACTGTGTTTAATTTTTTAAGTCATGGAAATATAACCACATACGGACACCACTACGTGATAAAATAAAAAGAAAATACCTGTGTCTCTCAGTTTTGCCCCAAGTCATGCAGTTTTTTATGGGCCCCAAAGATTTGGGGCCTCGGTGTAGCAAAACTGGGAGACATGGGTCTTTTTTTTTTTGGTCTTTTATCACGTAGTGGTGCCCGTATATTGTTATATTTTATCGTGTTGCACTGTGTATTTTAATACCCAAAGCTATAACAAAAAACTTTTACAAAATTAATATAAATCATCCCTAACTTTCCTTTTTTTTTGGGAAAAGTTCCTTATTTCAAATTACTCTTAAAAAAAAGTACTTTTTTTAAACAAGAAACTTTTGTCAGAAAGTTACGAATTCTAAGACTCGAGTTTTTTTTTTATATTCGATCTCAAAAATCTATTAGTATTCCTTATAAGGTTGCATAAAATTCCGTTTTTTAATAAAATCTTTATCACATTTCATCCTTTAACTTTATCTATCTCCCGTTTTATTTTCTGGCTTTTAAGCAACAAACTAAACATTGTCATGCACGTGGTGTATCTTATCTTAAATATTTAATAATTCATACCTTCACCCATTCATTCGTTTTTATTTTATTTCTTTTTTTTTTGCAATAAAACCATACTCGTCTTTTTTTGTATAATTTTGACAATTTAATCTCTTTACTCGTGGTTATTTTAAATGCAGTTATTAAAGTAATAAATGTCAATTTTAATACAGGGATTAACGTAAATTTGATTAAATGTATGAAAAACTTTAGGAATTATCGAAAAAAATGAATTAAAATTATCTTTTGTATGATTATGCAAAAAATAGAAAAAAATATCATGACTAGAATTCACGTTTCTTTTTTAAATTTGATTTGCCAAAAAGAGCAACTTGTTTTATTTATACTTGAAGTTGATTTGACACCCAAGTGGAGAGATAATTTTGTAGTATTCATTTTTATTTATAATGAACATATTCTTTGCTATATATTTCTAGATTTCAAGAAATTGAAAAGTAGCATACAATTTTATCTATAATATATATAGCTTTCTTGTCAATAAATAAGTAGAACATTTCACTGCTGCAGGTGGGCTTTTTACCCGACTGCGCGACGCAAAGAAGGGTATTGTGTTTATCAGACTATGTATGTATGTATGTATGTGTGTTCCTTTGCGGCACTATATCAACCGAACGCGTAGACCGATTTTGACGATTCTTACGTCAATCGATTCGTATTAATCCGGGGAGTGTCACTAAAGATATGACAGTAGTCAAAATTCAATATGGCGGCCAACAGACGCCATTTTGTTTGTACGAAAAAAATAAAAAGTCGGCGAACTACATCAAAATGGATGTCAATCGACAGGTATTTGAAAATCATCTTTAGGTTTCTCTTATGATTTTTAATTTCGAATGACCATTTATGATATGTAACGGCTTAAAGTTGTTTTCTTATTTTTATGCAGTCGGTTTTTTTTTTTTGATTTTTTAAATTTATTAATGGTTAATATTATGATTCAATGAAATACATATTCCAAAATTAATATTAATCATACGCCACAGTGCACAGAAAAAAACTAATTTCATTTTCAGGAATTCAATGAAATAGTAAATATTTTGTCTAGAAAGGGACTTACAGACAAATTTGTAAATATACACAAAAATATCTCAATCATTTCAATGAAAAAACGTGTTTTTTCAGTGAACAAATTGTTTAAATCTATAAAATAGTTGGTCTAAAAATATTTATAAATCGTAAACAAAACAATTTACTACATAAAATAAAAAGATTTACTGGATTTTATGAAAAATATCAAACAATATTTTTGTCTGAATTTATGAAACAATTAGTTTAAAAATAGTAACAAATATTAAACAAAATATTTTACTTAATCAAACAAAACTATTTACACGATTGTTTGTAATATATCAAATAAAAGTTTTGTCTGGATCATCATCCCTTAAGCATTTATGAAATTTAACTTTGTTAAGTGTGTTCAAGTCTGAAAGCTTATTGAAAAAAATGAATGAGAATTAACGCAACGAAATTAACGAATTGATTCACTCAAAAATCTTCAGTAAACAAAGTTGGTTAAATCGCACTCCTTTTGCTGTCATTGTTGTTGTTGTTGTTGTTATTTGTGTGTATGTCGTCATCGTGGTTGCTTTTTATTTTATTTATTTATTATTTTACGACACAGAAACCATCGATTTATAGTTGGTTTTGGTGTTTGTGCCCTAAATAAAAGTCAAACAAAATTGTAATTTATTCAGTAAAGAACATTTACTGAAAATGAAATTTATTTTTATACCAACTTTTGTTTGAAATTTTTTTTGTGATAATTTTTTCTATGTGAACATTTTTAAAAAACCCTAATTTTCTTTTACAAAAACTGAAAGTTATTTTAACATTTTGAACGGGTGGCAAAAAAGTTTAAAGATAAATTACGTAAAACTATTTTAGAATAATTTTATACTGTTTTATGTTTAAGCAAAAATTCCAAGAACTTAATGAGAATTGCTAAAGAATTACAATAATACAGTACGAAAAAAGCAATATGATTCAGAAAAGGGGTTCTGACAGAGCGGAAAAAAATATACGTGTATGCGTTTTATTTATCTCATGTTTAGCCCATCCTAATTAACCTAAAAATGCATTAGAAAACTTATACCTTTTGGCTGGTGAAGCAGTGTAAGCTTATTTTATTAAACCCTGGCTTTCCGTAAGCCATAATTTCTCTCTCGTCATTATTATTATTATGATATTTATGCTTTCAACATTATCATCACAAGAAACATTAGAAAAACATTTATTTCTCAAATATTTCGTTATAATCATATTTTATTAATACAAACAAACCAGAAATAAGTATGTTTTATATACAAAAAGATTATCGTTGAGTAGTAAATAGAAAGAAAAACAGTTTCTGTTTTTCTATTTGCTCAGGGTTTTGCTTAAAATTTTGTCGACTCATGTTTTTTAAAGCACAAAATATAAACAGTAATAAAAGAAGTGGATAGAAAAAAAGCACATAAAAATTATATTGTGGCAAAACTACAGTTTCATTAGGGGGAAATATATATATATATATATATATATATATATATATATATATATATATATATATATATATATATATATATATATATATATATATATATATATATATATATATATATATATATATATATATATATATATATATATATATATATATATATATATATATAACAACAATGTTGTAATATATGTACTTGAAAACAATGTATACACACACATACTAGTACATAGATACATAAATTACGCATAAGTCTGCCTTTCTTAAAATTATTAAAGGCATTGACTTCATAAAGAACTCGGCCAAGTGCGAGTCCAGCTCCCATACGTACAAATGCACAGTGAGCCCGATCGCAACAATAATGTTCTTTGAAGCTACTGGTCCGAGTACAAAACTATAAATTAGCAGTTTAGTAAACCTTGAAACTGTAGAGCAAATTAGCCTCATAAAATCCAGTATTATGGGATATCTTTTACTGAAAAAAATTTTTTTTTCATAAATTCTGTGAACTTTGACATAAATCCAATGAAAATCGTCATTAAAACTAACTTTACGCTTCGTTGGATTAACGCAAAAAGTTTCGTTTAAATTATTTTAATAAAATTTTTATTAAATATATAAAATAATTTCGTTAAACTAATGAACATATTTCATTATATTAGTGAAATTATTTCATCGTTTTAATAATATGTTTCATTATTTTAATGTAATTATTTCATTGTTTTAAAATAATTTCGTTAAGTAATGAACATATTTCATTATTTTAGTGAAACTATTTAATCGTTTTAATAAAATGTTTCATTATTTTAATGAAATTATTTCATTGTTTTAATAAAATTCTGTCATTATTTTAATGACATTCTGTTATTATTGTAATGAAATTCTTTTATTGTTTTAATGAAATTATTTCATTGTTTTAATGTATATATTTCATTATTTTAATGAAATTATTACATTACTTAGTAGCCTTATTAGCTTACCTCTTTTATTTAATTTTTAATTCATTGACAATTCCATGCTACAAATATGTACGTGCGATAGACGCCAATGCACATCAAAAAAATTTGTAATGCTGATGATCGCTCATAGTATCGAACTCAGACTCTTGATTTTCATCATTTGCTTATGGGCAACGTCCTTACTACTTCACACTACAGAACTGTCAAAACAATGTGTCTAAGAAAAATTACAACAACAACAACAAACATATAAATTTACTTTTTTTCTTCAATTGTGGTTGTGGAAATAAATTTCATGATTTTTAAAAAAAATAAATGGACGTAATTTATTTGATCGGTCTTTCATAAGTACAATGCGATTTTTCATCAAAACAATGAAATACATTTCTTTGAAATTATGACATTCAAGGATATACATTTTTTTAACACTTTTTTTTAAAGAATTTTAAGTATCAATAAAAACATTTTGTTAAAAGTTAAAGGGGTTTTCGTAAAATGATAAAATATTGTTGTCATAAATCCAATGAAATTTTCTAACGAAACTATGAAAGTTAATGAAGCAATCCCAAATATTCGTGAAATTTCATTAGAATTGTGAAAAAATCGTACGAAACTGTTTCATTGGATATATGAAGCGAAATTCTTTCAGTGTATTACTAATTGTGATTAAGTATAAAATTAACCCTGAGACTCCCCCTAAAATGAGTAGCAGATGTAAACATTCAAAATACTAACGTAAGTATATATTGTTTGGAGCACTCTACTAGAATGATTTGTCAGAACATTGCAATTTTTTTGTGTTATACAGTGTTCTTTGAAGAAATAGTCTGCTACAAGTAAATGGCCGTATTTTGTTGGTACTTTAAAATTTTCAACTGTGTAACTATTACGGTTCAAAAAATAAAGCCCTGTGAAGGACGGACATACAGTTGGTGCGGCATCTTTTCAATTGATCTATGAAACAAAAATCTCTTCGTTACACAGATAACACATATATCTCATTTTAAGACTTTCTTAAGTTTGTGAATACCCTTAATATCCCATATATTTTTTCTACTTTATTTTACATTTACTTAAGTTAAGTTGAACTTAAATTTTTTTTCACAATGTTCTACAAAATTCTCTCGTTGAAATAAGTACATACATCAAACTAAATAAAGCCAAGAGCAACACGAATACCATGTTTTGTTTTACAGGTGAACCGTAAATCAGTCAACACATCTGAGGCCACGTTCAAAAAGCCACATGACCAAAAACACTTAAAACTTGAAACACAAATCTCGGCTGTGAAAAAGGCTAATGAACCTTAAATATAAAAAGAAAAAAAAAAACACAAAACCATTGGTCAATTTTTCAAGAACAAAATATAAATAACAAAAGAAAAAAGATTTCAACAACACAAATGACAGCCCAAAATAAGAGTTGTTGAGTTTAAACATAATTTATCGATATTTCAAGCCGTACGTACGTACAAGTTTTTAATGAAATTTAAACTACACTGAAAAAACTGAATTTCATTTTCTGTAAAGGAATTCAATGAAATAGTAAATATTTTGCCTAGGAACGGACCTACAAACAAATTTAAAGATATAGACAAAAATATCTCAACCATTTCATTGAAAAAAAAAATAGTTTTTTTTCAGTAAATAAATTGTTTAAATCTATAAAACAATTTGTCTAAAAATTTTTAAAAATTGTAAACAAAACAATTTACTAAATCAAACAAAAAGATTTACTGAATTTTCTGAAAAAATCAAACAATATTTTTGTCTCAGTTTATAAAGCAATTAGTCTAAAAATACTAAAAATTATTAAACAAAATATTTTATTTAATTAAACAAAAATATTTACTGGATTTTTTTTGTAATATATCAAACAAAATTTTTGTCTGGGTCATTTATCATCATCTATTAAGCATTTATAAAATTTCACTTACTTAAACGTGTTCAAGTCTGAATGTTTATCTAAAGACTCTAAAAAAATGTATGAGAATTAACGCAACAAAATTAACGAATTGATTCACTCAAAACTCTTCAGTAAACAAACTTGGTACAATCGTATTTCTTTTGCTATCACTGTTGTTGTTGTTATTTGTGTGTATGTCGTATGTCGACACAGTTTTTCTTGTTGTTTTTGGTGTTTGCGTCCTAAATAAGACTCAAACAAACAATTCATTGATTATGTAAAGAACATTTACTGAAAATGAAATTTATTTTTAGACAAACATTTATTTGAAAAATTTTTAATGATAATTTTTTCTGTGTAACGATAATGTGAAACAATTCTGTAACAATAAGGAATAGGTGCTTAAGTCGAGATAAGCAAATTTTACGTCAATATGTACAACCATTGTATTTTCCTTATTCAAAAGTACCTCTGGGTAAATTTTCATTTATTTCGTATGATTTTTGAGGAAGTTATACCGTAATGACTTGTTGCTTATCTCTTTTCAACTCATAATCTCATATGGAATAGTTGCTTAATTCGACTTATAATATATTAAATTTCAAATTGAGTATCTTTCTTATATTCCTAACTAAAAAGAATCGAATACCGAATTGTAAACATTAAGTGCAATAGGGAATCAATTAAAAAAAAATCCACTTGAACGCTTAAAAGTGCTCTCCTACAAAGATATAAAGTATGACTTAAGTATATTTTCCTTACTGCCACAGAATTAAGCTGCCACTGTTAGGAGTCGTGTTTTTATAAAGTTTTTTGTTTTTTGCTATTTTTTATTTATTTCTCTTTTAAATTATTTCATTTAAAATAATCAAAATTGATCCCAATCAATATAAAATAAATAAAAATCAGACTGACTTCAATAAATAATTTTATTTCATAAACATTCAAGTGCTTTTTAGAATATCTTACTTAAATACTCGCTTACTGTACACGATTGGTTGTGGAGTGATTTTAACGAAAAATTTACTCCACAAAAAGTCAGTATAGGGCTTCTAAAAAAAGTTTTTTAAATATAATTATAAGAGGAAATTAAGAGTTATAACAATATTTTTGTTGACTTGGGTTACCATTAGGGTTTTTCCCGGGATTTACCGTCCCGGGAATTCCCGGGAAAATCGGTAATATTCGTTTTCCGCTTTCCCGGGACTAAAAATCAAATTATCAGCCGTGTTACAGATTCCGGACCGATTGGTTTTGATTCCGTAGTTGTCATTCCGAAAAAGTACATTTTTGGTGCTTTAGATTCCGTGTATTTTTTATTTCGTTTTTACAATGATAAAGTTTTTATACTTTGAGGCGTTTGTTTACTCTTGTTTTAAGATGCAAAGCTCACATTGAGCTTTTTATTAAAATGGAAAGCTCATGACCAAATATTTATATGACGCTCCTAAAAGTATGCACATTTGCTAGTATTTACTGCAAATTAATTCAGTAGAAAAGTGTTTTTCAATTCCACTTTGAAATATAAAAGTTGGTTCGATTACAAAGAAAATGTTCGTTTGTCGTTCCGATCGGAATGGTATTTTGTGACATGGTTGTATAAAAAAGTACTAATTTTGGCACCCAAAAATTCTTCTTATTTTTTTTTTCATCATGAAATAATATCTATGTAAGGGGAAAGAAGCCAAGTGTATTTTAAATTATTTTGGATTGAAAAACGAAGAGAAAAAAAGTTGTCTCTTTAATTAATTATTTAAAAGAACCAAATTTTTTTAGTAAAAGCAACTCTAATGTTTTTCAGTATGCACCAAAATGCACGGTAATTAGATATGCAGAAGATCTTTATGCACGTCTTTGTGATGCATTTAGTGACGAAGAAAAAGGGAAAATAGATATTACTTCACTGAAAGAATTTTACTTTACAAATCCAATGAAACAATTTCGTTAGATTTTCTTCACAAATATTATGAAATGTTTCACAATTCTAATGAAATTTCATGAATATTGTGAAAGAGTTTCATTGCAATTGCTTCGTTAACTTTCATAGTTTCCTTAGAAAATTTCATTGGATTTATGACAACAACATTTTGTAATTTTATGGAAACCTCTTTAAGTTTGGACAAAATATTTTAAACGATATTTAAAATTCTTGAAATATATGTTATAACATATCAAAAGATTAAACATTTTATGTCCTCATAATTTCAAGGAAATGTATTTCATTGTTTTGATGAAAAGTTTCATTGCATTTATGAAATGAATAAATCACATATATATTTTCTTTTTTAATAAACATACCCTTATTTACTTCCACAGTTGGCAACCAAAAGCGAACAACAAAAATAGTTTTATATGTTTTTTGTTGTTGTACTCTTTCTTATTATTAAACACTCATAGACACATTATTTTGCCAGTGCTGTTGGCTGAAGTGGTTAAGACATCGCCTATTGAGCAAATGATGAGAATCAATAGTCTGAGTTCGATACTGTGATCAGTCATCAACATTACACATTTTTCTGATGTGCTTTGGCGTCTATCGTATATATTTCAACCATGGAATTGTCAATAAATTAAAATAGTCAATAAAAGAAATAAGTTAATGGGGCTACTAAGTAATGTAATAATTTCATTAAAACTATGAAATAATTTCATTAAAATAATAACAGAATATCATTAAAATAATGCAAGAGTTTCATTAAAATTATAAAATAATTTCATTAAAATAATGGGATAATTTCATTGAAATGATGAAATTGTTTCATTAAAACGATGATATAATTTCACTAATATAATGAAATATGTTCATTAGCGTAGTGAAACTATTACATTGGAGCTATGAAATTATTTCATATATATACTGAAATTTTCAGTAAAATAATTTTAACGAAACTTGTTTCATTAATACAACGAAGCGTGACGTTGGTTGAGTTTTAATGAAAATTTTCATTGGATTAATATCAAAATTCACAGAATTTATGAACAAAGTTCTTTCAGTGTTCAGATGACAGTGATGTGTTGAAACAGAAGACTTTCGAGGGAACTTTATTTATACAACGGTCTCTTAACTGTCCGGGCAATTTCTATCAAGGGCGAAGGCTTTTCTCAACAACTAAAATTGTGTTACTTTTAAATAAGAAATCGATTGTGCGATGAAGCAATTAATACATTGACTGTTTTAAAAGACAATTTGCAGCAAAGAATATGGAAGTACAAATTTTCTAAGGGCAGCGAATTTTCATTGCATACTAAGGAGTAAAGGACTGATTTCACTGTTCTAAGACTGCTGTTTGTCAGCGACATTTATGCTAGACAACCTTTTAGTCGCTCCTTGGATCAGTTTCGCCCTCTGATAACCACATGTTAAAATCATTGATGAATGATCAGAAATAAAGGTACTTTGATTTCAATCACTGATGGACTGATTTTACTAATGATTTTTATTCTCCATTTCCACTCGATCTAAAAATAACTTTTAAATACATACGAAGTTTCCTTAAAATTTCGATAAAAATATTGCACTTTTTACCTAATGTACTTTGGTAGAGAGAACAGGTGGTGATGTGGGAGCGAGATAGAAAGCTGAATTCAACCCTGCTATTGCGTGTTTTTTTGGAGAGCAGTGTTGCAAGCCCCTCTGGTGTCATGTAGAGGCATTGAGTTGTTTAAGCTGTGTAGCCATTTTTATTAGTTCTTTTACTTCGCAGACGTTTCTGCTACAATACCGACGAAGGAGGGTGTTGTGAAGTGCATTAGGATATGTTAGTACTACTCGCTGCCGGTACTGCCAAAGTGATCAGTACTATGCCTTCATCACTTTAACAGCCCAACAATAACCAATACAATAACACACCAATGCACATGATAAAAATGCATGATGTTGTTGGCTTGCCTGAAACTAGTCTTGAACTCAAGACCTCAGGGTTTGTAGTCAAACGCGCTGAGTAGCAACAGCACCCTCATTTAAAATAAAGAATGATTGAATGATAAATTTTGCTTATATAAAAATCAATGGATATCGGAAATTAAAATTTTTGTTTAATATTTTAGTACGTTCTTCAATTCCCGGGAATTCCGGGAATTTCTTTTTTATTTGCCGCTCTGCCGGGAAACCAAAAATTCCGGAAATAAAAAAACCCTAGTTACCATGGAAAGCGCAAAATGTTGCAACTTTTAAAATGATTATTTACAAAGATTTATTGTTGGTTACAAAGTAGCTAAATTTTTCTTTCAAATAAAAAAATTTTAACAAAATCGAACAACAATGTTAAAAGTTATATCAATTTTAAAGAATTATTCGTACCAAAATTGCTACCTAACTCGGTATCGGTATATTATCGGCCAAAAGGGGTATCGACGAATCCCTAATTAAAATTTTTTCCAAAAACATGTCTGTGAAACATGACGGGAAGTTAAGGGGTTACTCTGTAATGCGATGCGAAAGGAAAACTGTTCGTATTTGTATGTTATTTACATTGCAATGTGAAAGCATTTCTTTCGTTTCGAAATACAAAGTAACCCCTCTTCCCCTGAATTCACACCGATTTTCGAAAATCGGGTTTTCATCAGATCTCCAAGTTTTAAGATCATGGGAATATATTCTGACTAATTTTTCGATGATGTCCGTGTAGATGTATATATGTATTAAGAACTCACAACTTAAGAATGGCAGCTTAATCGATTGGAACCAAGTTGACGTCATTATAAAGAAATTGACCCACTTATATATATTGAGATAATAAACCTATTCGATTCGGTAGGTTTTGAGAGTTTTCGAAAATAAAGTTTTTGCAATAATGTTTTTACAAATACATTTTAAGCTTCTGAATCGGATGAGTCCAAGATCTAATCAGCTCTTAAACTCAAAAAACAACGTTGACTGCTGAAAATTTTCGAAAATTCTATTGATTTGTTCGAGAGTTATCGTTGAGGAATAATTTCGAAAAAAGCTCTTTCTTTGAATAGCTCAAAAAGTTATTTTCAAATCGATTTTCACGATTTAGTAATGAAGAAAAATAAACCTACTGTAACACTGGGATTTGTTGTAATAAACATCAATTTAGTAGTGATGGAATTCTCGTAAGCAAATTTCTCAAAAAGTTTCTTTGTATGTATAAGAGTTCCGATCACATTTATGCAAACCACCCAACAAGTTTTTATAAGCAGTGATGCACATGACCACTAACGATGGGAATGTGGTGGCGACTTTTGAAAACAACTTTGTTCTGATCTGCTGTGTACGTTGAAAATTAAATTGAGGTTGACTTTTCCGTTGCTCCTTAGCACAGTGTGCGCATCTTGGTGATAACTCTAGCCTTGATGATGTGCTTTCTGGGGAGAGGGTAATTGGATTTTGCTGACAGTACCTTTGGCCAATTACCCATAAAACTTATGTGTACTACCCAATCTCTGGCGCCAGAGCAACGGGCGTGCATATATTTATAAAAGGAAGTAGGCTTGCCTACTCGAGTCAGTAAGGAGGTGAACAGGCACCTATGGTTTACCCCAAGACCAAAGTCGATAGAAAGTTAACCTCTAGGGGTTTTCTTTTGAGGCTTTACCAGTAGCTTGAACTGGTACCACGGGAACCAGTTGCCCCACAGATGACCTGCCTGCCGAGGGTAAAGAGATAAGATACTCGCCGTATGAGCGAGATCATCTGGGATGATGTCGCTGGAAGGACATTGTCTCACCCTAGGAAGGATGATTCTGTGTCTGGTTATTGGAGAGGTCTCCTTCGGGAGTCCACGTGGTGGCTGTGGTTGCTACCAAAATCGCTGGGAGAGGTGTTGGTTAAAAGACTGATGCTCGCCTAGTGCTAGTGGCTAGCGTGGACTTCGGTCCACCAACAGAAAGCCTCTTTGTGCTGTTGCTAAACCAACAGACGTTACACTCGGTAGTGCTTTGTGGCGGGTGGAAGGGGAATATTTTGCTGGGGGCGTCTACACTTGGTGTAGATACTTGCCAGCTTCTGTTTCCTCGGAAGCCTTGTTCGCATCGCGTTAAACTACTGATGTAATAGAGTTTAGATAGCTCAAACACTCTAACAAGGTGTTTATGCATGGTGGGGTCTCCCATGCATGAGAAGTTGCTACCTGTGTGAGCCTTGCAAGCCACACATGGTGTGCCTTCGGGGTAACTCGGGGGTGGTGGTGAACACTCAACTTCACTCGGTGTTTTGAGAACACCGTCGGATAAGGCCGTAATGGCAGGTACCGACGTTAATCAAAACCCATATCTGATCATGTTCAATTCTTTCTGAATATAGCTTTACGAGCCTTGTATGCTTTTGAATTAAAAAAGTGAAACTAGATCGAAATATCACGTTAAAATATAACTTATGTTCAAGCAGAATGCCATAAATAATTCGTATAAATAGCTGATATTAAACGCTGATGCAGGGTGGTTGCGACCTTCAAAAACTCTATAATCAGCCATGTCACAGAATACCATTCCGATCGGAAGTGGTTTCAATTTCGTAAGTTGCTTCTTCAGAAAACGAAAAACGAAAAATTTTTTCGTAATCAAACCACTTTTAAATTTCAAAGTGGAATTGAAAAACACTTTTTTCTACTGACTTCATTTGCAGTAAATACTAAAAAAGTGCATACTTTTAGGAGCGTCAAATAAATATTTGGTCATGAGCTTTCCATGTTAATAAAAAGCTCAATGTGAGATTTACATTTAAAAACAAGAGTAAACAAACACCTCAAGGTATAAAAACTTTATTATTGTAAAAACGAAATACAAAATAAACGGAATCTAAAGCACCAAAAATGCACTTTTTCGGAATGACAACAACGGAATCAAAACCAATCCGAACGGAAGCTGTGACATGGCTGAATGTTACGTTCTGTTTTAGTGCTGTCAGAATTAATTAGGTTTTCCTGTATTTTTATTTTCATAAAATTAATACGAATTAATAATTTAAATTAACAAACTCAAGCCTGATTTAATAACTTGCAACTAAACCAAAATATACATAATAAAAAATGAATTATAAATTCCGAAAATTTCAATATTTCAACTAAATATTAGGCTTTTATTACGTATTTTTCTTAGCTGGAACTGGTTTTACTAATTGGGCAAAATTTTTCAACACCAATTAAACCATTGAATTTATTTTATATCTCGATTTCCGTGCTTAATTGCTGTTTTGATTACATTTTATTTTTTGGCCGATTTATTAACATAAAATTATTGATTGATACTTAAGCATCTTTTGTTGTTTTCCGGTAGTTTTTTTTTGGGGGCTTATACGAATTTTTAATTAAGTTTGCTATGTAAATATATTAAATAATTATTATTAGAGCACAGTGGGACGGAGCTGTCTATAAATTTTGCAAGCGGTGGTATTTTTTTAGGCAGTTTACAGGACACTAAGCTTTGAAAATATAATCATAGTTAAAATATAATATATATATTTGCTCCTCTTACTCCTATGAGGGGCATAAGGTCGCCACAAGATTATTTTCACTCGGTCTGATGCATGGTTTTTAACTTCGCTTCAACTCAGATGTAAACAAGCTAGTTCAGACTCAATTTGCCGCTTCGACGTTAGTACTGGCCCCCTGCTTCTTATGCTGTCTTGTGGGCTCCAATCTATGGCTTGTTTTGCAATAAGGAGCGACTAGTTGCGTAATGTATGCCTGATATGACTCCATTCCATTTTCCCATTTTCCTCCCCCTGTATCCGCGCCTGATGCCAGTAGGCTTATTTATTTATTTTTGAACGATTTTATCGTATCGTATATTTCGCTGTTATTTGGACAACCACTGAAGATGCTTCGGTTTACTGTGTGTGGTTCAGACCATTTTTTTTAATGTTTACTGTTTTCTATTTTGCTGGCCACACGAAAAAATATCTCCTACGAGATTTTCTTAACCCTTCTTAGCCCTTATCTTAACTACTCAATTAAAGTGAGTGTGTACTTGTTGATGTAACGCGTTCAGGACGAACGAGTTCTGCTGGAGTCAATTGAGACTTTAGCTCCAATCCTTTCTAACACAAGTCTCCAGGCTTCATCACTAGTCCATTCCTAACGAAAAATGTTCTTGTATCCCAAATGGTTGTCAGCTGCTTGAATGAAAATTGTTTTGATGTCCTACTAGTCACGATTTGAATTATTGATATTATGTTCTAGGAATCTTGTCAATGCACTAGTAAAGGAATTAGCTTCAGTTGTCTCATACTTCCTCTGGAAGAACTGGTTATTATTTGACAGTATAATGGCATCAATTTTAATGCCACTAGTTGCTTTAACCAGATAATGGTCACTTGCAATGTCGGCGTCTCTTCTATTGCGCCACTTTCTGCTGACAGAGATGTGGTCAATCTAGTTCGCTGTGATCCCGTCAGGAGATATCCACGTCACCTTATGCGCTCTGGCCACCAGAGACAAAGTTGTTTGCTATACACGTTTCAAGAAACGGTTTTCCTTTTTCGATCTGCCATCCCGAACCAAGTTTGCCCATCATGGTCTCTATGTTCGCATTGCTTGTACCAACAGGGACTGTATAATTAGCCAATGGGAGGAATCATCCCTGGCAAGAAAATTTCCCCTGCTTGCGCAACCCTCTGATGTGATGAATACAGTGTATGACCGAATTACGTGAGGTTTGAAACTGTTCTGGGTAATAGAAGGGAATGGAGGGAGATGGGACCTCGTTACTCCTTTGGAACTAACACCATCAGGTGGTACACTGATAGCTCCGGAATGTAAGCAGACTCTGGTGTGGGAGTCGTAGGACCGAGGACCAACTACTACGAGCCCTTGCGAAAAGCTAATACCATTTTTCAATCTTAAGTTTATGCCATTGAGAGATGCGGACAATTCAATCTTGACAGCGGCTACTGAGGGAGAAAAATAGTCATCTGTGCGGATAGTCAGGCTGCCATCAAAGCACTCAGCTCATTTGAGTGTACCTCTAAGTTGGCTTGGGAATGCTGCAGTAAGCTAAATCTGCTAAGCAGCATGAACAAGGTCATACTTTGCTGTGTTCCTGGACACGTTGGGTGGTAGGAAATGAAAATGCACACAAAATTGCCAGAAGAGAGAAGATATATCGACGGAACAGCTCTGGTTGGATCTCGCTAGATTAAGATATGCAAAGCTAATGATTGGAACGTATAACCGAAATCGTTTCATAGCTCTTATGTCCTTAAGTAAAAGCAATCTAAGAATGCTCATAGGTTTCCTCACAGACCATTGCAAACTGAGAAAACACCTCAGCAGACTGGGCATTGAGAGGAATAGCCTGTGCAGATTCTGTGATTACGAAGATGAAACTCCACAGTATATACTGAAGGACTTTGAATCGTTATGCTACAGAAGATATAACCAAATGGGCAAGCACCTATTGGAGGACTAGTTCCCAGTCCTCCAACATTAGAACCTCTGGCAGTCTTGAGATTCCTAAGGAGAGTGGGTCTAGATGAGGTGCTTTAGCACCTTGCAAGGGATACAATAGATCTTCTTCGATCTCAGTGTCCTGTCTTTCCCACATAATTTTAATTTCATTCATTCAACTTGAGCGTTGAAGTCGCCTATCATTATAACGATGTCGCCTCGGGGGATTGATGATAGTATACTACCGAGAAGATTCCTTAGAGAATAGTTCGAAAGATCCTGTTGCTGCGTAGCATTGAATTCATGTCAGATTTCGGTTTCTGATGCGCAGTCGTGCAGCTCTAACTCTATCTGAGTTTGGTTTCCAATTGTTGAAGGCTTTCTTCGCTGCTTCTGACAAGACGATTTCCATCGCACTGATAGTGCTTCGTTCTTCGCCTTCCCGGAATAGAGTAGAGTGCGACCTTCTGCAGTTGTAAATTCTCCAGAGTCGCACCACCATATTTTGCAGAGTCCGAGAATTGTAAGCTTGTTTGCGTTGAACTCTTTTCAAGGCTGCACCAACAGGGATGTTTCCGATAGCGTTCTTATATTTCTTTATAATTCTTTACAATCCGAGTCTTTCTTTTCATGCTTAGGGTCGTCATCTTTAAATCGGATGTATTAGTAGTTTTTCCAGACAGTGTGATCCTGGTGTTGAGGCTGCCCACTTCGAATCCATGATTGCTAAGGGGTATTAATTAGTCCGCGTTGCTTATAGGTTTATAACGCTCGCGGTCGGTCCTCACAGAGTCCTTAGCGTGACAGATTGAATCAAATATTGGATAGACTGTGGTTGAGGTTATTCAATTCAATGGAGATTCCCAAGAATTTTGTTCGATATGACTCTTCTAATTTTAAAAGCGATGTTCAAGAGAACAAATATATTTAAGCGACCTAGGGACCGTTCCCATATTACGTATCACTTTTATAGAGGAGGGGGCTTAAAATTTATTACGGAGTTGAGACTTTGTTCTGCAAAATTACTGATGTTTGGAGGGAGGGGAAGGAGGAACAGGGGCTTAAAAACGGTAAAAATGGCGTTACCTAACAGTCGTTCATTGCCAAATAAGTCAGAATGCGGCGCATCTTACTGATGATAATATTCTACCGAGAAGATCGTAGAAACATTCTTTAGATGATGGTTCGAAAGATTGGAAAAACTCCCACCACACCTGATTCGGGTTCGTGGTTCCTCTTTCCAGAAAAGAGTAGAGTGAGACCTTTTGTAAGCTTGTATGCATTGAATTCTTTTTAAAGCTTTGCGTAACGGGATTTTCCGATAGCATCGTTCTTACATTTCAGGTTTCATTTCGAGTCCTTGTTTTAATGCTTAGGGTCGTCATCTTTAAATCGGATTTATTGGTATTTTTTTAAATTACGGTTTCGGTAGTCGGTATAAATTTAAGACGAATGACTGATTAGGCCAGAAAGTCCCATCCCGGTCTTGGGGTGCCAACTTCGCTTCCAGGCTTTGCTAATGGGTCGCAGGTGTTTAGTCCACATTGCTTGTAGGGTTATACCGAACCCAGTCAGTCCCCAGTTTGTTAGAGGCACAAAAACTGTTCATGGTTTCGGAGGCACTAAGACAAAATTTTAAATAAAGCTCATAATAATAAGCTTTAAAATAAGAACTTAGTTCAGAAAAGAAACTGTACAAAATAAGCTGATACTACTGACACAATGCAGGCTTTTAAGCGAGAAAGAAGAGTAAGTTTATGTGAGCTTCTTGATGCCGTTTTACAACAGTGTTTTTTGGCAGAGTTGGTTTTCAAATCTGAAAGAGCTTAGCTCGATACTAGTTGAAGTTAAAATAACAAACAGTGAATAAAAATATAAAATTAATAAAAATAAATAGTTACGAAGTAATAAGAATCTAAATTGACGGTAGGGGCTGTTAACATATTACGTAACGCTATTTTCTCTGTTTTTAGACCCCACTTCCCTTCGAAATGCGTTTTTTTTAAATCCCAGTATTAATTATTTAAACCGTAACAAATATTCAACGCCCTCCCCGCCTAAGAGCGTTACGTAATATACATTGAAAAATGTTTTTTATATAGTTTAAATTTTAGTGCTGAAAATGGTGATGATTTTCAGCGCTTAAAAACGCGCTTTTTGTATCAAAAATGTATTAATCCAAACCGGGAACTCGTCATACAAAAATCAGCAGCGATTTCGGCAGGTTTGTAAGCACTAATTTTACTCTATAATGGCAAAATCCTGCTTTTTCTGAAGCAGTTTAATACTCGTTCAATGCAAAGGAGAATCTCTAGTATTTTCTTTCATATGAGTCTTCTCATTCTAAAATCGGTGTTCGAGAGAAAAAAAGGAATTCGGACTCCTTAGACGCTGATCACATATATATTACGTATCAAGGTAGATTAAACAGGTACCAACATAAGATCAGCTGACTTAGTAAATTTGAGAATGTGTGCGTTACACATACAACAGATTTTAATACATCTCTGATGTGTTTCTATCACCAACGTGCATGTGTTAGCAAATTTGAGAGAGCATATGAATGTGTGCGACACACAGACAATAGATTTGACATATTTCTGGTGTGTTTCTACCAACACAAATGTATTTGTTTTTTGTTGTTGTATTTGTTGCAGTAGTGGTGGTACCTGTGATTAATATGCCTTGTTACGTATCTTTCTTTAGCGAAGGGGGCTGGAAATTTGTTACGGAGTGGATACCTTGCTCTGAATAATTTTTTTCAATGCGTTCCGAAGACCGATGTGTGGAGGTGGAAAGGGGGGGGAGAACCGGGGCTTAAGAATTGCAAAATGTGCCACAGTGCGGCGCCTCTTAATTTGTTTTTTGAATATTGTTAAACTAAAAAAAAAAAAAATTAAACAAATTAGACGCAAATCATACCACCTTTTTTGTTAGCAATTGACTATTTATGGGTCAATTTGTGTCTTTCTTCATGTGTTGAATAATTTTTTTTTTAAAGATAACAAAAAAACTTTATTTGTTACTTTTGTTGGCTACAGATCTTAACTATTTAAGTAGTTTTTTTTTATATTTAAATATTAGTTGTTGTTTCTCATTTAGGAAGAAACCAGTTTGATATTTTTTCTTTTTGGAAAAAATTACACAATATAAATTTTGTTTTCAGAAACCAGGTGGTGGTGACCAGGTAGAAAAAAAGAGATTGTAAAATATATGACTGGATATACAAATTTTATTAAGTGAGATAATTAAAATTAGAGCGAATATGTATCGGAGTATAAAAACATAAATTCAAAGAACACAAAATTTCCCAGCAAAGCAATAAAAAAGCTTCAAAGGTTTTCAAGCGACTCAAAAATTAAATATGTACAACTAATTTTGTAGAACGGAAGTACTGGTCAGGCAGAAGATCATGTGCTATAACAAAAGGAGAGTAATAAAAAAAGCGTCAGCAAACACATCTATGAACTAGGGAGAAAGTGCGCAGCGGCATAGAAAATGGCTATTTAAACTGTCCTGTTTGCGTGGTGATAGAATTAATTAATAAAAACATATCGAATATATGAACTCAAGCCTAATTTAGTAACTTGCAATTTATAGTTGGTTATACTTTCTTTAAAATTCAAGGTCAAATATTGCAAATTTTGCAAAAACTTAACACTTCATGGCGAATGTTTTTTTCTTTGTTTTTCAAAAACATTTGCTTTTTACTACCACTTCTTAATTAGCAAACAAACCACTTTAATTTTATATTTATATTAAGCAAATTTATTAACTTTTTTTTAAATATTTGATTTGATTTTACAATCGCATAGTAAAAATATTTTTTGGCATTCGTCGTCTCTCCAATCCTCCTACAACAATTTCTTACCTCCAAACAAATCAATATTTCATGTATCTAAAAAAATAATAAAACAAACAGTTATAATATATTTTATTACCTTTAATTAATGGTTAATAAAGAAAAGAAAAAAACATTAACAAATCTGCACAAAATATGGCAAAAAATTTTTATGATAATTTCTTTTTTTTTCTCTCTAATTTTTATGGCTTTTTTCAAGTTTGTGAAATTAATGGTCTAAAGAAGCATTTTGTATGATTTTAAAAGTTTTATTTTGTGTAACATAAAAAGTGCTAAAATCATAGAGTTTTGTTAGAAATTTATTTCCAGGTTTTATAGCTTTTTAAAGCCATTAAATATCGGCGAATTAATTAAAAGATAGTAAACGTAATAAATAAATATCAAAAAAAGGTGTAGCAAAAATTTATTTTAAAAAGTGTTACAAAAATATGGGTCACATGGATAAATTTTGTAAAGAGAAATTTTCATTATTAAGTTATATGTGTATTATTTGGTTTAATTCATTTTTTCCGATGGTCCTTCGAACCATAAATAAGAACTAAATGACAAGCTGAGTTGACATTTAATCTTTGTATGAAAAGAAAATTTTTCATTGATTTTGATGTGATTGTTTCGAATTAATTGACTTTTCAGTTCAAGTTATTTTATTATACGAGTACTTTAGGTCGTAACGTCATATTCAGAAAGAACTAGACAAGAGGGTGCTGTAGGCTGAAGTGCTTACCGCGTGTACCACCATCCCTGAAGTCTTGAGCTTGAGACGAGTATCAGGCAAGCCGTCAACATCATGAATTTTTCTGATATGCATTGGTGTGTCATTGTAATCTAACTTTTAATCTCTTTGATTTAATATTTTTCAACGTGCAAATAACATTGTTAACAACGTTACATTTCATTTCAAATCAAAATGACTAGAACTTTAATTTAAAATAAATTTTATGTTAAATTTTATGTCAAATAAATTTTATGTTTCGGGTGAAACAATTGAAACTAAAAATTTTTTCTGTATGTTATCAGGAATGTGTTAAAAATCATAAGACATTTTTCTGAAAATATTGGCTGTGCTATTAACAAAGATATTTACGAAATAGAGAACAAACTCGAGGCTAAAAACAAAAGCTTGAAATTCAATCTTTAAACATATTTGAGATATGTTAATGAAATAAACTGTATTTTCTTTATCTATTTAAAAACTTTATAGCAAATTTAAATTCATTAAAATCGGTTAGTATTTGTAAAAGTTATGAGGCCAAAATAGTTTCTCATGTCCTAGGTAGTCAACTTTGACACCCTGTAGCTTACCATGTGTTTCAATAGGGTGATCCCAATTCCAACAATCTTAAAGTTTAGGCTCTCCCTTATGGTTTTTCTATACATCGTTTTATAATGGGATCGCAAGTTCCAAAGATACAGAGTTATTACCAACTTTGTTGAAACTGTGAAGCTCCCAGTTTTAAAATAAAGCTGCGCTTTTTTCAAAGCTTTATAGATCTGCTGAAATCATATATCTTGGTCGTAATTGCGACACCAAGTTGTATCATCGTGAAACTTTGTTGTTGCCTTGTTAAACTGCAAAAAATTAAACTGGATTCCCTATTATGAACTCTCTCTCTCTCATTTTTTTATGCACTAAATCAGATTAGATTTGTTTTTGCTTGGATGATCCTTTGCTGTGTTAACTCATGTGCATTGGACTTTTTATTTTCTGGGCCTTGAAGCTAGCGTCTTTTATGGTCCTTCGAATTTGTGACACATGCTACATTGAATCTTTATCTTTCGTATTGACAGCTTAAGGCTGATTTAGCCGACCGTAAATGTAGTCGAATGTGCTGATCGTTTCTCATAGCTTTTCAATGTAACGTACTTGTACTTGTATCTCAGGGTTTTTTGAATTAGTATTTTGCGACCCTTCGAACTCTTATCAAATACTGTATTGTATGTAAGGATTCAAGTATCATATATTTCATTGAACCTGTATCTTATGATTATTCTTATTAGCATTTAATGGTCTTCGAAATTTGTGTCTCATGGTCCTTCAAACCTGTATCATATATATAAGTAGCTCATCGAATATGTATGTTATGATTCTTCGTATGGGTATATTATGAGCCCTCGAACAGGTTAACAAACTCAATGCCTCTACTTGACACCAGAAGAGCTTGCAAAACTGCAAAAAGTTCACATTAGCAGAGTTGTAAATTAATTAAGCTCTCTCTCCCACCACTTCACCACCTGTTGTCTCTACACTATCCCTTTCTCAAAGAAGGTAACAACACATTAATTAATTAACTGGTAGGCATGAATTGCCTGATTGTAATACTTCTCTTTCAAAAAAAATGTATCTTATGGTTCTTCCAACTGCTATCTTATAGACTTTGGAACTTGTATCTTATGGTCCTTCGAATCGGTATATTATTGTCCTTAGAACCTGTTGTCCTTTGAACAGTTTCTTATGATTCTTATATCATATATTAAACTTGTAAATTATGATTCTTCGTATGGGCATTTTATGGCCTTTCAAATTTGTATCTCATAATCTGTCAAATTTATATCTCATGTTCCTTCGAATTGGTAAATTTTGGTCTTTCGAACTTTTACCATGTAGTTTTTCGAAACTATAGTGTCGGAAGAAATAACAGGGACGAGTCCCATAGAGCAGCTCTGCAAAGCTATAAAATAAATAAAGTTGGAACGTAAAAACTTAAAAATTAAGAGGTTATGTGGGACACAATTCAGTAAGTTTAGTACTCCAATTCTCCGGATATTTGCGCTAGTCTTGTGAGTTCAATGATGCGACGGTGGTAGGAAGTAGTCAAAGAGGAGCTTCTATCAAATATTGAAATATTATAAGGATTAAATAGTAAAAACTAATTTCGTTCTTTAATATATAAAATGTCTCTATTACTTTTTCCACACGCAAAGAAAATATATTGTTGGGGCATGGTTGCGTCAACAATGTCATGTTTCCCGATATAGCTTATGATTGTAGCAAATAAGTTATTATTGTTTTGAGCAATTGTGAACCTTAATTAGCTTACGACAAAAAACTCATGCTTACATTTAATCATCACATTATTAGCACTCATATTAATAGCAACATGGTTGAATTTAACAATATTATTATTCGAGCTACAGTCATGGTATATTGAAAAATTCAACAACAGTATGGTTCTATAGCAATAAAATATTGTTCTTGTCCATACTATTTCAAAACCGTTTACTTGCAATCAAACTTTGGTTACAAAAGAGACATGGCTCTCTGCTTCCAAAAAAGTTTTGGTTATATCCCTTGGTTGAATGCTTTTTTGTCAGTGTTTTGTTTTACTTGAGAGCTGTTAACTTGCTTTTCGCTTGGTTTGAAAAAAATAAAATAAAATAAAAATAAAATAAATTACAAGTAATAAAAACTGATAAATGCTAAACAATTAATATTCGGCCATGTTGTGAAAACCATTTGAAAACGAAAAACTGTGTCCTTTTAATTGGACAATTTAGTACATTCGTAGATTAGTTCGGATAAAATATCTCAAACAGCTGAAGCATAAAAATTTACTGAAAATCTGCAATATTTCAAAGCGAAATGGTTTTCAGAACGTGGCCGATGTTTTATTTACATATGCATCAGCAAATATGTATGAATATATCTATGTGAGAATAGATAACACTTTTCATTTCATATTCCACATACTGACCAGTTAAAAAAAATAAATTTTTAACCATATATATGGTTGTTTTGAACCATATATATGATTGCTTCAAACCATATATTGTAATTTTGAGCCATATATATATGGTTGTCTTGAGCCATGCTCATTTCAAACCATATATTGTAATTTTAAACCATATATATGGTTACTATGAACCATGTACATAGTTATTTCGAACCATATATATTGTAATTTTGAACCATATATATGGTTATTGCAAACCATATATTGTAATTTTGAGCCATATATATGATAGTTTTGAACCATATTTATGGTTGTTTCAAGCCACATTTTGTAATTTTGAACCACATATATGGTTGTCTTGAACCATATTATATGTAAAACAGATTTTTCAACCATATATTCAACTATATGTTCAATCATAGTGTGTTGCTCTTCGATTTATTTATTTATTTGTCCCTATTATTTCTTCCTCCACTGTATATCTTATGATTCTTCGTATTGGTGTTTTATAGGCTTTCAAACTTATTTCATATATTTAGTTCTTGGAAGTTGAATCATATGCTTTTTTATATTGACATATTATGCTACTTCGAACTTATACATACCTCAAGGCCTTCCTTCCTTCCTTGCATCGCATAGTCACTCTTACTTTGGTCCTTCGAACTACTATCTTCAAACTTGCTACCTTATGATCCATCGCACTGTTATAGAATGGTCTTTCGAACCTGTCTCTTATAGTTTTTCGAACTTGTATCTTATTTTCATTCTAATCTGTATAATTTGAAAGAACCAATTAGTGTCTTACAGTCCTTCGAACTTGTATATTGTAGTTATTCGAGCCTATAGCCTGTAGTTGTTTGAAACCAAGTTTGATAATTTAAATATGAGCTCTAGATTTCAAATCAAAAAATAAATAAAATGTCGTCATAAAACCCTGACATTTAACAACTTTTATTGTTGGAAAACGTAGATTAAATTCATAAATATGTTTTTCAACCTGAGTTACACATTTTGTTGTGTCATAGTGCGTATAATTTTTTTATATTTATTTTCTTGCTCACACTTATGTCTATCTCAAGTTTAACATGTTTTATTAGCATGGCTAATAACTGACAAACAAATTATGATAATTTATGAATTTTAATGAAAAACTTGACATTTCAATAGAAAACATTACGATTAAATGTAATCAGTAAAATCTTTGCAAGTTTTTTTATTCAAGAGAAATTTTATTAATAAATTTTTTACTTTTGTTGTTATTCAACGAATGCAAAGCAGTGAATTGTAGTTGTTACTATTTATATTGTTGATTTTTAAAATGATTTAATTTTAATACAATCATACCGAGTGGTGTTAGTTAAAAATATATATTGTAATCTAAGAAATCTTTCATTAGAAGTGGTAGTAGAAGTGCTTGCAACTGCACTGTTCTAAGCAAGACATTGAATAAATTGAACAACTTGTTAGTATTTCAGAATAAGTGATTTTCAAACAAATTCTAAAGATTTCTGTGAAATATTTAAATTAACTTTTCTTATACAAAAACAGAAAAATTAGTTTTTCTATTGAAACACAGCAGCAGTCAGCCAGTCAATTAATACTTTGTTTATTATTGTATCTGTTGGAAAACTATTTTTTTTTTCATTTCTAACAAAATAAAGTCATCAATGTATATTTTTTTATACAAGTGAAAATTAAATTTGACTAAATTATTCAAACACATGCCATAAAAATATTTAAAATTAGTTTAGAACTAAAGCGAAAAAATAAAAACTATAAATGTCAACATTTATGAATTTGTCAATTGAAATTGTCTCATAAATTTCTATTTTATGCATTCGAATATGAAAACTAGAAATTTTCTAACAATTTGTGTGGGTGGGTGGGAGTGTCCAAAATGGTCACAGAAAATAAAAGTGCTAGAAAATTGTTTTATGCGAAAACTGAAGAAATCTTTTCATCAATTTGTGACTAATTAACGAACTAATTACATCAAGGGTAATATTTTAATTACAATGTTTGAATTATGAGAGGAAATTAAACAAATTTGTGTATACAAACAATTTACAACTCGTACAAAGTAGTTCAAAAAATGTTTGTAATATACAGCCGTGTCACAGGTTCCGTTCGGATTGGTTTTGATTCCGTAGTTGTCATTCCGAAAAAGTACGCTTTTGGTGCTTTAGATTCCGTTTATTTTGTATTTTGTTTTTACAATTATAAAGCTTTTACACTTAATAAAGGCGTTTGTTTGCTTTTGATGGAAAGGACATGACCAAATATTTATTAGACGCTCCTAAAAGTATGCACGCATTTTAGTATTTACTGCAAATGAAGTCAGTAGAAAAGGGTCGTTCAATTCCACTTTGAAATTTAACAGCCGTGTCACAGATTCCGTTCGGATTGGTTTTGATGCCGTAGTTGTCATTCCGAACAAGTACATTTTTAGCGCTTTAGAGTACGTTTATGTTGTATTTCTGTTTTACAAATGATAAATTTTTTATACCTTGAGGCGTTTGTTTACTCTTGTTTTTAGATGCAAAGCTTACATTAAGCTTTTTATTAACATGGAAAGCACATGACCAAATATTTATTAGACGCTCCTAAAAGTATGCACGCTTTTTAGTATTTACTGCAAATGAATTCAGTAGAAAACGGTCTTTCAATTCCACTGTGAAATTTAAAAGTGGTTTGACTGCGAAGAAAATTTCCGTTTTTCGTTTTTTGAAGAAGCAACTTACGGAACTGAAACCACTTCCGATCGGAATGGTATTCTGTAAAATGGCTGTAAAAGTGGTTTGATTACGAAGAAAATTTTCGTTTTTCGTTTTCTGAAGAAGCAACTTACGGAACTGAAACCACTTCCGATCGGAATGGTATTCTGTGACATGGCTGATATAAATTTTGCCTAAAATAATTTTATAACACGAGCTTGAAAGCTCATTACATATTACCAATTTTAAGTATTTTGTTAAATAAATATATTGAATTTTTGCAAATTCATTATTAAATATCTATAAAAAAAACTCAACAATGATGCCTTCAATTACAATGACTCTTGAGAAATTAAGACTTGTTGATTTTCAATTGTACTCGTAGCTATTTTTTTTTGTTTGCTTTATAAAGACCTTAGACCTTAAAAATTTTACATACATAATTTTGATTTTAACTTAATAAGAGATAATCATCAGATAGCAAAAAATCCAAATAACGCATGTCAATGTCATAAAAATATACTCCTACAGCTTGTAAACAAAAATCAATAAATTGAAAAATAAAAAAGTTTAATTTTAAACAATAATACCCTTCCCTTTTATTTTTTTTTTGTTTTTGGTTTCAGCTTTTACATTTCATGCAAAATTTGCAAATCACTAAATTTCAACACAAAATGTTTAAAGTAAAAGTTAAAAAAAAACAGCAACTGAAAATGGAAACAATTTCTACTAAAATTTTATTATAAACTAGAAATAAAAAAAAATGGATTTTGGTTTTAAACAATTATTTTGGTCATTTGTTTCATATGCATTAAACAGTAAGTCAAGAAAATGTTTGCAAAAGGAAAAATATTGGTTTTAAATTAAGTTTAAAAAAATATTTTGGTCCACTATTAACATATTTTATGCAGTATGTCAAGAAATTGTTGGCAAAACGAAAAAATCTTCAAGGTTTCACGGCAATGAAAAATAGCAACAGAGAATTAAATTTTTAAATTAATTTTTTCAATACAATAGGCTGAAAAAACAATAATAAATTGCATTGTTAAATTTCTATTGTACCAGTTAAAGAAAAAATTGCATACATATGTTGCAGTTGCTCATTGAACGACAAACTTTCAAGTTTGTTTACATTCTTTTGCAAACATTTTTTTTTGACAAACTGTGCTTTGCGAACCCCATGTGTAAATCATGGCCAAACCAGCTAAAATAGCAACAGCAACATGAACCAAATTAATGACCACATGTGTCATCGATTCTCCGTGGCAAAAAAACAATAATAATTACGATAATATTTTGTCTGGTTTATGTTTTAAGCAAAAATCAAAGAACATAAAATATAGCCATTGAGAAATTGTTACAACGTCCGCCTTAAAGACGACTTCAGGCATTTAACGGTTAAGGTGTTAATACAAGGTTTGAGTTTGAGTTCTGTAAAGTGTTGCGCTAACGACGAAAAAATCAGCTTGATGGCGGACATTCAAGGGTCATTATAAGTGTAGACCCATAGAGAAGAATAATGCTTTTTCTTTATTTTATTTGAAATAAAAAACGAAATATGTAATTAAAAATATAAACTTACGCTTTAAAAGAAAATCTTTTTGAAATCTTGTTTAATACTTTTGTTAATTCTTACACTTCTTTTATGTCTTTTATTTCTTTTATTTCTTTTTAGGTAAGAGATTTGCACTTTTAATATTTTGTTCGTTACACATATAAATCGTAAGTATTTCCCTTAATTTGAAAAAAAAAATACAAAAAATTCTGTATAGTGCGACTTTGCCTCGCACACAAAGGGTTCTGTGTGAATACCATATACTTACATACAAACCTTTTTTCGTTTTAGCGATTTTTATTTTTATTTTTGGGGACTTTTTAATATTGGCATTTTTTCGTCTTTACGTTTTTTGCGATTTTTTGGTTTTGGCGATTTCTTTAGTTTTGCTGCGTTTTTCGTTGTAGTGATTTTTCCATTTTGGCGTTTTTTTCGTTTTGGCTATTTTTATAATTTTGGTTTTTTTTAGTTTTGACTTGTTTTTTGTTTTAACGACTTTTTTTCGTTTTGACGATTTTTGATTGATTTTGGGGACTTTTTAATTTTGGCACTTTTCCTCTTGGCGCTTTTTTGCGATTTTTTTGTTTTGGCGATTTCTTTAGTTTTGCTGCGTTTTTCGTTTTAGTGATTTTTCCATTTTGTCGTTTTTTTTCGTTTTGGCTATTTTTATAATATTTTGTTTTGACGTTTTTTTTTGTTCTGACGATTTCTTTCGTTTTGAAGATTATTTTTGTAATTACTTATTAATGGCGATTTTTTCGTTTTCATGCTTTTTTCGTTTTTTTTTTTTGATACTTTTTTCGTTTTGGTGCTTTTTTCGTATCAGCACTTTTTTAATTTTGGCGACTTTTTTTGTATATTGTTCCGTACACTCAGGGGCGGATACAAGGGGGGTAAAACGAGATATTTCCCCTCCCAAAACGAGTAAAATATACCCAAATATCTGTAGAGTTTTTAAAAGACGTTTTGCAAAATAGTATGTTTTTGTTGGAAGTTCCCCCCTAAAAGCTCAAGCTGGATCCGCGCCTTCGTACAATAAAGGTGAAATAGAAAAGTTTCGAGCAGTATCAATCAATCAAATGAAAAGCATTGAGTAATACTGAATAATATGAATTTTTAGAAAGGACCATTGCTATATAGTGTGCACAGTATAGTCAGTTTGGGCATAGTCTTTTTCTTCCAATGATTACAGTGATTGTAAATATTCTGAGATTAGTACAAAATGCTATTAATCTTAGAGGATACAGTTATAGCATACGATATTTTCAACGTGCGATATTTTCTACGCTTTAAAAAGTTGAAAATAATATATAAAAAATGTATTTCATGTTGAAGGAAAAAATTATCTCATATGATATATAAAAAAATATTTATTAAACATATTTTCCTTTATTACGAAAAAAGTAAAAATTTAGTTGAAAATAGTTTTGTTGCGTGAAGAAAAATATATCGCATGCGATATTTATTTAAAACGTAATAAATAATAAAAAAATTTCAGTATAAAATACTTTTAATATATAAAGATAAACGGTGCCTCGATAGGGTAGTGAGTAGTGTGCTAGCATATCAATGCGGAGGCTGTGGGTTCAATTCCCACTATATACTTTGGTCTGTTGCACTACAACTACTCTCGTTTAAATTAAGCTGCAATATAAAATTTGTAATTGTATTTGTTTCATATAATAATAAATAAAACAAAATATATGACGAAAAAAGTTATCGCATGTGACAGTTTTATATAGAAAGTATATAAGTACACATATTTTTCCATAACAGCTAAATACATTTTAAAATTCAATACAAAATTCTTTAAATGTGTGAATAAAATAATTTTAGCATGCGATATTAAAAAACGTGTCTAATATTAAATATTTTCGTTATACATAATTAAAAAAATGTCGTATTTATTACAAATATAGAACATTATTTCCGAAGAAGATTACAATGTGATGCAAAATACTTTTTAGTGTGACGAAAAGTATATCCCATGCGATATTATTTAAAAACTTACGTATACATTAATATATTTTCCCATTATAGATGAAAACTTTAACAATTTAGTGTGAAATTTTATGAATTCAAAAGTTATTGCGATATTTTTTGTAGAATATACATATCTGCAATTTTTTTTGGCGTTATAGCTAAGTAAATACCAAAATTCTATACAAAATTCTTTATATGTGTGAATACAACAATTTTAGCATGCGATATTAAAGAAACATGTCTAATATTAAATATTTTCGTTATATATAATTTAAAAATGTCGTATTTTGTACAAATATAGAACATTATTTCCGAAGAAGTTAATAGTGTGGTACAAAATACTTTTAATTGTGACGAAAAGCATATCCCATGCGATATTATTTAAAAACCTACGTATATAAGAATATATATTCCCATTATAAATGAAAACTTTAAAAATTTACGGTGAAATGATTTTATGATATGAATTTAAAAGTTATTGCATGCGATATTTTTTTTATAATATACGTAAATCCTAAAATTCGCTACGAAATGCTTTTAATGTGTGAATAAATAGTTATCTCAAGCAATATAAAAAAAATGCTCATAACGTTGGCGAATTGAATCATTAGTCTACTCTATGATGAATTGCCCAAACAAAATTTATCCCAAAAACCGAAAATAGTTAAGAGTATCCACTAAATACTTTGCAATTATATTATTTCGTGGATGGTAACGCTTGCAGCCTAATTATAATATAACTTCTTCAAACGAAAAGCTGTAAAAATCAGTTATGTGTTGTTAACGTATGACCACCGATATGTAATATCTAAGAAAACATTGCTGCCTATTTAAAAATCCTCGTTTCCAAAACTCATGATTTATATTTTATTATAGTTTTGTCTTACAGATAAAAACTTTTTTAATAAATATAGTTAAAAACAAAAACTTATATACATATTTTATTTCCTCTTATATACCAATTAACCTTGTAATCTACCGTTTATTACTACCTCTGTTTTTTAATAACAATAATTATTATTACAACAACAACAAGAACTTGAAAACTTAATAAATAAATTCACAGTCATGTAACAAGAAAAGCAACAAAATATTAACAACTTTATTATGTTGAAAGTTATACTATTCGTACTAACTAACGTTTTCTTTCCCCCTCTTCAAACATTCGCTATATCTTTTTCGATGCTTAAATTAAATGAGCTCTAGATTGTTATATATTTTGTTGTTGGCTTAAACACAAGAAAAAGGAAAAGTAGTTTATTGTATTTAAGTAGTAGTACTTGTACGTCTTACGTATTATGTAGTCGTAGAAAAAAAAATTCTTACCAAACTTTAGTTTAATGAACGTGTATGAACGTGTTGCTTGGCATTTTCTTCTACCAAGTAAGATACATTTGCACATAGTTTCTTGATAGTATCTGGTACTACACCTTAATTAACTGTACTTCTGTAGAATATCTAATAAGCCTTAAATGAGGTGAGATGGAGGAATTAAAGAGGTAAACATTGACTTCCAATAGGAATTTTTTTGAAGACAGTTAGTTAATAAATATCTTGTTAATCTTTGTAAAGTTAAAGATACAAAAAAAACATGTGATTTACAATTTTTTTCATGTTATACATACGAGATGAGTGCTAATTTTGAGTGAAAAATAAAATAATAAAAATTTCTTCATTTGAAAAAATTTCCCTAAAGGGAAATTTTTATTTTGATGCTAAAATAACTTATTTTTTAAGTTTACTTTAAATATTTATTAGGTATAGTAATTACGGTGAAAATTCCTTCACCTCAAAAAATTTCCCTTTAAAGCATATTTCATTTTCATATAATTAATGATAATTGATCTTCTGTTGACAAAAGATATGGATGGTTTATTAACATTTTAAAAGAAAAGTTTTGAAATTTCCTTTTTTGAAAGAACTTTCATATTTCAGACAGAAATTTCCTTAAAACTTAAATTTTTTTAAATAGGAAAGTTTTCAAACCTATCTCCGAATTTTAGTATATAAACGACATCTGGTATACGTAGCTGCCCACTGCACGCAAGCTATCAAGTAGAATCAATAAGATTCCGTTTTGATAATAAACGACATCTACTAACAATGTTATATACTTCCAGAAATTGTTTCAAGAAAAAACTCTGCTTATCGGGAATTTTTTTCAGACTAGGGAAATTTTTTAATTTTGCATAAATTAATGTGCAAATATGATCAAAATGTAAAATTAAAAAATATTTTTACTTTTAGCCAAAAAAAGAAAATTTCCTTCGGGGAAAATATACTGTAATAATTGTTTTTTTTTAATTTTTAGTTACAAAAAAAACTCCTTTTAGGGGAAATTTTTTTAAACAAAGAAATTGTTTTCATTTCCATAAAAATTTGCATTACTAGTTATTAAAATTAAGTCAAAGTTACAAAAATTTTTAAATTTCCCTGATTCTAAGAAAAATTCCTTTAAAAGCAAATTTCATTTTAAACCAAATTCTCTTCTCGTTTGATTCGTATATAAAATTGTTGACATTAATTACGAAATTTTATCTTATTTAAAAAATTTTACCTAAAAAATAAATTTTCTTAAAATGTAAACTTAAAAACGGACAATATTCATACTAGTCTACGAATATGAATTATTGAGGCATATTAAAAAAAAACATTCAAAGATAAAATTTTCTTTAAAGGGAAATTTTTTCAGATCAGGGAAATTTTTAGATTTTGCAAAAATTAGTATAGATAATCAAAAATTATTTAATAATAGTTTATTTTGATTTTTAGACTTAAAAGAAAAATTTCCTCTAAGGGAAATTTATTTTATTTCTCTTAAAATTTTCATCAGTTATTATTATAATTAAGTCGAAGTGGAAAAAATTGTTATTTACATATAAAATATATATTTCCTTAAGTTAGGAAATCTTTTTTGCGTTCCGAATGTATGGGAAATTTTAAAGAATATCTTGAAATTCATGCATGACTTAATTCTTTACACTAAAGTGAGTGCGCATGATCAATTGACTAAACTAGAAGATTGTGCTGGATTAGGCCAGAATTTTCTTGCATGATCACGCGTGGAAAGTCACTCATGAGCTCAACTCTAATAGCTGCTTTCATTAGCAGCATTAATGTATATAAAAATTTAGTTTTATTTAAATTAACTTAATGTTACACAGTCATTATTAGTTTTAAAGAAAAGCAATTAATGAGTTTTAGCTTTTACGTCTACATTTTCCTAATGGGTTTTTTTCTCTTGGCTTTTCTCCTGTCAACAACTACTTTGGGAAAAATTTTGCCATGGGTTTTTTAAATACAATGGAGAAATTTTAATTTTTTTCTTATGTATTTATTTTGCTTCATAAAGAAAATTCACTGAATTAATAAAACATTTCACTTTCACATAATTACGCATTGATTTTTCAAACACAGAAAAAAATGAAATGTAATAGAAAATCGACAATAAAAGTAGGTTTGTAAAACAAAATATAACTACCGTTCATATCCAGCTTCACTATTACCATTCTATATATACAGACTCTCATGCTAAGCAACCCAGTAGTTAAGGCTGTTTGTGTGCTTGTGTTACCTTTAAATGACTGGCCTGGTAAGTTGTTTTCAACTCGGCATTCCTTTATTTGCAGCAAGTCTGGTTTTGAAACATTTTCACGTGGGGTTTCTTCTGTATGTGACTACTACAACTGTGGATTTATTTTCTGTTGCTGTTTTTGTTGGCCAAGTTGCCACACACAACATTTGCAACAATGGGTTGAAAGAGAAAAAAAATTTAAATAAATTTTTTATACTCTTACATGAGTGTTATTGTTGCTTTTTTTCGTACATTTATTTTATAGTTCATTTGTTTTGGTGCCTGCCTTGTGTATCGTCGTCTTCAGTTTGGAGCAAAAAGAAAACCGGCTTCCGCTGCCCACATTTGTCTAATTTAAACTCCTGATTGCATTCGTATATTTGCTGTTTTACTAGTTACTCGAATGTTTTATATTTTATTGCATTTCATGAAATTTTAAACAGAAAAAACAGCCCAAAGTTACAAGCTAGAAGCAATTTAAAACCAGATAGAAAATTTGAATAGATAAACACCAACCAAAAGAGATAACTACTCGTACATGTTTCCTAAAAAATAGATTTTTCCTACAATTTACAAATAGAATGTATAACCAAGAATGTATAACTAAGCCTTATACAAACCAATAATAACTATTCGATGTACTGTAGCATGCATGCCAAAAAGACTCCAACTGTTTTGTTACTGAAATAAAAAAATCCAGATATAAAAACATTGGCTGGAGTGTAAACCAAACACAAGAAGCTGTGTGGCCTGTTGGCTCTGCTTTGCTGGTTTCTGCAACAGCTGCATAATAGTCACTGCTACTCTGCTTTTTCTAGCTGCATTTGGGTCTGTATTTGCTACTACTTTTTGCCTTAAAACGCTGTTAAAATTTATTTACACTAGTGGCTTTAAAAAGAGTTTTCTCAAGTGTTAAATATAAATTAAAATGTTATAAATTTTCCCTTTGCTTGCAAAAGGGCAATAAAAATTGAAAAATGTTAATAATCTTTAAAGGGAAAGTCATACGAAGAAAGATATTAGGAAAAACTATAACATGTTTAAAAAATTAAGAATACAATTAATTACCTTAAAAACTAACTTTAATTACAGGAATTTTTAGCGTAGGAAATTTTCCTCTATTTTACCGAGATAGAGGTTTATAAATAAACTAAAGTAGAAAAAATTATAATATGCGCTTTAAAATAAAATTTCCCTAAAGGGAAATTTTTAACCTAAGGAAATTTCGCCACTCACATACACATATATATGTATATGTTTCAAAATTTTAAATTGTTCTTACAATTTTTCTTCAAAATAAAATTTCCCTTAACGGACGATATTCCAAGATAAAGAAAATTTTAAAATTGTTAATATCGGCTTTAGTAATTAAAATAAAGTTAATATAAACCAAAGACTTGCAATGAACGCCTTAAAATAAAATTTCCCTAAAGGGAAATTTTTATATAAACGTAGAAAACTTTGCATATTTTAAAATATTAGAACGTTGCGCAATAAAATTTTACTTAAGATATAATATTTTCAGATGACGGACGTCAACTTTCGGGCACAAAAAGTCTGTTCCGTTGTTTAATCTTTAGAGGAAAAGTCACACAGAGAAATATATTAAGAACAACTATAACATGTTCAAAAATTATGAATAATATTACCTTAAAAACTAACTTTAATTACAGGAATTTTTAGCTTAGAGAAATTTTCCTCTATTTTACCGAGATAGAGTTTCATAAATAAACTAAAATAGAAAAAATTATAATATGCGCTTTAAAATAAAAATTCCCTAAAGGGAAATTTTTAACCTAAGGAAATTTCGCCACTCACATATACACATATATATGTATATGTTTCAAAATTTTAGATTGTTCTTACAATTTTGCTTCAAAATAAAATTTCCCTCAAAGGACGATATTCTAAGATAAAGGAAATCTTAAAATTGTTATCAAAATGGGCTGTAGTAATTAAAATAAAGTTAATATAAACCAAAGACTTGCAATGAACGCCTTAAAACAAAATTTCCCTAAGAGGAAATTGTTATATGAACGTAGAAAACTTTGCATATTTTAAAATATTAGAACGTTGCGCAATAAAATTTTGCATAAGATATGATATTTTCAGATCAGGGAAATTTAAAATTTTTTGTCAAAATTTGCTTCATTAATTAAAATAAAGTGAATACAAAACACATTTCTTAATAAAGCCCCTAAAGGAAAATTTCCCCTAAAAGGAAATTTTGTTAAACAAAGGAAATTCGGTTATTTTTTCTCAAATTTAAATTAAGTTCTTATATATTTAATAGAATGTAAATAAAATGTTAACAAAATAAAATATTCCTTTCGCGATCATGGATATTTGAACATTTTTGTCAAAATCGGATTTTATGATTTAACAAAGTGAATAAAAAAGGCAATATTTTAGTATACGCTTTAAAATAAAATTTCCCCTAAAAGGAAATTGTATTAATCCTGGAAAATTTCGCCACTTTTCCCAAAATGATAATATAGTTCTTGCGTACGTATATTTAAACATATAATAACGCAAAAAATAGCTTACAAATAAAATTTCCCCGAAAAGAAATTTCGTTCCCATCAGGGAAATTTTAAAATAATTATAGAAATTGGATTTTATATATAAATATAAGGCAAAATTTTCTAATATTCGCTCTAAAACAAAATTCCCCTTAAAACGAATTTTTTTACCCATGAATTATACAAAAAACCAGAACGTGAATAAAACCTTGTTGAAAAATAAACGTTCCCTTAAAGGAAAATTTTTTCCGATGAGGGAAATCTCAACTTTTTTGTAGAAACTGGCTTTAGTTATTAAAAACAAGTGAATATTTTAAAATGTTCTAATATATATTTATAGAATTGGCCAATGCATAACCTGTTGTATGTGTTGTATAAATCTTGTTGGTATTTTCCAAATAAACATTTGTTTAGAAATAAACATGTTTATGTGAAAATTACCAATGAAAACAGGTTGTGAATTGAGCTAATATTTGCTCTAAAACGGAATTTTTGAAACTTTAAAGGACCAATTTAGTTCTTACTCGTGTTCTTTTGAAAATATTAGTACGTAAATAAAACTTTGCTTCAAAATACAATTTCCCTTAATATACATCTTTTCTACATTAGGGGGATTTTAAAACTTTTGACAAAATTACCATTTATAATGAAAGAAAGTTAATATAAAACTAAACTTTCCTGTATATGCTCTAAAACAAATTTCCCTCAAAAGGATATATATATTTTTTGTGAATTAGTTACAGAAATTTTGAGACAAGTTTTAAAGTTTCCTTATTTACACAAAAATGTTAATAAAAGATTAAATAGGAAAAATTCTAAACTTAAAATATGGTTTGAAGAAAAATTTCCTTTAAAGAAAATTTTTTTCAGACTAGGGAAAATTTAAAATTTTAACTGAATTATTTAGTAATAGCAAAAATTTAATGTAATTTAACTAATATTTTTTCAGAAAAATTTCTTTGAAGGCAAATATTTTTGGACGAAGAAACTTAACAATATTTTGACAATTGTCATTATTAGTTGCCACAAAGTTTACTTGAATTGAACATATGTATAAGGCGTAAGAATTTTAATGATATTCTTTTCGAATTTTTCAATAGCTTATTTTTCCTTAGAAAATATTTCTTTTTAACTAAGAAAATTTTTGTTTATTTTAAGCTAAATATGTATAATGAAAATATCATAGAACATCCATTAATGTATATAAAAATAAAATTTCCTGCAGAGGGAAATTTTTCAAAACCGACAAAATTTCACATTAGCAATACGGTAAATAACAAATATTAGTCCTGTTGCAGTAATGCACTTAAAAGTAAAATTTCCCTTAAGGGAAATTTTTTTCGTTTTTGGGGGAAATTTTTTTGACCACATAAAATTAAAGATAAGATAAATATGATGCCAGTTTTATAAAGTTTCTTCGTTATTTGCTCAGGCCTTAAATTTTCTGCAAAGAAACATTTTTAAATCAGGAAAAGTATTTTTTAGATTGTAAATATTTATCAAAAAAATTAAGAAAAAATTATTTGGCGAATACTATTAAGTATTGGAATACTTATATGTAGACTTGTAAATAAAAATTTCCTTTTATGTTTGTCTTATGGTTAAAAAATTCTTTTGATGAGTTGTAAATATTTTACAATAAATAAAATTGAAAAAAAAAAACATATTTCTTATCTTTTGAATTTACATGTTTCCTTATTTTGTTTGTCCACAAATAGCTATTTGCTTATTTCAATATTTGCTTAATAGTCTACTTCTGCAAGAATAGGAAAAAATCGTTTGTGAATAAATGAAATAAATTGAAATGTAACTGACAATAATACTCGTACTACTAGAAAACTACTTAGTTTAATTCCAAATGAGTGTGTATTTTTCCAAAAGACATTAAAAGATTGTTATCGGGTATGATAAATATGATTGGCATGTTAGTGCAGCAGCAAAAATATAAACAACAACAAAGACAGCAATATTGACACGAGCAACATATAAATGTTTTTCGAAGAGTCCTCTTTAAGATATTCCTGACACATGATGGCACATACATGATTTGTTAAAGAGCACTTTAAAGGAATTAATTCTTGAGAAACAATTTTAAATGAAAAATAGCATTTCCAGCTTTTCCAACTGCTTTAAGATTCTTAAAGAAACTTTCTCACAAGATTGATTTCAATTATCCTTTTACTTCTTTACAAAAACTTTGGCATCTGCCCAACTATCTTCTTTCTCTCTCTCTCTCTAAAGAGCCTTTATTTAATCAATAAAGAAGTATTGGTTTTCGTTTGTACTAGAATTGCGGTTAAAGGTAAGAAATTTAAGAACTAAATCGTTTTACTGAAAGAGTTTTTGTGAAAAAATTTTGTGGTTGCACAAATACTTTTAACAAATTTAAACATGCACTCAAATCGACTGTCACAAAAATGCCAATAAATATTTGTAACAGAAAACTTACCCACGTGGCCACGTCTGTAAAACATCATCAATGTCGGAAACACGACAATTTGAAGTCTTCGACGACAGGTGAGGGTCAGCCGAAACAAATCGTCAATGAGATGGCGGATAAATGTTGCTAAAATCGTGCACGATACAATGAGAGATAATGTCGCTCAGCTTGTCCTCAACGAAGCTAATTGAAGACAATTCGTGAGAGTTTGCGGTTATCTTGTCCGCAATTGCGAGTGATTGAAGACAATTGCCTTTTTTTATCTTGTCCTAAATAAAGTTAACTGAAGACAAATCGAAAGAAATTGCCGACCATGTTGCTCTCAACAGAGTGCGACTCAAGACAAAATGTAAGACGTTGTCATTCATCTTGTCTGCAACAGAATGAATTGAAGCAAATCGTAAGACATTGTTGATTATCTAATCCTCAACAGGCTTTGATTGAAGACAAAATGTATGACATTGTCCTCCATCTTTTCGTCAAAAAAGATAGTTTCAGACAAATCGTAAGTAAGACAAATCGTTGTTGTTTTTGGTGTTTGCGTCCTAAATAAAAGTCAAATAAAAAACTCATTGATTCAGTAAAGAACATTTACTGAAAATGAAATTTATTTTTAGACAAACTTTTGTTTGAAAATTTTATGGTGATACTTTTTTCTGTGAAGACAATGCCGTTTTCGACAATTTGGCCAACTGTGGGTATTCATGTATCGGCGTTCGCAAGTATGCCTGTGTGTTTTCTTTCAAATGTATTTGTGGTTTTTTTTGTATGAGTGTATTTGTGTGCAAATAAAAGTACGAAAATTTGTTTATTTATTTATTAAAATGCAATTTATTTAAATGTTTGTGTAGACAATTTTATTTTATTTATTTAAATTATTTATATATTGTTATGTGATGGTGAGTGTTTAACTTACAGTGGTCATTACTAAGTTTTAAAAATTTTATATTTGTGCAAGATTTTTAAAAAATTCCGTCTATTGTACAAAAATTTACATTCAATTAGAATTTATGTTTATTTTTTCTTATATGGATTTTGATTGTTGAGGAACAATCAGCTGATGATCAGCTGCTCTTACACGAGCTTGTTAAGTAATAAAAAACCTTTGCAAAACTGACATTATATATTGATTATAAGGGTTATTTCTACAATCATTTGAAAAGTTTACATGGTTTAAAAAACCAACAAAAACGAAAAAATTCCCTTAAGGGAATTTTTTCTTTTAAGTTTATTATCGCAACAAGACTAATTTCGTCAATAATTTTTAAATATAACATGCTAAAAAAAATTTTCCTCAAAAAAAAAAAATTCCCTTAAGGGAAATTTTGCTTTTGAGCATATTACTGCAACAAGACTAATATTTGCTCTTTATTTTAAGGGTTTTGTAAAATTTTGTCGGTTTCCCTTTGAGGGAAATTTTATTTTCATATAGTTTAATGGATATTTTATGATATTCTCACTATGTTTTAGCTTAAAATAATCGAAAATGATCTTTGTTAAAAAAATACTTTTTAAGGAATATTTTTCGAAAATAAAATAATGAAAAATGGACAGGACATTTTTCCTATAAAAAGGTCTGTACGTAAAACTATATTTTAAGGTAAATATTTCTGCAATTTTCATTAATAACCGCGTATATCTTAAAATAGCTTTTTCCTGAAAGCTGAAATATTATTCTTTTTTAAAGTTCACGTGAATATATGTAAGCAATAAAATCTCAGCTAAATAAATATTCTATAAAATCGGTCTAATTTCATTTTAATTAATTAAAAAAAAACTTGGAACTGCATTGCTGAACTGCTGCAATAAAAATATAAATACAACATCAAATTTCAAATGCATTCATTTTTCTTTAAAGCATTTCATTTCTGAAGAATAAAAAAAACACTGAATGCCTGACCCCCATATTTTGCAATTTGTGTTAAACTGAAATTCCAAACTATAGATAAATATATTGAAAAGTATTTTATATAAATACAAAATTTATTTTTCTCTTTATTAAAAAAAAAAAAGCAACAAACAAATAAATGTAAACAACAAAATAAATAAACAAAAAAGTAAAATTGTAATCAAACTTGTTATAAATTTTCCACAAATTGAGTAACTAAATGTCCGTAAATTGCATGAACTGAACATACGACAACAGTTTTGCACTTGTGTGTGTGTGTGTATGTATGTGCATGCAACAATAGCAATAACAACAATTTATGCATTCATTGCGATAAAAAGTGAAATACAATTCAAAGTGAAATGTAAACGATTTTCACATGCAAGATTTCCATATTACAACCTCATGGACAGACATGCCGACGGACAAACTGTGGATAAACAAGTGCCTACAGAACAACATTTGTTGCAAATGTTGGCTACAAAATAGCCAAGTTAACTGCCACTTGAAGTTCATACTTAACAATATAGTCTGAAACAGGTCTAATTGGATCACATTGCCCACATATAATTATAGTATAATTAAATGGATTTTGAAAATGATTTGTTTAAAGAAATGCAAAATGTTGAAATATTTTTAGAAATATTTTTAGCTTCTCAATTTTCAAAAGTCAAGTTTGCATCAAATTTCGATGTTTTCAGGTTCTGGGAACTTTTTTTACAATAATGTACGTATGACTGTATGTATTTGTGTACTTGTAAGTACACTCATTGAAAAACTGATCTCGGATTGATAACTCACTTTCAGCAGAATTGTGACATACATACTATGTGACAAATGTCATCCACTAACATCAATATGATGACAAATGTCATTATAGAATTTTTTCCTATTTTAAGTGTCATCTATGCTATGACAGCAATGACATACATTTTGTTTACACATATTGTTTATTATTAGAAGGCAAAATTAAAAAGTTTACATCTAGGATTCATTTAATGAAGTGTTAAATTTGCCACCATTTTGCACATAGTTATTATACTGCCTCGTAAAAAGATATCTTGTAGGTCTTCAACACTTTGGTGTAAAACACTATGGTTAACATTTTTGTAGAATATTTCAACATTTTGCAATTTTGCATAAAAAATATATGGCTGATTCTCATTCTAAAAGTACATTTTGTGTTTTTTTTAGTTACCAATGTAACTAATATAAATACAAGAAGGTAGGATTCATATTAAAGTTTCCGTCTCATTCAATGGATCCTGAAATAAAATTATAATTTTAGATTTTTTACATTTTTGTGTATTGAGCGTTACATTTGCTTTCACGGTTGTTCTGGGAATGATTTTTGCACAAAAAAAAAAAACAACACAAAAAATTAGTATAGGGCTTAAAAGCACTATACATCTACTCTGTAAAAACAAAAAAAATTATATATTAATTGCCGGACGAAATTAAAAGCTATGACCACTTTTTAAATTTTGACTTGGGTTCATTTGGAAAAATTGAAGATGTTTATCTTTTACAATAATTTACAATGAGCAAAAAGTAGGCTAACTCTTTTTTCAAATAAGACTAATTTTAATAAAATCGACCAACAATGCTAAAAATTATGTCAATTTCATAAAATTATTCGTACCAAAAAACGATCTACCCCAATATATTATTCGAAAATATAACAACCCACACTGCGCAAAATTTTTGCAAAGAAAATCAAAAATTTGTAAACAGATAATATTCTTTATATCGTTTCTATTCGTCAGTTGCTGTTAACTTTTTTTTTAAGTTTTAAAATTTCTAGATAAATAATATTTAAAAAAATTTTTACGTAAAGCTCAATACACTTTTATACGAATTCAATATGTTTTCAGAACACACACTATATTTTAAATTTAAAACAAATCAGATGTATAATCTTCGATGTATTTTAGCATAAACTCCTTAGTTGTTCAGTAAAAGATTTTCATTAAATAAAAAAATATGCATAACACTCAATACATTTTTTTTTATACAAACCTCTATTGATTGATGAAACATTTTGCAATATAATACTATTTAACAAAGTTCACAAAACTTGCAAATATTTAGTAGTACAAACATACGCTGTTATTTAAGTGTATGTTGTTAATGCCATTTCAATAATTAAAGAGAGTAATGAAGCGTACTTAAAAGCGTAACGCTCAATACACTCGACGGCGGACAACAATAATTTAAAACAAAAAATATATATAGAAAATATGTGTGTGGAATAAGAGAAGCAAATGCAAATATTCCAAAGCCGTTGTAACTTTAATCTCGTTTGTGGAAAAATTCATAGTTTCTTAATGTGGAAAACCAACAGCATGCATTACGGACACATCATTTTGTTCTTCGTTTTTAACACATAATGGACAGTCTTATAGAAAACGAAACTAATGTACATATATTTATAATAAATTAAATCATACTAAACCAGTTTTCAGTTTAAAATTTATGCGTTTATTTTATGAAATATTTTAATATATTTTCAACGGACTCGAAAAACGTATTTGAAATGAGAATGAGCCATATATTTTTCATCATTGCGGTCTGAATAATTCCGGAACCATTGAGTATATAAAAAATAATGTTAGAACAGCTTAAATGTAATATTATTTCAAGTTTTTTGGTGTTGTTTGTAATAAAATTGGATTACCCTTTCCCAAGTTATGATGACATTTGTGTAGAAGCCTATTCAAAAATCATAAATTTTTGATAAAAATTAAAAAAAAACTATCCGTATTTTAAATTTCGACATTTTTGTAGTTCACAGAAAAAATTATTTCGAACAAATTTTCAAATAAAAGTTTTTCTAAAAATAAATTTTATTTTCAGTAAATGTTCTTTACTGAATCAATGAATTTTTTGTTTGAATTTTATTTAGGACACAAATACCAAAAACAACAAGAAAAACTGTATCGTAAAAAATAACCCCGATGACGACATGCACACAAATAACAACAACAACAATGATAGCAAAAGTAATGCGATTGTACTAATTTTGTTTACTGAAGATTTTTGAGTGAATCAATTTGTTAATGTCGTTGCATAAATTCTTATTAATTTTTTTGAGTCTTTAGATAAACATTCAGACTTTATCGCATTTGTAGGCAACCTATTAACTTGGCAACATTTTTCACATAATTCTTTCTCATATTAGAAAGGCAAAAGAAATATTGCCAAGCTAACATTTTGCCTAGAAATGAGATAGTATCAAGAACTTGGTCCTTCTTTTGATCTCAATACTTTTTACGGCCGAAATTTTTCGATAGGAACTTGACCTTATTTTCTTATTTACGGCTTTGTGCGGTTTTCAGTTCTTTTTTCTAAGCGAGAATTTATTCAAACATACCCGAATTGGTACAACCTGTGTATGAAATTATGTGTTGAAAATTGGCAAAAAGGAAAGCCAACACACACGTTTTGCTCCATAATGCACAAGAACGAACCAAAGGTTAAAAAGTTTACTTGGTACAATAGGTGCCCCATACAGATACTGAGCACCCTTGCCCTCCCCCACGCTCTGCCCTAGATGAAAATTTTTTTACAGTTTTTACAGTTTTCTTAGTACTTTCCCATCAGGAACTACTTGTGTACTAAATTTCAGCTTTTCAGTTATACTGGAAGTGCCGCATACAGAGAAGGGCACCCAAGTTGCCCCCATACAAAGAGTGTCCGTTTTAAACTTTTGTTCGTTAATTGCTCATGAGGACCTACCTGTGTACCAAATTTCAGCTTTCCAGCCATACAAAGGAGAGGTATCATAGACCCCACTCCCAAATGAAAAGTGCCCGTTTTCAATATTTTTTCGTTAATTGCTCATCAGGACCTACCTGTGTGCCAAATTTCTAGCTGTACTGAAAGTCCGCCATACAAAGAAGGGGCATCCTATTCCCCCCAAGGTGAAAAATATTGTTTGCTAAAAAACTAGGAGTCCCTTTAAGTTATTCTGAAAAAAGTGAAAAAAAAACATTACTATATTTTTCCAAATAAAAATGCACCAATCAATTATATTTTTTGAATAAAATGTAAATTAAGGTTGTTTAACGGACTCTTAGCTACATTATTGCCATATATAGTTAAGCGGTATCACCAAGTCTGCATTAGCTATTGGCCAAAAACCTATGGCACATTTTTTTGAAGGCCCACAGATTTTCAGAAATTAAAACTAAAATTTGAAAGGTCACACCCGTCACAGCTTTCTGACGACTATTCTGAGTAGATATCGTGATCTTTCAGTGTCTACCCGCTATTTAACGACGACTGTAAGCTTAACTTCCTTGCGAGTCGTATCATATTTTTAAGTAACAAATTTTATATTCTTAATTTATAACTAAAAATGTGTGTAAAATTGTCACACCCGTCTAAAAGGAATTACTCAGATAAATGACGTATAAATTTTGCCAAATATGAATATTTTTACTTTCGTAAAAATTTTGTGATTGGACTGATTACTTGAGAGTTTTTTTTCATACAAAATTCCAATAACTTTTTCACGTTGAAACTTTTAATACAAAAATTTATTTTAATTAAAATTATACGATGCTACAAAATATAAACAAAAAATATTACAACTTGTTAATAATTTTGCTTCGAAACCACCAATAAAAACAAGTGCCAACAAGAAAGATAAAAATATATCAAAATATTTCATATTCCTATAAACAGTTTTTTCTTTTTATTTCTTTTTTTGGAAGCATTGGTGACAGGAAATCGATGATTTTTCTTGAGGCACAAACAAAATTCTTCAATGAAGAAAAATGAAAAACGCAAGAAACATTTTTGATGATTTGCTTGAAATCGTTTAAATATTGACAGCAACTGTTGCAAATTTATTTTATTTTATAGCGAAAAATTTCAGAAAAAGTAAAAAAAAAAAATAATATTATAAAAATTTTCAAGGGGGTATTTATTGATGTGAAATAGACCAGAACGTTTCAAAAGTTGCATGTTAATGATGGAACGAACCACGTAATAAAAAACAAATATTAACAGACTCACGTACAAGTGTGTACTCGTGTAAGAGTTTACTTAGTATGTGTCAAAAAGAACTACTTATACCCAGCAAACAAAAGTGAGAATGTTTTGAAACCATATCAATACCAAATCGACTCTTATTTTAAAAAATTACTCTTGATAGTTCTTTTAAAATTAAACTTTAACCCGACTAAAACTGTTCTTGGAATTCTGCGATTTTCACGAATAACCACATATGTGGAAATTCCATTTTTTGTCACGTGCGACACCAAGCAATTATGTTTGTTTTTTCAAAGAAAACGAAAGTTTTCTGTTACTTCTTTATATATTTGTGTAAGTAGCTTAAAATGAATGTACATGGTTCTGAAAGACAAGCTTGTTGTCGCACGTGACAAAAAAGAAGACTTTCCCATGGAAATGTCCATATGTCAGAAAATTACTTAACACTTTATCAATATTTTTTTTTTCGAAACATTTGATTTCAAATAATAAAACTAACATATTTCCAATATTTAATTTTGCGTTCGTTCGTTCGTTCGCTGGGCAGAGATAAATCCATAGAACCTTGTATGATGTACTCGTAGCTAAATCTTTGTATCTAAATTTAACAAAATATTTAGCTTTCGAGTATTAAAAGTGATTTGTAGCCCATGTACTCGTACATTATATACTTTGCCAACATCAATGTTGTTGTTGTTCTTGATGATAAGTGTCACTTAGTTTTTGTCAAAATATCTGAAGAAAAATATATTTGAGCAAAAGAAATAAAGAAAAAACTTTAAAACATTTTGATGTTTTTGAAACAAATGTTCTTCAATTGATTTGAAAATTGATTAAGTGAAAAAAAGCCAAGAAAAATTTATTAGTAAAACTAATGATGCCATAAGTGACCAAAGAAAAAACAAGAAATATGAGTGAACAGGTAATTGAAAAATTTGATTAAAGATCTGAAAAATGCTAAGAAAAAAATGGATTTTTGTCACAAACAATTTCGATAAAGGAGAAATAAATTAGAGGCTGGTTCGAAGAAAATTTCAAATAAATCATTCAAAATTATTTTAAACATATTTTTAAGAATAATATATACGACGCGTCGCGACGCCGTTTTTGTTCCAAGTAAAGATTTTTTGCATATGAGTTCTTTATTTTAAAAGTGGCACAAGTCCATTGATTATTAAAATAATGACAATCATGATTAAAAATTACTTTAGATCTTTTTTAAATGCTTCACTTGTAACAAACAAACCATTTTTTTAGACGTCCGATCAACTTAAAACTTTTCACCCACATTGGGTTACAATCTGATGGATATAAAGGTGGCCAGTGCCACACCCATACTAAGTAAAAATTCTTTTAAAACTACTTCTACTTAATCGATTCCTAAGAAACTTTGCAGATACATTAAGCAGCCCTGAGAATAAAATTTAATGTTAAAAATAGTGGGCAGTGCCACCACGCCCTTGCAATGTAAATATCGTTTTTCAACTACTTCTAGTTCACAGATTTTTATGAAACCTTACAAACACATTAAATTTCTCTGACAATACCATTTAATGATAAGAAAGAGGGGGCAGTGCCACACCCATACACAAACAAATCTTTTTCAACTACTTCTACTAAACTGATTCTTATGAGACTTTGCACACACATTGGCTTCCCCTGACAATACGATTTAATGACAAAAAAGTGGGCAGTGACACGTCAATACAATGTAAATAAAGCGTTTTTTTTAGTTTTTTAAAACTATACACAAAAACAAGATACTAATGTAAAATCAACATGTCGCAATTTTGATTGGAAATCATCTATATAAATAAAAGAGTAACGTTATTGTGTGACTGACTGACTGACTGACTGACTGACTGACTGACTGACTGACTGACTGACTGACCGATTCATCATCGCCCAGCCCAAACTACTAAAGCTAGAAAGTGGGTTCCCCTCAAGATGTATAGATCCACTAAGACGGGGTTTTGGGAAATTCAAACGCAAAGAGGGTAAAGACGGGTAAAAAACGGCTAAATTTGGTAGCCTTATATCTCCGGATCTAACTAAGGTAGACATAAAATTCCATAAACAGCATAATAAGATCAAAAAAATAAGCGGATATATATTTGGTACTTTTTTCAAATTTTTACATTTAGGGGCCGAAAAAGGGTAAAAATATAATTTTGGTACTTTTTTTGTTAACCGTCTGTCTCCTAAAGTAATAGAGATAGAAATTAAATTTAAAACGCATTCTTCTATCCTTACGAAGCCCTCAAATATGTTTTGGTACTTTTTTGTAATTCGAATATATAAAGGGTAAAAATGGTTGCTCTTTTTGGTACTTCTTTCCATACAACTATTTTTTTATGCAAATTGATATACATAGTAAATGAATATGTTTGTATATTTTCACTAAGAAAAGATTTTTGAAATTTTTAATTCTAAGGGGATTAAAAGGGGTAAAAACGGGTAAAATCGGTAACCTTATATCTTCGAATCTAAGTAAGGTAGACATAAAATTCTAAAAGCATCATAATAAGATAGAAAAATTAGCGGAAAGGTGTCTGAAACTTTTTAAAATCTGTACATTTAGGACCCGAAAAAGGGTGAAAATATAATTTTGGTACTTTTTTTGTTAACAGTTTATCTCCTAAAGTAATAAAGTTAGAAACTAAACTTAAAATTCATTTTTCTCTCCTTAAAAAGCCCTCAAAACCAGTTTTATATTTTTTCAAATTTGAATATATAATGGGTAAAATTGGTAGCCCTTTTTGGTACTTTTTTCCATACAACTATTTCTTATGCACATTGATACACATACTGAATGCATATGTTTGTATATATTCTCTAAGAACGAATTTTTGAAAACTATAATTCTAACGGGATAAAAAGGGGTAAAAACGGGTAAACTCGGTGTTCTTATATCTCCGAATCTAAGTAAGGTAGACCTAAAATTCCAAAAGCGTCATAATAAGATAGAAAAATGAGTGGATAGGTGTTTTTGTACTTTTTTTGAAATTTGTACATTTAGGGGCCGAAAAAGGGTATAAATATAATTTTGGTACTTTTTTTGTTAACCGTTTATATCTTAAAGTAAAGGTACTTTTTCGAAAACCTACTTTTTTGAAAATGTAGTTTTAAGAAATGGTACTTTTTGAAAAATATTTTTTTGGAAAGGGTACTTTTTGAAAATGGTACTCTTTTGAAAATGGTTACTTTTTGATAAGTTACTTTTTGGAAAAGGTTCTCTTTAGGGCTCTGTACAGCAAAAGTGTAAATTAATCGTATTGTTTTCGATACGCTGTCCGTCAGTCCGTCTGTCTTTCTGTCTGTCACAGGCTGTTTTCTCGAGAGCCGTAAGATCTACGGGCTTAAGATTAAAGGGTGTTCTAAAGCGAGCAACGAAATATGTTGAAATACTAATGTAATATACAGACACTTTTATATACACTCTCGAAATTTTCAAAGTTAGTGTTAATTGGTGTAGTCTGTAGAATATTTAACACAACAACAATTAAAGCGTGTTTTGAAAGTTAATGTAATTTTGACTATGTAGTTTGAACAGTTCGCTGTATTTTGAAAACCAAAAGAGGCAAACTGAAATTTTAAGAAAATCTAAGACTAAAAAATTCCAGAATTAAAAAAGTCAAAACGAAAAATCGCCAAAATGAAAAAATCGCTAAAACGCAAAAATTCGCGAAAACTAAAAAAATCGAAAAAATTAACCAATTTTATGGTTATTTTTAAATGAGTTAATTAATTTTTCTATATCTGCACAACAATGGGGTAGCGAAGCACGCCGGGTATAGCTAGTATTAAATATAAAATAAATAATTTGTTGTTTAGGGCCTATTCACATATTACGTAACGCTATTTTCAGAGGTCTTATACCCCCCACCCCCTTCGTAACGCTTTTTACAAAAATTTCAGTATGAAGTATTTAATCCGTAACAAATCTTTACCCCACCACCCCCCTGGAGCGTTACGTAATATGTGAATGGTCCCTTAACTGTTTTGGTGTTTATTTGCTTTGTTCATAGCAGCAACACACTGTTGTGCTCAGCTGTGTGACTTGTTGTTGTTCTCTCTATCTAATCTTAAATCTCTTTAATATTTTCACTGTTAAAATAACATTGTTATCAACATTACATGTTATCAACATTATATGTTAAGTCAAAATGACTGCAACTTTAATTTCAAATAATTTTCATGTTAAATCATCAGTTGAATCATGTTGAACTAAAATGAAATTCATGTTCCTTATGATGGTACTTATTTATTGCGAATAAGTACGTAAAGTAAAATTTTAAGTTGTTGTGGCTGTAGTGGTTAGTGCTTGAACTACCAACCAAGTGGCCCGAGTTCCAATCTTGGTCGAGCCAGCCATCTACAAAACAAATTTTTCTGATGCCTATTCGAATACACATCACGTAAGTAAAATAATTAATAAAAAAGCTACATTAATTAATTAATTCATATTATTTCAGTATCAAGTTCACGTCGATTCTACTTGAAATAACTTTGATGCAACATGATTCTTCGTGTTGTTTCAATATCAAATTCATGTTATTTCAACTTGAAATAACTTTGATTCAACATGATTGTTCGTATTATTTTAGTATCGACTTGATTTTGATTTAACTGTACTGAAATATTAAGTCAAGTTTATTGTAAAATCATGTTGAATGAACATGAAACACGTGTGAAACAAAATCACTATCGAAAAATATTAAATTAACCTTGTTTTCGACGATTTTAATATGAAACTTTTTTGTATTTGTATTATTAGACACGATAACCTGGCAATTTTTAATATTAAACCTTTAAATTACACTGTTAAACAAAAACCAGGTTCATAAAATCCGGTTGTGTTGTATATTTTAGTAGATAAAATATGTAGAAAACTCATTTTGCAGAAAATGAGCTAGGGCCCTTATACATTAAGGTAACGACATCTTGTTTTTAGCCCCTTTTTTAAGAAAGGGACGAAAATACAAAAGTATTTTTCGTGGTGTTTTACACAAAAGTGTTAAAGACATCTAATACCCTAAACGCAAGGCTGATAAGATATCCTATGCCCAGTCACTATAACTATGTGCAAAGGGGCAGAGAGAGAGTCAAATCTCTAAAAAGAATATCTAACTTAGAACCATGTAATTTTTTTTTGTTGTGTTGTACAGTGTTATAAAACTGGATGTATTTTGAGATATTTTCTCTTTAAAAACATTAAAAATCTTTTAAAATAATGAAAACAAGCATTTTTTGGGGTTGTAATTATACTCGATATTTTGTTGTCTGCTAGATTTCATTCAACCGCAACCAACCAAATGTTTCTAATTAATGTTTTAACATATTTGCTGCATAAAATTGAAGGTGTTTGGTTAAGCAAATTAGAGGTGGCAGCGTGACAAGCTTTTCACGGACGATCAGTTTTGCTCAAAAGCAAAAGAAGGAAATGTGAATCATGCACACACCTGCTCATGCAAGCTCTCATCAGTATTTAAAAATTAATTACGATTTTAAAAATTTACTCTAACGAAATATAAAAACAAGAATACGATCATAATACACCATTTCTATTTTTAGTTCAGAAATTTTCAAATGCATTTCAGAGATTTTTAATTAAGTGGACGGACGCACGACTCTTTCTAATTGTTTTTCAGAAACCCAATTTTTTTATTTGCTAGCTGAAGTTCATATAAAAATTTTTGTTTTATAAAATTTGATAATAAAACACAAATAAAATCGTAAATTTTGGCAAAATTTTCAAACGCAAATAATTTTACTTTACACTCACATCAGACAGCATGAAGGCAAATAAAAAAAGCAAGATCGAGCATGGTTGTACATGATTTAGTGTTAATATAATTTTACTTCGAGCTATGTATGTTGGTTCTTAGTCCAATTTAATTATTTACATATGTCAGCATAAAGATCTTCACTATATTACGAAAAAATTTAACATGAGATAATTTGTAAGCAATAAGAAACAGTTGGTAACTCTAAGATATACAGCAGATGATAACAACCAGCTATTGTCAGAGGGTGTCACATCACTCTGTTCCATTTGTAGCGCAGTTTCTTTACACATCTGAAATTATACTGGTCTCAAAAAAAATTATTTTTAGGTCCTTTAAATAAAAATATATGGACTATTTCAGCTAAACCAAACCCGTTTTAAATTTATTATAACACGTACATATTTTTGTAATGGTGATGACTAATATTTCCTCTGAGTACATCAGTATATCTCACGATAAATCGCGAGCTCGAAACTACCTTTTAAGTGTCTGGGTCTGTTCACTTCATTGCTAATAAAATCAACATTTATCCATCGATTTTCATGATCTATAACTTATTTTGTTTGTAAGACATCTTTCCTTAACGACAATCATTAAAAGGTAAAGTTTTTGCAAATTTGAATTTTGTATGAACTTTTGAAAAGAAAACTTTAAATTTTGCATAAAAAACGCTTTTCTATCTTAATTTGTGAATAACTCCGAATGCGCTGATAAAATCTAAAAACAATTTAAGAAAAATTTAAAGTAATTTTGTCATGCATATTTTGGCGTTTTGTCGATCAAAATTGGGCATATCATTCTGAGTTAGGGTGAAATATACTGATGTATCTAGTGGAAATATTTGTCATGGCCATTAAAAATATCTGCACGTGAAAGAAAAAAAAAATTGAAAACGGATCGTTATTGTAAGCAATTTGCATCGAAAATAATTTTACTTTACACTCACATTCGAGTGAATAAGGGCAAAAACAAGATCGCGCATGATTGGCCATGATCTAGTTCTAATATAATTTTATTTTAAACAATCGCAGCAAAAACTTTGCTTGCTGGTAGGCAAAAAAGTATATCGACCCCTTAGCGCCAAATGATCGTAAGCGACAAAAATTAATTATTTCATGAGAGGAGTTTTTCATTGTATTTAAACATGATTTATATACATAAACTGTCGCTTACGATTAAATTGCACAGCCTGTATTTAAAATTTATTAACAAATTTGACATTTTAACGGTTTTAAGAATTTTTATTTCAATAAAAAATTTAGTTTTTTTACAAAATGTCGCTTGCGATCATTTGGCGCAAGGGGTCGATATGATCATTTAAATAGTAACTACTTATAATTTCAGTCGATAAATACTTATTTTTGTTTGACAAGCCATAAATTTAAAGGGTACCTGTTACAAATGTAGTTAAATTGTCACAGCAATTAAGTAGTTATTATTTGACTTACTTGAAGCTGAGAAATAAGTAGTAAAATAAACAAAATAAAAAGAAAAACAAATTTTTATAGGCAATATATATACATATTTTTTTTCTCACCTTTTTTGACCCTGGCTTAAACGCCAATTTTTTTTCATATACCAATACATGTTAACTTAAAAAGTGTGCGTCTACTTGTTTTATTAATAAATAATAACAAATTGTAAGTACTTTTAGATAAGGAGATAAATTCGTACTTGTTTTATTAATTACGAAGTAGTAGTTTTAATTTGGAGCACAGTAATAAGACTGAGTACCACTCATTACTCTGTAACCCATTAAAAAAATATGTACTACCGATTACAAAACGCCAAAAAAATTTACTGGGATGTATATTGGTTTTTATTTCAATTTATAGACTACGGAGTATTGATACGCGAGAGTCCTTGGTCGCTTAATATCAGTAAAGAAATAGTACGATATGAAGAGATAAGTTCTTCAGATTTAGATCGTTGAGCTCCGACAAGCAAATACTATGATTCAAAACGTATATACTTCTGATCGTGATCGGCTATATATTTCATATACATCGCCATTTTGTGGGGGGTGTTGATTGATGTACGAGTAAATTGTAGTCACATATAAATCATTTGAACAGAATACGAGAATTATTATGATACGAATAATCTCAGAACTTATCATAATTAACTTTGGCCATTCCCCGCATTGATTTTGTCTCGTGCACCCTAATTTAATTTTTTTCCTCCTGAGCTTTTTCAATTGTAAGTGAGAATCTAACTCACGATCCCACCTCTAATATTTATTGCTGGTATTCATATTGGTAGTATGTACCTTTGGTTTTTTTGTTCAAATTTGGTTGTACATATTCTTTGTTTTATTCAAAAAAAAAAAAAAAAAAAAAACAAAAACTACAATCATTTACACATTCGTTCTTGTATCTGTATAATATTTCGGTCTATTCCCTCCTCGTACCTTTTAGTGTTTTTAGATTTAAGTTTTCTTTTTTTCTTTACTGTTGTTGTCTGTCTAATAATGTCTGGCTTGCATTGCCAGTCCATTACAATGCAGTAGTCGTGTAACTGCAACAAAACTACAATAAAACACATCTAAACTATTCGTTGCAGCTATCAAAGATTGCTTTTGCTGGCTGGTATTTCATGTTTTCACTGGAAAAATGTTTTTAAATTAAAACAACAATTGTAAAAAAAAACACTAAACAAAAAACAGAAAAAAGAACACTAGCAAAACAATAGTAATATTCTGTTCTGTTTCGTATTTGACATTTTCAATTTTTCAAAATTCAAAATTGAAATTCTATAGCAAATAATAAATACTTTACAGATGGATGATGTCTGTCTGTATTGTACTTGTTGTACTGTGAGTGCTTTTCCATTTTAATTATAAATTTATTATTTATATGTAAAATATTCAGGTCATTGTATTTTGTTTACTAGTCTATTATTTTGTGATTCACAGTCCCTTACAATTTGGTTTGTCATAAATGACCTGGCATATTGTTGGCTGAATAATTCAAAGAAATATTCACAGTTCGATCAATAATCGATATTGATAGGAAACAGTGATGGGGACTTAAAACAAAATATTTATAGAGGGATTGAATTACATTTTTTTTTCGCTTTATTATTAGATTGCTAAAGTGGTTTTGAATTTAAAATAAAGAATTTACTTTTGTGGTTTCTTGAAATTTTTTTTAAATAACTTTTAAAAAAATAAGGTTATTATAATAACGAAAATAAACTTAAAATGGTTTTAATTATCAAAATAAACGAATCAATAAAAGTAAATTTTTTATATTTGTATGCGGTATGTACCCAGCAAAAACTTTTGTCATTTTTGTAATCGGTAGTACTTTATTAAGGTGTTACAAAGTAATGAGTGGTACTTACTTATCTTATTACTATGCTTCAAACTACAACTACAACCTAGTTTTTAATCAAATTAGTACGCATTTTTATCATTATCTGAAAGTAGTTACAATTTGTTGTTTAAATAAGTAGATATAACCACTTTTTAAGTCAACATGTGTTTGTATATGAAAACTAATTTTTGTTGCTTAAACTTATATAAGTCAACAATAGCTGAGTGGGTAAAGTACTTGTCTTCAAATCTAAACGAGCACAGGCTCGTATCCCAGCTGGGTGAAAACTTTTTTTTATTATTAATAATATATAATGTATATACATACATTTTTTTTAAATTTTATTTTCTTTATTTGACTACTTATTTCTTAACTTCAAGTAAGCCAAATAGTAACTAGTTAATTGCTGTGACATTATAAACACATTTATCAGGGGTACCCTTACTTTTTGGATTTCTCAAACAAAAATAAATAGTTATCGAGTTAAATTGAAAGTAGTTACGAACTAAATCCTCATATACTTGTTTGCCTACCAGTAAGCAAAGTTTTTGCTGGGTACCTATATAACAAATTAAAGTTACTGACTAAGAGTACGATTTTGAATACAAGAGTAGAGACAAAATTTAGTATCTGTATTTATTCTTTGTTTCAGTCGACTTTTTTACATTTTTTTTGTAGTTTAGGATTAAACCATCAACATTGCCCGGTTAAACTAGCAAAAAATTAAAAGGGGTACACGTATGCTTGTACTCTTGAGATTCGTTTTGTTCTCTCATTCGTAATAGAAAAGTGTATAAACTGTGTGTACACATACACACAAACATACGTGTATAAATTGTAAGAATTGCAGCGACAAAAGTTGCACAATGTGAACGCAAATGCAATTTTAAAGAAGAAACGACAAAAATTGCAACGACAAACATTCCGATTTTCAATAATAATGTTTTTATACCTTGAGGCGTTTAGTTTTAGAAACAAATGTCACATGGAGAGCACATCACGCTCCTAAAAGTATGCCCGTTTTTAAATATTTAGTGCAAATAAAATTTGCAGGAAAGTGGTTGTCAATTCCGCTTTTAAATTTAAAAGTGGTTTGATTATGAAGAAAATTTTAGCTTTTCGTTTTCTGAAGAAGCAACGTACGGAATTTAAACCACTTCCGAACGGAATGGTGTTCTGCGACATGGCTGATTAAATCTAATTTAATCTCTAATCTCGTATTCAAAAACCTAATCTTGGGCTAGGCGATGATAAGCCATCAAACGACTAAAGCCAGAGACTGATCCACTAAGATGAGCTTTTTCGAAATTCGAATGCTGAGCATAGAAAAAAGGTTAAATTAGGTAGCTCGTACATTTTTATATATGTACATTTAGGCGCTGGAATAGGGCAACCAGATAATTTTGCAACTTTTTTGGTTACCTATTTATCATCTAAAGTAATCAACTTAGAAATGAAAATTTTAATTGGGTTCTTCTATTCTTAAGAAAATCCCTAATGTATTTTGATGCTTCTCGGAAATTTAAATATGATAAGGAAAGAGGAAAAAATTACCTATTTTTGTACTTTATTTTTTCTATACTATTATGTACTACTTTAATCAAGAAAAAAACTTGCTATTAAAGTCTGCGTTAACTTTTAATAATACATTGTGAAAAGGGCCTTAAATCGGAAATTTTAATTGAAAACCAGTTTTTTTTTGCTAAAATCCTCATAAGCTATCTGCATTGAAATCAATTATTCCATTATCCCATAAGTATACTGCACAGAAATCCCCTATAAGTATGCATCATTTATATTTTTAAACAATAACTTGATATAAATATCGTTTTAATTGTTTTCTTTATTATAATTTTTTCACACTTGGAGTGTGATATTTGTGTTTATTATTAACACAAAATTTTTTATAATTTTCTTTTCTTATTAACAATTTTGTATACCCAATTTTTTCAATAAGATTTATTTTTTAAACCTGAATGTAACTATTATTTATTGAATAGAAGCAAAAAATTCACCTCATTTTTCACAAAATTTATTTTCTGCATGCGCTGTTGTTGTTTTTATTTATTTTTATTAAATGTTTATCGATTTATTGACATTACACACACTGTCATTAAAAAGACCTTGAAGAAAATAAAAATTAAAAAAAGAACAATAAAATGATTGGCAATTTTATAGCAAAAAAAAAAAGCTGAAAAAATTAAATAAAATTACAAACAACGTGCAGCTGCTCGTGCTGCTGCTGGTGCAATTGCTGCCTCACTACCCCAGTTTTATTATTGTTTGCTAAATTAATTGTTAACTTTTTTCCTCTTTGGTAAACTACATGGAAGAAAAGAAAAGAAAGAAAGAAATAAGTTTTTACTACAGCTGGAATTAATTGCTCTATTTGGAAGAAAAGTTTTTTCATTTGTGTAAAAAGTTGAATTAAATCCTTTGTAAATTGAATATCGGTCACTGAAACTTATTACAGAAAGGTTGGAAGTACAATATGTAAATTAATAATAAAAAAATATAGCTGATCGCTAATATTTCTAAGAAAATAAAAATCTATTTGACTAAATCTTTTACCTCGGATAGATTTAGTTGAGAACTTCATGATAATCAATAGAAATAGAATACGAGAGGTAATTACTCTCTTTTATAACGAAGTTAGTTTTACTTACCCAACCGAAGGCTTTTAACTTTTCTTAGTTTTAATACAAGCGCCTGATTGTATGCAATATTCTTATTGATTAAGTAGCGTAGGGCAAAACGACCATAAAACAACTTATAAAAAAGGCATAAAAATTATGTGGTGTAAATATAATAAATTAATTAATAAAAAAATATAATTATTATTAAAATTTTTTTAATAAAATTATATTTTAAACACAATTACGCCACAACAATAAATTAACTTCTTTGTTGGCGGACAAGAACTGATTTAAATTTACAACTTTTCATTATTACAATTTTATTACATACACTCTAAAACATTATTACTTCTAATTTACAATCATATATTGTCTAAATTTGTGTTGAAAATTTCTCCTTGTCTAAAATTACATCGATTTTTTAGTTATTTTATTAAAGACAAAACCTTTAAAATTAAATATATTTAGTTCAAGTGGAAAAATTTAAAATAAAGTATAATACGGCTATGGCTGAATAGTAGATACGTCAGACTATCAGTCAGGAGGTCAAACCTGTACGCAGCCAATCGCTTTTTTTAGTAAAAACATTTTGTTCAAAAATAATTCGTGTGTAATTTTAGGTCGATAATAATCTGTAGTGTTGCCGACTATTATCGACCTAATTTTCAACAAAAGTGTTTTAGAGTGTACATTGTTTTTTTTTTGTTATGTTTATTTTATAATTTCAAATTACATACTCTTACATATTAATAAATAAATCAATAGAATATTTAAATGCATCTGTTGCATTTATTTTTATATCTTTTTGGTTTAATCATTTTTTTCACTTTTGCTTCATTGATTTTACAAACAAACTAAAATTTCTTCCACATGATTTCAAATGTTCACTGATGGCAGCCAGTAGTGAGAGAGTTTGTTTGTGTTTGTTTCGAGTTTTGATAATAGATTTTTTTGTAAATATTTAATAGTGTGAGAAAAATATCATATTTTGAAAGTAGAAAAAAGATGGCTTGGAATCCATTCCACTTGATTGATTGCCATGGGAAATGAAATGGAAATTTAGAAAAAATCCATATACATATTTTTAAATTTAATTTTGGCTTGAATTCGGTTTTAATTTAAGTTTTCAATTAAATAATATTTTTATTTAGAGATAAATGTGAAGCATGTAGACAAAGAAAATTTTGACTGCGCGGAGGGTTGAACTGACCACCGACTTTGGTCGAGTGGTCGAAGCGGCAAAGACCTCTGATGAAATTAGCGGGAGCTCTCGAAACGTCAGTTCAACCCTCCGTGCAGTCAAAATTTTCTTTGTCTACATGCTTCACATTTATTTCTAAATAAAAATATAGTTTATTTGAAAAATTAAATTTATACCGAGCGCAAGCCAAAAATAATTAAATTTCTTTGAATATAAACCCATACAGTTCGACTAAACTCATCATTTAATTATTTTTAAAATTTTTAAATTTGAGAGTGCTTTTAAGGCGAAATTAAAGTAATTACACTGTACAAGAAAACAAACAAATAAAAAGTTTCTAACGCTTGATTCTGGTAAAAAGGACCAAAATAAAATATCCTTGAATCGGCGTTTTGAAAGTTTACATCTGGACTTCATTTTAGGGGGAGTTAAACCGCTCTCCCACTTTTCCATTTTGCCCGTATTTTAAGCAAAAATTAATTACAGCCAAACGGCTGAGCCGATTTTACTGTTTTTCTTATTCGAACTTTGAAAGACTCCCTCTTAATATCCTCAAAAATTTGCATCACTCACGCTTACGCTTTGTCACGCATAACGTTTATAAAATATTTCCATAGAGACTCTTGAAATATGTTTACTCATTTCACAAAATAAGTTTTGTTTTTAACCCGATTTAAGCTGTTATTTTTCAAAGTGGCATAAGTCCACTTTTTGTAAGAAATTTGCTTACGCTAATTTTAATGAGATATAGACTATATTCTGTTAAAATTACCGTTTACGATTTTTTTAATAAGTCGACTTATATCACTTTCAAAAATAGCACCTCATACACAAAACAAACTAAATTTCATTTTCTGTAAATATTTTGTCTAGGAACGGACCTACAAGCAAATTTGTAAATATAGACAAAAATATCTCAACAATTTAATAAAACAATAAAAAACGTGTTTTTTTCAGTGAACAAATTGCTTAAAATCTATAAAACAATTCGTCTAAAAATATTTAGAAATTATAAACAAAACAATTTATTAAATCAAATAAAAAGATTTACTGAACTTTCTGAAAAATATCAAGCAATATTTTTTTCTGCATTCATAAAACAATTAGTCTAAAAATAGTAACAAATGAAAAAAAAAAGTTTAGTTAATCAAACAAAAATAGTTACTGGAGTTTTTGTAATACTCGTATATCAAACAAAATCTTTGTGTGGGTCATCATCATCATCATCCATTAAGCATTTATGAAATTTCACTTTGTTAAATGTGTTCAAGTCTGAATGTTTATCTAAAGACTCTAAAAGAATGAATGAGAATTAACGCAAGCAACGACATTAACGAATTGATTTACGCAAAATTTTTTCAGTAAACAAATTTGATACAATCCCATTCCTTTTGCTATCATTGTTGTTGTTGTTATTTGTATGTATGTTGTCATCGGGTTTGTTTTTTCACGACACAGTTTTTCTTGTTGTTTTTGGTGTTAAATAAAAAGATTTTATTGGTTTTCATGTAATCTCAGAAACTCAAATGAGGTTGAAAGCATATTAAGAAAAAGTAACGTTCAATACACAAAACTGTCGACAAGTCACAATAAAGTATAAAAATACTCTGAAATATACGATGCAATTTCCTGCATAACATTTTAAGGAATTGCGGTAGCATCGTTTAAGATACACTTACAACCTTATTTTATTTTTTAATGAATTCCCTAGATATTTTATTATATCCTTAAAATAATAATATTTCCTTAATTTCAAGCTTGAGCAAAATCCTTTTTCTTTGCTTAACTCTTTCAATTTATTGACCAACATATTTTTGCTCAATAAACTACGTTACCAATAAGGGAATTATTACATATTATTGTCATAAGTCATAAAACTCATTGACTTGTGTAACATTTAATTACGAAATTTCTTACATCACAAAAATACACATATACACACACACACACACACCAACATATCCTTTGGAGAATTCCTAATTACTTATTACAACAAAAGGCTAACCGTAAGCAATAATAGAAACAACAACAAAAATGAAAAGGATATACAATCAAGATACTTAAATCTGTGCTTAGTTAAACATAATCTTATAATTCAAACTTATTGAGAAGGGATTTTTTTGCTCAACAAAGAAAAACATCCACCACCTACATTACTTTATTTTATTTTATTTTATTTTATTTTTTTCGTTAAGATGAAAATAAGCAGGGATATAAAAAATAATAAGGTCCTTACACAAGCACAGTAAATGAAATAGACCAAATTAAAAAAAAAGAATTTTACAGGAAATTTTCATATTTTTTGCAGCTTCTTTGGAATTAACCAGAAATGGCAACATACTGTCCTGCAACTGCTTTTCGTTAAAATACAATAGCTAAACAAATGTTAAGATTGATTTTATATCTTCTTTTTAGCCGTTCCATCCACTTTGCAACCCTTTCATTTGTTGGATATTTGACCTTCATCAGAAAATATTCCAGCAGTTATTAAATAAACACATTTTGGCCAAAAACATATTAAAGCGTGGCTACTTAAAATCTAGTCGAATAGAATTATTAAATGGATTTTTGGGCATTTCTGCTGTAAAGACCGTTGCCTAAGGACTATTAATATTCTCATTTATAATATATGCAACGGCTTAAAAAAAGTAGCCACAGAGGTCGCCACTAGTAACAAGTTAAAAGGCCAGTTTAGTTTCATTGACAACTTTGAGAACTGCTGGTTAATATTTCGTTGTTTGCTTTGTGTGTAAATGCGTGTAAATGTGTGTAAATAATAAAATAAACTTTCTTTGATTTAACTTTAATATTAATTAAGGTTAAAATCTCAAAGGATATTTTGACATCCTTTCTTTGCTAATTTTAGGCCTTAAGCACAATATTGTTTTCTTTTGAAAAGGTTCAAAAAGTAAAACAGTTGAGCCTCAAAATTTATTTGTGATTAATATTAAAGACATCCAAAAAAGCAAAAAGAATCTTACACAAAATTTCAATCAAGTAGACGCCAAAAGAAGGATTTTGTTATAATAAAATATTTTCGATTACACTGTACAACAGAAAAATAAAAGTAAAATGGTTGTAACGACTGATTCTGGTAGAGGGCATCAAAGATAAATTATTATTTCGAAAATTTACATCTGGGACTAGTTTTAGAGGGGAGCTGAAGTCCCCTCTTTAAAATATAGCTACTAGGTTGAGGAAATCTTGTAAGCCTTACGTTTAAGGTATCAGATGAGATCAACACTTTTATGTACATTTGCCAAAAAATTCCCTTATCTATTTCTTCTATATAATTAACAGACAAACACGTTTTTTATATCCCTTTAACGCCCGTAATACTAAACCGATTTTGATAAAACCTATACCATTTTAAACATATTTTTTCAGCGAGGTGTACAATTCGTATTTTGTTAAAATCAGTTCAGTATTTCAGGAGCTATAAGCGTTTAAAGTTGCTACTAATACATACACACATAGTACACATGCATGTGTAAGCTTATAGCTAAAAACAAACAAAGCATATGCGTACGTGTGTTTGTTGGTTTTGCTTTTGCAAATGTAATAACAATACAAAATGTTTTCTCTTCTTCATGTTTTTATTGTAATGGTATCAGACTAAAAGGGAAGAGACTTCAATAAATTGAGATTTAGCATATTTGATGGAATTTTTGTTTTTTTTATATATGCCCATTATTTTTTAATTTTAGTATGGGAAAGTTACTGGTTTTTAGGGTTCCGTTTACCAAAAGTGTAAAGGAACCCTATTGTTTTCACTACGTTGTCCGTCAGTCTGTCTGTCTATCTATCACAGGCTGTTTTCTTGGGAGCCGCAAGAGCTACGGACCTGAAATTTGCACAGAATGTGTAAACCTTTTCCCGCTAAAAACACAAATATATGACAGTTAAAGATTAAAGTATGTTTTAAAGCGAGCAACGAAACATGTTGAAATAATAATGTAATATACTGACACTTATCTATAGACACTTTAAATTTTGAAAGTTAGTGTTAATTGGTGTAGTCTGTAGAATAGACTACACCAATTAATACTGATATTTAAACAATTTGCTGTATCTTGAAAACCGTAAGAGGCAAACTCTTAAAATTAAAACAAAAACGCTAAACCAAAAAAATTCCAATATTAAAAAAATGTCGAGTCGAAATATCGCAAAGGAAAAAGGTAAAAGCAGCAAAATTAAAAAAAATCGCTAAAACCGCACAAAACTATAAAAACGGCAAAAACCGAAAAAAATCACCAAAAAGAAAAAACCGCCAAACAAACAAAAAAAAAATATATAAAAAAAAATAAAAAAATCACGAAAACGACAAAAGTGCCAAACAAAAAAAAAAAAATCGCTAAGACTAAAAAATCTCCAAAAACCGAAAAATTACCAAAACCAATAAAAGCGACAAAACTGAAAAAAACACCATACTAAAAAAATCAGTAAAACTAAAAATATTGTCAAAAACCGTTAAAATAAAAAAACGCCAATACCAAAAATCGTCAAAAATTAAAAAATCGGCAAAAAAAATGCAAAAAAACTTTAAATCGCCAAAAAACCAAAAACATCACCAAAATGAAAAAGTGCCAAAACAAAAAAAAAGCTAAAGCATTAAAAAAACTTAAAAAATAAATAAACTAAAATAAACGAAAAAACAAAACGAAAAAATTGCTTAATTTTAGCGATTTTTTTTGTTTTGACACTATTTTTCGTTTGTGCGATTTTTTGGTTTTTGGCGATTTTTTCGTTTTTTGATGAAATTTTTACTTTTAGCGATTTTTTTTTATGTTGTAGTGCTTTTTTTCGTTTCGACGACTTTTTCGGCTTTCGGCGTTTATTTTTAGTTTGTTTGGCGATCTTTTCAGTTTTGGCTTTTTTTAATTTGGTGTTTTTTCCTTTAAGCGATTTTTCGTTTTGACATGTTTTTTAATTTTGGAGTTTTTTAGTTTTAGCGTTTTTGAAAATTTCAAGAGTTTACCTCTTACGGTTTCCCAGATACAGCATATTGTCTAAATTACATAGGAAAATTACATTAACTGATAGAGCACTCTTTAATTTTTATTGTTTTAAATATCAGTGTTAATTGGTGTAGTCTATTCTACAGACTACACAAATTAACACTAACTTTGAAAATTTAAAGTGCCTGTATATTACATTAGTAGATCAACATTTTTCGTTGCTCGCTTTAGAGCACCTTTTAATTTTTAACTGTCATATATTTGTTGTTGTAGTGGCAAAAGCTTTACATATTCTGTAAACATTTCAGGGCCGTAGCTCTTGCGGCTCTCGAAAAACCAGCCTGTGACAGACAGACAAACAGACGGACAGCGTAGCGAAAACAATAGGGTTCCTTTACACTTTTGGTGTACGGAACCCTAAAAAGAAGCAAAAACGAAAAGGGATATATGTGTATTCGTACGGAACCCTTTGTGTGCGAGCCAAAGTCGCACTTTCCTGAATTTATTAAAAGATTTTTAGGACGTTGGATAATTTTTTTGTGAACCTTAATGAAATCATTTAGTATTTCTAGAATACGGACGATTGTGTCGTCCGTAGGGTATACTAGTAAGCCCAAGGTGCAAATTCAGCTTGAACGCCAGAAATCATTAAAAACTTAAAATGTGTTTAAGGGCTAATTTCGTACTTACTCGCAATTAGTACTCGGCACAGGAAATCTTATAAGTCTTACGTTTAAGGTGCTCAGAACTTTATGTAAAACACCACGAGAAACATTTTTGTGAAATATTTTAACACTCTAACTCTTCCTTGTATGGGTCTTTTGGCACTTTTTAAAAAAGGGGCAAAAAACTCTACCTTAGGGGTGGTGATATAATGGGCAAAAATGTTGTACAGTGTAATTAGTGCTAAAATATCCCACAAAACAGGATATTATGAGGTTAGTTGAGGTATTAAAAAAATCATTTACGTAAAATTTTTTTTAACGGTTATATTTATTTATTATATCTTCAATAAAATTGAACTAACAATAAGTAATCAAATCTTAAATCTAAAAATGTTTAATTTTTAAGTCCAGCCAATGCCAGACAAAAATATTTGTTTCAGCGGTTGGTTCTTTGGTTGTCTACGTCTCTCGTGTTCGGCTGAGAGCAAGAGTGTTCCTCCTTCTCAGCCGAGTGTGGCCTCTAAAGTTAATGATGTTTCGGGCTAGGGGATTTGGGTGCAACTCTAGTTTTTTAATGTATCTTGTAACGTGTTTAGAAAACACTGTCGTACAATTTTACTCTTAAGTTTTTGATAATGATATAGAATTTGATTTTGTTGTACAGTGTTGTATATAGTAATTTTAAAAGATGTGTTTTATTTTCATAGAATCTAAAATAAATTTGTTAAATATATTTTATACTTTTACAACTTTCTTCGTTATTTTTAAATGTTCTCACCCATTTTTTTCTTTCTTATCTTCTTTCTTTGCAGGTAAATACCAATTAAGAAAATTTTAATTAAAATTTTACTTAGAAGATACTCAACTCAGTTGAATGCATCATCACCTCATTGCATCTTCAGCCAATTGGAACTACCTTAACAAACTGAAGATGACACCTTTTGCCTCCTCCTCCTTAATCTCATACAATTTAAGTTTAAATCCAACAATGACATTTAAAAAATCAAACTTAGCGTGTGAGTGAACAAGTCAATAATATTTTATTACAAAAATGCCACAACAATAAAAAATCTAAAATGTATCTTGTCTGTAGAATCATACAGACAAGACAGACAAACGGCTTAAATATCAGACGCTAATAAACATTTATTAATATTTTTATTAATATAAATATTTATAAAAAACACAATAAAACATCAGCACTTCAAATGCTGTAATAAATATCTCTTGGTAATTTGCACTCGAAATTAACATTCAATAGTACGAGAAGTATAAAAGTTAAACGAAAATTTAAGGTCATTTAACACTTTTAATTGATTGTACCGACTGACGCACAGTGCTTCTACTCGTTCTTGTTTTTATGCAACCGATTTTTTGTTTGTTTATATTTTATTGCATTTATGGGTACAAAGATGTGTGAATATCGAGAAAACAAAATTCATTTAAATGTGTCTTATATCCAGTAAAAAGTGTTCGCTTCAAAGCAGAGTCTTAAAGGAGTCAATTTATTTTCATGTGATTATATCGAGTTAGTTTGCTTTTTAATCCAAAGTGATAATATTAGGTCAAAGTCTGTAACGTTATATTCAGAAAGAATTAAACATGATCAATATTTCGAGGACCAAGAGAAAATCGATATAATTTTAATTTTCAGAACAGAAAAACGTTGCTTTCGGTAGTCGCCATACTCCCATAATCAGTGCTCATTTGTACCTCCGTTTATCACCACTTGTTAGTTGGTGATAAAAAGTATCACAATATAAAATATTTCCTGAAGATTGATTTTGTTCTTAAATTAAGAAATTCGAAACTATTTTCGAAATTTCAAACTTACTCCTAGCAAAAATTTTTTTAGCAATTCCAACATCACTTTTTATATAATATTATATTAAAATTGATCTTTTGTAAAATTTTGAATTTTCGAACATGATGCAAACTAAAATCGTTTATTAATAATAAGTTTTTTGTTTCGAACATGTTTTAGGTATAAACATTTTATTATACTCGCCTAAATATATGAATTTTTACGTGACATAGTTTTTTCTCAAAGTGCCTATTTGCCGTAGGTCGAATTTTCGAACATGAATAAAATTGAAAATTTTATACTACTTACATAAATTTTGAATTCTTCAAATTAACATGTTCAAAATTGACCTTTTAATTTAATTCGAAAGATAGGAATAAAGTTCGAAATTTCGAACATGCATGAAATACATTTTTATAAACTTACTTTTTGCGATCTTTAAATTTAAGTTTGAACTCTGCAACTTTTTTCTAAACAAAAAAATAAATCATTCTCACAATTGAGTTCTTAAGAATTAATTTTCTAATAAAAATTAGAATTGGAAATAGAATTTTTAAGCCCAAAACTCAGTTAAATAGTTCAAAACTCAATTAGAATTATCTATCATAGTAAAAATGTTTAACGATTTAATAAAATAATGTTTTAAAATTGATTTGAAAACAAAACTGAAATAGTCGTAGTCCATTTCGAGATTTTGAAAATTTTTCAATCATCAATATATTAGTAATTTTACATAAAAACATACAATTATACGTAATATTAAATTTAGATTGTGCCTCTGTCAAATTTCAAAACTCAATTCGAATTTCGAACATGCACAAAATTATAAAAATGTTTAAATCTTGAATTTGCTTCAAGCTTAAACATTTAATTACGTTTTAATATAAATCTTAGAACTTTCACATGACATTATTTCCTTCAAAATTACTGTTTGTCAAATTTCGAATTTTCGAATTAAACAAAAACTTGATAGATGTATTAGATTTTCAAGAAAAAACAGATTTCTTAGAAAATTCAACTGCTTAAAAATTATTTTACGTTTATTGCTAAAGATTTTCGAATTTTCGAATATAAAAAAATTTCAAATTAAAACGCGAACTTATAGCATCTAACTTTTATCAACAATAAAGGTTTTTCAATTCGAATTGAAAAATTTAATATATAGTTCGAAACCCATTTGAAATTTTCGAACATGCCAACAATTTTAGATATTGCTATTTCCGCTAAATTATAAAATGTTTACTGTTTAATAAGCTTTTAAAATGATTTTACAACGTAATTAAATAATTTATAATAAAGTTCGAAACTTCGAGCATACTTCAAACGTCAGCATTTTTGCTATTTCACATACAATCATATATCTTTACTTCCGAAGTTCATTTTACATTTCATATTTGTGATATTTGCTAAATTTAGAAAGTCTGTTCGAAATTCGAACAATTCCAATTAATCTCATGGAATTCGATCGATATCAAATCGCCCGATCTTCAGAAACAAATTTCAGTAACATCGGACTCATTGATAATTTGTTCCGAGGCTTAGAATAATTTATTAGAACTTAAATTTTATTTCACTACATTGTACATAACACCTATTTATTATTATACGTTTTATGAAATCAGCTGTTTAAAATCGATCAATTTCCATCACATACTGGATTCCAGTATGAAACTTAATTTCTTTTGAATGAATTCTTTAACGGTTCTGTTTTTAACTTCTGCAGCTGTATAATGAATTGATTGAAAATCAAACAACAAAAAGGGCATGCATTTTTAAAAAGAGCAAAATGTTTTTATAACTCAATAACAGCGATAAAGCAAAATAAAAAATTGAAAAATAAAACTGCATACAAAAGCAAAAGAACAGATTGAAAAACAGTAAAATCTTTTAAGGAAACACAAACATAACAAAAATACGCAAAACTTTATGTAGTTCTTATATTCGAATTTATATATTTTTTGTAGCACATTTTGTATTTTCTTTCATTTCTCAGCGGTGTGTCATTTATATAAAGTTTCCTCTGTATTATTGTGTTCATCGTTAACTTCATTGCAGTTTTTACTTCAGTTTGGTTTCATTTTTAGTCATTTTTATCGAATTTATTTATTTATTTATTTATTTATGAGTGCGCATATTACGAACGCATTGTTGCTATTGGGATTAAGGGAATATTTCAATAATAAAAATAAAAAACAGTGAATTTAAAAATGATGGAAAATAAAAGTGAAAATATTATGCGAAAACTTATGAATATGAAAAATGTTTATACATACATCGTTTATTTTATTTTCATTTAAATAAGAATAATACATAAATATTGTAAATGGATGAAATACGAAGCCAGAAATATTATTATAAGGGAGAATACAAATGATAATTGAGATGGTTGGCGCAACTAAGGCTGTTGAACCCTAGACAACTAGCTAGCCCATATTCTCTAGTGCGAAAGAAGGATAGAAGAACAAAGCTATTGAGGATGTTGCGGCATTCGAAAATAGTATACTGCTACGGTCTATTTTAGTGTTTAAGTTAACAATTTGATTTAACGAAATCGAGCCTGATATAACAACTTTGTTGTAATAGCGAGTGTATGAAAAAAATCACATTTTAGTCAAATCATTTATTGTAGACTATTTTGCGCGATTAAATGTTTTTTAAGTGCTTAGAAAAGAGCCTTGCACTCATTTCATTGAAATTTTTCGGTTGATTTCAATATAATATTTCACAATTCTTTAAACTATCAATTTCAGCAGTTTTGCTAAAAATCCTCTACTAAAAGAAAATTTAAATAAACAAAAATATCAAATAAATGCAAAATAAGATAGACAAGAAACATGCAAATCGTATTAAGCCAGCAACAGTTATATTATAGACTCCAAAAAAAGCAAAAGATAACAAAGAGGAAATGAATTCTAAAGTGTTTGTTTATTGCCGTTGTTTTCTTCAAAACTGTCAATTAGAAACATTGCAGCTTTTGGCTCTTGTTTGAAAAAGGAAAGAAAAACAAATAAAACTAAAACTAGTCTTTAAGCAATCAGGCTTATCACACATTTCGAGCGAAATGGTTTTAATTTCATACTACATAGTATTCCGATTGGGTTTCTTTTATCTTCTTCAGCTTTCATTTAATTCGTACTCCGATCTTACAATGATAAACTTTGCATATCTTAAGGCACCTATTTAAAATTTATTTTGCAGTTAAAGCTATCATTATTCTTTTGATTAAAAATCAAAGTTTATTTGCCAACCCTAAAAGTATGCACAATTTTTAAATTTTAAAGCAGTTGAAGCTAGTAGAAAAAGCCTTAGGGCCTCTTCGCACTATATACGTAATACTATTTTCGGAGGTTTTATGCCACCCCCCTCCTTCGTAACGCTTTTTACAAAATTTTCAGTATAAAGTAACTAATCCGTAACAAATCTTTAAACCCCCCCGCCCCCTCCCCCTTGCGTTACGTAATATGTGAATGGCTCCTTAGGTCCAAATTCATAAGTCCTTAGTGAAGTAATGATAAAGTTTTAATCAATGACATTTTTATGAAATATCATTAATTAAAATTGAGCCTTAGACCCTTATTCACAGTCATTAGTTAACTAATGACAATAGTTTAGCCAATGATATTTTATTCACAGTTTAGTACTTACCCTACGTCTTCACGAGCCATCGACTTGAGCATAATATGAACATGACGTCGGCAGAGCAACTGCAAAAAATTCATCAACTTCTTTGTTGTGGTGAATACGTGCGATGTCCATGTTCTGCCTTATCAATGTATTTGGTGGTAGTGCAATAGAAATGGAATATTTAACAATTTCTATCTGTCTCCTTTCTTTCTATTAAAAATGGTTGTTGACAGCGAATCTCATGGCGAAAATTGATGCTCAGCCATATGTTCGGGCATCGATGGCAGAGCATGGACGAAACATGGACATGAGCCGTCTACATTAGCCATATGCGATGTCCGACATGATGTTCATGCCAACTTCATGGCTAATTTAGACCCCCGGTTAACTGTCAAATGCCATTGGTTAACAATTTGTTAGATTTGTTGAATAATAAAAGAATTTTTAGGCATACTTTTAGGATCGAATAGTTGCACCCTTAGCTTGTGCACTTAAAAAAGTTTAAAGTGCCGCCTTAAGATGTGAAATATTCTTTATTTTTTATTTATGTTTGTTTGCAATTAAACTTGATACTTTGATAGGGGCTATCATGCTTCACCCATATTAAAATTTTTAGTTAAACAATACACTGTGAATATAAAGTATAAGTTAAACAATAGTTATCATTTTAGTTTACTAATCATTAACCTATGACTGTAAATTTGGGCCTTCGTGAATTCCAAAAATTAAAACTGGTTTGATTACAAAGTATACTTTGGTTTTTTAAAAAATCAGCTTTAAGATTTATAATCCGTTTCGATCGATATCATATTCTGTGATATGGCTGCATGTCTGTTTATAGTTCAAGATGTTGAAAAAAGGAATCAAACCGTTTTTGAAAAACGTTAAAGTTTTAGATGATTAACTATAACGATTAATAAGATAAAATAAAAAACTAACAGATAATTAGCCTTGATCTAAGATTCCCACGCTTCTATTAAGAGATACAATCTTAGTGACAGCTTTTCCTTAACTGGTGGTTGATGGAGAAATGATATCACCAATGCCATAGAACGTAAATAAAGTAAATGAAATGAAAAATTAAGCAAACCATAAAAACTGCATTAAAAAATGGATAATACAGGGCGACCAATTTTTTTTTGCTTTGTAGTTAATTTTTTAGCCCCAAATTTGAAATATTTGAAAATTTAGTTCATGTGCTCGAGATTAACCATAAGTTATATAAAAAATTAAGAAACCGGAACGGTTTGTCCGACTTAGTAAACCAAAAAATGTTTAAATTTCTATTCAACTTCCTTTATAATCGCACTAGCATCACATTGTTACGTTTAACAATTTTAAACGTTTAATTACACTGTACATCACAAAAAATGCCATGCTTTTAACAATTGATTTTGCATAGGGCACTACTACTAGCGTCTTGAAAGTTTACATCTAGGATTAATTTTAGGAGGAGTTAAGGCTCTCCTAACTTTGCATACAGTAAAATTGGCTTGGAATATGAAATCTTGTAAGCTCGTCGTCGTCGTGTGGGTCTCTTTCTTTAAAAAGGGACAAAAATCATCGCTTCAGCTTCAATAAAGCGGGTTAAACTATTCTACAAACATATTTGCCAAAAAATTCTACTATAGGTCTTTAAAGAAACCCAAGCTACAGACTCAACTTAAACGCCAGAAGTCATTCAAAATTTAAAATTTTTTCAGAAAGAATTGGGCAGAGGCAATAATATTCCAACAACAACGTTGTTTGCATTTCATCAATTTTTAGGTGCCTCGTTTTCATTTAAATTCAGGTTTTATTCATACAAATTTTAAATGAAAATTTAATAAAAGAAAAGAAGGAAGAAAACTCTACAGGAGCTGAAACCAATGCTTAGCAGTGGATTAATGTAGCATTCCCTTAGTGATGGACCAAATTTACACTCTATAGTTAACTAACGCCGATGGTTTAACTAACGATTTTTCTTAAAAATATATCATTGCTTATAGCACCATCATTAGTTAACTAAAGACTGTGAATTTGAGTCTTAGAGAATGAATTAATCGGGCATGTCACACATTCCGATCGGAATGGTTTTAATTCCGTACTTACATTTCGATGGTTTTTGTTCTACTGTCTTCAGATTCCATTTATTTTGCATTTCGATTTTACAGTGATAAAGTTTTTATACCTTGAGGCGTTTCTTTAGTCTTGTTTTTACAAGCAAAGCTCACATTAAGGCTCCTATTATGATTCACAACTCAACTAGGTTAGTTGTTAATGTTACAACCTAACACAACCATTTTTCTTTGTATTATGATTAACAACTAATTTAAGTTGTCTTCGAAATACATTTCGAAAAAAATGTTCTTATCTATACTCTTCGTTTTTTGAAACCTACTAACATCACAAAATATTTTAAGTTTTGGACTTACTATTTTTTCTTGAGATTTTATGTTTTATTGGTTGACAAATGGGATAGATTGGCGCCTAAAATCACCATTTTAAAAGTAATCAAAAGTGACACAATAGTCGAAATAAAAACAAAAACAGAACGGACAAAAAAAAATTGTCTCACTTTTAAGAAAGTTGTAATCTATAATAAGAATTTGACAACTACGACTCAACTATCAATTTATTTCGGAATCATAACAGGGGCCTACGCTTTCTGTTAACAGGAAAAGCTTATGGCAAATTATTTATTTGACGCCCCCAAAAGTATGCGCGTTGTTTAATATTTACTGCGAATGAAGCTAGTAGAAAAAGCTTTGTTAATTCCATTGTGAGATTTAAAAGTGGCAAAAGCAACTTACGGAACTGCAACCACTTTCGATCGGAATAGTATTCTGTGACTTGGCTGAATAATTCTCGTTTTGTATAGAAGTCATAGTTTTTGTCCTTGAAGTAATGTCACTCAATTGTAAATAAAATCAAAACTTGTCCATTGATTTTTATGAGATATGACGTATTTTATTTGCGAAAAATCTAGCTTTGGTTTAGCAAAGCAAGAACGTGATTTGTGACTGTTTCGATTTTCTGTGCATTTGGGGGGAAAAAATTTAAATATTAAAAAATATGGCAAAACTTTGTAAATATTTCGAAACTATTTGTCAGATAAAAAATTGATATTAGTATGACTCAAAAGGAATTTATAATCAAGTGTCTCTCCCTTTTAGTTAACCAAATGGGGCGAACCGTTCTCGAACTATGCTAAAATAGGTCGTGCAAGCTCCTTGATTTTTCGTGTAATAATATATCTTGACAGCCAGAGTTAATAAAAACCAAATTTAAGTAGCATGACATAAATTTCAAAAGCGTCTATAAAAAGAGAAACATTTTCTTTTGTCGAGCAGTGCAATAAATCAATTTCATATTGTTTACTTATTTCTTTTCGTTTCCAATGAAAACTATTGTTTTCTTTCAAACATCACAATATTTTTTGCTGGTGTTCTCTATAATTGTTTTCTCTAAAATCTCTAATTAGTTAAATTTCATCATAGCAACTGCTTTTATTAATAATAATTTATTTTTTTATTGCTGCCATTAAATATAATTATTGTTTTTCATTTAATTTGTTTGGCAATAAACAAGTGTTTATAATTCAAATGAAAAACGAGTGACTGTCATGGAAATATGTATGTAGTATCATTGTCAACACGGTATATATTATAAAACAATTATAAAATGATCCTTTAAACTTTAATTTCATCAAAAATATATGGATTCATAAATATTAATAATAATTAAAAATGTAACTTTAAAGCAGAGCAAAATGTGTGTCAAGTTTAACCAAAGTACGAATATTTTGAAGCTAAAATGTATAATAGTACATAGTTAATAAGCTTAAAGCTGTAAGCTCCCAGCAAACACTTTGCTTACTGGTATGCAAAAAAGTATATCAGGATTTAAGTCGTAACTACTCGCAATTTGACTCGATAGCTGCTTATTTTTGTTTGAGAAGTCCAAAAAATAAGGGGCACCCCTTACAAATGTATTTACATTGTCACAGCAATTAACAAGTTATTATTTGGCTTACTTGAAGCTAAAAAATAAGTAGTCAAATAAACAAATCAAAATTTTATTTATATATTTTTATTTTTATTTTTTGACCCAGCTGGGATACGAACCTGGGCTCGTTCAGATATGAAGACAAGTACTTTAACCACTCAGCTATTGTTGACTTTAAGTTTAAGCGAGAAAGATTAGTTTTCATATACAAGCACATGTTGAATTAAAAAGTAGTTGTCTACTTATTTTATTAATACATAACAACAATTGGTAAGACTTTCAGATAATGAGAAAAAAACGTAATAATTTTATTAAAAACTAAGTGTTAGTTCTAATTTGAAACATAGTAATAAGATTAATAAATATCACTTATTACTTTGTAGCTCATTAATAAAGTACTACCGACTACAAAACTGGCAAAAGTTTTTGCTGGGCTATTTTATAGTGTCCTAGACTAACTTCCAGTGAGTTGAGGACTCGATTGCACTAGTTTAACATATTTTAGCTTTTTAAATTTGGGCATTTTCCCTTAAAGTCTTATAGCTTTCTTGTTTTGTCGTCGGATCTTAATGGACTAATTTTTAGCAAAATAGAGATTGTGCACATACACATTTAAATACCTTTCAAATGGTATATTTTTTATCTTAATTGGCAGCATAGTGTGAGCTTAAAAGGGATAACAAAAAAAAAATAATAATAATAAAGAACGCACGGTGTCATGTGACACCGGGTTCCAAAGAAGTTCGTCTTGCCATCGGCCTACATCCTATCGGCTTAGGTCTGCTGCTTTCGACCTGCTACTTTCGGCCTTATGACAACGGCAGGCTATCTTCGGTCGGGCCCGTTTGGTCACTATATTAGACGCCACCTCATCTTTGTCGCCCTGACTTACACTAAAAGTAAAAATTATAAATTAAAAATAAAATAATGTGAGTCCGATCACAGGGGAGATGTGTAAACATCTAGTAATGAAACATTTCACCTTCTACCGAAACATTCTTCTCATCATTCACCCGTTTTAACTTCGGCGAACCGGGCTTCATCCGCTTCTTTTTCACCCTCGTACCTTCATCTACGGCCGACAAATCGCTCAAACCGATTAGCTTCGCATCAGACACCTCTGACTCACTCCCACCAGGCATATCGCCCTTCCGCTTCCCCGCAGACATAAATAATAGTATTATTTATCCACCAGCAAAAAAAAAATACACGTACGAAATAGTTGGAATTACCGCAGTTAAACAGCAAAATAACCAAGAGTCAAAGACAAACGCAGTCCATAAACCGTCAGCCAAATATCGCACCAAGCTCAGCAACAAATTCGGTAAAACCGAAAAACCAGGTTTTTTAAAAAAACCCGAGTTCAAAAACCGAGACGAACCGGGTCTGAATTCCGAAAAAGTGGACACAAAATCCCCTAAATCCCAGAAGTTCCCGGCGAAAATCAAAAACGGCAACGCCGAAATACTCACTCAATTCAAAAACACGGCAACACAGCACCAACAAATGTACGACCTTACTGCACGAGTTTGACCTTGAGAACCCTTTGCCAGTGTTAGTGTATTTCTATGCAGCTGTTAAGTTTCTCTGTACTTCTTGTTGTCCGTATGATTACACTAATACACTCATACACAGCTCACATCGCGTTATAGTAAGATTAATCTTACTCAAAATTTGTGAAAAAGGTTTTTACTCCCTAGCGTATAGATGTTTACACATCAAAAACGCGCAATAGCAGGGTTGAAAATGAATTAAGCTTTCTATCTCTCTCCCACTTCACCACCTATTTTCTCTACACTATCCCTTTCCCAAAGAAGGTAACACATTAATTAATTAACTGGTAGGCATTAATTGCCTGATTGTGTTACTTCTCTTTAAAAAAAAAGTAAATGAAGATAGTAACTTCAACCCCTGGATGAAAAAAGAAACTAGTTCGGTAGCAAAAATCCAATACATATCGCCTAGAAGATACTCAGGCGATACGATTCTTCTCAAGAATATAGCTAAGCACCTGGTACATAGCAGACAACTTAGCTTAGCAGGGGAGCTAACTATTAGCCAAGACACAAAAATCTGCTTAAAGGATTCCCAAAAACTACAGCAAAAATCTCCCCAAAATCTCAGAAGTTTCCCGGATGACAAAAAACGACGACGAAAATCTCCCCAAAATCTTAAATGTTCTCCGGATTCCCAAAAACTAGGATAAAAATCTCTCTAAAATTTTATAGAACTTCCCCGCAAAACAACGGCAGCACCGAAAACCACGAAAATAACAAAGCAGCAGCACTGAGCTTTTAAGGACTTTAACCCTCGTGCTGGACTGCTGCCCTCGTCTTAGATTGTCGTTACCAGTATTTGCTACACGTATTTGTTACACGTATTTTTTCATTTAATTTTAACCCTCAGCATAGTAAACATTTATATGCAGCATGTCATATGGTCAACTTGCCATAGGGAACTTCGTTCCAAAAATCGTCTGGCATAATAACACTGTACAATAAAATCTAAATGACAAGGTACTAATGGTTGATTCTGGTAGAGGGCATAAAAAAGAATATACATACTCGTGTATCGGCGTTTTGAAATATTATATCTTATTATAATCTTGTGCCTTTTTTGTGCCGTACAGTGTAATTACACAATGCAATAGGAAAAATAGCAAATATCACTACTATATTTTTTAATCTGTTATATGATCCCCTAACTATAAAAAACAGTCGAAATATACTCTTTTGTCTGAAATTTTATTATTTCGGTTTTTTAGTTCAATATTTGAATTAATGTAAATTTATATTATTTTATTAAGAGTGGAGTGTTTGAATATTCAAATCAGATAAGCAGAACGGATCAGTACTAGTGATTTCGACAAGCCGCTACACCGTCTTTTCAGCATTCTGGTTCACTTTTAACACTTATGAAGGTGGATGCTTTTTATAAGGAAACATCAACTATCTAACTAATTTTTGTCACAAAATAGAATACAATACTTTTTCGTGTAAATTCTTGAATTCATTTTATTTTCAACTCAAATTTAGCCAAAATCTCCTCTATCTGATTTAATCTAACACTCAGAAAAGCTCATATTATTTTTTGTTTGTTTTTCGCCTTGATGGGCATTTGTATCAATACCTACAATCAAAGCTATTTGTTTTGGTTTTGCTTTATACTTGCTTAAGCTGTCTTAGTTATTTGTCTGCATTTAGTTCAAGACAGCCAACCGAGAAGTTGTATTTTTTTTAATCTTTATATTGTTTTGTATATTTTCTAATTTTTATAAATTTTTGGCTTCTTGAAGAGTCTGCTCTGTTCTACTGATTTTACTATAACTTGAGAACGATTTGCACTATTTTATTGTGAAATATGCCAATAAATTCAAATTTTGAAAACCTTTCATGTAAATGTGATATTTGTTTTAATCTAGCTCATGGTTACGGATTTAGCCAGGCCAAAATTATGAAAAATAATTTTTTTTTGCAAAATTAAAAATTTATATATTTTAAAAAATTTTCCCATGAAAATCTATGGTTAAATGTTGATTTTATTCACAATAAAATAATGTTATCTAATTCGTGTAAATATTTCGAGTTTGATATGGTCTGATCTACATATTTTATTATAACTTGACAACGCCTCGTTCGATTTGGTTTAAAAAAATATGGCATATGGTTAACCTTGCACGCCATTTCGAACTCGAAGCGCTGGAAAATTTATAGATTTTTGGAGCACGTAATTTAAAAAAAACACTTTTTCCGAATAATTTCGATAATGAAATCTCTCGAATTATTCAACCGATTTCTATAAAAATTTGCAGCAGTCAGGCGGGGATCCAGCTTAAGCTTTTGGGAGGGGAATATTTAAATGAAACGTACCATTTTGTAAAATTTCTTTTAGAAACTTCATAGAAATGAGATATATTTTTTTTTCGTTTTGCCCGCGTCAGGCAGCAGTCGACGTTGTTTTATGACTTTAAAAGCTAATCGGCTTAGTAGTTTAGAATTTATTTAAAAAAAAAAAATACTTTCTTTCAAAAAATTTATTTTCAAAATTCTCAAAATCTACCGAACCGAATCGAAATGTAAGTGAGCTGGTCATCATCGTAAAAATAGTCAGAATAGATTCCAATTAACTCAAAACGTCGAGATCTGATAACATTCTAACAAACAAATACCAAAAGCTGAAATTTTGTAAAAAGAAACCTGCGTTAAGTATTGCAAACTTTTTTCTAAAAACAAAAAAATTTTCTAATAAAAATAAAGTAAAATAATGTTCGCTTAAATCATAAATACACTGCGGCAACTATTATCGGTAAAAAAAACTTAAGCATACAACTGCATTAAAAAACCACAAAAAAGGTTAAAAGTTTATTAAACAAGAATGCAAGAAATTTTCCAACAAAGGCTACATACAACACCTTTACTTTTATAGTTAAAGATCTCTTAACGTCACTTTGTATGCATTTTACTCACTTACTTATTAGTTTCTATTCCTTGATATTAACAGGCACTGCAAACACGACTCGAGAAAGCCCACAAACCACCCACTAAAGAAAAAATCCAATGGCAGCCACTAACGTGTAACTGAAAAGTTTTGCACTTCTTTTAATTTTAATTTTTTCTATTATTATTATTTCATTCCACTATTCCACAATGTCTGCTTGAATGCAAGAGAATAGTTGCTAAAAGTATATTAGAAAAATGGTTTCATAAAAGCGTGAAAAATAGAAATAAGCTAAAAAACGTAAGGGAAAACTACTTTTAGTGTGAAAGTTAAAGATTTGTACCATGCAAAGGAAGAAAATAAGTTGTACATATTTTGATATTATTTATTTTTATATATCGAAAAAATAATATAGAATATAATAAATATTTTCGTTTTTTTGCCCACAGAAAAAAAATTTACAAGAATTATGTTCAATAACACCATGTTATTGAAAAAAATATGAATTTCAATAACATTTGTCATTAACTTAATACAATATTTCGTTCAATGTATTTCTTTACCATGCCGGTTATTTCGTTTTGTTTTCATGCATAAATACTTAAAACAAGTTTTATCTCATAAAAAAATAACTGGGACATGGCTCGGCTGTAGAGAGCATGCTTTACGTCTAGGAAGCCTGGGTTCGTATCCCGGGCATTTAAAATTTTTTTTTTAATATATATATTTTTTTCTTTTGAAATAATTTTGTTATCAATATAGCGGAATTCTTTATCACAGGAAATTTGAAAAGAAAAAAATATTGAATACCGGGATTTTTGTTACCAAAAACAAAACTTATATTTTCTGTGCTCACTCTAAAACATTTCTTAAAATTTAGGATCATATGTTGTCTAAGTTTATGTTGAAAATTTCTCCTTGTCTAAAATTGCATCGATTTTGTAGGTATTTGCAATGAAAACAAAACATAATTTGTCTAATTTGACTACACAAATCAAACATACATATTTAGTTCAAGTGGATAAAATGGCAGAAAAAGTATAATATGCCTATGGCTGATAGGTAGATATGCCAGACTATCAGCCAAGAGGTCGCGGTTCGATGCTGCAGACAGCCAACCGCTTCGCCGCTAATTTTTTATTTGTTTAAGTAAACATATTTTGTTCAAAAATCAACAAAAAGAACGCGTGTCTAATTTTGGGTCGATAATAATGAGTAAAGTGTTTCCTACTATTATCGATCTAAATTGCAACAAGAGTGTTTTATAGTGTTGTTGTGTGCAGTTTTTTTTATTGAACGTCACTTTTTTTTGTATACTTCATTATTCATTTGAATTGCTGAAATTGCATTAAAAATATCAAATAATAAATATAAAATTGGTTATTTGTGATTCTACAAACTTAATAGCTTTGTGAATACACTCTAAAACATTACTTAAAATTTAGGATCATATATTGTCTAAATTTGTGTTGAAAATTTCTCCTTGTCTAAAATTACATCGATTTTGCAGTTATTTTATTAAAAACCCCCTTTCAAATTAATCATATTTAGTCCAACTGGAAAAAATGTGACATAAAATATAATGCAGCTATGCCGCGGATGGTAGATACGCCAGACTATCAGTCAGAAGGTCGCAGCTCAAACCTGCACGCAGCCAATTGATTTTTTTTTAGTAAAAACATTTTGTTAAAAAATAATGCGTGTGTAATTTTAGGTCGATAATAATCGGTAAAGTGTTGCCGACTATTATCGATCTAATTTTCAACAAAATTGTTTTACAGTGTATATAAAAGTTTATTGAACTTCAAGCTTGAATGCTCATGAATTGCGTTGCGGTACAGAAAACACGTATTTTATTCTGCTGGTGTGGACGTATAGTCCACAAACTCGGTTTTGGTAACCCCAAACAGAGACAATAATTGGAATTACCTATTACCGAAACTTGTTTAAAGTGTGAGAAAATCTAGAGCTATAGGAGTCGAAACGATATCCCTAAATAGTAAATTACCAGATGGAAGGCTTTGGTACAGACATTTCCACCCGCAAGAATGAAGGCGGAAACCTGGTGAGAGATGCAGAAAACGTACTGAGGATATATTCAATCGGCATAGGATATCTTGTAGCCCTTACGTTTAAGGTATAAGATGTGTTTAACACTTTTATGTAAAACGACACGATAAAATATTTTGAACATATTTTTTTGTATAAGACCAGCACTCAGGTGATGGCCTCTACTTATGCAATTCTTGGTGCCGAAATTAGTAAAATTGGTTATGGGAAGGAGGATAGAGGGATTAGTGTTTATGGACAGACATTCGATTTGGACCTTCCAAAATAGAAAGTGACAGGAACGACACCTGCAGGAAGCTTATTTCACATACGAACTGTTCGGCCAAAGAACGAATTCTCTCTGTAATGCGTACTACGATTTATTGGTGTATCGCAGGGATCAAAATGAGATTTTACAAATAGTACTAATTTTCAAGAAAAAGTGTACTTTTTTCAGTCCGATTGTACTAAATTCATCTTTTTTATTTATTTTTTAATATTTTTTATTCAAAATGAAATTAAAAATTTACATAAAGATTTAGTTTTATATTTGTACCACAAATTTATATGTGCGTAAAGAACTCAACAATTAACAAAAAGGCACATTGAAGTACATTTACACTAAGTAGGTACTTATATGTGATGATCCTGATAAAGAGGTCTTGTATTCCGGAGACCACAATTGAGTTAGTTACATTTGCTAAAACTAGATAAAATTTAGCAATATTGTGGAAGATTTTCCGCAATAATAAAACCATTTAAATAATTCTCAGGCAGTTCCATCTTTTAGCATTTTTTATCTAGTTTTCAAATTTTTCTCTGTATTGTTCTGTTTTTTTAATGAGTGAAAAACTGAGGCAAAGAATAAAATCTTATGTATAAAAATAGCATTTCGGAAAAGGGACCCCAACTTCCCCAATGCATTTCATATGAGAGAAGTTAAGGTCCCTTTCTCCCTAAATGTCATGTCGGGGGTCAATATAGGAATAATTCGATTTGTAAAGTGGGCACACATGCCTGAGTAGTGATATCAACCATAATCTCAAAATTTACAAAACTTACTCAAGCAGCTAAATTTGGCTCTACGTACTGAAAATTCTTGCTGGAAAGATTAGATTCCTTTTCATCAGGATCACCACGTATTAATATTGTTTAATTTGAAAAGGAACCTACACAAAAGACTAAAAGTTGCAAGTTTCTACGAAAGAAATCAGTACTGTCATGTTCTAAAATGTACATTTTATTTATTTAATTGGTACAAAGTCAAATTCCCATTTTCCATCCCTGCAACATACACAATGCTTACACATATTACGGCTCGTCATTTACAAGTATTTAGCAAATTCATATATAAATAAATACCTACAAATATTTTCAGAATAAAAGGAGGTTTAGGTTTAAATATAATAAGTACATAAACATAAATACATATGTACGTTTTTATATTGTATATCAAAGGACATAAAAAGGCCATTTTATTAAACAAGAGACAAAGTAAAAGAGAAATAGAAAGAAAATAAAAGCAACAACATAAAAGAAACTGAATAGATAAGTATCTATGTATGTGCAAAACATTAGTTTTCTAAACAACGGCACAACCTCAATAAAATCTTTAGCGTTACAACTCGTGAAACAAATGCTGCCCTTAAAAAAAATACTCTGTCTGGTACAAGTTCTAACAAATATCCTCACTTGCATTCTCTCAAATCATAGTGATTGCTTATTACACTCTTCATCACAAATGGAAAGGAATATTGCCGTTTGGGCCAAATAAAGTTTAAAACAATTTGAGACCTTAAGAAGGGAACTCAGGTTAAGGATGCAAGTCTATCCGTGTTCCGTCTGAAATATATTTTGTGAAGCCTCCTGCCAGCTGGACAATACCAGGCTTCCGAAAAAATTTTAAATTTTCACAAGAAATACTAATTTCTTCTGCAGTCCCACTGTATTTTGTAGGAGTCAAGAGAATGTATTCTTGCCTTTTTAAACTCAAAGTGACGTGTATGGATTTTTTGTGTTTTGTGTTATTGAAAAAAAATTCTGTTCCATTTTAGTTTCAACTTTGTCTTAAAGATTTATATCCTTTTCCCTTTACTCTTGAAAAAGTGTATTAAATGCAGATACGGAACAGGGCTGTGAGCTATTAAATCCTATATTAAAAGATAATCCTTCGGCAAAAGAACCAACACAAGCATACGGTCAATGACAAAAGTGTTTAATCTTTATAAATAAAATCGTTTGTGTGTTTGTTGGTAACGCATGATCTTCGAAAGTATAAGAGCTGTCGAGCTGAAATTTTTAACACAGGTTCGGGTCAATCTACTTTATGTTTCTGTTTTTTAGATTTCCGTACACCAAAAAAAAGTGTGAAGGAATTCTATTGTTTCCGTCCGTCTGACACTGGCAGTTTTCTCGAGAGCCATAAGAGCTACGTACCTGAAATTTTCACAGAACATGTAAAACTTTGGCCGCTACAGCAACAAATATATGGCAGTTAAGGACTAAAGGGTGTTCTAAAGCGAGTAACGAAAAATTTTGAAATACTAATATAATATGAAGACACTTATTATATATGGACACTTAGAATTTTCAAAGTTAATGTTAATTGGTGTAGTCTGTAAAATAGACTACACCAATTAACCCCGATATTTAAAGCAATAAAAATTAAAGAGTGTTCTATCAGTTGATGTAATTTTGACTATGTATTTCAGGCAATTTGCTGTATTTTGGAAACTGTAAGAGGCAAACTCTTGAAATTTTAAAAATCGCTAAAACTAAAAAATTCCAAAATTAAAAAAATTTCAAAGCGAAAAATCGCCAAAATGAAAAAAACGCTTAAAGAAAAAAGGGCCAAAATTAAAAAAAAAAGTTAAAACGCAAGAAATCACTAAAACTAAAAAGATTGAAAAAAAAACTAAAAGAAAACGCAAAAAACAGTAAAACCATTAATACGAAAAAAAGCAGTAAAACCTTTAAAAATCGCTAAGACTAAAAATATTGTCAAAAACGAAAAAAATCGCCAAAATATGAAAAAAATCACCAAAACGAAAAAAAGCGCAAAAAATCGACAAAAGTTAAAAAATGCCAAAAACCGAAAAAATTGCCAAAACGAAAAAAAATTTTCAAAAAACCGAAAAAATCGCTAAAAAAAACACGAAAAACCGAAAAAAGTCCAAAAACCAAAAAAGTGCCAAAATTGAAAAAAGCGTTAAACTAAAATAAATCGCTAAAACTAAAAACATCGTCAAAAAGCGAAAAAATCGTTAAAATAAAAAAAAACGCCAAAACCAAAAAAATCGCCAAAATTAAAAAAAATCGGTGAAAAACCAAAAAAAGTTGCTGAAAAACGAAAAATCGTCAAACAAAAGTAATAATAAAAAAACTCAAATTAAACGAAAAAGCAAAAGGAAAAAATTTCCAAAATGAAGAAAAGAAGGCTAAAACGTAATGGGATATATGTGCATTTGTAGGGAACCCTTCGTGTGCGAGCCAAAGTCGCACTTTACTGAATTTATTTATTTTTACACATTAGATGGCTACGCGGTGAAGTTATTTAAAAGAAACTATTTGAAGTTAAAAAACGATACATTTGAAGGTAAGACAACGTTTGCCGGGGTCAGCTAGTTAATTATATAATTAAACTATAATTTTAAGTGATGAATTATTTTGTTAAAACTACATAAAAGCTTTTTGATAACAAGGTTTTCTTTCCAATATTTAAGTTATAAAGAAAGGTTTTAAACAAAATTTCTATATCCTTATAAGTTTGTAATTATATCAGCATTCACATCTCTGGCATGTTTTTGAAATATATGAGGGTGTAGTTGATATGTGCGTATGATTGTATTGGTTTTTGTAAAATAATGCCTGGCAGACGTCCAGACTTACGGGCGTCATTGTCGTCATAAAAGTTTAACACTGAAAATGTAGATAATCTAAAAAGAAATTAAAAGAAGAAATCCAAACCTTTTCTTTATTTCTTTTAAAACGAAATGTCGGTTGTTGCTGTTGCTCTTTTATTCTATATTTTTTCACATTTCCAAATCAATTGTTTTCTCAAGATCTTCTTATGCCATTTATTTATATCACAAACACTTTAAAATATTAGTTTTTAAAGAGAAATAATAAATAGTACGCTTTATTAAAATATGGTCGCATTATCACTTTCATATGGGCATTTCCATGAAAATGACAACAACGACTGCTGAAAAAATGAAAACCCTTAAAACTTTTTTTTAAGATATTTTAAAGAGGACGAAACAATCAAATTTTACTATACAGAGTTATTTATATCTTACTACAATTTTTAAATATTAAAAATATCATCTTAAACTGAATATATCCTTGACTAATCCTTGACTAATTTTAAAACATTACAATAAACTATTTTCGCTTTTCTAGCGACTACATTCAGTTAATTGTAACATTGCAATTATACTTTAAAATTATTGTTCCAACATAAAAGAACAAAGTTCGCGAGGAAAGATAAAAGACAGAGTTGGATTAGCTGTATATTTTTTATATATATTTTTTATTTTCTTTGGATGCTATGCTAATGTCACGTACGCAGTGCAAAAGCATTATTTGTCGCAACTGTTTCAAAATAAAAGCAAGATATTTGTCGGAAACAAATATTGATGGACATTTTTTTCAGCTTGGTGTAATAAAATTTTTTTAAGCATTTAAAGCTCGTCACGTACGCTATTGTAGTACTACAAATGTAACTAAATGCAAATTAAAAATGGCGAAATTTCCATCAGATTTCAAAAATAAAAAAACTTCATCCGTTTTCATATCATGATAGTTAGCATATACATAAATGATTCTCGAACTGCGTATTCATTAAGCGGAAAATTTCAAATTAATTAGTGTGTACTAAATCTGTAGTAGGCTAAGGTGGCGCCGTAAACTCAGCGCCCAAGTACATAGTATGCAGTATGAAATCAATTTAAATCTTGATTCAAAATTTTTTATTTGTTGACCTTTTTCTTTAGAAACTCGGGCTTTTAAGGTCATATATTTGAAATAAAACAAATACTATTTTCTATTTCTTTTTATCATCCGACGTTTCGTTGGACAATCCCAACTTCATCAGGGAAAATATTTTTATTTAATCTGGTAACACAGATTGTTTTTATTGCTATTATCACCAAATACATATTATTTTGTTTTTTTAAGTTTTTGTTTTACAAAACATATATTTCATTGCTTAAGAATCCTTTAAGAGAAAAATCTGTCAAGTACGCTATGTCACGTACGCTATTAAATTTTGTTCGTTATAAAATCATCCAAAAGTTGTTTTATTTAAAATTTACGGATAATAAAGGAAAAATAGTTAGCTTCGTTTAAGAAATTAAAAAAAAAAGAAAAAACCACAATTCGCAGATGTTTGCATATTTTTACATGCATTTTAACATCACGTCGGTTTTATGTCACGTACGCTATGACCTTATTTACCTCGATATATTGGACAACAGGGTTCCAAATGCAATAAATTTTTTTCACATATAGTACCCTCTGAATGGAATATAACGTAAATTTTTTTTTCAGTTACTCCTATTTTTGCAAAATCTATTCCACAGGCGTACACAGAAAAAATTATCACCAAAAAATTTTCAAACAAAAGTTTGTCGAAAAATAAGTTTCATTTTCAGTAAATGTTCTTTAAATAATCAATGAATGGTTTGTTTGACTCTTATCAAATACCAAAAACAACAAGAAAAACTGTGGCTTAAAAAAAATCAAATACGATGACGACATACACACAAATAACAACAACAGCAATGATAGCAAAAGGAAGTTTGTTTACTGAAGATTTTTGAGTGAATCAATTCGTTAATGTCGTTGCGCTAATTCTCATTCATTTTTTAGAGTCTTTAGATAAACATTCAGACTTGAACATATTTAACAAAGTGAAATTTCATAAATGCTTAATGGATGGTGATAAATGACCCAGACACAAAGTTTGATATTTTACAAAAAATCCAGGAAATATTTTGTTTAATATTTGTTAGTATTATTAGAATAATTATTTTATAAATTCATACAAAATTATTGCTTGATATTAAAAAAAAAAATCCAGTAAATCTTTTTGTTTGATTTAGTAAATTGTTTTATTTGCAATTTGTAATTATTTTTAGACAAATTGTTTTATAGATTTAAACAATTTGTTCACTGAAAAAAACACGATTTATTTCAATGAAATTGTTGAGATACTTTTGTCTATATTTACAAATTTGCTTGTAGGTCCGTTCATAGACAAAATATTTACTATTTCATTGAATTCCTTTACAGAAAATGAAATTTAGTTTTTTCTGTATACAAAGGTCACGTACGCTGACATGGAAATGCCCATATGGCGTTGTTATTAGAGGGAGTCAATTAACATAATTAAGATACTCAGTGAAAGGTTCTAATTAAGGCAAATTGCGCCCTACTGTACTATACAATAATTTTTGTTTTGGAAACAATCTACTTGCAAAGTGCGTCTATTTTTTGGAACGAAACTCCCTGTGGTAAGTTGTGTATATGATAAGTTGTGCATATAAATATTTTCTATGCTAGGCAAAACGCAGGCAACCAGCCGGCAGGAAGGTTAAATTCCTTAATGACTCAGTGCTGCCGCTTTGGTATTTTTGCAGTTTCCGGTGTTGCCGTTGTTTCTCGGGGAAGTTCTGGGACTTTGGGGAGATTTTTGTTTTAGGTTTTTGGGAATCCGTGGAACTTCTAGCATTTTGAGGAGTTTTTTCCTAGTTTTCCTGCATTTTGGCGAGATTTTGGTTTTGGGAGTCCTTGAACCACGTGTGCGACTTGGCTAATGGTTGGTTTCTTTTCTAAGTGAAGATGTCTCGGCTAAAAACACCAGTGGCTCGGCTAAATTCTTCAGAAGCATCTCCTAAGTATGTTGCAGGTGATAGTGGTTTCTTTTTTCATCTATGGGTCTAAATTACTATGTGGGTGATTCTCATTTCAAATGCTTTTTTTCGTGTCCGTTGAAAATATAGTAAAATATTTCATAAAACTAAAGCAAAATTTAAAAATGAAAAGTGCTTTAGCATGATATAATAGACTATAAAAAAATTAACATAAATATTTCTTATGTAAGACTGTCCATTATGTGTTAAAAACGATAATCGGAAATACTGTTTATACGCACTCCTCATTTTCCGCATTAAGAAACTATGATTTTTTTTCAAACATGAGATAAAATTTATAACGGTTTCAGAATATTTGCATTTGCTTCTCTTATTTCACACATTAAATTTTTGAAAAATATTATAAATAATATATTTTTTTATTGCTCTTGCATGCAGGCTTTTGTATTGAGCGTTACGCTTAATTACTCAGTTTAATTGTTAAAATTACATTAACATAATTACATTACATTAACATACATTAAATATAATTGTAGCTTTGTACTTCTAAATATTTAACAGTTTTGTTTCATTAACAAATCGTGGCTTGTACCCTAAAAAAATGTATTGAGTGTTATCCATGTTTTTTTAGTTTGATTGAAATTTTTTAGTGAATAACTAATGAGTTTATGTTAACATATATCTAAGATTATACATTTCAATTATTTCAAATTCAAAATATTGTGTGTTGACTGAAAAAATATTGAATTCGTTTAAAAATGTATTGAGCGTGACGAAAAATTTTTTTTAATATAATTTATCTATAAATTTTAGGACGTTAAAAAGAAGTTAATAGCAGCTGAAGGATAGAAACGATATAAACAACATTAGTCATTTACGTATTTCAGATTTCCTTTGAAAAAATTTTACTTCTACCGCACTGTGGGTTGTAATATTTTCGAATTTCTTACGAATAATTATTTGAAATTGACATAGCTTCTAACATTGTTAATCGATTTTATTAAAACTGGTTTTATTTGAAAGAAGAGTTGGCCTACTTTTTGGTTTTGTATTAATGTTTGCAAAGAATTATTTTAAAAGATACAATTTTTTTATATTTCCATGTGAACCGAAGTCAAAATTGAAAAAGTGGTCATAGCTTTTAATTTCGTCCAGCGATTATAATAAATTTTTGTTTTTAGAGAGTAGATGTTTAGTGCGTTCAAATTCTATACTTGTTTTTTGTAGTGTATTTTTTTCGCAAAAATCGTTCCCAAAACAACCGCGAAAGCAAATGTAACGTTCAATACACAAAAATTTAAAAAAAACGAAAAATATAGTTTTATTTCAATATCCATTGAATGAGGCGAAAGCTATAATATGAATTATACCTTCTCAGATTTCTAATGGGTGATTTTATAAGAACTATCGGAAAGTAAAAAAAAAAAAACACATAAAATTCAGAAAAATGCATGAAATATTTATTTGGATCGATAGTTGGGTCGATATAATTTAATGTTTGAAGATTATTTCATGCAAATGTTGGCCGCGGCTGCGCCTCAAATGGTCCATCCGCTTAGTCCAATTTTGGCATACTCTTTCCAACATTTCGGCCGGTATCTCACGAATAATGTTGGCAATGTTGGCTTTCAGTGCGTCAATCGAAGCGGGCTTGTCGCTATAGACATTAGCCTTAACATAGCCCCACAAAAAATAGTCTAGAGGCGTTAAATCGCACGATCTGGGCGGCCAATTGACTGGTCCCAAGCGTGAAATAAACTGTTCACCGAACTCGCCTCTCAATTGGTCCATTGTTTCGCGTGCTGTGTGGCATGTGGCACCGTCTTGTTGAAACCACATGTCATGCAAGTCAAGCTCTTCCATTTTGGGCAGAAAAAAGTTTGTTATCATCGCACCGCAGAGGCCCAATTGCTGCGAACGGCGCCGAATCGATAATTCACGGTCATCACCAACACTGGCCGATACGGCTGCGATATTTTCTTCAGTTCGCACTCTACGTAAACGTGTTGGTGGTTTAATGTCCAACAATGTAAATTTGGTGCGAAATTTTTTTACAATAGCCCGAATAGAAGCCTCAGTAGGTCGATTAAACTGACCATAAAATGGAAGAAGCGCGCGATGAACTTTCTTAACAGAGCACGCATTTTGGTAATAAAATTCAATAATTTGCAAGCGTTGTTCGTTTGTAAGACGATTCATGATTAAATTATAGACCAAACTGAAGATGTTTGACAGTGACACAAGATACAAAACGTGCGTGAGCTGTCAAAACTAGTGTTGCCAAAAAGATAATAGCAAAAAAATCACTCGTTATTAGTTACATTGGCAAAAAATAAATAAATAAAGAACACAAAATGTAAATTTAGAATGAGAATTACTCATAAAAGTCGTTCACTTAAATTTTTTTTTAAATCAACGGATATTCTCTCTACGACACAAAAGACCCCCAAGGTAGAGCTTGTGGTGGCTCGGGTATACTAATAAAATCGCGATTAAAACACTACTTAATGAGTGATCATTGTGAAGACTATCTTCAAGCAACTAACATCTGCATTGAAGCTTTTCATCAAAACCTGTTGATTTCATCAATTTACTCTCCTCCCCAAGTACTCTATTACAGAAAATCAATATAGTAAATTTTTTAATTCACTAGGCCCACGCTTTTTGGCCGCCGGTGATTACAACGCTAAGCACACGTTCTGGGGATCTCGCCTCATCACGCCAAAGGGTCGCGTTTTGTTTGACACAATTTCAAAAATGCGGTTAAATGTTATATCAAGTGGGCAGCCAACTTACTGGCCAACAGATCGCCGAAAAATACCTGATGTTATTGATTTTGGAGTAGTAAAGGGTGTGCCCAGCGAAATGATCCAAGTTGAAGCATCTTTAGATTTGTCTTCAGATCACTCACCAACTATTGTCACTATATATTCACATACAACATATTCACCCACTTGTGATTTTAACGATGACAGACAGCCACACGTATAAATTGGTTGAAATACAAAAAATATTTGAGTGCTCATTGCCCAGAAAATATTCCATTAAAAACGCCTGCTGACATAGATGACGCTATTAGAAAGTTTGAGGCAAACCTTAAGCAAGCTGCTCTAAATGCTACTACTACAAATCTTCAGGTGAGATATAATAAAATTTTTTCAGCAAATGTAGAACGGCTTTTATCCGAAAAAAGAAGAGTTCGTAGAGAATGGCAACGCTACAGATCCCCTCAGCTAAACTCTAGGCTGAAGGAATGTACTAAACAGCTGAAAACTCTACTAGAATATCAAAAAACCGCTCGCTTCTCTTCAAAACTTTCTAAATGGGCTCGACGCAACACCTCAAACAGACTATTCGCTATGGAGAGCAGCCCGAGGCCTCAAAAGAGCAGTGATATATAAGCCTCCATTGCGAGCTTCGAATGGAGACTGGGCAAGAACTGACGCTGAAAAAGGTACTCTGTTTGTAAACCACTTGCAGAAAGTATTTACTCCAAATACGTCTGATACTATAGTTGAGCTGCCACCAGTCCTCGCTATACCAGATGTTACTTTGAGGTTCAACATTCGTGGGATTGAACACTATATTGCGGGCTTAAATTCGAAAAAAGCCCCAGGCGCTGATAAAATAAGCAATAAAATGCTCTCAGAGCTACCCTGTACTGCAAAACGGATAATTCTATTTATTTTTAACAGTATTTTGCGCCTCAAATGCTATCCCGCAGAATGGAAGGTTTCGCTGATTACCATGATACCTAAACCAGGCAAAGATCATACGAAGGTGGAGTCCTATAGGCCTATAATCGTGTTGTCTAACATGTCAAAACTATTTGAAAAGCTTCTTATGAGTAAGCTAACACCCATACTGAATCGTACTGGATGCATTCCAGACCACCAATTCGGTTTTAGGAAACAACATAGTACGATTGAACAAACACATAGACTCGTGAACGTGGTTAGAAAAACCTTCGAAGAAAAGAAATATTGTTCTGCGCTCTTCAGCGATGTTTCTCAGGCATTTGATAAAATATGGCACGCAGGTTTAATACATAAACTAAAGCAAAACCTACCCGAAAACATCCTTAACCTTTTAGAAAGCTACTTAACTGAGCAAAAATTTGTTGTTAAAGAAGGTAATTTTCAAAGTCCTCCGCAACCCATCGAAGCCGGAGTTCCTCAAGGCAGCATCCTCGGTCCTTTATTATATCTGATATATACCTCTGACTTGCCGGTAAACAGTAACATACACATATCAACGTTCGCTGATGATACAGCTTTTCTAAGTGTTCACAAAAACCATCAAGAAGCCACCCGCAATTTGCTCGATTATATACCCCAGTTGGAACAATGGCTAAAACAATGGCGGATAAAAATGTCTACACATTACTTTTACATTGTGCAAAGAAACCTGTCCACCTATACAAATAAATAACCAAACTATACCTCAACACACTGAAGTAAAATATCTCGGTGTTCATCTTGATCGTTCATGTTAGAAAGTCACACATAAATGCAAAGGTGACCCAAATGAAATTAAAAGCAGCTCAAATGAATTGGCTCATTGGAAGGAACTCTACTCTAAGCCTAGATTGTAAACTTCTTCTATACAACTCCATTCTAAAACCAATATGGTCCTACGGAATCCAGTTATGGGCCACTGCCTCGGCATCAAATGTAGAAAAAATTCAAAGGCAACAAAATAAAATACTCCGTACGATTACAGCAGCCCCATGGTATGTCAGAAACAAGCGAATTCATAAGGACCTAGATGTGCCGCCGGTTAAGACAGTGTTTTCTAAACACGTGACAAACTACATAAAAAGACTTGAGTTGCACCCAAATCCCCTAGCCCGAAACATCATTAACTTTAGAGGCCACACTCGGCTGAGATGGAGGGACACTCTTGCTCTCAGCCGAACACGAGAGACGTAAACAACCAAACAACCAACTGCTGAAACAAATATTTTTGTCTGGCACTGGCTGGACTTAAAAATTAAAATTTTACAATTAAGATTTGATTACTTATTGTTATTTCAATTTTATTGAAGATACAATAAATAAATACATATAACCGAAAAAAAAAAACTTAAACATTCGTAGCAAGAACTACTTGGTACTAAATTTTTTAGGTTTTTCATCTGCTTACAATTTACTCATCCATTTTTTTTTATATATAATATTTTTCAAGTTTTCTTCTTGTTTTATTTAATACTTATACTTATTGCATGTTTTTAAGAAATCTAATATATTTCATTCATGTTTGATACTCTTTGGATTCTGTGGGAATTTCAACAAATTGTCATTGTCTCCAAATAACTTTCAGCTTAAATTTCTTTTTGTTTTTCTGTAAAAAAATTAGTTTTTGTTTTAGAAACAAAACAAAAAAAAACTTTAAATGAAAACAAAGTAAACACATGTTAATCAGAAAATTTAGCTTGTATTACAAGAGATTTAATGCTGATTAAGTAGAAGAAGAAGAAGATGTGCTGCTTTTCTAATAGTGATTTTTAGACATTTTGCCAGAATACAAACAAATTAGCAGACTGTGTGTATAAAATTACAGCAAGTAAAACTTTTGCCAAGTTTTTATTTTAAAAGATTTTAAAACAATTCTCATGTTTTCCACTTTTTTTTTGGTTTTTTTTTGAAGAACAAACAAAAAACTATAAATTGTAAAGTAAAATGATTTATTAGACAAGCAGCAAACAGCTTCAGGTATCTTTTAGTTTAATTTCTTAAAATGTTTTTGTATGAAAACAAAACTATTTGGATTATTTTGATACGTTGCACTTTCTTTATCTCTTTTAAAATGCGCAGCAATTCAACACCTTCTCTTTGGATTTTATTTACTGCAATTCTTAAGAAGTTTTAGGTATTTTTATTGCTAAAAAGATTTGTTTTTTCTTCGTCTTCATCTTTTTTTTTTTGGGGGGGTGGGGGACTTTTATAGTTTCAGCTTTTGCTTTGCTTTGAGATTATGAAATTATTTTTAATTTATTATTGCCAATTTCATTTGTATTCTATTGTTTTATGGATTAGAGGAATTTTGAAAAGCACGATTCATATTTTGCAATTTAATTTTATGTATTTTTAAGTCTTAGATAATTTTTAGTTTGCATAATAGTGAATGGGTGTGAAAAACGTGATAAAGTATTAAAAATTTGCTAACTGGAGATTATGAATAGTCGAAGCATTTATTATTGATAAGCTATTTAATGGTGACTCCGGTGTGATGCACCGTGGTTTTCAACTGAAAATTTTTCGAAACGTGTTACTAATAGTTCGTGTTTTTTCTCTTTTTTTATGCACTTTGACAGTAAAACAAAGATATTTAATCAATTTAAGCTCTTTTATTTCAATATTAAAATTTATTATTTAGAGCATTAAACATAACAACGTTTTAGCAATACATTTTTTAAAATTAAGAGACAAATAAAAAAATCACATATTCATTAAGCAAAATAACGTTAATTAGTCTTTCGGCAATTTAAACTTTTATAAAATGAACAAAAATTGGTATCCAAAGTTAATCCTTGATTATTTTAATCATTGATTATTTTACTTACATACACGGTGACTCACGGTCTCACACACCAGGTTAGTGAACAAAAATACAGATATTGTACTCACTAAGCAGTTTCGCCGTGAACTGATGGTGAGGGACATGCAATGCGGCAGCTATTCGAAATCGCAACAAAAAACAATAACGGAGAATAAACTTATACGAATTTTTTTAACACAACCGGTCTCACAGACCAATAGGACACCCTTGGCGGGTTAAAATTATAATGCAAAAGTGATTGATATGAATTGTTCATGAAAAAATGTTGCATAAGGAAAACATATGAAATGTAACTGCAACATTTTCAGTTTTCACGCGGAAGAATATAAGTGGCATTTGTATCGCATGAAATTTACAACAAACACGTAAAGTTTTTTTACAAACGTAACAAATTGTAGCATAGTTTAAGGGCTAGTTAATATTGGGGGTACATATCAACTTTTTCGTATCAAATAATCAATGTTGCTCTACATTTTTCACAAATCTGAACAGAGTACTAGGCTTTAAACGAAAATAAAAGCAAACACTTTTACTTCTTGCAGTAAAACAGACCACTGACTTAGTAGGAATCGAACCCACAACCTTTACAATAATGAACTAACACCCGAAGAGCGAAACACACTGTACAGTGAGGATATTTTGTTAACATTTTTGTTAAGTAATTAAGTGATTTGCTCTCTATTCACTCCCCATTACTCGGGAACATATTGTACCACTCCCATTTTCACTAGTCTTAGAAGAAGTACAAATGATGACAATCGGTGCCAAATTTTCCCGCAGGGTGGAAATACAGTGTCGTCCCGCTGCAGAAAGAACAGCTCCAAACTTTATTTTAGTTATACAGTAAGTAAGTAACATCATAAGTAACACAAATTTAAGTTTATTTCAATAATGATTTAGTTGATGATTTAATATACATTTTATATCAAATTAAAGTTATAGTCATGTTGATTTGAAATGAAATGTAACGCTGATTTCTTAGGGTTCCGTACAACAAAAGTGTAAAGGAAACCTATCGTTTTCCCTACGCTGTCCATCCGTCTGTTTGTCTGTCCGTCTGTCTGTCACAGGCTGTTTTCTCGGGAACCGCAAGAGCCACGACCCTGAAATTTTCACAGTATATGAAAACGTTGGCTGCTACAACAACAAATATATGACATTTAAAAATTATAGGGTGTTCTAAAGCGAGAAACGAAACATGTTGAAATACTAATGTAATCTATAGACACTTTAAATTTTCAAAGTTCGTGTATGCAGCCGGTAGAATAGACTACACCAATTAACACCGATATTTAAAACAATAAAAATTAAAGGGTGTTCTATCACTTAATGTAATTTTGACTATGTAATTTAAGAGGTAAAATCTTGAAATTTAAAAAATGCTAAAACTAAAAATTAAAAAAAAAATTTTAAATCGAAATATCGCCAAAATGAAAAAAGCGCGTAAAGAAAAAAAGCAGCGAAATTAAAAAAAAAATCGCTAAGACGCAAAAAATCATCAAAACTAAAAATATCGGCAAAAAAACTTAAAAAACGCATAAAACGAAAAAAGTCGTAAAAACGAAAAAAAAGCGCTAGAACTAAAAAAAATCGCTAAAACTAAAAATGTCATTAAAGATGAAAAATCGACAATTATTTAAAAAAATCACCAAAACGAAAATAAAAGCGTCAAAACTAGATAAAATCGCCAAAAACCGAAAAAATCGGCAGAACGAAAAAAGTGCCAAAAACCAAAAAAAAAATCGATAAAACTAAAAAATCACCAAAAAGCAAAAGAAAAACTCCCCAAAAACTGAAAAAGCTCCAAAACTAAAAAAGCGCCGAAACTAAAATAAATCGCTAAAACTAAAAATATTGTCAAAATGCGAAAAAAAACTTTAAAAAACGTCAAAACCAAAAATCGCCAAAACTAAAAAAACCGGCAAAAAAAAATTGTAAAAAACGAAAAATTGCAAAAAACAACGAAAAAATCAAGAAAATTAAAAAAAAGCCGAAACCAAAAATAACTTAAAAAACAAAAAAAAACCAAAATTAAACAAAAAGCACAACAAAGAAAAACTGCCAGTTTTTTAATGGAAAAAGGAGCGCAAACGGAAAATGATATACACATGTATATTCGTACGGAACTCTTCGTGTACGAGGCAAAGTCGCACTTTACTTAATTTATTATTGATTCACTAGTATTGAACAATTTAGTTTTAACACTGAAAAATGTTAAATCAACAATATTTAAGGTTGTATATATATCGTATTTTGTTGGTCGGCTATTTACATATACACAATACGAACATCAAAATAAACAACATTAAAACAACAACAACTTCCACAACTGAGCACAACAGTGCATTGCAACTATTAGCTAAGCAAATAAACACCAATATACTTAAACAACAAATTATTTAACATAAATTTATTATGATTTCCAATCAATTCCAATTGTGACATGTTGATTTTACATTGACAGTTATTGAGTAGTTATAATGACGCGGCTTGTGAGCTTTTCCTTTAAGTTCTAAAATGCGTTCAGCATTCTTTTGTAAAACATCATGAGGAAAATTTTTGTGGAACATTTTTACTAGGGATGTAACGATACGCCGTTTTGCCGATCCGATACCGATACCGATATTTAAAAATAAATATCGCCGATACCGATTCCGATACCGATACGAATATTGAAATTGAGTTCAATATTCGATCAACATATTTAAATCAACAAAACTCAAGTGCAATTTTTTTATTATACAAAATTACATTGTAAGAGAGAATATTTAAAATTGATTTTAACCCAGTATAAAAAATTGGAAGTAATTTTTAAGGAGCTACATTTTCTTTGCTTCCAAAAAATCTATATTAAAAATATGCAGATAATTAGTAGAGAAGCAAGAAAAAATTTTTAATTCCTTTATAATTTTAAAAAATACTCGCCATGCTTTTTAAAAAATCGATTTTTTAAAGGACATTTATCAACTAATATTCTTCTAAATAACTTAATAGCTTAATTATTAAAAGTCTTCTAAGTTTATATTTATTCACCTAAATTTACATGAAAATAAAGTTTTGAGTTTAAATTCGCATAAAAAAATTGTGAATATGGGTAATTTTTATCCTTTTTCCTTGAGGAAAAACCATTATAGAACACCGAAAAAGAAATTTGTCCTAGCATCGCTTCCGATTCGGTGATTGGTAATCGAAAAACAGAATTTCTTGCAATGGCAAGGATATGTAAAACTAATTAGAAATTATCCAAATACTTCCGGATCGCGAATTCTACATTTTCATGACTTCTTTGGAGTGTCTTTTTTTGCTGTAATAAGATTTAAAAAACAACGACTGGAATTTGAATTCATGGTAAAATTAACAAAAAATAAATATTTTTTTTACAAAATAACAGCATAAAATATTATTAGTTTTTAAAATTGATATTAATAAGATTTAAAAAATAACGAAGTGAATTTAATTCATGGTAAAATTGAACAAAAATAAATTATTTGTTAAAAAAACTCTGAAAAAAAATGTTAAAAGTATCGTCGTATCGACAGTAAAATATCGCCGATACCGATGTATCGGAAAATCTGAAGTATCGCCGATATATCGGTATCGGTATCGGTATTCGTTACATCCCTAATTTTAACCCTCTAGCTTTTCGTTGTATAGGTCTTTTTGTACCTCCTTAAAAAGGGGAAACAACTCTCCTTCAGCGGCGTTATAGCAGGCAGAACCATTTTGCAAAAAATGGTCCTCGTGGTATGCTACAAAAAAAATCCTGAACACATCTTATAGCTTAAACACAAGGCTTACAATATTCGCTATTCCGAGCACTAATTCTGAAGTAACCCTTAATTAAACACATTTTAACACATTTTGAATAATTTCTGCCGTTCAGATTGAGTCTGGAACTTAAATTTCTTCAAAGACTTTTAGTAGAATTTTATGGCAAATATTTTTGTAAAACATTTCAAATCGCTATATCACCGATGAAGGGGAGTTTTTTTGCACTTTTTTAAGAAATGGAAAAAGGCCCATACGGCGAAGAGTTAGAGGGTTAAAACGTTCTACAAAAATGATTATCGTAGGATTTTACACAAAAGTTCTGAACTCATCTAATACCTTAAACGTAAAACTTGCAAGATTTTCCTATGCCGCGTACTAATTACGAGTAAGTACGAAATTAACCCTTAAGCACATTTTAAGTTTCGAATGATTTCTGGCGTTCAAGTTGAGTCTGAAGCTTGAAGATCTTCAGTAGAATTTAAGGGCAAATATTATTGTAGAATATTTCAACCCGTTATATCGCCACTGAAGGCGTGTTTCCCCCTTTTTTAACAAAGGGACAAAAACCCATACAGCGAAGAGTTAGAGGGTTAAAATGTTCTACAAAAATGTTCCTCGTAATGTTTTATATAAAAGTTCTAAGCACATCTTATACTTAAAACGTAAGTCTTATACGATTTTCTATGTCGAGTCATTATAACTATGTGCGAAAGAGGGGTGAGCCTTAACCCCCCTAAAATGAAACTCAGATGTAAACTTTCAAAACGCCGAAACACGTATACATTTTTTTGAGACCCCCTGCCAGAATCAGTCGTCTTTGGCACCTTGATTTTTTTGTTGTTGTACAGTGTTATTTATTTGCCTTAAAGCGGTCCATTCATTATACAATATTATTGCATATGTTATTGTACATATTATTGACGTTTTGACCTATACTAAGCAATAAATGACACAATATTTTCAAAGAAAATATTGGCAAATTTTTCTGACAGTGCAAAAGTAAATATAACACTGAACAGTGTTGCCACCAAATTACACAATTTTCTTGATTGTACAATAAAAAAAATCAAAAGTCTTTTGATTTGTCCCAATATATTGTGCCAGCTTCGAATATGACATACACATATTGGCTATATTATTGTACAATACGAAAATTGCACAATTATATTGCAAGTGGATGAGCCGCTTAAAACTCCCTCTTTTAATATAAATTTCATATAAATCATACGCCTACTTAAACAATTTAATTAAAATCAATCATACGCTCTCTTGTACTAAAAAAAAAAGAGTTTTCATTACTAATTAATTGCTGATAATTCAAATATTTCTGTCAACATAATTCCAATTCACTTTCAGAAAAAAAACACACACACACGCGCACACACACTTTTAATTCAATTTAAAAACAATTTTATATTACTACATAATTATAACAGATGTATGTAATTTGTTTATAGTAATTAAAGCTCATATTGAAAATATCTATCTTTTTTTTCAGTTGCAATAAACTTGTCATATATGATGAGTGATTAAACGCTCATTACACTTCAATATATATTTTTTTAAATAAAGTAAAGATATAACTGTCAATATAATACAATTGTCATTTTTATTTAGTTAAACTAATTTATTTATTAAATGCATTAATAATCACTTCAATTTTTTAATTACCCAAGTGTTTAAATTGTTTATCTGTTCAGATACAAGAGAAGTTTAAATATTTATTGAGCTTTATTTATTTATTTTTTTTTAATGTAATTTTATCTTGCCGGTAGACAGTTAGTTAGTCTGTTTGTTTGTTAGTTTATTTGTTTGTTTTTTCTATTGGAATTGTTTAAATATTTAGAGATGTTTTTAGACATGGTTGTTTAGTTTTCAAAAAGAGAAGCAAACGCAAAAAGCAAATCAATATTAACAGACATTTAAGAAATGAAAGCAAATGAAATGAAATAAAATCAATTCAAATCAAAATTTGATTTGATTGATTACACTAGTTCACAAAAAAAAATTCACCTCAAAAATTAGATGTTTTTTAAGCTAAATTGGGGCTGCTGAACACGAATATGGCATTAGCTTATTTTTTTTAAGAACCGTTTTCGAGATATTCGCGAAAAACTAGTTTTTTTGCAGTTTGTAAAGATATGTTTTGCAAAAATCTTGAGTACTGTTTACTTGAATTGAGCAAATTTGGTATTGTTAGATAGATATGTTTTTCCTCTTTCAGTTCATAGTTATACTGTGATGATCAGATACAAATTCACTGAATTACAAGCCTTTATATTGGAAAAAAAGAAATTATTTTTTGCGTTTTTTCAAAATTCATCATTTTGAAATGCTCCATTAAAGCAAACAAAAATTTTTTAATTTTTGTTTTGACCCATATATTAAATAAAATTTTGTTCTCAACGTGCAAAAAGTCAAATTTTTAGCATCGGGCAAAAATTTAGAAAGTTACAATAGATTTAGTGAAAACATCCGAATTTGAATTTTAATAAAAAAAATTTTTGTATAGAGTATGAGTATAAGAAAAATGCCAGTGGGGCAGAATGAAATATTTTGGAAATATATCAACCATTTCTAACTCTTTAGTCTGATCAGTATAAAATTGGATACATGGAGATATCAGAGGAGTGTTCTTATTAGGGATGAAACGATACGCCGTTTTGCCGATCCGATACCGATACCGATATTTAAAAATAAATATCGCCGATACCGATTCCGATACCGATACGAATATTGAAATTGAGTTCAATATTCGATCAACATATTTAGATCAAAAAAACTCAAGTGCAATTTTTTTATTATACAAAATTACATTGTAAGAGAGAATATTTAAAATTGATTTTAACCCAGTATAAAAAATTGGAAGTAATTTTTAAGGAGCTACATTTTCTTTGCTTCCAAAAAATCTATATTAAAAATATGCAGATAATTAGTAGGAAAGCAAGAAAAAATTTTTAATTCCTTTATAATTTTAAAAAATACTCGCCATGCTTTTTAAAAAATCGATTTTTTAAAGGACATTTATCAACTAATATTCTTCTAAATAACTTAATAGCTTAATTATTAAAACTCTTCTAAGTTTATATTTATTCACCTAAATTTACATGAAAATAAAGTTTTTGAGGGTAATTTTTATCCTTTTTCCTTGAGGAAAAAATCATTATAGAAGACCGAAAAAGAAATTTGTCCTAGCATCGCTTCCAATTCGGTGATTGGTAATCGAAAAACAGAACTTCTTTCAATGGCAAGGATATGTAAAACTGATTAGGAATTATCCAAATTTGCAATACTTCCGGATCGCGAATTCTACATTTTCATGACTTCTTTGGAGTGTCTTTTTTTGCTAAATTAAGATTTAAAAAACAACGACTTGAATTTGAATTCATGGTAAAATTAACAAAATATAAATAATTTTTTTACAAAATAAAATTGATATTAATAAGATTTAAAAAATAACGAACTGAATTTAATTCATGGTAAAATTGAATAAAAATAAATTATTTGTTAAAAAAGACTCTAGAAAATTTTTAAAAAGTATTGTCGTATCGACAGTAAAATATCGCCGATACCGATGTATCTGAAAATCTGAAGTATCGCCGATATATCGGTGTCGGTATCGGTATTCGTTACATCCCTAGTTCTTATTTAATTAAGGAAGATGATCTTCCCATATTTCTCAGGCTCAGAGGTATGAGGTGCAAAGTAGTGCATTTCGGTCATGTAAAATTTTTCAACGCTTGTCATTTTTCTGTTTCTCACTCGATTCCAAAAATTTCTTGTGTCGTTATATACCTTGTAAAGTTCTAAAAAAGTCTTTGGTTAAACAAATATCTTGTATAGTTAGTGAGGTATACTCATTTTAATTTTAAAATTTCTCAATTTTTTAAATCCTTGGTCCAGCATTTTTAAGATATCGGGTGCAAATAAATAACAACCGATTGTCACAATTATTTCTTTGTTAGTTATATGACCAAATTTCGAATAGTTAAAAAATAGTTGATGGAATAGAGTGGGAAAATATACAAGCTTTAATTTGAAAATTGAAAAATTTTGAATTTATGACAGTTTTTGTCCAAAAATAGACATGATTCAGAGACATGATTCAGAGACATGATTCAGAAACATGATTCAGAAACATGATTCAGAGACATGATTTTAGAAAAACAACTTAATCGAATTTACAATTTTTGGTGGGCATGCACTCATTTGAAATTGACTTATTTTATAGATTTATTGGAACTTTCTTTGGAATTCTAATGATTGTCAAAAATAAATCATAGTTTTAACATAAATTTCTATATAACTACAAAATTTCATTGGAAAATATCAATAATGAACGATTTTATAGCATTAAGAAAAATTTTAATATGCACAAAATACCACATAGCACCATTTTTCCACTTGTTTTGCCGTAAGTCTTTCATAAAAATTTTAATTATAAAAATTTGAATACAGTGTTGAAAACTACATGTAATTTTGGTAACTTTGATATGCGATATGTCGCCCTTTCTTTTCCAAACGAGTAAAAGTAATGGAATGGAATCAAAAACTCATACTGATCTATGAACCAACGAATGAAAATTAAAATTTTGATGTGTTCACTTAAAGTGTTGTAACTTTCTCATATTCGGTCCGATGTAACTAATTTTACGCTTGCTATATTTGGAACAAAATTTGCTTTAAGATGTGGGTCTAAAATAAATTAAAAAAAAAATTATTTTGCCTTACTGGAGCGACTTAAAATAGTAAATTAAAAAAAAACATGGAAAAAATAAAGTTTTTTCAAATCTAAGGACCTGTAACTCATTGAATTTTGATCCGATCAACACATTTTGAATATGGGCTGAAAGAGGAAAAACATACCTATGCAACAATGGCAAATTTGCTCAAGTCAAGTATACAGTACTCCAGATTTTTGGAAATAGCCTTATAAACTGCAAAAAAACCACGTTTTTCGCGAATGTCTCAAAAACGGTTCTTAAGAAAAATAAACGAATGCCATATTCGTGTTCAGTGATCCCAAATTACCTTAGAAAATATTTCATTTTTGAGGTGATCGCAAAAAGTTGAAATTTTGTGAATCAGTGTTATCAAATAAAATTAAATGAAATAAAGTAAAATAAAATAAGACAAAGTGCTTTTTTAAGCCTAAAGTTGCTAATATTTCATTCAGAAGGAATGAAGGAAAGGAAGCCAGAAGGAAAAATGTAACTGTATTTCATTCCAACATACACCGCAGAACAAAACAAAGTTGTTTTCGGAGGCCACAACACCTCCTCTTCAGTGTTCATGTATAATTCATGTCTTTCGCCACTTTGTACTAAGTTTTTGCCATTTCAGTTATATCATTTCATAATAACTATAATGAAAACATTTATGAAATTTATTTGACATATTGTCATAATTTTAATATAATGAAAAAGTTTTGTATTTTATTATTAAAAAAAATCGCATGGGATAATATCTTTATTCATACACTGAAACCATTTAGTGGCTGAGTTGAGAATTTTATTTAATTGGTATGAAAATATATATATGTATAGTTGAATATGTTTTGAAAAAATATCGCATACGCTAATTTCTTTTTAGGGTTCCGTATACCAAAAGTGTAAAGGAACCCTATTGCTTTCGCTACGCTGGCCGTCTGTCCCTCTGTCTGTCTGCCACAGGCGGGTTTTTCGGGAACCGTAAAGGCTACGGAATGTGTAAAACTTTAGCCGCTACAACAAAAAATATATGCTAGCTAAAAATTAAAGGGTGTTCTAAGGCGAGCAACGAAAAATGTTGAAATACTAATGTAATATACAGACACTTACATATATATAGGCACTTTAAATTTTCAAAGTTAGTGTTAATTGGTGTAGCCTGTAGAATAGACTACACCAATTAACACCGATATTAAAACCAACAAAAACTAAAAGGTGTTCTATGAGTTACAGTAATTTGTACTATGTAGCTTAGGCAACTTTCTGTATCTTGAAAACCGTAAGAGGCACAATCTTCAAATTATAAAAAAATTCCGATATTAAAAAAAATTTCTAAAAAAATGTAAAACCGCTAAAATGAAAAAAGCGCTTAAAGAAAAGAAGCACCAAAATTAGAAAATCGCTAAATCGCAAAAAATCACCAAAGCTTCGAAAAAATCGCAAAGAAATTAAAAAACCCCAAAAAACCGCAAAAAGAAAAAGCACTAAAACCTAAAGAAATCGCTAAAAATAAAAATATCGTCAAAAAACGAAAAAAAAAATGCCAAAAATGAAAAAAAAACACCAAAACGAAAGAAAATAAATCAAAAAATAAAAAAACGTTAAAATTAAGAAAAGCATTAAATACCAAAAAATCGCTAAAACGAAAAAAGTGTCAAAACAAAAAAAAAATTTCTAAAACTAAAAAAAATCAGAAACAACCGAAAAAAGCGCCAAAACGAAAATAAATCGCTAAAACTAAATATATCGTCTAAAAGCGCAAAAAAGTTAAAAGTAAGCCAAAACGAAAAAATCACTGCTACTAAAAAAAATCATCAACAACAGAAAAAAATTTAAACAAAAAATCGCAAAAAAACAACAAATGCAAAAAGCACCAAAACAAAAAAATATCGCTAAATCAGCAAAAAAAAACTTAAAAAATAAAAAAACTAAAATTAAATGAAAAATCAATATGAAAAAATTGCCAATGAAAGAAGGACAAAAACCAAAAGGGGATATATGAGTATTTGTACGAAATCCTTCATGTGCGAGCAATTTTGCTTAATTAATTATTTCTCCATTTTCTAGAAAATTTTCAACTTTATTCTATCTAAATTAGAAAATTTTGTGCAGCTAAATTTTAAAAAATATCACATGCAATAGTTTTTATCTTTATACATACATTAACAGTATTTCAATTTGTATTTATTTCTAATGCAAAAATATGTGTAACTGGAAATACATTTTAAAAATATAGCGCTTGTTATAATTTTTTCTTCATACATTTAAGCATATTGATTTTTTTAAGAACCCGAACTCAAACCAAAAATAATTAAATTTATTTTTATATAAGCCCATACAGTTCGAATAAACTCATTACTTAATATTAGTTATTAAATATTTAGAACATAGTATCTCATGCGATAATTTGTTATTGTACATATTTTGAATTACATTTAAGCTGCCTTTACATCTATTTATTTCTTTAAACATTTATTCTTAAAGCAATTTGTATTGCACACAGGAATTTTGTGGTTACGTAAAATAAAAATCGTTATAAATACGTTTTGAAAAAATATCGCATGCATTATATTTTTCTTACTACAATGGAACATTTTTGTAATCAGTTTTCTACTTTATTTAGTTATCATAAAAAATTTTAGTTATTGTTTATAAATTAATATCTCATGCGATAATTTGTTATTATAGCTATTTTGAATGGCGTTTTGTACCCTATTTAAGTTGTTCTTACATCAATTTGTGTCGTCATCTGATTTAAATTGCTAACTCTACGGGAAAACAGCTGCAATTCAGATTTAAAATTAAATAATTAAATGCAAAAAAGGTTATATTTTCAACTGAGCCCAGATGCAAGCAGAAAGAATAAAGTTGAGATTCAGATTTCAAACTAACTATATGCGAAAAAGGTTCTACTTTCGTCTGAGCCTAGATACAAGGCTAAAAATTAAAATCAGATTAGAATTTAGATAGTGTAAACTTAATTTTAGCTATGATGAAAATAGATATGTAAACAAATATATACTTAAAATATTAAAAAAAATATCTCATGTGATAGATATTTTCCGAATATTAATCTCACTTTTCCTAAATTTTAAGTTTATAACAGAAATATATGGTTAATCAAAAACATATTTGGAAAATGGAAATTTTGAAAGGGTAGATTTTTAAAAGATACAAGACTACAGTTGATCGGTAAGCTAACAATCAACTATGTATCACAAAGTGCACTTTTATCGCATGCTACATTTCATATATAGTAACGAAAAGTAATCCCGTTCGTTTCTTAGTGAATTAAAAAAGCCCTGTAATGGAAGATGTTTTTCCTCATAGGGAACTTTTTGCTATTTTTTAATAAATTAGTGTATCAAGTTATTTACTAAGTAAGCTTATATTCCAAAAATGAAATAGGGTAAAAAATAATTAGCTTGTAAAAAAAGTCTTAATAAAACCTTTAGTGAGCCAGGCGCAGATCCAAGGGAGGGGAAAAATTAATATTAAGGCTTCCCACCACACCAATAAAATATATTTCCCCCATTTCCATTTAATTTTTAAAAGAAATTTTTTGTAAATATGATATGTTTCATTTAAATATCTAACCAATTATGGCGCACACTGTTTAATTCAAGTTGAACCAAATAACATGATTTCTTTTTCAAGTGTTCAAGCTTGGGTTTGATTTATTTCTTTACCAAACAATACGTTTTAAAACTAGTTTTTTTTTATGAAAACAAATTTTAAATACATTATTTTTTTCTACCATAATTTATTTGCTATAAATTTGCCAATTGTAATTTCCATTTTAACGCGCCCACTATTATTTCATACCGGTTTTTCTTAACTATTGTTCTAAATAATCGTAGCGTGTGTTTGGTTTAAGTTTTAGCAACTTATAGAAAAAAGATTGTATACATAAAAAATAAAAATAGTTTTAGTTATTGCTGCTAATATTAATAATAAATATAATACAATACATTATTATGAGCAACAGCCGACATTAAAAAGTTTAATGGCTACTGTTAAATTATGTATTAAACAAATTAGCAACTGATTTGTCGGCATTCTTTGGTGGGTGACAGACGCCAAACAACGCCTACACATCTGTTTGATTGTACATACTTACAGAAAACTAAACAAAAAATTTCATAGTAAATTAATTTTTGTCAAAATTTATTTATTTTAGTGATAATTATCACTATTAACCTCAACAAATTAGATTTTAATCAAAAAATGCTAGAAGCAATAAAAATCTATTAAACATAAATTATTTATGATTTGTTTATTAAGTAAAATAATGTTTAAAATAAATATATTTTGGCTATAAAAATTTAGCAAAAAAAAAAGAAGAAAATAAAAGTAAATAAAATTAAGAGGCAAAAAATAATGAAGAATACTGATGAAGTCTAAAGTGCCATAGAAAATGCATTTCGTTCTGCTGGCGTTTGCTGATTAGAGTCCCCAAACAGTGCTGTGATTTAGCCAAACAGAGGCAACATATGCAATTTACGTTTGCAAACTTGTTTGTGTTTCAAACAGTGTTGTCAAATTAAAAGATTTTTCCTTAGATTCAGCGAATTTTTGTTCATTTAGAGGAGAACTTAGGAGTTGACAATTTTTAAGAAAAATTTAGAGTTTAAAAAAAATTCTCTGCGGTAAATTTTGTACAAATTGTCTTCAACATACTTGTCCTATGACTAGTAAAAATGGTCGTGATACAATATGTTCCCGTGTCGTGAACAGCTAAAAGAGAATATATCATTTAATTAGAACAACACTGTACCGGGAGGTTTTTCCCAAATCAAAAATATGTACTTCCTTAAAGTACTGTAATTTTACGAGAAAGAAACCATCACAGCACAAGTGCCTCAAGCTTCGTTTCAGAATCTATCACTGAGCATCTTAATTATGTCAATTGACCTCCTCCAATAACAAGGTCATGTAAAAGTGTCAGGTCTGTCTCATATAAAGTTCCAGAACTCGAACCGCTTTTGGAAAGCAGTCATGTGATTTGTCTTGTGACAGGCTCTCTTCCCTCTAGGACAGGCGCAGGCAATGTATAGACGTGAGCCACGACGTTTGCCGACTACTTTTCGGCTATTATTAAATTTTACATGTACACAGCCGACAATTTGCATGTACACAACGCAAACAATCAAAGTAAACAACAACAAGAGCACAACAGTCATTTGTACCCATCAACAAAGCAATTAAACACCAACACACTTAAGCAATACATCTTTTCTCATTTATTTAGTTTTCTCTTTGCCTGGCTCTGCTCTAGGGTCACATATAGGCTGACATCACAATAATGTCGTGAGTTCAAAAGCGAAGACACTTATCATAGTATCGATAGCTAATTACACTGCGCAACACAAAAAAAATTAAATGGCTCTAACGCCTGATTGTAGCAGAGGGCACCAACAAAATGTACACATCTATCGGCGTTTTGAAAGTTTACATCTAGGGACCTACTTTAGGGGGAGTTAAGGTTCCCCCGCTTTTGCACATTGTTATAGTGACTCGGCAAAGGAAATCTAGTAATCTTTACTTTTTAGGCTTAAATGTGTGCAACACTTTTATGTAAAACACCACGAGGAATACTTTTGTGGAACATATTAACCCTCTAACTCTTCGTTGTATGGGTGTTTTTGTCTCTTTCTTAAATAAAGGGGCAAAAAACTCCCCTTTAGCCATGATTTAGTGGGCTAATATGCTTCAGAAAAATATGCGCCATAAAATTCTACTACAGGCTTTTAAATACACCCCAGCACCTGTTTCAACTTGAACGCCAGAAATCATCTAAAACTTAAAATGTGTTTTAGGGCTAATTTTGTTATTTATTGAAAATTAGTATTCGGCAGAGGTTATTTTGTAAGGGTTACATTTAAAGTATAAGATATGCTCAGCACTTTAATGTAAAAGACCACGGGGAAAATTTTTATAGAGCATTTTAACCCTCTAGTTCTTCGTTGTATGGTTCTTTTGGTTCCTTTCTTAAGAAAGGGACAAAAAACTCCCCTTCCTACAAAAATGTTTGCCCTAAAATTCTACTATAAGTCTTCAAAGACACCCAACCTCCAGACTTAACTTGAACGTTAGAAATCATTCATAACTCGAAAGGTGTTTTAGGGTTAATTTCATAATTATTCGCAATATACACAGAAAAAAAAGAAGATTTGTAAATACCATTAATTTTTTCGTTATATTAATTAAATAATTAATTGATTTTAAACCTACAACGATTTTTGTAAATAAAATTATGAAATTGTAAGTTAAAGGGAAATCAGAAAAAAAGCTTTTTAACAATTTTTTTTTGTAGATTTCAAAGTTATTTGAATTAAAATTAATGTTATATCAACAATGTGAATTGTTGCTTTTCCGAACAAATTTTAATGTTTTTTAATTTTAACAATATTTTTTATACACAATCACCACAACCCTGGAAAAGACTTTTTGCTTGTCTGCGAAAAACACTAAATGTCTTTGGATGGAATCGAACCGCCAACCTCTGAACTAATAGACTAACGTTCTTACCTCTCAGCTACAGAGCAATTCGTTATTAAATACGCAAATAATGAATACACATAAAACTTGATTTGTTTTGTTTCATTTCAACAATGATGATTGTTAATTTTTTTAACAAGTTTCAACAAAAATTTTAGTTGGTATTTTTAATCAAAAAATATTGGTTAGTTCAGTTTGTTGAAAAAAATTTCTTTGTTTGTCGTATCAACAACTGCTTTCACTTTACAGGAAATTCGAGAATTTTTATTAATGAAAAAAAAAAATTACAACTATATTTTGCTTCCAACAACCATATATTGTTTGACGCAATCATAATATGATTGCCATAACCATGTTTCAGCCCGTTCTCTTTTCTACATGTGGTAACTAGAGTTTAACTATTTTCAAACAACTATAATGTATTTCGTTACAACAATACATTGTGGCAAAGAACATAATATTGTTCACATTGGCATGCCACAACCATTTCTTTTCTCTTAGTGTATAAATCTCTTCCAGTGGCAGTAAAGGCTATTATAGTAAAGTTTTAGAGAAGCAAAAACGTGCAAAAATTCCAAACAGTCGTTATTTTGCTGCCTAGATTCTTTCATTGATAAATTAAAAAAAAAAATTTTTGGCAAAAATATCAAACAAGAGTCACAAATTCAGTGGCTTAAACAAAGAATGACAACAATAATTAAATAAAATTTATTAATGCATCCTCATCACTAACTTCAAAAGACTTTAACTGGCTGAGTAGTTTAATACTCGAAATATTCATTGAAACGCCAGATAAAGAAGATGATGATGATGATGGTGACTGAAAGCATAAATTAGCTGCATGATTAAATGAAAAACTGCCTGAATAAATGACTGACTGGCTGGCTGTATGCCTGTGTTGCTGGTATTTATGTGAATGATGTCTCGTCGTACTCGTATCAGAAGACATGAAATATTGTTTTAAGCAATTCTGGTCTCTGTGTATTTTTCCTTTTCAAAATTATTTTGAAACTTTTCGTATTTAATTATTGTTTTTTTTTCATTAATTTTCAGCAATCAGTCTTGAAAACATTTGTACGTCTGTCTGTTTGTCTGTCTTTTCGTATGTTTATTTGCCAACAAATTTTGCGAGCATTGTTTTGAAAATTTTGTAACATTTGACATTTTCTTATTAAAAAACAAAAAAAAAAGATATTTTTTCACAAGCAGCCACATTTTTAAAATTTTATTTTTTGTGGTTTTTTTAATTTAGCGTAAAATTGTTTTAATTTAATTTTTGGCTATTTTTTTAAATTTTATTATTTACAAGAGAAATTAGACAAACATCATTGACGATTACAACGTGATTTGCGCGAATGTTGTTGATGGCGCTTTTGTGATTAATGGCCATTAATTAAAAAGTTTAATGAAGAATAAATATTAATCAAAATCAAAATGATAATTTTAATGTCTTTTTTATTTTACATAAAGTTGTTTAAATTTAGATAAAATAATTATGTTTGCGTACTTGATATACAAGTTATTGAAATATCGAAGGTAAGAGTATTCATTTCATAAGCAAGAAAGATAAAGCAGGGAATTGCAAAGTATTATAGATTTAGTAGTCGGCGAATTTTAAAAAGTAAATTTTATTGACTTTTATTGTTGTGCTAGTTTTTGGCAAAATCAAACCCGGCGTAGCTAGTTAAATATATACGCCGTACTTAGTATAATTTTAATCTTTATTCATAGTTTTTCCTTCTGCCCGTGAATACCTTTAATGTTTAGGCAGACTTAACATAATTGTTAACTTTCTTATGATTATTATTTGTTGCTTAAAACGTGTTTAGCATAAATTGTTTTAAATTTAAATACCCGAACGATATTTTCTTTAATTTTATTACCGCAAAGTGATTGTTATGGGGTGTCAGTTAGAATGCAAAAATTATATGACTGTATATGAAAAAGAAAACACACAAAAATTATACATGAAATAAACTTGACAGTCATTAGTAAAAAAAACAACATTGCATTAGCTTATTATAGAGTGATTTATTTAGTGTTTGGTTTTTTAAATAAACAATTAAAAAAAATCTGTAGGTATTAATACCTGTTACACTGTTTTCCTATACCCAGAAAAAAGATTGGTTGGAAAATGGTTAGGCCGATAAAATATTAGTTGAATAGACTATATTTCAACTCACGCTATAAATTTTCTATGAATCCAAAAAACAATCCATGTTCATCGTCTATATAATTAATAGACAAACACGTTTTTTAGACCCCTTTTACGCCCGTAATATTAAACCGATTTTGATAAAACTTATACCATTTTAAACATATTTTTTCAGAGAAGTGTACAAGTCATATTTTGCTAAAATCGATTCAGTATTTTGGGAGCTATAAGCATTTAAAGTTGCTACTAATACATACGCACATAGCACACATGCATGTGTTAGCTTATAGTTATAATCAAACTAAGCACGTGTGTTGGTTGGTGTGTTTGTTGGTTTTGCTTTTGCAAATATTCATGTTGTTATTGGAATGGTATAAGACAAAATTCGGTTGGCAACAAATTCGGTTGTCTCAACGAATCTGTTTTCTCTGTGTAGTCAAGAGTTGGCTCTATTTTTCGTTTTTAGACGAGTAATTTGCATTGACTCCTCCAACATTTTTATTTGAGGTGTTATTTATATTTCATAGATATTTTTATTCTATAATTTGTATTACACATATCTGGTCAATCATGCTAATCCTGTACTATAATTATAAGACTTTAAGTCTTGTTGTATAGGAATACGAATAAATTGAATTAAACTAAACAGCAGGAGATTTAAATCTACTGTTTGGTTGAAAAAGAACTAAACAATTTTATTTTAAATGTTTTTATTTTTGTGTTTAAGGGTTAATAAAGTACTGGGCACAGGGAATCTTGCAAGCTTTACGCAAGTATAAAATATGTTTAAGACTTTTATGTAAAACACCATGATAAACATTTGTTTGAAACATTTTAACCCTATAACTCTTCCTTGTATGAGCCTTTTTGTCCCATTCGTAAGAAAGGGACAAAAAACTCCGTTTCATCGTCAATATAGCTAAAATGTCGTCATCGTCAATATAGCATAATAAAATTCTACTATAGATCTTCAAAAGACTTCAAAGCTCAAAACTCAACTTGAATGCCGAAAATAGTTCCAAACTTAAATTGTGCTTAAGGGTTAATTTCTTACTTATTCACAATTATTACTCAGCATAGGTAATATTTTAAATTTACATTTAGAATTTGTTTAGTGCTTTTATATAACACACCACGAGGATCATTTATGTAGAATATTTCAGTCTCCTATATCGCCGCTTAAGGAGATTTTTTTAGCCCTTATTTAAGAAAGGTACAAAAAGTTTCATAATGCAAAGAGTTAAACGGTTAAAATATTCTACTAAAATGTTACTTCTGGTGTTTTGCACAAAAGTGTTAAATACATGTTATTCGCTAAACATAAGGCTTACACGATTTCTTAGGGCAAGTCACTATAACTGTGTACAAAAGGGGGGACATTTAACTCCCCCTAAAAAGATTTTCAGACCCTCTACCATAATCACTCGCTAAAACCTTGCAATTTGAGAAAAAATTATTTTGTTGTACAGTGTTACCAGCAGAGAAAATATATTGTATTGCTATTCTCTTTGCAAAAGCAACATCCACAAATATACATGCATGTTTTGTTTACTTTTGTTAGCTTTAAGCTAATACATGCATGTGTACTATGTGGGCATGTATTAGTAGAATTTTTAAACGCTTTTAACTCCAAAAGTATTGAACCGATTTTAGCCAAAAATGGATTGTGCACATCTGTCAGTAAATAGCTTTAAAATGGTTCAAGTTTTGTAAAAATTGGCAGTATAATGTAAGCGTAAAATGCATAACAAATAATCGTATTGGCTATAAATTATATAGATAATAACATTTAAGAATCTATATTGTTTTTTCTAAATCAACATTCACAAAAGACCAGAAATTGAAGTAAATCCATGCCCTAATAATAAAAAAATCACTCTGTATTTGTTCTAATAAAAATTCAACTGAACTGGACACACACCCACGTACGTGTTAGAAATTTAATTATTTATTATTTTTTTTTTATTAAACATGTCTAATTTTCTGATTTCAATTTAAAGGCTCTTCTAACATTTCTTTTCTGCTGTATACATAGAAATAACTAAATTTAATTTCCTGTAAAGGAATTCAATGAAATAGTAAATATTTTGTCTAGGAACGGACCTACAAATAAATTTGTAAATAGAGACAAAAATATCTCAACAATGTCATTGAAAAAAAACCGGTTTATTTTCAGTGAACAAATTATTTAAATCTATAAAACAATTTGTCTAAAAATATTTACAAATTGTAAACAAAACAATTTACTAAATCAAACAAAAAGATTTACTGGATTTGCTGAAAAATATCAAACAATATTTTTGTCTCAGTTGGTAAAACAATTAGTCTAAAATTACTAACAAATATTAAACAAAATAGTTTACTTAATTATACAAAAATATTTACTGAATTTTTTGTAATATATCAAACAAAATGTTTGTCTGGTTCATTTATCGTCATCGTCATCCATTAAGCATTTATGAAGTATCACTTTGTTAAACGTGTTACAGTCTGAATGTTTATCTAAAGACTCTAAAAAAATGAATGAGAATTAATGCAACGGCATTAACGAATTGATTCACTCAAAACTCTTCAGTAAACAAACTTGGTACAATCGCATTCCTTTTGCTATCATTGTTGTTTTTGTTATTTTTTGTGTATGTCGTCATCGGGGTTGTTTTTTTACGACACAGTTTTTCTTGTTGTTTTTGGTGTTTGTGTCCTAAATAAGAGTCAAACAAACAAGTCATTGATTATGTAAAGAACATTTACTGAAAATGAAATTTATTTTTAAACAAACTTTTGTTTGAAAAATTTTTTATGATAATTTTTTCTGTGTAGTATTTCAAAATAAATTTAAAAAAAAGTAAATATTTTGTTGCATTTTGTTGCATTTTAAAGCAACAAGGAGGAAAAATGAAGAAAAGATATTCAGGTGTTTTTGTCTACAGTTTGTTTTTTTACTATTTGCTTAGTGCTTTCTGTGATCAATTGAATTTTTTATAAATTGTGACAAAATATTTGACACTTTACATGATTTTGTGTGAGTTTTTTTTATACGTTTGTTAAGAATACATTTTCTTTTTTGGGAACAAAAATTTATGCTAAAATATTCATAAAAAGAGTCACAAATATTTAGTTGACAATTTTTTATTTAAAACAAAAAAAAATTCATTTTAAACAAACTGCTACAGAGAAGTTAAGAAATAATAAAGTTATTAAAAACACATAAAAAATCGCCAAAAAAAGACAAACTTTATTTTTAAACTAAGACGAGTTTTGCACACAGACTTTTTGACTTGCCATTATTTAGAGGACGATCCCGCTCAAAAAGTATGCAGAGGGATAGTAACTCCAAAGAAGATAGATTAAAAAAGTCAATCTCTTTTGAACTTGTTAAACCGTTGAAGGCCTTTTTATTCCGTTCGTCCATAAATTCTAAAAAAATTCAATCAAAAAAAAATATTTGTATAAAGGCCGTATATGGCGGTAAGACAAAATTAGGCAAAAATCTATATTTACGCATTTATTTTTGGGTTATTAATATTGCAAAAACTTAATCTACAATAAATATGACAAAATAATGTGATTATAATCTTTAATTTAGATGAAATGATAAAAACATGCAAATTATTCAAATATCATAATTTGCAAATTTAAGCAATTTTTGAAAATTATTCGAGAATAATAACAAGTTAATGACGCGTTTTAAATCTTCCGCTTCTGATGATAGCGTGGGTAGGTAGGGTTCTGTTTTTCTTTTGCTTTCGATGAAATTGCTAGACGATATCTTCACCTAATATATCTGTGTTGTCACAAATCAAAACAGCTTAAGTCGAGTTAGATACAAAGTTAAGTTTGTTGAGCGATTGTCTCCATTGCTAACAATTTTTCTTGTTTGTAACTTTCTTAAAACGGGGCTATTATCTGACAAAATGATAAAGAAAAGTAAATCGATACCTAATTGGAAGGGGGTTTTTTCGACTTTAAACTGCTCTAATGAAAAATTTTAGGACGACTTAAGCGGTGACCACAGTAAATGTGCCATGATGTTGTGGTTTCGAACCCGACTAAACATGAGTGAAGAAGGTATTTTTTACCAAGCTCCAGTAAATTTATTTACAGTGTTATTTATAATTGCATTTATAACATAAATAAATAAAGTGAATTTATTTATTTATTTTTGCGTCCATTGCCTTTTTTGCCTTTTATTTTTCCTATTGACTTAATTTTTTGTTGTTTTTATTATTACATTAACATCAATAAATCGGTGTTATTTTACAAAAAAAAAAGTAGATTAAGTCAATCACCACAAATGAAAATAACATCGTCTTGTTAATAAACTCAACCGAAATAAAACGTTTCTAGAATTCTAAATTAATTCAAAATAACAAAAAATTTCGTCATAAACACAAGTGTAATGAACTGTTGAAAATAAGTTTTGCATAAAATACGTTTGAAATAAAATTCAAATTTGTGAAAAAAAAAGGATATCAAAAAATACTCTAAAACATTAAGACATTAACCTAGTGAAGCAGACAGAAGCTTCCAAAGAAGTTAATTAACATAATGAACTCATTTCTAACGATTTTTACAGCAGCTTTTCATTGCAAGAAGCGCAATTTTGTGACATTGCTATGCTGCAAGAAAAATGCCAAGCAGGACCACTATTTTTTTTGATGTGTTATGGTCCCCTAGCTACAAAAACAGTCGAAATTTTAATTTCTAAGGATACATTTTTTATAATTATTTTCTAAAATTTAAGATTTTTGAAGAGGCTGCTCCATTCGTTTTATCATAACTTGGAAAAGGATTGTCCAATTTTATTACAAAAACCACTAAAGAACTGGAAACGAAACTAGCTTTTTTTTAAACGAACACACATACTGCTTAAGTCTTTATCGGCTTTTCTGCAAAAATACCCAGGGTCTTGACAGGAATCGAACCTGCGACCTCCCGGTTAATAGTCTAGCACACTATCTGCTACACTACGGGCCCGTAGTGTACCCCCGTAAGCGAGAGATGATGCACTATAAAAAAGTTTGAGTTGAATAAAAAACTTCGTGTTTAAAAAACATGAAAAAACATAAATATCCGACCAAATTCATCGTGTGTGTGGTAAGTTTCTTCGTTCGCTTACGTTATTGCATCCTCGTAAGGCAGAGGGGATGCACCGTGTGCTTTTCCGCATCTTCGAAGCACTTCTAATTAATCTACCTGCTTCCATGTACCAAATTTATTTTTGCTGGGGGGTACCTTTAATATATTAAAATATTTTTTTATATGCTCAAGGGTTTCGAAATTATTCAGACCGCAATGGGCGGTACATCTTTACTTTCAGCGCATTTGGATCATATAGAAATTGTAGTCAAGAATCCACACTATACGAGAATATAAATCGCATTTTGCAATTGTATTTGTGGACTTTTTTAAAAAATTTTAACTCTTCGTAGTATGGGGCTTTTAATCCTTTTCTTGAGAAAGGTACAACAAGCTTCCCTTCAGCGACGATATAGCGTGCTGGAATGTTCTACAGAAATGTTCTTCGTGGAGTTTTATCTCAAAGTGTTGAACATATCTTATACTTTAAACGCAAGGCTTACAAGATTTTCTATGCCTAGTACTACACAGAAAAAACTAAATAATAAATATTTTGTCTATGAACGGACCTACCAACGAATTTGTAAATATAGACAAAAATACCTCAACAATTTCATTGAAAAAAACGTGTTTTTTCAGTGAACAAATTGTTTAAATCTATAAAACAATTTGTCTAAAAATATTTACAAATTTTAGACAAAACAGTTTACTAAATCAAACAAAAATATTTACTGGATTTTCTGAAAAATATCAAACAATATTTCTGTCTGAATTTTATAAACAATTAGTCTAAAAATGATAACAATTATTAAGCAAAATAATTTACTTAATCAAACAAAAATACAAAAAAAAAATTTTGTGTGTCATCATCATCATTAATCATTTATGAGATTTCACTTTCTTAAATATGTTCAAGTCTGAATGTTTATATAAATACTCTAAAAAAAATTAATGAGAATTAATGCAAGGAAATTCTCACCTCTTTTGTAAACAAACTTGGTACAATTGCATTCCTCTTGCTATGATTGTTGTTGTTGTTATTTGTGTGTATGTCGTCATCGGGGTGGTTTTTTACCACACAGTTTTTATTGTTGTTTTTGGTGTTTGCGTTCTAAATAAAAGTCAAACAAACAATTTATAGATTATGGACAGAACATTTACTGAAAATTAAATTTATTTTTAGACAAACTTTTGTTTGAAAATTTTTTGGTGATAAATTTTTCTGTATAGTATTGAATAAGTACGAAATTAACACATTTTGTTGAGTCTGAAGCTTGGCTGTTTCTTAAAAACGTATAATAGAATCTTAATGCAAATATTTTTGTAGAACATTTTATTGCACTATATCGCCGCTGAAAAGTAGTTTATTAACCCTTTTTTGAGAAAGGTACAAAAAGACCCATACAACGAATAGTTAGTGGGTTAAAATGGTGGACAAAAGTGTTCCTCGTGATGTTCTACATGAAAGATGTGAATATAATTTATACCTTAATCTTAAGGCCTACAAGATATCCTATGCTGAGTACTAATTGTGAATAAGTACGAAAATCACCCATAAACACATTTTAAGTTTTGAAGGATTTCTGGTGTTCAAGTTAAGTCTGGAGCTTGGGTGTCTTTGAAGACCTAAAGTAGAATTTTATGTCAAATATTTTTGTAGAACATTTCAGCCCGCTATATCACCGCAGAAATGGAGCTTTTTACCCTTTTTTTAAGAAAGGGACATGAAGATCCCTACAAGGAAGAGTTAAAGAGGGTTAAAATGTCTTACAAAAACTTCTGAACACATTTTCTTTAAACTTCCAAGAAATAAATGGAAACTAATTTAAAAAGCAGGGAAAAAAATTTGCTTCAAGAAAAGAGAATTTGGCTTATTCTCATTTTAAGTGTCCATTTCTTTTGTTTTTTTTTTTGCCAATAGGAATATTAGAAGGTAGGATTCATATTATAGCTTTCGTCTCATTCAGTGGATATTGAAATAAAATTTATATTTTTCGATTTAAAAAAATTTTTGTGTATTGAGCGTTACATTTTGTTTGGCGGTTGTTCTGGGAGAATGATTTATGCGACAACAATATACCACAAAAAATTAGTAAAGGTTTGAAAGCATTATGCATCTACTCTCTCAAAACAAAAAATTATAAAAATCATACGACGAAATTAAAAGTTATGAACACTTTTTCAATTCTGACTTGGGTTCACATGGAAAAATAAAAAATGTTTATCTTTTAAAATACATGACCGAAAAATAGGATAACTCTTCTTTCAGATAGGACCAATTTTATTAAAATCAACCGACAATGTTAAAAGTTATGTAAATTTTGAATAACTATTCGTAACAAAATACGATCAACTGAATACATTCTTCGAAAATATAACAGTGCGTTTTTTTTTACAGCAAATAAGACATTTTTCGAAACGGATAATGATAGACAACATTATCGGTTCTACTCTTCCTTTGCTGTTAACTTTTTTTACCGTCCTAAAATTTATAGATAAATTATAATGTTAACGTAACGCTCAATACATTTTCTTGTGAATTCAATATTTTTTAGAACACATACTATGTATAATCTTTGATGTATTCTAACATAAAAACCTTAGCTATTCACTAAAAAATTTCAATTAAATTAAAAAAAATGTGGATAACACTCAATACATTTTTTTTGTATACAAACCATGAGTCAGAAAACTTTTAAATATTCAGTAATACAAACCTACACCGTCATTTCGGTGTATGTTGTTAATGAAAGTTTAATAATTAAATTGAATAATGAAGCGTATTAAAAAAGCATAACGCTCAATACAAGAACAAATTAAAAAAATATATAATTTCTAATATTTTTCAAAAATTTTATGTCTGGAATAAGAAAAGCAATTGCAAATACTCTAAAATCGTTATAAATTTAATCTCATTTTTGGACAAATTCATAGTTTTTTAATGTGGGAAATCAACAGCATGCATTACGGACACGATATTTTGTATGAAGAGAGTATAAACAGTATTTTTGTTCTTCGTTTTTAACACATAACGGGACAGTCTTACACAAAAAAAAAAGACTTATGTACATTTTTTTTTATTGCTAAAGCAGTTTTCATTTTCAAATTTATGCGTTTATTTTATGAAATATTTCACTATATTTCCCTTTCAAGGGACACGAAAAATGCATTTAAAATGAGAATCACTCATATACATTATTTAGCAGTTAAGCTATTTTCTCAACAATTTGCCTCGCCTGAGCGTACAGTTTGCTATTTACAGTTTGATATTTTTAGCTTATAATATGCCAATATGTTTTGTAATTCAATGTTAATGGAATTTATTGTTATTCTTATCAAGAATTAGTATCTTCTAGTTGTCGTGGAAATATAAAACGCCTTTCAAATTTATTTAAAAAAAACTTTAAGGAAAAATACTACAGACATGCATAAACATGATATACAATATTGTATAGACGTAAATACTCTTACGTTTTCCTTTTTTTCCTTTCTTTTTTTCTTTCTTTTATTGATGTAACAATGAAATTTGCGTAATATATTTTGCATGATATTTTATAACAATATTCATGTTTCCTAATAAAACGTATGATCATTTCCATTAACAGGAAGGCAAGAGAAAATAAAATATACTTGATATATATTTGAGTGATTTACATTTACTATATTTTTTTCGTAAACTTTCAAATTATAGTAAAATATTTTATGTTAATACTTTTTAGTTTAGAATGTTGTTAACAAAGTTAGCTATTTTTTTAACATATATTAAATTTATTATTTGAGATATTCAGATCTGTCACAGAGCTTGTATAAAAGTGAACATATTTACATTTTCAAATTCGTAACGTTTTGGCTTTCAAATTTTTTCATAAAAAAAATTACATACCTTAAGGCGCCACTATGAACATACAAAACTTGCGCAGCTAATATTAATTTGTTTCTCCCAAAAGTATGCAAAACGAAATTTTTAATGCTGCTTTTGTTTGTGTATTTTCAAAATATTATTTCCACTTTTTTATTGTAGAGTGGAATTGAAAACGCAAATTCTTTAGTTTTCTAGAGAAGATAAACTTATTTTCGTTTTCATTTTCGTACCAGTTTTGTTTCTGTGACTCGCCTGATTCTCCCAATTTTGTTTTAAACAAGGATTTATTTGTTGGGGGCTAACAAATGTCTATACATATGCATTTCTTTGGTGGTCCATGAAATCGTCAGCAGACTTCAACCACACTTTTGAAAAGTTTCAAACCTCTGATTTTACGCACACTTTTGAAAGTCTATGTAAATATAAAGAACAGGTTTGAAACTTTTCAAAAGTGTGGTTGAAGTAAACCACCAATGAAATGCATATAGATATTGGTTAATCCTCAGCAAATAAATCCTTATTTTTTTAGTGAAAAAATTAAAACGAAACTACTGATGATACTCTCTGATGATAATACTGGTGATACTACTGATGACTTGTTCTAAAGGTTTCAAAATATAAGCATTTGGTTTTGTTATTACATAAAGGATACTATAATTTTTTCACTCATATGTTGTTATCCGTAGTTTTGTATATTGAACGTTACCTTTTCTTAGTATGCTTCATTGATCACTTTAGTTGCTGATATATGAACCATTAAATATAATATCAAATAATAGAAGATATTATGTTGTTGACTCTAAATATAAAATTTTTTGGTAACATTTATCCAATACCATCATTGTTTGTAGTCTAAAAAAGTATATTGAACGTTACTCATATTTTTTTATATCAATTAAAATCTTTGGTGTATTAATAAGATGTTATTTTCTAAAATTCCTCCAAGACTATCTATCCCAGTTGTTATATAATTTGTAGAGTGGTTTTGGAAAAACCTGATTTTCATTTTAAAAAATGTATTGCACGTTACTTTGACAAATTTCTTAATTACATTTTGGTTTTGAAAAAAGTTTCCATCAATCGCCGAATGTTACCCATAGTTTTTGAAATGAATTGAATATTGAAAATGTGAAATTCATGCAAAAGTGTATTGAACGTTACTTTGGAAATTTGCTTAAATGTGATTTAAGTTTGGGAAATCTTTCATCAATCGATCTTTATTTGTATCCTAAGAATGTATTTGAATGTTACCCATAGTTATTTAAATCAATTGAAATGTTTTTGCGTACAATTAAGAATTTTTCATTCTAATTGTTGTTTTCTCAGTTTACATCGAGTGTTTAGGAAAAAATGTGAAATTCGTGCAAAAGTGTAATGAGCGATACTTTGAAACATTTCTTAAATGTGTTGAAGTTTTGAAAAAAGTTTTTATTATCGTGAGTTGTATCCTAAGTTGTATCGTGAGTTGTATCCTAAGAAATATATTGAATGTTACCCATAGTTATCTAAAGAAATAGATTTTTGTTTTGCACGACCAATAAGTTTTTGTTTAAATTTACCGAAGATTATCCATCACAATTGTTGTTAGTTTAATTTCCATCATGTGCATCGAAAAAATTTGAGATTGAAAAAAAATTGTATTGAACGTTACTTATAAAAAATTTTATATATGGCTAGAATTTGCAAAAGGTAAAATCTATCGATTAGGGTTTGTAATCTTAAGTATATATTGAACATTAGCCATAGTTTTTTAAACTAATTGATATTTTTTTAAGCACAATTAGGAAATTTTTCTTAAAGCTCCTCGAAGATTATCAATTTTATTTGTTGAACGTTAATTTGTTAAATTGCTTAAATGTGGCTTGGATTTGGAAAGAGTTTTACAAGTGCTTAGGGTTTGAGTTTAAAAAATGTATTGAACGTTACTCATAGTTTTGAAATAATTGTAATTTTTTTTTTGTACAATTAAGAAGTACTTGTAAACAATTTTTGAAGGTTATCTCTATTGCAGTTAACATCTATAACTTGTAGTCAGATTTTGGAAAAAATAGAAATACCTGTAAAAATGTATTGAACGTTACTTGGAGAAAATTCTGAAAATTCTGAGTGATAAGTAGAAGTCAAAGGCAATGGAAAACAGAAAACGGTATAGAGTAAAGCTAAATCTCGATATAGACCGCCCTTAAGCTCGGATCCCACTATCGGCGCAATGCACCGATTTTCGTCGGCTCACTGCAATAGATCCATAGATAATAAAGCCAAATAGCTTTACTTCTTAACTAATTGAGAAACAAGGGCGCAATTGCACCACATTGCAGTGCTAATAAAGCCATACGGCATTATTTCGCAATTAATTGAAAAATAAGGCCATTTCGCTGTATTAACTATGGCTTCATTGCAGTGAGCCGACGAAAATCGGTGCATTGCGACGATAGTGGTATCCTAGCTTTACGCTTTTCTAGTCCAACATCAAAAAAATACATTAAAGAATTTTTATGATTTTTAAGAAATGTAAAAGAGATTATAAATTTTATTAACGAAAACAAAGATCACTTGAGAAAGATGGGTAACATTCAATACATAAGAACAGCTTCCTGTTTGGTTTGACATTAAAAAATTTAAAAATCTTAGGATTTATTGAGAAAAAATTGAAAATGTTTATGCTAAAAATGACAATCATCCATTTAGCAAATTAAATGAAAGTATTTTTTCCTAATAGAACCGCCCATATTATTGTTATTTCCTTGGATTTGTTTTGCCTGTATTGTTGTTGAAAGAAATTGTACGTGCTTTTGAGTTTTTATTTGTTAATATTTTACTCCTTTTTTCCTGCATTTACACATACAATTTCATGACATTTGTGTGTACGAGGAAAAATGTCATTACATTGTACGTGAAGATTTTTGTAACAACATATTATGTTACATTCATTCATTCATTAAGTCATTTGTTATTATTTCCTTTGGTACGAGAATACGTTTTAAATAAAACATGTTAAGCAATTAATTTTTTATAACCTTGTCATAAACATTTTATACTTTCAAATTTAACTTTCAACTTAATTTTATACTTTCTTAATCCTTTTGGTGTAAAAGAAAAATACTAACATCCTGGGTTAAGCTAAACCCATTTAAAGATGATTAACTTAAGGTATTCAAAGTAAAATTAATTCGTTTAGTGACCTAAAGTTAAAGTATGTTAGTGTCTTATGTTACAAGTATAATACATTTTTATACTGAGCTCTTATTTATTTTATAAATAAAAAATTACTTGGAAAATCAAGTCACGTAAATACTCATAGCGTGAAAGACTAGAAAGGTTCTAGACAAGCTTTGTAAAGTAACACAAAAATATATTATATTACCTGAACAATTTAATCAAATGAGAATATATTTCAATTATAATAAATACATTTGAAATTGCCTTTAACGAATTATGTCGAATATAATAAAATTTTAAATTACAATGCACAGTGGGTCTGTTAGCAAGGCAAATGATATTAGTTAAACAAATTCTATACTAAAGGTTGAATTTGTCGAAACATGGATTATTTATAGAACTGAAGTTAGACTTTTGAAGTAGCCTATGCAGATTCTGCCTAAATAGAGGTACAGTGGGCCAAAATTAAGCGCTTTTGGCGGAAAAATAATGCATGATAATCTATACTACACAGAAAAGACCAATCAATCCTTCCGTACTGAAATTAGTCCCAAGCGGTGTCAAAAGTACGGTAATCCCGGTTTTCCTGAAATCAAGTACAGAAAGATTGATTCAAGTCGGAATATTCAAGTGGAAAATAAAGAAAATGTAAAAAAATGGAAATATATAATTTAATAATCCTAGCATCTCATATTTCTATTAGCTACATTGGTAAAAATAAAAAATGTACGTTTAGAATGAGAATCACTCATGTATATTTTGTGTGGCATCTACTAGATAAAGAATCTTGTTATTTTGATTTGTTAGAATTTGATTTTGTTTTAAAGTGTTTTATGATCAGAAATAATCTCATAAAATATGCCGATTTAAATATGTAGTTGAACTTTGACCCTTTATGTAATAAAACTAAAATTTGGGCTCTCTTGTTCGAACATTCTTAAGAGGGAATTATACTATACTGAGTAATTCCATTTAGCCGTGTGTGACCATTTTACACATATTTTTTGTTACAAATCAAGAATATAATATTCGCAAGGACATTAAGCTTTAAGTCGTTGAATAACGGTTAGACACTGATAGAACAGGATTTCTGCTCAGAACGGTTGTCAGAAAGATGCGACGGGTGTTACCTTACAAATCTTAGTTTAAAGAATCATGAATTTCAGTATAAATTCAGTAAAATTTTAATTATATGGTACACAATAGTTTTGGTATAGATATGTATATGTTCATAGTGTTTTTAATTGTATTGTTTATTTACTGTTTGACAAAAAAATTATTTTTCTTATAAAAAAACCATTTTTAAAATGAGACGGGTGTGACCGATGGGTGTGACCGACGGGTGGGACCGACGGGTGTGACCTAATTCGAAGAAATAAAACTTAAAATTTTTTTTAATTTAATAAAAAGCAAAAAAGTATATTTTTTCAGAGATAACGGTTTTTATTAACAATGAGAAAGAGAATAAAAGAAAATCTGAAATAAATATTAAACATACAAAGAGGGAGAGCCAAATGTTTCTTGTATGATCATTTAAAAGTGCCTCAAATTGATTAAAAAATATTAAATAGTGTATTTTTTTATTTTTTCTATAATTCGCATTCTCTAAAAAACATCAATTGAGAGATTTTTATTAAAAATGAGAAAGTTATTTTTTCCTTGCATTGGGCCGTTTTTTTATATGGATGCGAGACCTGGAATATGGCACCACGTGACATACAATGCCTTCAGGTATTTCTTAACAAATGCCTCCGCAAACTCTTACGGGTTTTCTGGCCTGTAACAATCCAACAACCAACTCTGGAGGATGGCTCGTTTTACATGGAATCACTCTACTATATAGTCTATTAAAATAATTATCTTTCTGCTAAAATTAATAAGTCTATTAAAAAATTTAAAATAATTTGAATTCTTTAATAAAACCCAATTATTCAAATCAATATTTATTTAAATGCTCTTGAAGGTTTTCTCCTTTGAAGCTTTCAAATCTAATTTGTTCAACATATCAATTAATTAGTTAATTAATGTAGACTTTGATTTAAAAATTTGACATAAAATTTAACCAGTTTATTTTTAATACTTTTTTTTAATAACTTAAAACTTGTAGTAATTTCTTATTATTAATTCCTTTTAATATATTTCAATATATTTCTCTCTCTTTTGTTTTAGGTAAGAAATGCATGATGTTTGCTTGCTACACATCATTAATTTATTTTGATATTAAATAAATAAAAATGATCCAAATACTTAAACAATATGTCCTCCCATTAGTCAAAATTATCATAAATTAAGTTCGAAAACAAAAGCGAGAGTGAACCAATTTTTATGGCGATTTCAAAGGCGTAAGTTATTTAATATTGAAATAAATTTATAAAAATAGTATTAAGACTAGAAGGTAAACGGGTTTGTTTTGTTGTCTGCCAAAATGTTGCTAACAAGTTTGTCGCTATTTTTGCTTTTTTTATAACTTATTAATCAAAGTATATTTTTTTTTAATATTTTATGTAATTTTTATTCAAAACAATCAAAGATTAAAATTAAATAGACAAATTAAGTTTTTGTTGGCAAAAAATATTTTAACAAAACATTTTTGCAGACTGATTTGAAATTTTGAAAGTGTTAAATGTTGGTTTTATATATATGCTGGTCTTAAGAGATCTTATTTTTAGCACTTTTTTCTAGTTTAATTATAATAAAAAATTAACACGTGTTTTAGCGTGATTTTAAAAGTTATTTTAGTATAACTTTTGCTTTCATTTTCTACCTGACTGCAGCATTTTCAAAAAGGCGGCTGCTTTGGCTTAAATCTTTAATTTATTATTTTAATTTATTCTTTGTTTAATATTTTAAAATAAAAAATTAATAAAATTCTTTTAAGATTGTGTAGTGGCTGCTGCTAACATTTCGTCAGAATTTTATGATAATGACTGACAGACTGACTGCCTGAGCGCTTGAGTGAGTGCAAGAGTGTCAGTATCTGAATTACAAAACTAGTTTAACTAGTTTTAATTAATAAGAAATCAGCAAAATGTTGAATTTTATTGTAACAAATAAACGTAGTTGAAGACACTAGTTAAAATAGTGGGGGATAAAAATATAGCATTTAAAATTTTTTTTTCAAAAAGTTTAAAACTAAAACTAGCTCAATAGTAATGCTTAAGACAGGCACTTGTTTAATTCGAAAATATGCCCTTTTAAGTCCTTCATTACTAGGGTTTGGAAAGCGACTATAATCGTAATTGCGATTAAGCGCACCTTTTATTCGTAATCGAACCCATTAATCGCGCGATTACGATTAAAAATTTTTCTCTTTTTTAAGCAAAGAATTTATATCAAATGCTTTCTCGCCAATGAACTTTTTTTCTAATCTGAGATTCACTGAAACTGTTACAATTTGCATACAGGGCAAAATGCCATTTTTTTGCTGTCACCTTGATGTGACATCGACGACACCATTCATAATAGAGCGGATTGTCTAAAGGTTTAGAAGATATTGCAATTAAACTGCAGTGAGATTCAACCTAAGAAAAGTTTATTTATCTGTCAGCCTCGTAAAAACGTCTTTTGTAGCACTCATAAACCAATTAAAGCGATTAATCTTCGATTATTTGCAAACCCTATTCATATAAAGCTGCCTGAAATATTATTAAAAATTTCATCAAAATTATTAAGATTCTGAAATCTCTTAACCTCTGAACTTTTACTAAAAATGTTAAAATAATTGAGATCTAATGGTCCAGTCAAATAAGACATAATAAGGCCAATGGAAGGATATAATTTTCGGAGTTTTCAAAACTTACACAGTTGTTCACTGGTACATGGCTGATTCTCATTCTAAACGTACATTCTGTGTGTGTGTTTTTTTTCTTTACGAATGTAACTAATAAGTATGTGTATGAGAAGGTAGAATTCAGTTTTTGCTCATTCAATGGATTCTGAAATAAAACAATTTTTTTGATTTTTTAACATTTTTGTGTCTTGAGCATTACCATTTGCTTTCGCGGTTGTTCTGGGAATGATTTTTGGAAAAAAATGTACCTCAAAAAATTAGTATAGTGTTTGAAAGAGCTGTACATTCATCCACTCTGTAGAAACCAAAAAAATAAAAATTATACTAATCGCAGCACGAATATAAAAGTTATGATCACATTTTTCAATTTTGATTTGGCTTCACATGGAAAAATAAAAAATTCGTATGTTTTACAAGCTTTTATACATAGACAAAAAGTAGGTGAACTCTTCTTTCAAATAAGACGTATTTTAATAAAATCAATAAATAATGTCAAAAGTTATGTCAATTTTAATTAATTTTTTTTTGTAGCAAAATACGACATACCATAAATACATTCTTCGAAAATATAACAACCCACGGTGCCAAAGAAGCATAATTTGTGCGAAGAAAACCGGAATATTGTAAACAGATAATGTTTTTTATATCGTTTCTATCCTTCAGCTGATGTTAACTTCTCTTTAACGTCCTAAAATTTATAGATAAATTATATTTAACATTTTTTTGTTGAACGTTGCTCATTCTTTTTGTTTTAACTATTTTAAGCCTTTTTTGTAAAATTAAAAATTTTTTGCATCGGAAGTAATGTGTCTCAGTTGTTGCTTATTTAATTTGCAGTGAGACTTTGGGAAAAATATAAAATGCATTCAAAAGTGTATTGAACGTTACTTTGAAAATGTTCTTGAATATGACTTGGTTTTGTATTAAAAATATGTCTTACGGAAAATTTCATACCAAAGAAAGATGTAGATATACGGCAATGTTTTTTATTCAGGAACAAATTCCCGGGACTCCGTTCTTTTTTTCGGAAAAAAAATTCCAGGAAATATGTGCGGGAAATTCCCGGGATTTTTTTTATATTTTATTTGTGGGTACACATTTTTAGTGCTGCACTTATTTAGAAAAATATGAAAATAAAAGAAAAAATATGTATGTATTTTTGACCCCATTTTATTTGTCTCATATTTTATTTTTACATTTTTCTAAGAGCCCGTTGGGCCCGTTTTATTTGACTCATATTTTTATGAAAATTGCACTTAAGAAAAATTATATTTCGTAAACGATTGAAAATAACAAGAAGGCATTAAGTGGGCATAATAAAGAAATATATTTTCTGAAAATATCAGATTGTAGTTTTTATCTCCACATGGGTTTTTGAACTTTTTTCCAGAAGATATTATTTTAAATGAAATTTATTTGCTGGTGTTTAAGCATTGTCTATATGCAGTATTTCATTGGTGCTTTACCAAATCGTCAGTAGACTTCAAATATAATTTTGAGCAGTTACAAACCATTTATCTTTGAAAATTATACAAAGCCCAGCAAATAATTTCTTATTCGATATGAATCTATTTTAATTGTATAAAGGTGTAGAAAAATAAAATAGATTCATGTCGAATAAAAAATTATGTGCTAGGTTTTGTATTATTTCCAAAGCCTACTTTGCATATTTTTTGAATATCTTTTACATATTTGTCAATTCTCAAATGGTTTTTGAAAGTCTGTACATAAGATAAAGGGTTTGTAACTGTTCAAAATTGTGTTTGAAGTCTACTGACGATTTGGTAAAGCACCAATGATATGCTGCATATAGACAATGCTTAAACACCAGCAAATAAATTTCATTTAAAATAAAATTATGACAATATCTCAAATAAATTTCATAATGGATTTTAAGACAATGAAAACTATGTCATAGTATCAGCAGAGTTCCTTCTTCACTCAAAAAAGTAAATAAACAAATAAATAAATCAATGCTTTATGTATAACAGGTTTTACATGAGGTTTAATTGAAAATCGGTAAAACGAGAAAAAGCTGTGGAGTTTTCAGAAGGTCACTTTTCGGCCACTTAATTATTTCCGCTAAGTTTTGCTTAACAATATGAAATACTCATTACACTAATTTGAACTTTGACATTTTTAACATGCTTTACATTAAACAATTTTTATAAATTTTTATACGTTTCATTAAAATGCTTATGAGAAAATGAATGACAAACCATTGACCTTTGACCCTTAACCTTTTTAGTCAAATTAACTTGTTTCAAGTTTCGTAAACATTTTAAGCTTCTTAACATAAATCTTAATGAACATTTTTTAAGAATACAAAGTTCGCTTATCATTGACCTTTGACCTGGTTAAAGAAAGTTTAAAATAAACGAATTAGCTTGCGGTTCAGTTTTCTTACAAATATTAAAATCTTAACAGCAACAGGTGAACTTTTAACGTCCTGGCAGGTCTTTCTAACCCAATTCCGAGGCTCACATAGAATTAAAATGATTTTCATCAAATAAATAGCAGCACAATGAGCTGCGGAAGTGGAAAAGTCATTCATTTTTAGATCGTGGCCTCAGTTCGATTCATTCTTTAATTAATATAATAATTTAAGTTTTCTTTTAGCAGTTGATGAAAATTATTTTCCAGTTGCTCCTGTTTTGACCATCACTGTATTTTAATCTATTATTTTTTAAACAATAATTAAAAATTGTGTTAAATTTCGTATGTGGTTTGCTCAGTAGTACTTCTTATTGCGCTATTTGTTGCTGCCGCAACTCTTGTTGTTGTATTGTTGTTATTTTCTGCTAAAAAATATATAAAAGAAACAATTTAAAATATTGTAACTTATACAATTATTATGCAATTGTTGCTGGTTGCACTATTATGTTGCTATTTAACATTGAATTAATGAAAAACCCACACGAACACAAGATGATTTTGCTTTTAATTTTGTTCGTTTTTTTTTGTATTGTTTACTTTTTTGTTTCTTAAGGAAAGTTGAATAAACATTTTGTTGCATTATGTGTTGCACGTAGTAAAAACGTTTTTTTTTTCTTTTTTGGTTTTTTAATTGAAGAAAAACTGAAGCAGACAAGAAAAAAATTGGAAACAATTTTCTGCTTGTTGAGTTTCAATGTGAAGTGGCTCTTTTATTGGAGCAGAGTGCTAGAAAAGGGGTCATGATGATTTGTTGGTTGGTTGGTTGGTTGAAAATATGTGGACTTCAATTGTTTTAATTCAAGAGATTTGGTAAAGAAATATGAGAAGTTGAGGAAGGAAGTTGGGAGAAAAATTTAAGCAAGTATTTTTACGAAAATTTAAAAAAATATTTAAAGGGTTTAAATGATTAGGAACTGTAAAAAAAATGGCTAATGATGTTATTAAATAATTTGAATTGTTAAAAAATATATATGCGGCTATAACACAGAAAAAAAATATGTTTCGTTTTTGATAACAAAAATTTCTGTATTCAATAATTTTTTTTTCAAAATTCCTATGATAAAGAATTCCGCTATATTGATAACAAAATTATTTCAAAAGAAAAAAATTATTAATTAAAAATGATTTTAACATGCCTGGGATACGAACCAGAGCTTCCCGGACGTAAAGCATACGCTCTTCAGCTGAGCCATATCCCAGTTATTTTTTATGAGATTAAACTTGTTTTAAATACTTCTGTATGAAAAGAAAAGAAATAACCGGCATGGGAAAGAAATAGATACAATGAAATATTGTATTAAGTTAATGATAAATATTATTGAAATTCATGATTTTTTCAATAACATGGTCTTATCGAACATAACTCGTGTCTATTTTGTTATGTGAATGTCAGTAAATGGCACCGAAGAGTTCCATTTTTTATGCTTTATGGGGACTTTTTAATTTTAGCGTGTTTTAAGAATGCACATCAATGTTTTGAATAACAAAAATCAATGATTGGGGGGGGTAAAACAAAGATTTTTTGAAAATGCAAAAATACTGCCCGCGAATATTGGTCACAACCAGGGCTGTCAGTTATGGCGATTTCTCGCCAAATGTGGTGATTTTTCAACTTTATTGGCGTCCAAATTTTTGATTTGGCGACATGGCAATTTTTATGGCGATAAATAAATTTGTTGGCGATTTTTATGGCTATTTTTCAAAAAAATTTAACTTAAAAATTTTTATAATTCAGGAAAAATACTTTGTTGAAAGAGTAATTTCGAAAATAAATCCCTCCAAAACTAAATCAATGTGAATTTGATGCTTTTCTTATATTAATTACAGTCATTAATAAATTTTGAACTTCAAGAGAAAAATTTACAGGAAATAGCTTTTGGCGATTTTATTTCTACTTTTGGCGATTTCCTGCAAAATGTTTATACGATTATTTAAAAAAAAACTTATATTAAAAAAACCATTATATAAAAACAAAATTTACTATAAAATATATATCAAGAAAATTCCATAAAACAGGATTTGGGGACTTTTGGCGATTTTTAAAATCAATTTGGCAAAATAGACCAGAAAAAAATCTAACAACCCTGGTCACAACTACATAGCATAATGGTGCTGCCGCCGCGTATTTTTTAGATTTTCGATGTTGCCGTAATTATCCGGCTAGGTGCTGGGAAACTTCTGTAATTTTAAAGATTTTTGGCCTAGTTTTCAGAATCTTCAATATGGTTTGTGTCTTTGCTAAATGGTTTGTGCCTTGGCTAAGCGATTAATGACAGTGATAGCTGAAGGTGTCTCTGCTAATTATATAAATTTTGGGAATGTCCAATATGGTTTGTTTCTTGGCTAAGGTTTTGGTCGCAGTGATAGGTGAAGGTGTCTCTACTAACTATTAGCGATGAGTATCATCTTACTATCTTCCAACTAATAGTTGGTTTAGGTGCTGACTCCTTTTGAAATTGTCTTAATCTTATCATCTGGAAGTTCAAACTATTATCATTCTACTTATTTATGTTATTTGGGGTGTGCTGTAAAAAGCGCGTTTTGAGATCGTTTAATTTTCAGTAAAAAGTTTAACTAAAAAAGTGAATTATTGCAGGGTTTTAATTGGTTTTGATGTTTTTTTATTTTTAAGATGTTTCAGACGAACTTAAATTTGAATGCACTAAAACGTCCGATTAAGAGATCACGGATTTTCGTTAAGGGAAATCGCACGAATTCAAAACGCGCGTCTTACAACACACCCCAGAATCTGGGGTGTTGGTGCAAATTTTGCCGCTGGTGCTATTGGAAGTACTGCTGCTTCAACTTTTATTGCTATTTCTAGTCCTGTTGGTGCGCCTGAGTTGTTGTTTAGTACTGCTGGAACGTCGCCTAATGGCCTAATGGCGAGCTGATAGTGGTATGGATGATAATTATAGTGTTGTGGCCTCTGGCAGGAGGAATTAGAGGCAGAAGAAAAACTTCGTCGCTATCCATGAATGAGTTTAAAAGTATCACTGAGCGAGGTGTTGCCTAATTCGGTTGAGTATGAGGCTCTCTTGAAGAAACTTATAGCTGCGGCTAATGTTGCTGTCGCTAGGGCGCAAAATGCTGCTGCAGTGGTGATTTTTCGAGTTTTTGCGTGTTTTTTCGCTTTTGTGTTTTTTTTACATATTTTTAGTTTTGATGTTTTTCTTTTGTTCTGCCGATTGTTTTCATTTTGGCGATTTTTTCATTTTTGGGATTTTGTAGTTTTGGTGGTTTTTTGTTTCTAATTATTACCGATCATAACATACATCTTAATTTCAAAATAACAGCACCTGATAGAATACCCTTTAATGTTTACTTAGCTGCTTTTATTTCGCATTCGTTACTGCTAATTTTTAAATGTTGCATTAGCTGTGAACATTGCAAGAGTTTTCCTCTTACAGTTTTCAAGATAGCTGTGTCAAAATTATATAGCCAAACTTACATTGACTGATAGAGTACCCTTTAGTTTTTATTTTGTTTAAGTTTCAGTATTTATTGCTGTAGTCTGCATAATAAAACACTAACTTTGAAAATTTCAAGTGTCTATATATCAACTGTCTCTATGTTACATTAGGATTTCAACATGTTTCGTTAGAACACCCTTTAATTTTTAACTTTCTTTAACTCGAGATAGAAGCTTGTGAAAGATAGACGGACCAACAGACAAACAGACAGCCGGACGGACAGTTTATCGAAAATATGTTGTGCGGAACACTAAAAATTAAATGCCTTCAAATAAACTAATTAAATTTACTGAACTCTCTTGCCTTTTCTTATGCCTACAACAACACCAATTCAAAGAAGTATTGTTGTTCTCTTATATTAGTTGCAAAATTAAACACTTATAGCTCCCAAAATACTGAACCGATTTGTTGCGTATTTGTTGCGCAAAATATATGTATATTGTGCACATCTGAAAATATCTTTAAGCTGGCATAAGTTTTGTCAACATCAGTTGTATAATGTGAGTATGAACTGTAGCGCAAAAATCGTAAAATATTTGCCTCGTATGGTTTTAAATAAAAAAATCTGAACACTTCTTACTGCTAAAATGTACGGCTTACAAGATTTCCGATGCAGCCTAACAATTTGCTAAAGGGGGGATTTTAACTCCACCTAAAATGAGACTCTGATATAAAATTTCACATGTATTTCTTTTGTCCCCCTGCTAGAATCATTCGTTATAGCTTTGCTGATTCGGAAAAATATTAATTTTGTTGTACAGTGTTATCCATTATCTCCAACAATACTTGACATTTTATTGTGAAATTAAGATTCGAGCAAAATGTTTCAAGTTTGAAAGACTTAATTAAAACATAAAATTTTTAATTTTAATTTTATGTTTATTGAGAATACAACAAAAAAAACAAAAATTTTAACAACATAAAAGCATTAAATTAAAACAGCCATGACAGACAGACAGACAGCCACATCCACCGCTTGGTTAAATATTATCCAAACACATCTCCACAGCAAACAAACAAAATTAATGTTTTAATGCTTTTTCAAATACTCTCGCACTGACAGCTGTTGCTTGCATTCTGTGCTAGTGTGTTTGTTGCGCAAAAAGAGAAGGGCTGAGGGATGAACAAGCAGAGCTTTCCAGCTTAATCAAAGAAAAATATGCATCATTACAGCAACCGAAGCTAAAACCTCAATTGGTGGCGCTATTCAAATCAAAAAATGCTCTACAGTGTAGTAATCAAAAAGGGGAGAAATGAGGAGGGAAAATCTTCTAAATATATAAATCAAAAATAAAATTATGTAAATTAATATTTTTTTTTGATGGTGGGAAGGAAAAAAAAGCAAATAAAAAAAATGCCAGGGTGGCATTAATTAAAATGGGACTAAAGTATAAAGATTCATTAATTATTGTTTGACGTATTTTTTTTGTTGCACAACTAAAAATTATTAAAACAGGGATCAAATCGTTGCTTTCAATAACGAATTGTTTCAGAGTTTTTGAGTTTGCGAATATGACACACGTTATCGAACCATGAAACATATTGTTCGATAGAGGATGCCATAATCTAAAACCAAGAAGACTCGATTGAATCAAAAGCGATGATTAGACCGCAGACTTGAATTATTTAATTCAAATTATTTTTATTTAGAAAAGAATATAAGAAAACCTAATTACTTTTGACAACACTAACGCTGAACGTAACAGCATACTGTTTTCGAAGGTAGCAACATCCCCTTATAAGCGTTCAAATGTTTGTTTTTATTCATTTTTTAAGCGACTTCAAAAAAGAAGGAGGTTATCAATTCGTGTGTGTGTTCCTTTTTAGGGTTCCGATACACCAAAAGTGTAAAGGGTATTCTAAGGCGAGCAACGAAAAATGTTGAAATACTAATGTAATATGCAGACACTTATATATAGACACTTTAAATTTTCAAAGTTCGTGTTAATTGGTGTAGTCTGTAGAATAGACTACACCAATTAACACTGATATTTAAAACAATAAAAATTAAAGGATGTTCTATCAGTCAATGTAATTTTACTATGTAATTTAGACAATCTGCTCTATCTTCGGAACCGTAAGAGCTACGGACCTGAAATTTTCACAGAATATGTAAAACTTAGGCCGCTACAACAACAAATATATGACAGTTAAAAATTAAAGGGTGTTCTAAAGCGAGCAACGCAACATATTGAAATACTAATGTAATATACAGACACTTTAAATTTTCAAAGTAAGTGCTAATTGGTGTAGTCTGTAGAATAGACTACACCAATTAACACCGATATTTAAAACAATAAAAATTAAAGGGTATTCTATTAGTTATTGTAATTTTGACTATGTAATTGAGACAATATGCTGTATCTTGGAAACCGTAAGATGTAAAATCTTGAAATTTTAAAACACGCCAAAACTAAAAAAATCCAAAATTAAAAAAATTTTCAAAACAAAAAAAAACGCTAAAATGAAAAAAGCGCTTAAAGGAAAAAAGCGCCAAAATTAAAAAAATCGCTAAAACGCAATATATCACCAAAATTAAAAAGATCGCAAAAAAAACTAAAAAAACTTCAAAAATCGAAAAACTCTTCAAAACGAAAAATCGCTAAAACTAAATAAATCATCAAAAATGAAAAAATCGCCAAAAAATGAAAAAAATCACAAAAACGAAAAAAAAACGCAAAAACCAAAAAAGCGCCAAAACTAAAAAAAACGCCAAAAACCAAAAAAAATTCGCCAAAACGAAAAAAGTGTTAAAACAAAAACAAATCGCTAAAACTAAAAAACGACAAAAAACCGAAAAAATCTTCAAAAACGAAAAAAGCGCTAAAACTGAAAAAGTCGCCACAACTAACATAAATCGCTAAAACTAAAAATATCATCAGAAAGTGAAAACGTTAAATAAATGACATAACCATAAAATCGCCAAAACTAAACAAATTGGCAAAAAACAAAAAAAAATTGCAAAAAACGAAAAATCGCCAGAAAAAAATTTAAAAAAAAAATCACGAAAAGCCTCAAAATAAAAAAAACCCCAAAAAACAACGAAAAATACTTTAAAAAATAAAAAACTTAAATTAAACAAGAAAGCACAACGAAAAAACTGCCAAAACGGGGCAAAAACAAAAAGGGATATACATATGTGTATTCGTACGGAACCCTTCGTGTGCGAGCCAAATTCGCACTTTACTTAATTTATTTACTTTTTGTGATGTGTAAGCATCTATACGCTAGGGGGTAAAAATCTTTTTCACAATACAATCACAAATTTTGAGTAAGATTATTCTTACTTGAGTAAGATTAATATTGCAATTGTAATAACGCGGTGTGAGCTGTGTATGAGTGTATTAGTGTAATCATACGGACAACAAGAAGTACAGAGAAACTTAACAGCTGCATAGAAATACACTAACACTGGCAAAGGGAGTCTCAAGGTCAAACTCCTGCAGTAAGGTCGTACGTTTGTTGGTTGGTGCTGTGCTGCCGTGTTTTTGAATTGAGTGAGTGTTTCGGCGTTGCCGTTTTTGATTTTTGCCGGGAACTTCTGGGATTTAGGGGATTTTGTGTCCAGTTTTTTCGGGATTCAGACCCGGTTCGTCTCGGTTTTTGAGCCCGGGTTTTAAAAAAAAAACCGGTTTTTCGGTTTTACCGAATTTGTTGCTGAACTTGGTGCGATATTTGGCTGACGGTTTATTGACTGCGTTTGTCTTTGACTGTTGGTTATTTTGCTGTTTAACTGCGGTAATTCCAACTATTTTGCACGGGTATATTATTTTTTGGTGGTGGATAAATAATACTATTATTTATGTCTGCGGGGAAGCGGAAGGGCGATATGCCTGGTGGGAGTGTGTCAGAGGTGTCTGAAGCGGATGAAGCCCGGTTCGCCGAAGTTGAAACGGGTTAATGATGAGAAGAATGTTTCGGTAGAAGGTGAAATGTTTCATTACTAGATGTTTACACATCTCCCCTGTGACCGGACTCACATTTTTTTTATGTTTGTACATGCATAACTCTGTCATTTGTGAACCGATTTTTTAAATTCTTTTTTGTTGGAAAGGGTTTGCCTGCAGCTTGGTCCCATAATTTCGAAATTCGGAGGGGAGAAATTTGCTCCCCACATGCATAACTCTGTCATTTGTGAACCGTTTTTCAAAATTCTTGTCTTATTTGAAAGGATTTGACAAAAATTGGTACCAAAATTTTTTGTCGAAAATCGGAGGGGGAATTTGCTCCCCCCATGCATAACTCTGGCATTTGTGAACCCATATTCAAAATTCTTGTTTTGTTTGAAAGGGTTTGACAAAAACTGGTCCCGAAATTTGTTTGTCGAAAACCGGAAAACTCTGTCATTTGTGCAGCGATTTTCAAAACTATTTTTTGTTTGAAAGGGTTTGCTCGCAGTTTGCTCTTCTTCTTGAAAATGGGAGGGACAAATTTGCTCCCCCTCCACCCCCCCCCCCCCCCCCTTCCCTAACTATGTCATTTGAGAACCGATTTTCAAAATTCTCCTTTTGTTTGAAAGGGTTTGACAAAAAGTGGTGCACAAATTTTTTTTGTCGAAAATCGGAGGGGGAATTTGCTCTCCCCAATCCATAACTCTATTATATTTTAACCGATTTTCAAAATTATTTTTTGTTTGAAAGGGTTTGCTAGCAGTTTGGCCCAATAATTTTGTTCGAAAATGGGAGAGAAAAATTTGTAACACTGCAATTTGACTTGAATTTTTCGATTAATCGAGCAAAATTATTCGAGTGAATATCCTACCTCCACCCAAAAGGAAAATTAGTTCATCCGTATTTAAATCAAAGATACTTGCCTTATGAATTAAAATATCCTGTAGCTTACTTTATTTTCTACACTTTATATTTTATTAGATATTTTTTTCTTATTTAAAGCCAAAAAAAAATCATGATTAATGTCAACAAAAATGTAAATATTTTATTTTGCCTTCTTTTGAATGATTTTGTTTGTTTGTTTTTTATTTGTTTTTCTCATAAAAAAATCGTTTCGATTTGAAATTGAAATTTTTTTAAAAGTGGCACAAAGTCTTGAGATTAGAAAATCAGTCAGCCAAACAAAAACACATGAATAATTTCCAACCACATGATGTTCTTGATTTTATTTATTTTAATTTTTTCGTCAATTTGTTGAACATGTTGTTTTAACATGTCGAGTGACAAAATGTTTTGTTGTTAAAACAAAAAATGTTTTTATTTTTCTTCTCCTCTTGTTGAAATTAAAATTTTGTGTGAAATTTTCAAAAAGGCGAGTGAGTACATTTTGTGTGTAATTAATTTACGCAAAAGGCATTTTGATTAATAAATGTTTGTTAATTATTTAGAAAGATTTATAAAATTGCGCATTTGATAGAAAATCTTAAAAGATAAATAAAAAAATTTTTTAATAGGACAGACAGGAGGTCAAAAACACTTAAATAGCTTTCGGAAATAGTTTCTTTTTTTCTGATTATATTCCAATTCTTAACATATTCTCTCTCTGTAGTTCTATAGTTATATATAAAATATTTTAAAAACCACCATATATTTGCTTACCGCAAACATACAGTGTAGCAGTAATCATACATACTTCTTTAGGGGCCATTTACATATTACGTAATGCTCCAGGGTAGGGCCCCCCCCTGATTAAATACTTTATATTGAAAGTTTTGTGAAAAACGTTACGAAAATTTTGTAAAAATAGCGTTACGTAAAATGTGAATAGGCCCTTACTTCTTCCCTACATGTAAAGTTTTCTGTTGATGTAAAATAAAACGAAATAATTTGTTAAATAAATTGACTCTAAGAAATACAAGCAATTTTATCTAATGACTTTTAATAGGCAGTATGTCATGTCATTGTTAAAATATCATCATAAATAATTGTAACTTTAATACGTCACTTTAGTTTATTATCAACATAATAAACATACAATAATTTTGCGTGACTTAACAAGATTTTCCACACTTTTGTTTTACCGCTGTTCAATATTTTCTACAATACTTGAAGGAATTTCTTTTTCTTCAAGAAAGCCTTTCAACGACCATCGTGTGGTATTTTTAATTAAAACAAATAATACTGAACTCCTCCAACTCTGTTTGTTCTAAAGAAAAATGAAGAGCATGATAATGAATGGCAATTATTGACCAACTGACTGTTACTAAATGATGAAACGGACAATATTCAAAGTGTGAAAATGGAATGAAGGAAGCGAATATTTGTAACAATATAACAAACAATATTTTAGAGTATGTTAAGACTTACAAGATTTCCTATGCCGAGTACTAATTATGAATAAGTATGAAGTTAACCCTTAAACATAGTTTAAGCTTTCAATGATTTTTGGCGTACACGTCGAGCCTGGAGCTTGGTTGTCTTTAAGAAAGTATAGTAAAATTTTATGACCAATATTTTTGTAAAACATTTTATCTCCGGACTCCCTCTTTTAAGGAGTGTTTTTTACGATTTATTAGAAAAGGGCCGAATTTGTCCGTTATCTGGGTGAGTTAAAGGGTTAACATGCTCCACAAAAGTATTTGCCTTAATATTTTCCATAAAGTAGCAGAACATACCCTACACCTCAGATGTAAAGAACACATAGTTTCATGTAAGGATATGCTGCACAAACAAGCCAAAATGGGAAAATTTTAACCCCCTCTAAAATAAAATTCCGATATGATTGTGCAAAACGCCGCCACAAGAATATCTATTATTTTTTTGGTCTTCTCTACCAGAATCGGTTGTCAAATCCCTGTAGTTTTTTTTCGTGCTGTACAGTGTTATAATTATGGTATAGCCAAAGGCCGCCATATTGGTATACTCACTCTATCACATTACACAGTAAAAAAAACGTAAAAAATAGGCACCGAAATATATGAAGATATGGTATACCACATTGTCCGCCAATTTTATTTATAGCTTTTATATGGGTTTTTGACTTTTCCTAGAAGTTGCCTGAAACTTGTGGCCATAAAAAGTTTTTTACTTTTCCGAATTTAAATGTAACACTTGTGTTAAAACACCAGATGATTTCTAATCGAATCAAGTTTTAAAAACTATAGCTAAAAAAATTAGGTATGCCATATTACCCGAACTTACTCTACTATTTTCCAGTTTAATTTTTTGTGACCTTAGCCTAAGAATGTTTACGGTTTTCCATACCTTAAGGGGAAAGTGGAAATCTAAAAATAAAAACTCGTCATATTCACCCTTATTCTGTAACTATTTGTCAATGTCACGTCAAGACAATATCAAAAATAGGACATTTACGTACCTGTAGTCATCTGCAATTGACTACTTTTAGTAGCCTCTTGCTATTTTCTAGGCCTTAGACAATATTAAGAGACTGTCAGCCGTAGTCAATTGTTGTCCACATCGAGTACCTACTTGTCTAATTTTTGATATTGTCTTGAAGTGATGTTGCCAAATAGTTACAGAATAAGGGGGATTAAATCAATAATTTTTGACTCAAAAGAAACACTTTATTGAAATACACTAAATCAATAATTTTCTACTTTGAATAAATACACACAGAAAAATTTTAATGTAAAATCGTCGCAAGCCAGTTTAATTTAACATTTTTCGGTAGTGATTTTGCTTCATAGGTGTTTCATGTTAATTCAACATGATTTATAATATTCTTGAAAGAACATTTATCCTTTTGAAATAACTATATTTCATGTTGATTTAATATTCCAGTATAGTTAAATCAAAATGATGTTGCTACTGAAATAATATGAAAAATCATGTTGAATCAAAGTTATTTCGAGTTGAAACAACGTGAGTTTAATATTGGAACAACACGAAGAATCATTTGGAACGATGTGCCATCTTCAGTGTTCTATTGAATATGAAGATGGCACATAGCCGAAACCGGTCTGTTTACAAAACAAATTTGACGTGGGATGACGGAAAATCGTTTCATATGCAAACAAACCCCGTCGGAAGAAAAACAGAACACTCAACGAAGAATCATGTTGAATCAAAATTATTTCAAGTTGAAACAACGTGAATTTGATATTGAAACAACACGAAGAATCATGTTAATTCAAAGTTATATCAAGCTGAAACAACATGACTTTAATGTAACTATTCTATTAATTGTTTTACTTACGTGATATTTATTATCATGGGCATAAAAAAATTTTGTATTGTACTTGGCTGCCCCAGCCAAGATTTGAAATCGTGCCACCTACATGATAGTCCACGCGCTAACCATTGCAGCCACAACATTTTCACTTTAATTCAACATGACCATATTTAGGTTATTTAACATAAAACTTATTTGAAATTAAAGTTATAGTCATGTTGATTTAAAATGAAATGTAACGTTTAAAACAAAGTTGTTTTACAGTGAAAATTTTTAAATCAAAGAGATTTAAGGTTAGATTAATAATTTTCCGTTTAAAATTAATATGAAATAATGGTAATTTTAAGCCAGTATGAACATAGTAAACAAACACGGACATTTTTACGGCCGGCCCTTTTCACAATGTTCGATTTAGAGTTAACATGGCCTTTAACGGAGACTTGGCCATACAAAACTTGCCGTTAAAGTCAACGTTAACTCTTAATCATACATTGTGGAAAGGGGCGTCAAATGTCAAATTATTTCTTAAATTAAATTTAATTAAATTTAGTAGGATTTTCAACCAAAATTGCGTCATGTTGATTTTACATTCCTTTTTTTCCTGTGTGTATAGTTCAATATTGAAATAAAATTTTCAGCATGATTAAACTTTCATTAATGTTTCTTATTAAATCAATATGGTTTTTACTGATTTTTTCTCTGGGTGTATAAATTTTGTTTTAATGTACACTACAAGCATACATTATTTTTATGAATATGAGGGTAAATGTGTAAGAAACACGTTTAAGATCATCAAATCCAGACTTCATAGTGAGTTCTAAAAAAAAATTGTTTTATGTAATATTATAAATAACAATGAAAAATGCTTCGTTGCAAAATGGCCATAAAACCAAACGCTAGAATACAATGAATAGTCAGTCAGTCAGTCATTCATTTCATTAAAACTTAATATAAATATTTCTTTTTATAAAAATTTTCTGATCTCTCATCAACTATTGCAATAAATTGAAAACTTTAAGACATTTGAACGTCCATAGAACGTACAAGAAAGACTGCCTTAGAATAGCCTTCAATAAATGAAGTTTTAGTCAACCACAAAACTATGAAAGAAAACTTCCGCATTGGATAAATTGATTTGTCAGTATTAAGTAGACTAGTGATAAGCATGATTCTCTTTTTTTTCTTCTTATAAATGATCCATATCAATTAATACATTTTTGTTGTCATCATTTTATCACCAACAAATAAAAAATAAAGAAAGAATATTTAATACAACAAAGTTTTGTTTGTCTTGGCTCAATCCAGCTTCAAGTGCAGCAGACGACGCCAGTATTCTGGTTACTCATAAAGTCATTTAAGAAATTTTAAGAAAAAAGAAAACAAATAAATGTGCTGCATTTTTATTAATTAAAATTTTAAAAGTCATTGAACATGATTGGCTGTAACACAGTTTTAAACACATATTTTCCTAATTAAAATATAATCTGTTTTTTTTTTTGGTGAAATTTACATCATAAATTTTTCTTTAAATTCTGATTCATTTAAGATTCAGAAATATTTTAACAAAAATATTCATAATTTAATAAGGTTACATACGAGAACCTGCCTTGTTCAAACATCTCAAACAAAGGAAACTGATGTTTGCAACTAAATTCTCAAAATTAGCATGAACAATATTATGACTCCGTACAATTCAGGGACATCGACTCGATCTAAAGTTCAAGGTAAAACAAGTTGAATAACAAAAAATATATAAATTCCAGCCTGATGCGCCGCCAACTAAATGAAGCTTCTTTTTTCAGTTTCGTTTTTATGTTTCAATGTAAATTTTTTTTTTATATTTACGGCCCTTTTCACAATGTACGATTAAGAGTTAACATGGACTTTAACGGAAACTTCGCCATACAAAACTTGCCGTTAAAGTCCAGGTTAACTCTTAATCATACATTGTGAAAAGGGGCGTTACTCGTATTTCTTAAATTAATTGAAGCACGTAGTAAATTGCCTTTATTGTACAACAAAAACAACAGGTGGTAAATGTAAAAAAAAAAAGTTAATAAATTAAAAAAGCAAGAAAAATGTAAGATAAATATTACTGAACGTTTTACTTCACTTACCTAATGCTAGCTAAATAACTGCAGGATGTTTTGAAAAAAAAATTTTAGAAAATTGTATTCTTTCTTTAGACAATTTTATGGAAGTTTTGTTTGAGTTTCACTTGAATAAATATTTTTCTATTAGTTTAAAGGTCTATAAATAATTAAGTCATACACATAGAACATTTTTAATGTAAAATCGTGGAAAACCAAGTTAATTACAAATTTTTTCGTTAGTGATTTTGCTTCATAGGCGTTTCGCGGTAATTCAATATGATTTACAATAATCTTGAAAGAAAATTGTTGCTTTTAAAAAAACTATAGTTCATGTTGATTTCATATTCTAGCACAGTTCAATTAAAATGAAATTGATACTGAAATAATACAAAGAATCATGTTGAATCAAAGTTATTTCGAGTTGAAACAACGTGAATTTCATATTGAAACAATACGAAGAATCATGTTGAATTAAAGTTATATCAATTTGAAACAACATGACTTTAATATAGATATTTTATTAATTATTTTACTCACGTGATATTTATTAGCATGGGCATCCGAAAACTTTGTGGTGTAGTTGGCTGCCCCAGCCAAGATTTGAACTCGTGCCACTTGCGTGATAGTCCTCGCGCTAACCACTACAGCCACAACAGTAAAATGAATTTCATTTTAATTAAAAATGTTTTAATAGATCATTTAACATACAACTAATTTCAAATTAAAATTATAGTCACGTTTATAACAAAGTTGTTTTAACAGTGAGAAATATCAATTCAAAGAGATTTAAGGTTAGATTAATAATTTTTCGTTTAAAATTAATATGAAACAATGGTAATTTCACACCAGCAGCAGTAAATTTTCGTTGGTATTTCGTTTTAGTGACAGAACTAAGCACAACAGTGAATTATAGCAATTAACAAAGCAAATAAACAACAACACACTTAAACAACAAATAATTTCTTGTAAATTTAATATGATTTCCAATGAAAATTGTGTCATGTCGATTTTACATTCCTTTTTTTTTCTGTGTGTAAGTATATGTCGCTTTATAGTCAACGGACGAGTCACATACCTGGCTTATACGCAGTACTTATTTGAAAATAAGAACGTAAAATGCTGCCAAATCCTATTTATTGTAACAAGCTAATGGCCCTTTTCATAATGTACGATTAAAAGTTAACGTGCCGTTAAAGTGCAAGTTTTGTATGACGAACTCGCTGTTAAAGTTCGCGTTCACTTCTTAACATACATTGTGAAAAGCGCCATAAATTACTGAACATTTACATGTTTAAATAATTCTATTATATGCTGGACCACTTTATAATTGGTAATAAAAGTTATTCTTCAATATTTAGGTATCATTTTCTATTTACAAACATATGTAAAGGTGGCACGTCAAGCTTCTTATATACAAATAGTGCTTTAAAGCTTCTTATATGCAAATAGTGCATTAAAGTGAAATTTTTGCTCACACACGAAGGGATCCGTATGAGCACACATATATCCCTTTTCGTTTTTGCCCTTTTCTTCATTTTGTAACTTTTTTCGTTTTTTTTTTCATTTAATTTTAGTTTTTCTATTTTTTTAACTACCTGTTCGCCGATGTCGAAGGAGTTCTTTCTTTCGCACAATTACACTTAAAACAATAACAAAATTTTTGAATTTGTTTTTGCTTTAAATGTAGTTTGTGCGAAAGAAAGAACTCCTTCGACATCGGCAAACAGGCGGCAGTAAGTTTTTTTCGTTGTTTAATGATTTTTTGCTGGCGGCGCTTTTTTTGTTTTAAAGTTTTTTTCGGTTTTTGACGATATTTTTAGTTTAAGCGATTTATTTTAGCCTTGGCGCTTTTTTCAGTTTTGGCGCTTTTTTCACTTTTAGGGATTTTTTTCGGTTTTTTTTAGTTTTAGCGATTTTGTTTTTTTGGTTTTGACATTTGTATTTGTTTAAACGATTTTGTCGGTTTTTTGCGTTTTTTTAGTTTTGGTTTTGCGTTTTTTTTTTGGTTTGCGGTTTTTTTTTTGTTTTGGTGATTTTTTCCATTTTTGGCTATTTTTTCCTTTTTTTTGACGATATAGTATTTAGTTGTAGCGATTTTTTAGGTTTTATGCTTTTTCCATTTTGACGACTTTTTTCGGTTTTTGGTGTTTTTTGTTTGTTTTTTTTGCGATCTTTTCAATTTTGGTGATTTTTTGCGTTCTAGCGATTTTTTTAATTTTGTTGCTTTTTTCCTTTGAGCGCTTTTTTCGTTTTGACATTTTTTCAATTTTGAAAGTTCTAGTGTTTTTTAAAATTTCAAGAGTTTGCCTCTTACGGTTTCAAGATACAGCAAATTGCCTAAATTACATGGTCAAAATTACATTAACTGATAGAACACCCTTTAATTTTTATTGCTTTAAATATCAGTGTTAATTGGTGTAGTCTATTCTACAGACTACAACAATTAACACTAACTTTGAAAATTTGAAGTGTCTATATATAACTGTCTGTATATTACATTAGTATTTCAACAAGTTTCGTTGCTCGCTTTAGAACACTCTTCAATTTTTAACTGTCAAATATTTGTTGTTGTAGCGGTCAAAGTGTTACATGTTCTGGGGAAATTTCAGATGCGTAGCTCTTACGGTTCTCGAGAAAACAGCCTGTGACAGACAGACGGACGGTCAGACAGACAGACATATGTACATGTAGACAGATGGACAGCGTAGCGACAACAATAGCGTTCCTTTACACTTTTTGTGTATGGAACTCTAAAAACAAATTGAGCAGCACTTAGAGTATTCATTTTAATCGACTTCTCAATTGTTCGATTAATCAATTAATCGAAATTGAGGTTTTTAATAAAAGTTAAGGAAAGTTTTACTCGATTGCTCGAGTAAAACTTTTATTTCGTTCGAGTTATTCGAGTAAGCTAAATATTATTCGAGTTAATCGGAAAATGTTTGCATTTAATCGTTTTTTTTTTGTACATTTTTGTGGAAAGAAATAAAACAAAACAAGTTTTTTTGCGTTTTTATATTTAAATAATAAAAACAAAAGAAAAAACATTTTTTCTACATAAATTAGATCATAAACTGATAATTTAAAATAGTTTTTTTTCACTATTCAAATATTGCGCTTTAAGAAAATTTTGCGCCAGGAAATATTTAATAATATTCCTACTTTTCCTGTATTCAGTGCAGAATAAAAATAATCGGAATTAGCCTAGCATTATTGTTGTTATAAATATTAACTGGTAACAACAAGGTTTTTATAATTCCGGGCATTACATTCGATATTTTAATACGAAACATCTAGTTAACTAGTAGCTCTCGAAATATCTTCTTTACTTCAAATAATTTTTGTTTGATGTTTATATATTCGAATTATTTTAAAAGTTATTTGGAGTTGGTTTCTTTCTCCCTATTATTGTTACTATTATTTACTTCATTTTTTTTGATAATGCCGACTATTAGTATGAAATAACGTTCGAATTGAATGAAAAATTTTATATAAATTAAAAACATTTTCCCCTTTTTATTAAGAAATCTGCAAAAACTCTTTAAAAAAAAGAAAATTTACATAACAATTTTTAATCGAGTTATTCGATTAATCGATCTAAATTACTCAAATAAATTTTTACTCGAAACTGAAATTTTTGTTTGATCGAACATTATTTGAATTCAATTATTCGATTAATCGAGCAAACATTATTCGAGTGAATACCCTAGCAGCACTACATTCTTATTTGAAAATAAGCACTGCGTATAAGCGAAGTAACAGTCACTTTGAATTCAAAGCAAATATGTATAACCTATAGTCAAATTATACCTAACCTATATAATTTGTCTAAATGTTAACTATAATTTAACTATATCTATTCATTGTGAAGTCATAATTTGTAAAAGAAGATGAATATTTTAAAGACCATTATATCTTTAGTGATATAAATTTTTTCCATTTTACACAGTTGGAGTTAATATTATGGCTAATAAATTAAAATCCTTGATATTATCTGTTGGCCAATAACGAGATATCCCAAACAATAAGACTATTATGAAATCCATTGCCAAATACAGCCAATTGTCTTGTCTACAATTTTTTTATATACAAATTTTTTTCGTATTTCTTCTTTTCGCAAAACAGTAGTAGACTTATACATTTTTGTCTATTACATATTGTTTAACATCTTTTATATGCGGATATATGCATGTTTTCTCAGCATCTTTTTTTGCCATTTGTTGGAAGATATTATATAGTCATGAATACAAGCAAACACACAAATATATAACTTAGAAATGCTACAAATTCCCAGTTCTCATAGAAGATGTATAAAAGTATGTTCATGGAAATAATAAGAGACATACTCGTACTTAATATGGCATGACATGGTATGGCATGGCATAGCAAATGATGGCATATTCAATAAAGACATTTAAAAGTAACATCTGCATTATACACACAACAATGAATATAATACTATACATATGCATATGCATATATGCATTTATGGTTATTCATATATGCACATACTCTCATATATTTGATGTAAATTTTCATATAAAAACAAAAAAAAAAGAAGCTTAGTTTGACATGCGTAAGTTGTATTTTCCAAAGATTCTTTGTAATTCATCGTTTTAATGCATTTATTTATTTATTTATTTATATGGACTCCACAAAGTAAACAAGTAATTGATGCAATTTTCATTTTCATATTCAATTCTTTGGTTTTTTCATTCTGTTGCTGCCAATTCTATTTTAATATTCACACACTCGTTACTGTCAGATAGACATTCAGAAAATACGCAGCCAGACAAACGGACAGACAGTTAAAAACATAAAATTGTATGCATTTTAACCAGTTGGATTTCTCTGAGTGTTTTTGTCTTTTGGTAAAATAAATTGCAAATATGCCAACAACTTTTTCTTGTTGTTTTATTTTGTAGATATTTTTTATTTTATTTTTTTTTATTTTACTTCAGTTTCCATTGATGCAATTGAGGTTTCTTTTAAATAGTTTTGCTTTACTGGCCGTACGCCTGGTTGTAAACTGGATAAATGAAGATTGATTGTAAAATATTTAATAAATAATTTACGAGTTTTCCAATATTGCTAACATATTTATGCAAAAGCTTTGAAAGCTACAAATTCTTTAGAAATAAAAAACTAGAAGTTACATTTTAATTTTTAAGTAAATTTTTGTATGAATTGTAAAAGTTATTCAATTAGTGAAACTATGACTTGACTATGACTTATCTATGCCTTGAGTACACTCTAAAACACTTTTGTTGAAAATTAGGTCGATAATAGTCGGCAACACTTTACCGATTATTATCGACCTAAAATTACGCACGCATTATTTTTGAACAAAATGTTTTTACAAAAAAAAAAGCGATTGGCTGCATGCGGGTTTGAGCCGCGATCTCCTGACTGATAGTCAGACGTATCTATCATTCAGCCATAGCCGTATTATACTTTATGTTAAATATTTTCCACTTGGACTAAATATGTTTAATTTGAAAGGTTTTTTCTTTAATAAAATAACCACAAAATCGATGTAATTTTAGACAAGGAGAAATTTTCAACAGAAATTTAGACAATATATGATCGTAAATTTTAAGTAATATTTCAGAGTGTACTTGCGACCTAAAATTACAGAACTATATTTCGTAAGCCTATTGTTGATTTTTGAGCACAATATGTTTAATTTTGAACAAAATATGTTTAATCATTTTACGTAATTTGTGCTTACACAGAAAAAACTAAATTTCATTTTCTGTAAACGAATTCAATGAAATAGTAAACATTTTGTCTACGATCGGACCTATAAACAAATTTGTAAATATAGACAGAAATATCTCAACAAATTTCACTGAAAAAGGTGTTTTTCAGTAAACGAATTGTTTAAATCTATAAAACAATTTGTCTAAAAATATTTACAAATTGCAAACGAAACAATTTACTAAATCAAACAAAAAGATTTACTAGATTTTCTGAAAAATATCAAACAATATTTTTGTCTGAATTTATAAAACAATTAGTCTAAAAATACTAACAAATATTAAACAAAAGAGTTTATTTAATCAAACAAAAATATTTACTGGATTTTTTGTAATATATCAAACAAAATTTTTGTGTGGCCATCATCATCATCATCATCCATTAACCATTTATGAAATTGCACTTTGTTAAATGTGTTCAAGTCTGAATATTTATCTAAAGATTCTAAAATAAATAGATTAAGTAAAGTGCGACTTTGGCTCGCACACGTAGGGCTCCGTACGAATACACATATGTAGATCCCTTTTTGTTTTTGCTCCTTTTGTCATTTTGACAGTTTTTTCGTTGAGCTTTCTTGTTTAATTTAAGTTTTTTATGTTTTAAGTATATTTCGTCGTTTTTGGGGTTCTTTTTGGTTTTGGCGCTTTTTAAATTTTCATGATTTATTCATTTTTTTCTCGCGATTTTTCGTTTTTTGAATTTTTTTTTGCCGATTTGTTTAGTTTTGGCCATTTTTTGGTTATAGCATTTTTTTAACGTTTTCACTTTCTGATGATATTTTTAGTTTTAGCGATTTATTTTAGTTGTGGCGAATTTTTTCAGTTTTGGCGCTTTTTTCGTTTTTAGAGAATTGTTTCGGTTTTTTTTTGTTGGTTTTTTTAGTTTTAGCGATTTTTTTTTGTTTTGACCCTTTTCTTCGTTTTTGGCGTTTTTGTTTTGCTTTTTGGCGTTTTTTTAGTTTTGGCGCTTTTTTGGTTTTTGCGTTGTTTTTCGTTTATGTAATTTTTTTCATTTTTGGCGATTTTTTCATTTTTTGATTATTTATTTAGTTTTAGCGATTTTGTAGTGCTTTTTTTTCGTTTTGAAGACTTTTTCGATTTTTGACGTTTTTTTAGTTTTTTTTGCGATTTTTTTAATTTTGATAATATATTGCGTTAAAGCCCTTTTTTTAATATTGGCGCTTTTTTTCTTTAAGCGCTTTTTCATATTAGCGTTTTTTTCGTTTTGAAATTTTTTAGTTTTGGATTTTTTTAGTTTTAGCATGTTTTAAAATTTCAAGATTTTACATCTTACGGTTTCCAAGATACTGCATATTGTCTAAATTACAATAACTGATAGAATACCCTTTAATTTTTATTGTTTTAAATATCGGTGGTAATTGGTGTAGTCTATTCTACAGACTACACCAATTAGCACTTACTTTGAAAATTTAAAGTGTCTGTATATTACATTAGTATTTTAACATTTTTAGTTGCTCGCTTTAGAACACCCTTTACATTTTAACCACCCTTTGATTTTTAACTATCATATATTATTTGTTATAGCGGTCAAAGTTTTACATATTCTGTGAAAATTTCAGGTCCGTAGCTCTTACGGTTCCCGAGAAAACATTACATTGGTATTTCAATATTTTTCGTTGCTCGCTTTAGAACACCCTTTAATTTTTAAATGTCATATATTTGTTGTTGTAGCGGCCAAGGCTCTTCATATCCTGTGAAAATTTCAGGTCCGTAGCTCTTACGGTTCCCGAAGAAAACAGCCTGTGACAGACAGACGGACAGACAGACGGACAGCGTAGCGAAAACAATAGGGTTCCTTTACACTTTTGGTGTAACGGAACCCTAAAAATGAATGAGAATTAAGCAACGACATTAACGAATTGATTCACTCAAAAATCTTTAGTAAACAAACTTGGTACGAACGCATTCTTTTTGCTATCATTGTTGTTGTTGTTATTTGTGTGTATGTCGTTATCGGGTTTGTTTTTTACGATACAGTTTTTCTTGTTGTTTTTGGTGTTTGCGTTCGAAATAAGAGCCAAACAAACAATTCATTGATTATGTAAAGAACATTTACTGAAAATTAAATAAAGTTTTAGACAAACTTTTCTTTGAAAATTTTTTGGTGATAAATTTTTCTGTGTAATGATTTAGAGTGTACGACTTGACCCGAGCCGAATATTATGGAAGGCTTTATTTGGGCATCGAAATGATTATGAATTGTTTTTAGCATTGAGTTGGCTATGAGTAGACCTGCTAATATCTCAACTGTCGCAGATCTATGCCTTCAGTAAGACTTCACTTTATCTTCACTTTGACTCAAATATAACATTCCTACAATTTAGTTACGCAAAATTTTAGGTCGCTTAAAATATACAAAGTTGTTTATTTTACTGTGTTAAATTTCTGATCTGTAGAAAAGGCAACTAATTCCTATTAAATTTATTTTAATTTTTATTTTTTATTACCTTCATTAATTATCGATTTGAATATTATTTCGACAAAAGTATTTAAAATTGTATAAAAACTGCGTCACAGTTTCAAACAGCCATGAAATTTCGCATTATTTTTATGTAAATATTTCTTCCTCATATTTAGTCTGGTTGTATTTTAAAGTTTCTTTTCTATAAAATCTTTCAAATTGGGTTAAGCATGTTCAACAAATAAATGTTAAGATTAATAAGACAAGAAAGAACCGGTTAACTTTATTCATATTAAATTTTACTTTCAAACTGATGCTGACGATAATGACAACAAACATTTATGAGATGCCAAACATATTTCGCCAATCGTAAACTTGACTGATTTTATGGACGGACATGTTTTGCTTGTGATGTTTGCTTGCGGTCTCTGGCGCGATGCCTTATAAACTATTGATCACTGTAATTGTTACAGACCATTTCTACACAATTTAAACTCATCTGTTCGATATTGAATTCCTTTTGCTGTTTTTTTCTTTTCTTTAATTTCTTTTCACTTTTTGTTTTGTTAGTAAATTAACACTTTTTTCTCAGTTTCTTTTGATTTATATTGATTTCGCTTTCAGTTGTTTTTTTTTTATTTTCTTTGCACTCTCTTTTTTTAGTGCTTCCAGCTTAAACGTCCTCAGCAAATAAATAACATTTTGAAAATTTACATAATTTCTTAATTCGTTAAAAAAAAGTAGACAAAACGTTTAAAACGCTATTTAAAATTTCTCATATTATCAGATAAATATTTATATTAATTCAATAAACATGTGAATTTTGATCGATATTCGAATTATTTAATTCTTTTTTTTTGTTGTTGTTGATGTTTAGATTTTGATTTATTACCATCATTTCAAATTTAATATCGTCATTAAAAAAATAAGAAAGAAAAAATAGACATTAATCAAAATGCTATTAATAAAATAGATTTGAAGATTTTAGATGAAACATCATAAGTAGGGATGAGGGAATTTTCAAATTTTGAATATTTTCAAGCAAATTTGAAATAAAGTAAAAAAATTTCTTAGTAGCAAAATTTTTTTTAATAGACAAATATGCAATTTCAAACAAATTTAAACGTTTTTCGTTTATTTTAAATTTGTTCATATATTGAACTTAAGTTGTTTGTTTGCTTTACAAAAGTCCACAGATAAGATGATTTCTGATCATCTAGAAAATAGTTTGTTTGTATTGTATATAGTTTTTTTTATAATGTAGTGATAAATAGCTTGATCATTTATCATATTTGATTTCTTTAAAGGGTAATTTATAATATTTGTTGCTTAAAATGTTAGTATCATGACATTAGCTATGATCAATGTTAGGTATATTGATCATAACTAATGTCATGAACAAAATAACATTAACTTTTGAATATAATTAATCATAAAAAAATTATTTCGCAGTGGCATTATTTAAATTTTAATAATAATGATAGATATTGTTATAGACATTTTCCTTGTCTAGACATGGTCTAGACACTGTAAATTCAAAAAGTTACGCAATACAGACCAGGGATGGCAAATGAGATTTCAAAATTAAACCAATACAATTGTCTAAAATTGTACTTTGTGAGAGCTAATTGTACTAAAACACATTTTTGAAAACCATAAACATGTATTAAGTATGTATATAAAATATATTGCTTTTCTATACTTACATACTATACATATCACTATCTATGGCAAAAAGGAAACTTTGCTTAAGCCAGATTTAGAAATAACAATTTCTAATCGAAAATAACTCATTATTTTGGACATACTAGCTATTGAAAGGATGAAGGATATATTCCCAACAAAATTCGAAATATTTTCTTCTACTACACAGAAAGAATTTTGCTTAATAAAAAACCAACGAAACATTGTCATTCGATTTTTTCATTAATCCAATGAAAATTTCACGAATCCAATGACAATTTCACAAATCCAATGAACATTTCATTAATATGCTGAAAGAATTTCATTGGTTATATAACAATTTCATAAATGCAATGAATAAATTTCATTAAAATTCAACCAACGAAATTCTTTCACATTATTAATGAACCTTTTCATTGAATTTATGAAATTTTCATCCAACCAATGAAATTCTTTCACAATATTAATGAAATGTTCATTGGATTTGTGAAATTGTCATTGTATTAATGAAGAAATGCAATGAAATTGTTTCATTGGCTTTATGAAGAAAAATTCTTTCAGTGTACAATGTAAATAAATTTATTTTTTTCAGGCTTTAATATGCATCACGATCTGTAAGCGCTTTAAACTGCACAGACTACGTTTTGTGAACTTCTTTTTTGCGATTTTGATCTTGAAGATGAAGTTTTTTTCATTTTATTTGTTGACAATTTTTGTTCTTTATGACAAGAGCTACAAATTTGCCTCATAGAATAAATCAAAATTCCGAACGGTTTGCAAGATATGAGCCTGAGAAAATTATCAGTTTTTTGCAAAAAATGACACCAAGGCCCCAAATCTTTGGGGGTCCATAAAAAAAAGTGCATGACTTGGGGCAAAACTGAGAGAGACGGGTCCTTTTTTTTTTTGTTTGTCATTTATCACGTAGTCCGTATATGGTTGTCCGTATATGTTGTGTTTTTTCGTGATGCACTGTCCAATTTTTGAAATAGTTTTTGTTTTAAATAACAGTCGACATCGACAAAAGGCAGTTAAATTTAATTCAGATAAAATGTTTCATATGTACGTGTGGATGAAAAGGCTAAAATAATTTATTACAATGAAAGAGTTGCAGTAAGTCTAAAAAATGAAAGATATAATTGTACTAAATAAGCCATTGTGGCAATTTTGCCATCCCTGATACCGATTACTAATCACGAGAGAGTTAAGTCACTGTTACGTAACAGTTAAATCTTACTAATGTTAAATTAAATAATAGTCATTATATTTCGAAGAAATCATTGTTAAATTATAATTGAGTTGCTTTCAAGTCGCAGTTAATTGATAATTCATTGCGTAACAGTTAAAAGATAACATATACCCAGATCACGCAGATCACGGCCAAGCCAAAGTCAAAATATATTTGCGTTGTGCTCAAATTATAGTAGGGGACTGAAATTAAACACAAAAACGTAATGGGTATCATTTTATATATTTTTGGGTACTCGAGTTTCATTTTTGATATTATTTGTTCGATCCGGACATGGGCCAACAGACCGCAGGAGATGAGAGCGTGGCTAACTTGTACCTTTTCCCCCATAAAAATTTCATAGCGTCATAGTGTTTGACTTCAGGCGTGCCAAAATTATAACTATTTTTTTAAGTAAAGAGAGTTCCGTACACCAAAAGTGTAAGGGCACCCTATTGTTTTCGATACGATGTCCGTCTGTCTGTCTGTCTCTCTGTCTGTCTGTCACAGGCTATTTCCTCGGGAGCCGTAAGAGCTACGAAACAGAATATGCAAAACTTTCTCTGCTCCAACAACAAATATATGACAGTTAAAAATTAAAGGGTGCTCTAAAGCGAGCAACGAAACATGTTGAAATACTAATGCAATATACAGACACTTATACACTCTAAAACATTTCTTCAAATTTACGATAATATATTGTCTAAATTTGTGTTGAAAATTTCTCCTTGTTTAAAATTACATCGATTTTGTGGTTATTTTATTAAAGAAAAAACCTTTAAAATTAAACATATTTAGTCCAAGTGGAAAAAATGTAACATAAAGTATAATACGGCTGTGGCTGAATGGTAGATACGTTAGACTATCAGTCAGCCAATCGCTTTTTTTAGTTAAAGCATTTTGTTGAAAATTAGTGCGTGTGTAATTTTAGGTCCATAATAATCTGTAAAGTGTTGCCTACTATTATCGACCTAATTTTCAACAAAAGTGTTTTAGAGTGTATATAGACACTTTAAATTTTCAAAGTTAGTATTAATTGGTGTAGTCTGTAGAATAGACTACACCAATTAACACTGATATTTAGAACAATACAAACTAAAGGGTGTTCTATCAGTTAATGTAATATTGCCTACACTCTAAAACACTTTTGTTGAAAATTAGGTCGATAATAGTCGGCAACACTTTACATATTATTATCGACCTAAAGTTACGCTCGCATTATTTTTCAACAAAATGTTTTTACTAAAAAAAAGCGATTGGCTGCGTGCAGGTTTGAACGGCGACCTCCTGACTGTTAGTCTTACGTATCTACCATTCAGCCATAGCCGTATTATACTTTATGTAAAAATTTTTCCACTTGGACTAAATATGTTTAATTTTAAAGGTTTTTTCTTTAATAAAATAACTACAAAACCGATGTAATTTTAGACAAGGAGAAATTTTCAACACAAATTTAGACAATATATGATCGTAAATTTGAAGTAATGTTTTAGAGTGTATGTAAGTTAGACAATTTGCTGTATCTTGGTAACCGTAAGAGGGAAACTTTTAAAATTTTGAAAACGCTAAAACTAAAAAATTCCAAAATTAAAAAAATGTCAAAAGAAAACATCGCCAAAATGAAAAAAGCGACCAAAACTAAAAGAGATCGCTAAAACGATAAAAATCACCATAACTAAAAAGATCGCAAAAAAAACTAAAAAACGGCAAAAACCGAAAAAAATCGTCAGAACACTAAAGCCTAAAAAAATCGCTAAAACTATAAATATCGCCCAAAAAGGAAAAAAATTGCCAAAAATGGAAAAAAATCGCCAAAGCCCGAAAAAATCTTTAAAACGAAAAAAAGTGTCACAACCAAAAAAAAAAAAAATTGCGAGAACTAAAAGAATCGCAAAAAACTGAAAAAAGCGTCAAAACTGACAAAAAGCTCCAATACTAAAATAAATCGCTAAAACTAAATATATCGTCAAAAATCAAATAAGAACGTTAAAACAAAAAAAAAACACCAAAGCCAAAAAATCGCCAAAACTAAAAAAATCGAAAAAAATTGCAAAAAACGAAAAATCTCAAAAAAATCGCCTAAATAAAAAAAGCGCCAAAACAGAAAAATCGCTAAATCAACAAAAATAAAAAAAAAGTTAAAAAATAAAAAACTAAAATTTAACTTAAAAGCTAAACGAAAAAATTGCCAAAAAGAAAAAAAGGCAACAACGAAAAGTAATATGTGTGCATTCATACGGAACCTTTCGTGTACGAGCTAAAGTTGCACTTTACTTAATTTATTTGAAGTATGTAGATTAATAAATGAAGAAGATAAAAAAATGTTTTTCTTCAGAAAATGGTGGTTAAGGGTAACGAAACAAAATGTGAGACTTCGGTTAGGGTCTAAAGTATTCAGAAGGGCGAATCACGCGCTGGAGCTAGCAAACCATAATTTTTGCCGGTTCAAAAAATAATAAAATAGATATTTTTAGTATCTTTCTTCTATTGCACTTTAAGTAGTAATCTTACGTAAATGTAATTAATCTTATACACAATTTCGTGGCTAAAGTAACACAAAAAAATTAATAAAGCTTACAACTACCAAAAACATAGCCTTCAAATAACACACATCTACTGAAAATAGTAAAAAATTAGCCTCCTTGCAGGTATTGGGAAAATACTCAACTTTGGTCCCCTTGTCTGGTCAAGAAGGCGCATGGAACCTTCAAGACAGTACATTTTCGATTATAGTAGTTTAGCCACTGTTTAAGTCACTTTTTAGAGTCGATTTTTAGAGTTTTTTCCGCTCATTTTTTAATTCTGTCCCAACATGCAATGGTTATATTAACTCAAAATTTGCTTATTTCGATTTAAGCACATATTCCTTATTGCCACAGATATATAAAAATTCGCCTCCCATGAACTTTATCGCATTTATAAAAGACCAGAGTGAGGCAGAAAAATGAAATGTGAAAACTGTTTTATTTGATTGTAACTAAACAACATCTGTATAAGGACATGAAGAATTTATATAAAATTAACTCGCTATTTAAACAAATTGATTTAAAGGATGGACCACTGTCTGACATTAAACCAATAAAATACTTTATATATGCACATATACGCACACCAAAGTATTCTCTACTTGCTACAGATTGTGTGAAGTGTAAAATGACTATTGAATTTTGAAGCCACTTGTTGATCAGGCCAAACATTTGCTTTGAGAGATTTTTTCTACTTCTTATTTAGATCAAGAAAAAAGCATCAACAAATAGAAAATAAATAGAAAAAAACGACAACAACAAGTAAAAATTGTCAACAAAATGCTCAACATGTTCGTCTTTCTGTTTGTTGCTGTTTTTGGTTTTAGCCGTTTTCTGTTTTTAGTTGCAACGCAACTCTGCTGGATTTTAACGCCACATGCATCTTTAACGCCTCTTGGTGAAGGTTGGTTGCTGCTGTGGCTGCTGCTGTCTAGCAAATAATAAATGTTGTTGCTTTGGAAGTGTTTTTGTTTTGTCGCTTAATTTAGTTTTTGAAATGAACCACAAGACTGAGATTAAATAGTTGAAGATATATATTTTATTTTCACAATCTTAAGCATAGTTTTAGGATTTGTTAAAAAGATTTATGAATATTTTGTTTGGCCCCATATTTTACAAAATTTAAATGGATAATAATGAAATAAATATTGGGGCCTACTTTAAGCCCTTTACCTCTACCACAGCATAACAATTTTGAAAACTTATCATATTGAGCTATTTTTGGAAGATAATATAATGCAAAATCAAAAATTGTTTACTGTTGTTGCAACTCATTACACTCAAATATAGATATTTCCACAGGAAAGTCCACTTTCTGTCATATTCGACCCCAAACAATTATGTTGATTTTTTTAAAGTATCGTATTTTTTTTTACTTCTTCATATATTTTTGTAGGCCGTAAGTAGCTCTACAGTTAGTAAAAGTTTAGTATGTATTGAAAAAGAAGTTTATTATTATTTTTTTTTTGGTGTCGAACGTGACAGAAAGTGGACTTTCCTATGGAAATGCCCATATGCATTACTTCTATACATAAAACGTTAGCTTTTAGATAAAATTAATATCAATTAAGACATTAATTGAAAAATTCAGGGATTTGGACGAACAGTGTAGTTGACATCTACAACGGATCCAGTCTTCCTGAATTTTTCAATTAATCTCTTCACAGTTGACGAAGTTAAAACATTATTCCGACCATATTTTGCAAATTTCGAACTGCCGCCGCCAAACTTTCATTATTTTTGAAATATTATTCAATAATTAAGACACATTATTCTATCGTTTGACGCTACATTTTTACTAACCCTAAACTGTCAGCTGTCGAGTTGGTTTTTTAAGATGCCCAGTACTTTACTGCACAAATGACGAGAAATTCCAATGTTCCTATATAAAACTTGAAATAACATTCAACAGAGCTACCTAGCAAGTGGTGATAAGCAAAAATACACTTGAGCACTGACGATGGAAGTGTAGTGGCTGCCGAAAGTTGCGCTACTCTGTTCTGCTGTATACGTTGCAAAATTAAGTTGATGTTAATTTTTCCCTTGTTCCTTGGAATATTAAAAAGCATGCCCAATTTTTTCTGAATTAAACGCCACGAACCTTAGCCTAATGATCAATTTGGAAACTCGAATTTATTTTTCATACATCATTATTAACATTCCGATCAAAAACAATTACTTAGGGAATAGTTTGGATTTTTTCATTTGTTTTATAACTTCCTCATATTTTTAACGGATATGGACAATTTTAGGTTTATTTCGTTCTGAACAAAATTGTCTTTTACCTGAAGTGTTAAGAAATTTATAGCTTTTTTTCCATTTTAATGACGAAACTTATAAAGAATATGTGGAAAAACTAAATAATTATTACCAAACAAATAAAACTGACTACAAAACAAGCGTGGCACTGCCCACTTTTTTCATAATAATGTTGTATTTTCAAGAGAACTAATGGTGTGTTCATAAGGATCGGTTTAGCAGAAGTAGTTAAATAAATTACGTAAAGTGCGACTTTGGCTCGCACACGAAGGGTTCCGTACGAATACATATATGTATATCCCTTTTTGTTTTTCCCCTTTTGTCATTTTAGCAGTTTTTTCGTTGTGCTTTCTTGTTTAATTTAAGTTTTTTTAATTTTTTTACTATGTATTTTTCGTTGTTTTTGGTTTTTTTTTGGTTTGGCGCTTTTTCAATTTTCGTGATATATTCATTTTTTTCTGGCGATTTTTCTTTTTTTGCAATTTTTTTTTTGTTTTTTGGCGATTTGTTTAGTTTTGGCGTTTTTTTTTTTGTTATGGAATTTTTATAACGTTTTCACTTTCTGACGATATTTTTAGTTTTAGCGATTTATTTTAGTTGTGGCGATTTTTTTCAGTTTTGGCGCTTTTTTCGTTTTTTGGGATTTTTTTTCGGTTTTTTGTGGTTTTATTTAGTTTTAGCGATTTTTTGTTTGTTTTGGCACTTTTTTTCGTTTTTGGTTTTTTTTTTGAGATTTTTTAGTTTTGCCGCTTTTTTTTGGTTTTTGTGTTTTTTTCATTTATAGCGATTTTTTTCATTTTTTTGATGATATATTAGTTTTAGCGATTTTGTAGTGCTTTTTTTCGTTTTGACGACTTTTTTTTCGGGTTTTGACGCTTTTTTTTAGTTTTTTTGGCGATCTTTTTAGTTTTGGTGATATATTGCGTCTTAGCGATTTTTTTAATTTTGGTGGTTTTTTCCTTTAGGCGCTTTTTTCATTTTGGCGTTTTTTTCGTTTTGAAATTTTTTAATTTTGGATTTTTTTAGTTTTAGCGTTTTTTTAAATTTCAAGATTTTACATCTTACGGTTTCTAAGATAGAGCATATTGTCTAAATTACATAGTCAAAATTACATTAACTGATAGAATACCCTTTAATTTTTATTTTTTTAAATATCGGTGTTAATTGGTGTAGTCTATTCTACAGACTACACCAATTAGCACTTACTTTGAAAATTTAAAGTGTCTATATATAAGTGTCTGTATACTACATTAATATTTCAACATGTTGCGTTGCTCTCTTTAGAACACCCTTTAATTTTTAACTGTTATATATTTGTTGTTGTAGCGGCCAAAGTTTTACATATTCCGTGAAAATTTCAGGTCCGTAGCTCTTACGGATCCCAAGATACAGCAGATTGTCTAAATTACATAGTAAAATTACATTAACTGATAGAACACCCTTTAATTTTTATTATTTTAAATATCGGTGTTAATTGGTGTAGTCTATTCTACAGACTACACCAATTAACACGAACTTTGAAAATTTAAAGTGTCTATATGTAAGTGTCTGTATATTACATTAGTATTTCAACATTTTTAGTAGCTGGCTTTAGAACACCCTTTAAGTTTTAACTATCATATATTATTTTTTAAAGCGGTCAAAGGTTTACATATTCTGTGAAAATTTCAGGTCCGTAGCTCTTACGGTTCCCGAGAAAACATTACATTAGTATTTCAACATTTTTCGTTGCTCGCTTTAGAACACCCTTTAATTTTTAACTGTCATATATTTGTTGTAGCGGCCAAAGGTCTACATATGCTGTGAAAATTTCAGGTCTGTAGCTCTTACGGTCCCCAAGAAAATAACCAGTGACAGACAGACGGACAGCGTAGCCAAAACAATAGGGTTCCTTTACACTTTTGGTGTATCGGAACCCTAAAAATTTATTTACTTTGCATGGGTGAGACACTGCCTGCCCACTTTTTTAGTCATAATGTTTTATTGCGCCATGGAACTTAATGTGTATGCAAAGTTTCATAAGAACCAATTAAATAGAAGTAGTTGAAAAATAATATTTACTATATTTGGGAGTGGCACTGCCCACTTTTCTAACCATAATGCAATATTTTCACGATAACTAAATGTGTGCGCAAAGTATCATAATAATTGGCTGAGTAGAAGTAGTTAAATTGAATGTATATTTATTTTTTATGGAAGTGACTCTGCCCACTTTTAAACGGAGCCAATCTGGAAGTACATCCTTTCAAATAAAGAAAAAAATCCCAAATTGATTTATAAATGCAACCGTTTTGAGGGGAAAGACATAAAAAATACATCTATGACAAAAAATAGACATTTCTTCCATTTAATTAAAACCAACATGGAACTTTCATTCAAAATCGGTTGAATAATTTTTTCCCCTTCGTACATCGGCGATACACCCTATTTTGAAATAAATGCCTTTTTTATATAAATTTGCAAAAGTTGATGTATCAGGTATTTTCTAAATGTTTTTCAAAATAATTTTAGTAAGATTCACCCCTTTAAATTATCCTTTTAGCCAAATTATTTTTTAATCCAATGCTACAATAACAATTCTGAAACATCTAAAAATATTTAGTCCTTTTACTTGCACTCAGAAAATAATTGCTTTATGAAAATGAAACATATATTTACTGCTAGGCCCACTATGTCGACACGATTCTTTCTTTCTTACAATTACATTTTACTTACAAAACAAATTTTTTGAATTTGTTTTTGTTTTAAATGTAATTATGCCTGGCACTAAGTAAATTTTTCAAAATTTTTTCTTTTAACCTCAAAATCCACGGCTTTTTGTTTAATTTGGCCTGAGTTAATTTAATTAATATACATAATCATTATATTTTGCTTTGAAACATTTCTAAAATTGTTATCTGTTGTATTTGTTAACAAAGTTGCCTTAAGATTAATTGCATACCTTTAGGAGTTTTTAAATATCCATTATAAAGCCTACTTTCTTGTGTTTAATTTAAAAGACTTAATTAAATATACCCGAGTGAAATAAACTTGAAAGGAATGTTGCCTACTTTTAGACAGGAATTCTACAAAGAAATTTTTAGCGATGTTTTTTAGCTTTAAGTTGAATTTCTAAGCAGGACATTGTTTTCTGCGTGAATGTTGTTATTAGTTTAATGTCTTAATAAAAAGTGGGCTTAAATTTCTTTTGTGTAATTACATTTTTCATCTGTTGTTTTTATAAGCTTTTTAATAGATTGACTTGCAATTTATGTAAGGGAATTTTTCAATCTAATTTTCACCCACTAAAAACCGTTTGATTATGTTCCAAATTTACACATTTATCAAGGATCGATGACATTACAATAATATTTTGGACTCAATGTCGTTGTGCACGTCTGTCCATCTGTCCCGCCGTGTGTCGCTCTCTATTTTATGTGACCCTATTTACAATTTTAAATTTTTAGTTCGGTATTAAAGCGCATTTCTTAGTTTTTTTTGCAATAATTTATTTTAAAAATCCACTACTGTCTTAATATTTTTGGTTTCTTAATAACCTCCTTCCACACCCCTCCCGAGGTTGCTATACTACAAAAATTTTTGCCATGCTATCCTAAAAAAAATGACAAGAAATTCCTTATAAACACATTTAAAATTGAAAAACGTGCTGTGAAATTTGAGTTTGATTTGGAAAATTTAGCAAAAACACAAAACTGTTATTTCGCTGTTATTTTATTGATGTTTTTAAACGCAAATATGTAGTTGTTTTTGCTTTGAAATATCTTAGCAAGAAAGAAAAAAAACGAAATGAAACGAAAAATAAACAAACTGTCATATCTGTCGTTGAATGTGAAATGACAAGAGAAATACAAAAAAAAAAACACACACACACACTGAATTTCTATTAATTTTTTTTAGTATGTGTGAAAAAAACCCGTGGAAATGCATCTTCGATATCAAAAGCACGTATTTGAGCAACAACAGCAGAAAAAAAATTCATGTCAAAAGATACAATATTTCGAATAAAAGAAAATTAAAATTGTCATGTTCCTGCTAACGATTTTAGTTGACATTTAAGGAAAACGGAAAGTTATACTATAAGAAGGAGGAAACAATTTGATAAAGAAAAGCTCACGGAAGGAAGGTCTTATTGAAAATGATAGTAAAATAAATAAAATAAAAGTCTTGAAAATAAAACAGGAAATAACATTTATTGATTTTATGAAACTTTATATAACAAATATCTGCACACAAAATTTTTATATGCCTAAAAGTAGGCAAATATTTTTTAAGCTCTTATATCTTTCGAATTATAGCAATATATATTTTTTCTTTATTTTTTGTATGCCTAAAATTAGGCACATATTTTTTAAACCCTTGCATTCTTTTAAATTGTAACAATATTTTTTTCTTTATCTCATTTTAGGTAAGTCGCCACTTAAAATGACGAAGGATAAATTCATTGGTCCGAAAATAAAACCAAAAACTGGTAAAATTTACAAATGCTCTTACTTTAAGAACTCCGTATAAAGTTTAACATACTTTAAGGCTTTGCACAATTTACAAATTATTAACCTAGACATTTCTTTTTAATGAAAAACAAAAATTCTTTTACATTTTGTAAATTATTAATATCCATCAATATTCATAATTGATAAGCAGCTGATGCTTTAGAAACCATCATCTTTTTTTCTGCAACATTAATAATACAATGGCCTACTTTTTAAAAATGCTTAAAACATTTTGCCACAACATTAGAACCTTATAACGGGTGTTGCTTGTTAGAGGAGGAAGATGTAATTAAGACACACAAAAAAAAACTTCGTATTTTATTACCCATGAAATTGGCTGCATTTAAAGCGGCCCATACTTTAAACAATATTATTGAATATGTTATTGTTAATATTATTATCGTTTTTCCCTATACTATTTAATAACTTGAATATGGCTTAACTACTCGCACAATAAATAGTAAACGTAACCTAAACAAAAACACTGTTGAACCAAAGACTATAAATTATAAATTTATAGTCTTTGGTTGAACAATGCTGCCAACGCATTATACAATTTTCTTGGTTGTGCAATAAAAATCAAAAGTCTTTATATATTGTGCAATATATTGTGCAACCAACAAATATAACATACATATGGGTGATATTATTTTACAATATGAAAAACTTTGCAATTACACTATACAACATTTTCGAACTTTTTTCAAAATTACGGGGTTCTGTAAACCGATTCTACTAGAGCAGATAAAAAATAAACCTGTGTAGGCGTTTTCCTAGATCACATCGGAGTTTTATTTTAGGGGGGGGGGGGGGGAGCGTGGGGGTTAAAGTTTCCCGCCTTTAGTCCTGATAGTGCAGCATATCGGTACATGAAACTATCTGCCAGGCCCAATATGTCGACACAATTACATTTAAAACAAAAACAAATTCTAAAACTTTGTTTTTGTTTTAAATGTAATTTTACGAAAGAAAGAATCTTCCCGACATAGTGGGCCTGGCTGTATGTGTTCTTTACAGCTGAGGTGTAGGGTATGTTCAGCAACTTTGTAGAAAATATTAGGCCAAATATTTTCGTGGAGCAAATTAACCCTCTAACACCCTTACATAATGGTCATTTTTGGCTCTTTTCTAATAAATCGTAAAAAACATCCATAAAGAGGGGAAGTGAGGGGAAAAAATATGTTACACAAATGTGGGCCATAATATTTTACTATAGGTCTTTAAAGACAATCAAGCTCCAAAGTCAACTAATACGCCAGAAATCATTGAAGACTTAAACTTTGTTTAAGGGCTATTCACAATTATTACCGGGCATAGGAGATATTGTAAGTCTTACGTTTAAGGTATAAGATGTGTTGAGGATTTTATGTAAACACCACGAGAAACATTTTCCTGGAACATTTTAACCCTCTAGCTATGCTTTTAGTGGGTCTTTTTGTACATTTGTTAAAAAAGGTGCAAAAAACTCCCCTTCAGCGGCAATATAGCGGTTCAAAATTGTCTACAAAAATGTTCCTCGTAGTCTTTTACATGAAAAAGATCTACACATCTTATACTCTAAACGTAAGACTTACACGATTTTCTATCCCGAGTACGAATTGTGCATAAGTACGAAATTAACCCTTAAACACATTTTAAGTTTTTAATGATTTCTTGCTTTCAAGCTAAGTCTGTAGCTTGGTTCTCTTTTAAGACCTATAATAGAATTTTATGGCAAATATTTTTGTAGAACATTTCAGCCCCCTATATCGCAGCTGAAGGAGATTTTATTGCCCATTTTTTTAAGAAATTTACAAAGAGAACCATTAAGAGAAGAGTTAGAGGGTTAAAGTGTTCCAGAAAAATGTTTTTCGTGGTGTTTTACATAAAGGTACTAAACATATCTTACACCTTAAACATAAGACTTAGGAGATTTTCTATGCCGACTACTAATTGTGAATAAGTATGAAGTTAACCCTAAAACATAGTTTAAGTTTTCAATGATTTCTGGCGCACAAATTGAGTCTAGAGCTTTAGTGTCGTTGAAGGCCTATAGTAAAACTTTATGGCCAACATATTTGTAGAATATTTTATTCCAATATTCGCACTCCTTAGAGGTGTTTTTTACGATATGTTACAAAAGAGCCAAAAGTGATCGTTATGTGTGGGAGTTAGAGGGTTAATTTGCTCCATAAAAATATTTGACCTAATATTTTCTACAAAGTTGCTGAACATATCCTACACGTCAGATGTAAAGAACACATAGTTTCATGTATCGTTATGCTGCACGAAAAGGCCAAAAGGAAACTTTAACCCGCCCTAAAATAAAATTCCGCCGCCACACGTATATATTTTTTTTTGGTCTTCTCTTCCAGAATTGGCTTACAGAACCCCGTAATTTTGTTTGCGTATTGTATACAGTGTTATATTACAAGTGTAGGGGTCGCTTAAGATGAAATATAATGGCTTTTGTTTTTGAATATGACTTTGAGCATGTTTCCAACAAAATTGGAAGCTTATGGCGTTTTCTATTCTGCAAAAAGTGTTAAGTTTTTTTTTGGTTTTTATCAAAATATAGCAATTTATCATTCTTTTAAAGCAAAAATTTACCTTCGTTAGAGATGATACAATAATTTCTAATAAGTTCACTTCCTCGAAAAATCATTATATTGCCAATTTTCATTACAAAGTGCAAACAATGCAACATTTTTTTGTAGAAAGGAAAAATTTTTCCTACTATTTCGGCAGTAGCGCGTTAAGTGTTTGTTGACTTTCTAGCTCTGTGATTTTACATACCTAACATGTGATTTTACATAATCCTAGAGAAAATAACCGCTAGTCACAAACTTAATGTAAATTTGAATTGTTCAGCCCATTGAGAAAACACCCGTTAGACATAGCAGCTAAGTTATAGTAATTATTGTAGTCAATGTAGTTAGTATATTTCTTAATAAGTACACGGAGTATTTTAAAAACCCATTAAGCAAATTGTTTGTTGTCAAATCTGATGTTAACAAAAATCTAAGGCAGCAAAAGAAAGAGAAAAAAAGGAAAAACTAGGCAAAATCCTTTTGGAAAATAGCAAGTCAAACACAAACACACACACACACACATTAAAACTTGTTTAGAGGAAGGAACTTAAACAAGAACAAAAGCGAAAAAAATATTGCTAAATTATATAAAAAATAATGGCAGGAAATTTCACAATGTTTTACAAATTCTGAAAGACATGGAAAAATATACTGTCGTGGTTTTTTAGTTTATTGCAGCATGAATGTAAGAGTAAAAATATTTGAAACATCTAGAGAACTACAAGTTTTAAAAGTTGGGGGCCATATGCATAACGAAAATTTGTCATGAAGTTATCATAACTGATGAAATAGATCTGGGTCTTAACGAGTCCTACTGAACAATTTAACAGTAAAAATACAGGCCAACGGAAAAAAGAAAATTTTGGACGTCACTACCACATTTCTTTCTAAGCAGTTTAATGTGGTGAAAATACTGTGTCCTCAGTTTTCTCCTATAACCGACAGATTTTTTGAACAGTCCTGTCTAAATTTTTCACTAGATACGTCAGTATATTTCACCATAACTCGAGAGCGGTTCGCCTGATTTCGATCGAAAAATACCAAAAGATGCATTACAAAATTATCTTCAAACTGTGTTGACATAGTTTTTTTTTATTTACAAATTAGGAACGAAAAAATTGTTTTCATGCGAAATTAAAAAATTTTTTTCTTTCTAAAATCTCTAAACTGCAAAAAATTTTAAAATTTTAAAGCTGCAATATTTTTCAGTTTTGACTATTGTTCTCAAGGACAAGTGCGTTACGAACAAAAAAAGCTATATTTCATGAAAATCTATTGACAAATTTTGATTTTATTAGCAATTAAGTGAGTATATCCACACTCTAAAACATTACTTCAAATTTACGATCATATATTGTCTAAATTTATGTTGAAAATTTCTCCGTGTCTAAAATTACATCGATTTTGTAGTTATTTTATTGAAAAAAAATAAGTTCAAACTAAACATATTTGGTCCAAGTGGAAAAAATTCAACAGAAAGTATAATACGGCTATGGCTGAATGGTAGATACTTCAGACTATCAGTCAGGAGGTCGCGGTTCAAACCTGCACGCACCCAATCGCTTTTTTTAATAAACAAAATTTTGTTAAAAAATAATGCGTGTAGTCTGTAAAGTGTTGTCTGCTATTATCGACCTAATTTTCAACAAAAGTGTTTTAGAGTGCAAGCAGAAGACATGTTAATTACAATGTACAACAAAATCAAATTTTTTCAAAATAACAATCTTCTATTTGGTTATTATGGTAGCGGGCACAAAAATATATACGTTTAAGGTCGTTTTAAAAGTTTACATCTGGGTTTCGTTTTAGGCGGAGTTAAATTTCCCCAACTTTTGCAAATTGTTATAGTGAATTGGCATTGGAAATATTGTAAGCCTTACGTTTCAGGTATAAGAAGTGTATAGCATTTTTATGTAAAATACTACGTGGAACAATTTTGGGAAACATTTTAACCCTCTAGCTCTTCGTTGTATATATCTTTTCGTACCTTGCTCAAAAAAGAGAAAAAACTCACTTGAACTCAAACTGGGTTTAAATATTTTACATAAATGTTCTTCATAGTGTTTTACATAAAAGTGCCAAACACAGTTTATACCTCGTAAGACTTATGAGATCACTAATTTTGAATAAGTAAGAAATTAATCCATAATTACATTTTGAGTTTTGAATTATTTCTAGCGTTTAAGTTGAGTCTGCAGCTTGGATGTCCTTGAAGACCGATAATAAAATTGTATGGGAAATATTTTTGTGGAAAATTTCAGCTCGCTATATCGCCTCTGAAGGGGAGTTTCTTGCAGCTTTTCTAAGAAATTTTAGAAATACCCGTACAGCGAATAGTTAAAGGGTTAAAAGGTTTTATAAAAATATTTCTCGTGGCGTTTTACATAAAAGTGCTGAGCACATCTTTTAACTTAAACGCAAAGGTTACAAGATTTCCTATGCCGAGTACTGATTTTGATTAAACAAAATTAACCCTTAAACACATATTAAGTGTGGAATGGTTACTGGCGTTCCATTTGAGTCTGGAGCTTGTGTGTCTTTGAATACCTATAGTAGAATTTTATGGCAAACATTTTTGTAAAATATTTAAGCTCGCTATAACGCCATTGAATAGGAGTTTTTTTTTTGTCCTCCATACAACGAAGTGTAGAAGGGTTAACATGTTCCACAATAATGTTTCTCGTATACTACCTTAAACTTAAGGATTACAATATTTAATATGCCGAGTACTAAGTGTGAATAAGTATGAAATTAGCCCTTAAACACATCTTAAGTTTAGTGTTTTTCTTTTAAGAAAAAAAAAGAAGAAAAAACACCCATACCACGAAGTGTTAGAGGGTTAAAATGTTCCACAAAAATGTTTCTGGAGGCGTTTTACATAAAAGTGTTGAACACACCTGACACTTGAAAGCCCCTATTATGATTCACAACTAAATTGATAGTTGAGTCGTAGTTGTCAAATTCTTAATATGGATTACTACCATGGTAGAATAACATACAAAGTAGCTCTGGAACGTTAGCTGATTATATATTTATTTGTTTTTTTCATGGTACGAACTGTCAAATGTTGTGTATATGTGAAATAATACGTTGCACACACAATACCACATGTATGTTTGCTGCTTCTGTTACACAAACACACACATACCTTCTCTATTAATGTTTGACATTTTCTATCCCAAAATGGTTATATGTATTAGTTATGTGACTACCTGTTATATTATTCTACCATGATTACTACTTTAATCAAAGTGAGACAACTGTTTTTTTTATAAGTTGTGTTTTGGTTTTTATTTCGAATATTGTGTTACTTTTGCTTACTTTTGAAATGCTGATTTTAGGCGCCAATTTATCCCATTTGTCAACCAGTATTGTTGCCAAATCCATAAAACATAAAATCTCAAGAAAAAATAGTAAGGCCAAAACTAATGTCTATGTTATGATGTGTAGTATAGTTTAAAAAAAAAACAGAGAGTATAAATAAGAACCTTTTTTTTCAAACATTTTTTCGAAGACAACTAAAATTAATTGTGGATCATAATACAAAATATGATTGAGTTGGGTCGTAACATTAACAACTCAACCTAGTTGAGTTGTGAGTCAGAATAGGGGTAAGACTGATAACTAAAACTACTCACTAAAACTACTCGCCCTAAAATAAATCCGAGATATAAAGTGGCATAGTAATATGATAAATAAATAACACTCATTACTTTTTAACCCATTAAAAAAGTACTACCGACTGCAAAAATGACAAAAGTTTTTGCTGGGAAAGTTTAACTTTATTTTATCATCTACTGTAAATATGCCAAACAAAACACTACAAGCAAGAAACAGAAAAAATGTAAATCAGTAATTATCTTAAGTAAATAATATATATTTGTAGCCTTAACAAATATTTAACTAAAAATGAAGGAAGTAGGAACAAAAAAAGTAAACAACATAAACTAAAGCAACAACAATAAAGCTAAAAATGAATAATAATAGTTTTGCTTTTTGTTTCACAAAAAACAAACAGAAAAAATTTTAACAAAAAAAAATATTAAACAAAGAATAAAGGAAATATAATATTTTGTAAAAGGATGTTAGAACAAAGCGTTCTCTTTTGCTGTCTATTTTTCGCCAGCTCTGTCTTTGTAATTTATATATATTCTTTTTAAACCGCCTAAAAGCATGCTTTGTTAAATGATATTAAACAAAAGCCTGAAAGTAGGCTTTTTGTATACAGACATATACAGAAAAGCATATATAATTAAACGCTTTAATTTTGTTTGCAAAGAAAATAAAAGAAATGCAGAAAGAACTTTTATTAAATTTATAAAAATATTTTCTTAACAACTTTCCAATAATTACTTACATTATATATATATTATATAGCAGGTATACAAAACATTCCATATAATTTTGACACACTTCTCCTGCCCTGCGTGCTGCTTAAAAGCCATAACAAGTATTTACTTTTATTTCATTTTTTTTCTCAACCATTTTCATCTTGAAAATCCATTTAAAAACATGCTGAATTGTTACGATTTTTTCTTCATATAATTTTTTTCTTTTTGTTGTTTGTTTGATTTTATTGTTGAAATATTTCTATTTTTTTCATATTTTGTTATAAGATATATTTTTAATGGTTATAAATGAGTATAATGGATTTTTTCCATCAACGCCATCATCATCATCATAATGTAGAACGCTATGAAAGAACTGAATTTCTTTCATTAAACGGAAATCTATTGCATACTTTTAGTCAAATACAAAAAGTATAGAGTATTTTTTTATCTTAACATAGATTTTACAATACATACCTGTTTTTTTATAAATACATTTAAAGGAAATATATTGTAGCTAAAAATATTAATTGTTAAAAACAAGAATAAGAAATTTATAAAAAAAAATTTTAATTTTTAGTCCAGATAGCTGCACCACACAATTTACTATAACTCGAGAACAAGCTGCTAGATTTAACTAAATAAAATACCAAAATATTGCGACTGAAATTGTCTTACACCCATGTTCTTATCAATTCTTGGCCAACCTTATAGTTTTGGAGATAATAAGAAAGTTTTAGCAAAAAATACATTTTCAAAAAAAAAATTATAAATAAATTAAAATTTTTTTTCTTAAAAAATTTCTAAAAATTCTAAGATGAACAAAATCTAAAATTGAGTTATGAATTTTAGTCGAACTGTATGATTTTATCGAAAGTTATTTAATTAGTTTGTCTTAAGTTCGTTTTTAATTTAATCTTTCGATCAAATTATTTTTTATTTAAGAAAGAAATTTTTAAGCATGTGAATATTTAACATTGAAAGAAAATTTTGGATGTACGGAAGGTTCAATTGAAATCAGATGTTTCGGGGCTCTTCTCATCAGAGCCCTTTACCTACACTGCCAGCGACGGCAGCAACAATACCCTAGCGAAAATCCTACTTACTTTAGTAAGTCCAATTAACAGATTTTGTCGCCACCTCGCGGTGAGTCGTACCTTGTAATGAACTTTTTGTAAAGGTTCAGAACTTCACTAACTCTCTTTTCTTTATCATGTTCAACTATTTTTTAAGCTTTTTGATTATTGTGTTGCTAGCGTGTAATATCATCGATATTTTCAATGCTGGGATTTTTAAATGCTAGTTCTCGAGTTATATAAAATTATGTAATTCAACCTCCTTAATTGTCTACATAACTCGAGACCCTCTATCAATTCAAAAATAAAGTAATTTATAGTAGCCAAATTGACTGGAAAACACCAGGCCACGGAATTCTTGTTGACCAATATTATCTTTTGAACTTCAACTGCAAAAACAATTTCGCTTGAAATTGCCTTTAAATTTTTTAAAAATTTTCTATTTTATGATATATCTTTCCTTTTCTCACCTTTCACTATCTATTTAATAAAAAAAAATCTCACTGTCAGTACAATTCAAATCCTTTAAAATCTTTTTAAAACTTAATTCCCTTTGCAAAAGAAAATATAATAATGAATAAAAATACTACAACAGTAAATCCCCAATGTTGAAGTCCGAATTAAACCCCTGCTTTAATATTAAAAAAAAACAACAGCAGCTAACAAATTTCACTGAAAATATAAAAAAACAACTGTGTATTGTTTCAAGTTAACAAAGAGAATTGTTGGAAAAGACAGTTTGTTAATGTATGAGTGAGAGTATGCATGTGTGTGTGTGTGTGTGTTTTGTGTATTTGTGTGATTTTAGACCAACTCTACAACAAGACTAAATAAACTAAAGCTTAAGTAAATATACAATAACACTTTCGCTTACATGCTGTCAGTGTTATTTAAACAAAATATCCCTGTTGGTATTTTTTTGTAATTTGCAGCTGAAAATCGCTGTTGTAAGCACAAGTTTATTTCTAGAAAATTTTATTTAAAAAATTCTCAAAAAGTTTTTTGAAAAACAGAAAAATTAAAGAAACTGATAAAAGACTTGTAACGTGAATGGTTTAGGTGGTAGAGACTGGTTCGAGTTGTAACAAATCCTATACAGCGGATGAGGTGTGAGATGAAATTCCATAACTTGATTCACAGTTATCCCGAAAAAGAGAAAGATTTGAAAATCAAAAACCAAGGAAATAAATATTAATTAATGTCTGATATGATTCTCCTTTGTTACGTATAATATGTCCATTTTTCATGGTTCCGTACACCAAAAGTATAAAGGAACCTATTGATTTCGCTACGCTGTCCGTCTGTCTGTCTGTCTGTCTGTCTGTCTGTCTGTCTGTCTATCTATCCGTCTGTCACAGTCTGTTTTCTCGAGAACCATAAGAGCTACGGACATGAAATTTTTACAGAACATGCAAAGCAATGGCCGCTACAACAACAAATATATGACAGTCAAAAATTAAAGGGTGTTGTGAAGCGAGCAACGAAAAACGTTGAAATACTAATGTAATATACAGACGTTTATATATGGACACTTAAAATTTTCAAAATTAGTGTTAATTGGTGTATTCTGTACAATAGACTACAGCAATTAACACTGGTATTTAAAACAATAAAAATTAAAGGGTGTTCTATCAGTTAATATAATTTTGAGTATGTAATTTAGACAATTTGCTGTATCTTGGAAACCGCAAGAGGCAAACTATTGAAATTTTAAAAACCGCTAAAACTAAAAAATTCCAAAATTAAATAAATGTCAAAACGAAAAATCGACAAAAGGAAAAAAGCGCTTAAAGGAAAAAACCATAAAATTAAAAAACGCTATAACGAAAAAAATTACCAAAACTAAAAAGATCGACAGAAAATAAAAAAAAAACGCAAAAACCGAAGGCATCAAAACGAAAAAAGCACTAAAACCTCAAAAAAGCGCTAAAGTTAAAAATATCGCCAAAAATGAAAAAATCACCAAAACAAAATAAAAGTTCCAAAACAAACAAAAAAGCGCCAAAACTAAAAAATCGGCAAAAACCGAAAAGATCGCAAAAACGAAAAAAGTGTAAAGACCAAAAAAAATCGCTAAAACTAAAAAAATCTCTAAAAACCGACAAAATCCTTAAAACCAAAATAAATCACTAAAAAGCGTTAAAGCAAAAAAAAAGCGACAAAACCAAAAAAACCACCATAACTAAAAAAATCGAAAAAAAACAAAAAAATTGCAAAAAACGAAAAATCGCCAAAAAAAATTCTAAAAATAAAAAAGCGCCAAAACAAAAAAAATCGCTAAATCATCAAAAAAAACTTAAAAGATAAAAAAACTAAAATTAAACGAAAAAGTAAAATGAAAAAATTTTCAAAATTAGAAAAAAAGAGCAAAAACGAAAGCGAGCCAAAGTCAGACTTTACTGAATATTTTTCATTTGGGTTCAGTCCGTTTTCAAATACACCAATTTCCGAAAAAGTTATCATATGCGCTTTGTAGTACTTTCATTATTCTCTTTGTGCCGGTGTACGTGTGTGTAGGCATGACTGCCCTGCAGGCAAAGTGACTAGTATGTGGTTAGAAATATACTAGTTGCTTATTTATTCAGACTAGTTGCCTAACTGTCCTTTTTCCATATATCGAACTATCGATTTTAACATTTGGTTGTCATAGGAGCCCAACTAGTTCATTTGTACATAGTTATATGCTAATTGAAATACTAGTTATTATAGACTAGTGCGCTTAAGCCCTTATAAAACTACATTTTCCTTGCATTGTTTTGCTATAGGATTGAAAGAAAGAAATAGCAAATGATAGAAAGAAGCAACTATACAAAATGGAAACAAAACGTAATGGCTTCTTTAAGTGCTGCCTACTTTTTATTTATAATAAAACGACAAAAGAAAAAAAGTTGAAAAAAAGAGGCGCTAAGTCGCTGAATTCGTGAATAAACCGCTAACTTGGCAACACTTTAATGTTTCAAGCTTGAAATGTCAATTTTAAGTTGATTTAGATTTTTTTTGACAGGCCCCAATTTTTTGTCGATAACATTAGTAAAAGCTTTGACAATTTGGTATTTATCTTAATATAGCTGAACTCTTTGCACCTGGTAAAATTTCCTATTATATTCTGTTTGCACTGCTCTCCAAAGTTTGAAAAATAAAGAAAAAATGTAGTGTCATAAGGGCTTTACTAGTTTTCTTTATTTATAGTTTTTTAAATATTAAAAAACATTTGGCTCAACCGTGGTATGAACACACAGTCCTTTATCAACTGCGCCAGTTTCTACTTAATATATTTAGAGCTAAAATTTTGTTTTATTTATTTACACCTGAAAATATGTCAATTTATAAAAAATAATTTAAAAATTACAACTAGTTGTAAGACTGTTCCAAAACGTTGTTTTTTTACTACTATCGTTACTAGCCTCATTACAAAACTATTAAGATGACAGTCCTTTGTTGACTAGTAACGTTACAACTAGTAATGTGACTCTCCCAAAACGTAACTATTTATAGATTTAGCTGCAGGGTGTGCATGTATTGTATTTTTTGCTGTTCCTATTACCATTGGCCCTTTGTTGCTTGGCGCCCACTTGGGAAACATTTGTCAAGTATATAGTAAATACCATTTTGACTTATGTGCCGCGCAACAGAACCCCGGGTGGGTTGTGGTGTTACTATTTATACAATTTCAAATATTTCGACTCACATGCATAATTACGTACATATATATGTATATGTATATATGCATAAGTTTGTATGTATTTGTTAACACAGTGTTTGTTTTTTCAAGTGGCAGCCACACTACCGTATTGAGCTTTCTGTTAATATTAACTTACATAAAAAAAAAATAAAAAATAAAAATAAAGAATACTGGAAATAGAGTGTAGGATTTTCGTAAATTCTTTATTTAATTTACTATATTAAAGTGATTATAAATACTTAAGAAACATACATACGCTTTAAGGTCATTTAAATAGCTCTATTATTAAATAAGTTACGGTGCTACAAATCTACATATCTATATTTCCTCAAATCGGTTCAGTATTTTGGGATATATAAGCGCTTAAAGTTGCTACTAAAAAATGAACAAAACATGTATGTGTTTTTGTATACATATTTTGCTTTTGCAAAGAGAATAACAAAACGAAATATTTTCTCTGTTTTGAATTAGTGTTGTTGTAGGAAACATAAAGGCGAGAGATAGAGTGGTGAAATGTTCTGCAAAAATGTTTTTTGTAGCGTTTTTCGTAAAACTGCTGAACACATTTTCTACCTAAAATGCGAGGATTAAAAGATTTCCTGTACTATAACAATATGAAAAAGAGGGAACTTTAACTCTCCCTAAAATGAGTTCCAGAAGTAAACGTTAGAAAGAAAGTTCGGTGTCTGTTTATTTCATTTCATAATATTTCATTTAATTTTATTTCAAATTAATATAAAAATATTTTGGAAACAATTCCTGCCAAAATTCATAATTTTTAAAGCTGCTTCCCTCTTTGTATACGATAGTATCGTTAATTAAAGCATACGATTGAGGATAAGGTTTGGCTTTGGGATCCGAAGGTTTTCTGAAAAAAATTTGTTTTTATTTTAGCAAAACTCCTTTTAAAATGAACTCACCCATTTTTAACAAAATCAGATATAAATGCCGTATACATTGTCACCATTTGCTTTTGCTCCTTTGAATCATGTTTCCTTGCGGCCCAATTAAATAAATACTGAAAATCTAGCATATGTTCGCAACGATCTGTAGAGTTGTTTAAAAAATAAATTAACTTTTCGTAGATATATAATCAAGTTCCCCAAAGAATTTCTCGTGTATTTTTAAATTTACCTTCTTTCTCTGGGAACGGACTTTGCTTCTTATCATGGTCGTCCATAAATGCAAATTCATAAAAATACACCAAACCTTGATTGTGTGACAAAAAATCCGCAAATTTATGAGCGCCATAACGTATAAGAGTGTCTGAAAATACATCACATAGAGCATCGTAGTCCTTGCGAGAGAAATCTGTAGAGCCTTTGAAAAATTTCTGTTTAATTTTTCTCGTTATCTCATCTGTATTGGGATATCTTTCGTACATAAAGGTACGAGGAGCCAAGCTGTCGAATTCATTTGAAAATTTATTTTTAGCATAATCAGAATCCAAGATAGCTTTAGCCGAAATACACAACTCTCCATTTGTATAGCCGATAAGTACAGTTTTGCGCGCTACGGCTAAATTTGTTGTAAGGAAGCGTTCCTGATGGAAATCTCTTTCAATGACAGGCAGCCATAAGAAAATAGGATTGTCTTTGAAGAAATCAAACATTGATCTTAAAGTGCCTGCTATAACCGAGCCATTATGTTTGTTGAGGCACTCAATAATAACTTCATTTTTAATCTCCTCATAATCCGAGAATTTTCCTTTAACTCCATAAGGAATTTCTTCTTCTATCGTACGAAATTTTTCACAATTTAAACGTTTTGCTAAACGTACAGCTAAATATTTTTGTTGCCCTTGCGGCAGATAAGTTTGGGGAGGTAAAGAGCCACTCATTATAATGGCCTTGTGGAAGAGCTCCTTACTCATGGGTGACATTAAATGAAGTTCGACACTTAAAGCTCCTGCGCTGTAACCCATCAAAGTGACATCGAGAGGGTTGCCACCAAAATGTTTTATGAATTTTTGAACCCATCTTAAGGCATAAACCTGATCCTTAAAGCCAGCATTACCTGGTATTGCGGCCGTGCCTAAATTAAGAAAGCCTAAAGGACCTAAACGGTAATTAAAGGTCACCAAAACCAGGCCTTGGGTCATCATATAGCTGGGATTCATAAAGTAGCTGTCACCACTTCCCAAATACAAGCCGCCAGGATGTATTAGAACCACTACCGGCAGCAATTTGGAGGGATTCAACTGCAAGCATCATACTATAATTTTGAAGAAATTAAATTTTGATCTGCTTGTTTACCTGTTTTGTATATACATTTAAGTTTAAACAATCTTCAGAGGCATTGCGGGCAGTCACCGAACAACATTCATAACCATTATGAGTGGCATCCAAAGTGCCCTCGAATTTGTCAAGTTTTTGGGGATCCTGTTAAATTAGAGGTGAACAAATTGTTGAAGGCAAAATTTTTGTTTGTTTTTAATTAAAATAATTTATTCGTAGCAAACAATTAATTTGATAAAGCGGGTAGGTTTTTGATTGCAGAAACTATAGTGTGTTTGTTGTAATCATATTTTATAGACAAAAACTGCTGACTGCGCAAATCTCTTGGTGGGTTTTTTTTAACAAGATGGGCCATAAAATTTACTTTCTGCTTTATTTCGAAATGAAATTAAAATTTTCGTACATAATAAAACTTCAACTTTGCCATATTTTGCACAAAAAATTTTTAGTTTACATATATTTGATAATTAAAAATGAAACTTTAGTTTTTGAACATACTTTGGAAAGTTCGAAATTAAGTTCGAAATTTCGAACATTGTCTAGAAATCATATTTATGCAACGTCTGCGTAGGAAAGCTAAGTTTTCATGTCAAATGGACATTGAAATTATTAATTATGGAAATTCGAAGTTGTTTAAATCGGTTAACTTTCAAAAATTGTAGCAACTAAAGCTTATTTGTGGTAACGAGCTCTTCACCAAATGCGTAATGGCATTTTCGCTGTCTTAAACCACCGCCCTTCCCCCGGAACTTTTTCGAAAAATTTTCAGTAGAAATTGCCAACTCCGTAACAAATGTTTGGTTATATCACAATAAAAGAAAGCAATAGTTTTTTATCAATTACATTATTTGATTGAGCAGAATAATTTTTGGTTGTAGCAACTAAAGTGTGCTTGATGTAATCATACAAAGTTCTATACATTTTAATAATAATACAAGCCACAGATACTTTGGAAACATTCACTGGGAGGTGTTTCCAAAGTATCTGTCCTACACAAGGCAGGTAATAAAACGTACTTTTCGGAGAATTTCGCGAAAACTTATATATTCGATAATTTGGATTTTATTTTGAATAGTAGAAATAAAACTTTAAATTTCGAACATAATATCGAAATTCGCAAAACTTACTTTTCGGAGAATTTCGCGAAAACTTAAATATTCGAAAATTCGGATTTTATTTTGAATAGTAGAAATAAAACGTTAAATTTCGAACATAATATCGAAAATTCGCAATTAAGCTCGAAATTTTTAGTATGGTCTTGAAATCATATTTTTCCAATAGAAAGTAATTTTTTCATGTGAATTAAATATTGAAACTAACAATTATAGAATTTCGAGCTTAAGGGAACTTGAATTTTTTTTGTTGCGGTTTTTGTAAAACTACCAACGTTCAAGCATTGCTGATGTGTAAGTGAACTGAATGTAAATTATTAGTTTTTGGTTGCAGCAACAAAAGTATGCTTGTTGTGATTATATTTTGTTTCCCATAAATCTTTAATTTTAATTTCATATTACTAAATAGTTAGAAAGTAAAAAAGTATTTTTTTTTGTTATTAAAACAGTTTATACATTTCATATTTTCATCAATTTCGAACTCAAACTAAATATCCGAACATAATAAAACTTGAAATATTTACCCAAAGAAAACTGAAAATTATTTATAGGCTTAAAAATATATATTTTAATCAAATATGAAAATTCGAAGTAAAGTTCGAAATTTCGAAAAAAAAACTTGAAACTCCAAATAAATAAGATTCTTATCATATTAAACTATATCTATAAACATGGTATTTGCTGTATGAAATTAGCTTTATCTTCAATTACGAAAACGTAGTGCAATTACGAAAATATATGGCTGACCAACCCTGGAACTTTTTAATGCTAATATGAAGTTCAAAGCGCGTGAAAAATTTTAATTTCTAAATTAAAAAAAGTCACTAGTTTTAGAAAAAAGATTTGACAAAAACTTTTGGAGTTATTAAAAAAACATTGGTTTCGAAAATTTTCTTCAACGATATCTGTCGAACGAATAAACCGATTTTAATAAAATTTGCGGCATTCGAAGCAGTTTTTAAAGTTTGGAAAAAATTTCAAATAGTTTGAAAACTTACCCTAAATCTCAACTCATTTATTGGCGGTTTGGCGTATGGTATACCTCGAAATCCAATATATTCTAGATTTGAGTTTTGGAATTTTCGGCCCACTATTAAACCTTTGAATTCATCACTGTCAATGTGAACTGTGGGTTCATCTTCTGACCGACAATGCGTTAAATGCAAAAAGTTAAATATTGATAAAACTAAAAAATATTTTAAATTCTTTAAAAGCATTTTTTGGCTTCTCGTGCTGTTTCTATTCTGATCATAAATAGAGACTGAATGGATTCTCAACATAAAAATTTTCAAATAGAAAACAACAAAGAACTGGCTTTAGCCAGAGATTAATAAGATAAGGGCAAATAACACTCAATCTCAATATAGAAATATTTATTAAATTAGTGAGAGAGAGAGGCTTAGAAATAAATACAAGAGATTTTTGAATCGAAGATCTGTTTTTAACCACCGTTGTCAACTCGGTGCTTTTAGCAATGTGTTTAGTGCTTTTTTTCAATTTTGAACGCAGAATATTTTCGATTTGGTAATCGGTGGTTTTATTCTTCATTTTTAGCGCTTTTTTCTTTTTTGCGGTGCCATCAATTCTTAATTAAAAACACAAAACTTTTTGTAATTATAAATTTAAAATCACGTAAAGCTTTTCACAGTTTAGTTTTATCCTAGTTTATCTATCTCAGAGCTTAGCCTGCACATTTTCGCAGATGATATTCTAAAATCTAGCTCTACATCTATTTACATATATACTGGTATCAGCTCCAAATTTCAGAAGGAATGGACTATTATGTGATATTCAAACTTTTTCTAAAATATTTTAAGTTTACCAATTCGTTACAAATTTTTATGAACAAGTCCTAACTTTAACCACTATAAAGTTGTTACAAAACTCTTTGTTAGTATGCCGGCAAATCGCTAATTATTTCCCAACTAACTCAGGAATATCAGGACAGTTAAGACCCGCTTCTTCCGGTGCAAGCAAATAATTTGCGACAATATGGCGCCCAACGTGGGGCCCGAATTTAATTTCCAATATAAAGTTGACTGACCAAAATCATGTAAACAATAACAAAGTGCGATTTCGTAATAGTTAAAAAAATAAATGAATTAAGCTATTAGTTTTACGGCCCTTTTCACAATGTACGATTAAGAGTTAACGTGGACTTTAACGGAAACCTCGCCATACAAAACTTGCCGTTAAAGTCCACGTTAACTCTTAATCACACACTGTGAAAAGGGGCGTTAGTCGAACTGTTTGGGTTATATCCAAAGAAACTTTAATTATTTTTGCTTGAGTTCAGTTTTAATTTAATTTTTCAATTAAATTATATTTTTACTTAGAGATAAATGTGAAGCATGTAGACAAAGAAAAGAGTTCTTTTCCGCTTTAGACCACTCGACCATTAAATTAAAGCCGAACTCAAGCGAAAATAATTAAAATTTCTTTGAAAATAAATAGATTTCAAACAAAGCTTAAAAATTTAAAAAGCAAATAATACGTCAATCACCTAGGAAACCATTCATTCATTTAATTATTCGTAGTCTGACCAAAGTCAGATTAAATCGTATATATGAAATTTACCTACGTAAAATGTATGCATATAAATTATTTATATAATTTTAGAATGTGCTCTTCACGGCCATCATTTGCTTGCAAGAACTGATGAAACTAATTTTTCACTCTAATGATAGGATTTAGAAGTCATGATGGAATAAAGAAATCAGAAAAATGACATTTGAAAACATTGCATTTGTTTGGCGGTCGTGTAAAATTTTTTATAATTGCGGATACTAGAAATAATTTTAAAAGTAAGTGTTCATTGTCACACAGCGTTATCAATCAGTTACAAATCTTTTTATTAATTTGCATTGTACTACACATAAAACAAATAAATACTGATTTTAAATTTAGTGCTTGTTTTTTGAAAAATGGGGCGCTTTTTCGGTTTTAGTGCTTTTTAAATGTGAAAGTTGACAACACTGCTTTTAACTGTGTTCCCGGCTTAAAAAATCTTTAAAATTTTTTTTTGTTTTGAAAACTATTTTAAAGCAGGAGTTTTTTTTAGAACTGATTTCAAAACTGATTTAAACGAAATCATAATTTTTCAAATATATATTTTGAGTTGTTTCGATTGAGGGTTTAATTGAAAAAGCTTACTGCAATAATTATGTAAGCCACAAAGCAAAAATATGTAATAAATTGAAGTGTGAATTTGAAACAATTTCAAAATTATATGATTTTTGGAATTTTATAATTTAAATATGCGGCAAAAATATTTCAGAACGAATAGAGTCTATCTAAAAACTCGGTAGTAATCAGCAATAGAATGAACATTACTCTCTTAAATAGTCTGGCTTACATGATTATTGCTTTAAAATCTTTAATTCATCAATAAATAAAATATTCTGTAGAATCATCATGTAAACTTTTAAATCTCACTTTTTTTTAAATATGTACTCGTATTTTTCTTTATATATATTTTTCTTTTAATATTTATTATGATCTAATTCTAAACATTCATATAAAACATTGTAAACACTTTGTCAGAGTACACACATTCCCCCCAAACCACTAACTTGCCTAACATTTGCACACAATTTGATAGTTTTTCTCTTGTATTTTTTTCTAATATCTACAAAATGTTTATTAAATCCTACAAATGGCTAAATTTATTACAGCAAAAAAAAAAAACTACATGCTTTCATACATACAAGTACGCTGTATACTCTATATGAAATAATAATTAGCTCAAAATACTGTCAAACATAATTTCAAATATTAAATTATAATTTCAAATACCAATTAAGAACTGATGCTCTCTAGCACACCATCCAAAGCGAGGTAGAAATGAGTTGAGGCTTTGGGGAAGATGTGCTGCAAAATTTGTATGTCGAGCATAAATATGTTTAAAATTTACATGCAATTATTTAGTGCATAAAATAATATTAAATTTGAAAATTAGTGACACACATGCAACCATGGCATATATGCAACCGATGGCTGTGCTGTCACTATGAATTGAAAAATGAGCGTTTGAAAATTGTATTTAGGTTTTTGGAATAGAAAACCAACAGAACAGAACTTTGAGCACATATAATTAGAACAAATATTTTCCCCCCTTTTAAATAAATAAAAACCAAAGATAATTTTAAAACAAGGCAGAGTGGAGCATAGTGAAATTTGTCCTGTCTTGTTTTGAAAAATTATCGCATTTATTAAAAATATTTTCATTTGTAATAAAAGAATTGACGGAACGAGCTTGAACTTCATTCAAATTACTCATTAAATTTGAATAACAAAAAAACGTCGTTTGCAGAAAAAAGTATGTACTGAGTAGCAACAGGTACAGCGAGGCATGTAAATTTTATAATTAGCAACACTGGGTTTGACTGTACTAAACGCATGTTAGCTCGAATGGGATCCCAAACATTTCTTTGTACAGAATTATCGAATCGAATTTTTTTAAAATAATGTTTTTTTTTATTGAGTTATGATAACTTTAAAAGATTTTGAAAAAAAACTAGAGATGAAAATCGGTAGAAAACTGGGTTCGATGTTCTTTGGTCGAACTGTACAGAAATTGGAATTGTCAAGAGCGTATAATTCACTAATTGTAAATCACTAATACATGTCAGTACAATAAGGAAAGAATTTTGGAAATAGCATAAAGAAAAAAATTGCAAAGTAACAAAATTTTACATGTCCAAGTTTTTCCCACTTTCAAGCGGTTGGTCTATTCTGCTAAATATCAATATTAAGCTCGAATCTTCGAATAAAAAAACAAAAAATTCATTATATCACAGGTTTTCATGTAAAGAGACATTGTGAACTGATATGTTATTTATTAAATCAACTTTTACTAAGTCTAAAATTGACTTCGAAAATTCGAACATACTCAAAAACTTGATTATTTTTAAGGTTATTGGTTAAAATAAAACCAACTCTATAGCATGGCTTGCAAATATAGATGCAGCAATACTTTAACAAAAAAATATTTTACGATATTTCGAAATACATATACATAGTTTCGTACTTCGAATTATGCATTACAATTAAATTTAAAACATTTTAAATTTTATTAATTACAATTTTTACTAATACAGATATTGCCAATTGAAATTTTATCCATTAATTCAACTTTTGCAAACTTCGAAACTAAGTTCGAGTTTTCGAACATAATTTAAATCTAACTATTTTTAAGCATCTTGTTTCCACTAAAACGGATTGTATACAATATTTTTTGAAATTGATATGCCGCAAAATTTCAGCCCATAAACTAATTGTACGAAATTTCGAAATGCTGTATACATATACTTCGAATAATATAGTACAATTAAAACTCAAAAATTTTTAATTTTTTATTTATAATTGCAATGTTTTGTAAAAATAGTTGTAAGAAGAAATTTAGTTCATGAAATCAACTGTGTAAATTTCGAAATTGCGTTCGAACTTTCGAGCATAACAGCAACTTAAAAATTTTTGAGCACTTTGTTTCCCAGTAAACCGATTCAACAAAATAAGACTTCAACATATATATGCCACAATATTTTAGCCCAAATATATTTCTACAAAATTTCGAAATATATGTACGGACTTCGAATTAATAAATAGAATTGAAATTTTAAAACTTTTGTAATTGAAATCTTCGTACATACAGATATTGTGAAGTAAAACTTAATCCATAATATCAACCTTTACAAATTTAAAACCTAAATTCGAATATTGGATCGTAATCAAAACAGAATTATTTTGAAGTTCCCTTGTAAAATAACACAAATTCTTTAATTATTAGCCTTAAAATTTTATATTCTGCGCATTTTTGAGTAAAAATTGCATATGCAAAATTTCGAAATTTTTTTCGAATTTTGAATTGCAATTAAAATTTCAAAATTTTAAACGTTTTGCAATTACATTTTTTATAAACACAGGCTTTGTGAAGTAAAATTCATTCTATCAAACTAACTTTTTCATGTTGCGAAATTAACTTCGAATTTTCGAACATAACTAAAACATACTAATTTTTGTAATTATTGTTTAAAATAAAACGAACTCTATAAAATTTAACTTTAAAATATATATGCCGCAATATTTTGACAAAAAAAAACTATTTTACGAAATTTCGAAATAAACTTTGAATTTTGTATTGTAATTAAAGCCTTTTTCTATTCAAATTCATAAATTCGAAATTATTTTCGAAATTTCGAACATCCATTAGAAATTTATATATTAGCTTTTTACATAAAAACATAATATCTACATATCTTTTTGATCTTCAGAGCAAAGTTCTATATACGTATATTTTTTTAATTCGAAATTAAAGAGCTATTTTGGAGCTGCAAGCAATCAAATCATTAAGTTATTTCGGAATAACTTTCACATACATATTTTACTATTTGAGCGCTTGAATATAGCATAAGCTTAGACACATGAGATGAATCGATCAAAAATTTTAACTGCGGTCAATTTTGAACTCTATTCTATTGAAAATAAAAAAATTTTTGTTTCGAAACTTTTTTTTAGAAAAACGTCGAAAAATTAAGTTTTATTTTTTTTTCCAAAATTTAGCCATTTTTCAATCTCATTTCAAAGTCATGACTTTATTTTGACGACTACATGAATTGATATAACTTAAAAATCTTTCAGAATAAAATATAAGAAAATAGGCTGCGGAATATATGAAGGCATGGCATACCACATTATCAGAACTTTATATACCACATTACCCGCCAATTTTTTAAATGGCTTTCTTACCTTTTCCCCAATTTCTCTGAAACTTGCTCTTTTGACACCTTTTTTACTTTCCCGAATCTAAATCTCAGACTTATAGTAGAACACCAGCTGAGATCTGCTCTAATCGAATCAAGTTTCTAAAAGTTGTGACTTAACAAAAAAAATGTGTATACTGCATTACCTGAACTTACTCTACGTCAAAGAATCTGTTTGTAAACATGTCAAGTTGTGGTTTTGTTATTATTTTCTTTAGAAGCATCGAAAAGATTTCTGGTTAATTAGTAAAACTAAAAAAAACTTTTATATTATTTCTTTTTAAGTTAGTAAGAATTTTTTGCAGTGCAGTTCTTTTGTGATTTGTGACATGTGTCAAATACAAATTCGGCCTGAGGAAATTTACTGTTCTCATGCAAAAGCTGATAATCAAACAATGCAATCATAAACTTATTTAAATTTAAAATCAAATTTCTGTTTATAAGTGTCTTAAGAATTATGCAATATATTTTCTTTATGCTTAGAAAAAATCACCTTATATTTCCTTTAGCCAATGACAACCATCTTTATATCAACAAAAACCAAGAAAGCCTTCAAAATCATGCTCTACTATAACTTCCTACATTGTATTCCTTAATAAAACAGAAATATTGATTAGATTTTTTTGTGGTTTATTTATTTCTCTACGAGTCTTTCTTTGATTATTCTTAACAAAGAAATCGTATAAAAATGCATGTATGTAGAGATAAAAACCTACAATGGAAATAATATTATTTGTATTTGAGAGCAACGTAATTGATACAAAGTAGAACATTATATGTTGTGGGTTTGTTCTAAAAATAACCCAGAAAGATCAATTGCTTAAAATAGATGTAGAAAACTTGTTAGAAAAATATTTGAGACTGTTGTGCGCTCAAACCGTTAATGATTTTTACTTATGGAGAAAATGTTTAGTAAAAAACTTATGCATTTATTTTAGAGGCAAACTTTTAACGATACAACAAATGTTCCTTCGAATTGTAACGGCCTGTTTTTAAAATACACTTCTTTATATCATTGAAATCAAATCCATTATATATTCCATTATAAAAGAAACTAAAAATGTTTCTACAAATTTGCTGAGAAAGTCAAGGCTCGATGGACCATATATTCTTCGAAAAATTTAAATTTATAACACCATCAACCTTTGAAGCAATTTCCAAACAATTATAACTGCAAAACTATAAAAAAGCAATTAATTATTTTCCCCCTTAAATTCCTCCAAAAATGTTTTAAGCAAACTGATGTCCTTGTTTCTATCTCCTCTCTTCATGTAATAAATAAAAGTACACATTTTTTTTTTATTACATAAACTCTCCTTTTAAATAGAAACATTTTCGATGTTTTAGTTTTAAGGTTAATAGCTTTGAAAGATTTTCAATAGAAGATAACACAAACTGTAAAATAAATTAGCAACGTGCACAAACACACACACCTACACACAAACACAATCTGTTACCACCCAAAAATACAACTAATTTTAGTTTTTCAGTATAACTTTTACACATCCATGTATAAAATTGTAATACACTCATACTTCTAATGCTAAAGGATAATAGTAAAAAGATAAAAGTTTATAATAGAAAATAGCAGCAGAAAATGTTGCTTTAAAAATAACCTAAAAGTAGGCAAATAACTAGACTAATAAGATTCGTGCAGACTAGGCAAATATTTAACCTTTTAGGTGTAAGCAATATTTTTGGCAAATGTGTTTGTTTTTTTTTCAAAGTTTTATGGCATTTACAATTTATATTGTTTTATGAGTTTTCGGAATGTGTGCGAAGACAAATATGACTCATTAAATAAGTTTCTAAAATAATATCGCATGCAATATTTTTTCTATACGTATTTTGAGCATTTCTTGCCAAATTTCAAACTTTTTCTACAAATGCACTCGCTGTAACCCAGCCCCTCTTCTACAGCGAATGAACTCTATTAGAAATCAAGACAATAAACGGAGCTACTAAGCTGCGCTTACAGTGTATCTGAATTGTATTTATGAAATTTTTTTATTTAAAAATTCTCACATATGAGTACTATAACTGTGTCCAAACGCTTCTTCCTCAACTAGCCAAACCTGGTGGACAATGGTAGACAGACGGGGCTAGTAAAATGTGTATAAAATTTCTCTGAGCAGTCGATTAGCTTTGCTTCGTTGAGGAAAAAGTGTTTGGAAACAGTGGGCATATTCCTTAGAGGAGTCATATGTGAGAGTTTTAAAATAAGTCTTATTTTCAAAAGCTTATAAAAAAAATTTTCACAAATGCAATTTAGATAATTCAGGGTTTGGTTACAGTGACCGCATTTGTAGAAAAAGTCAAAAATTCTGTACTAAATGCGTATAGAATAAAAAATCTTGCATGCGATATTTTTAAAATCTTATTTAACTAGATAATTATATCTGCACACACATCTATTTAGGTAACAAGATCACATGAATGCTGATAAGATGCTGTGGCGACCCAATACTATTCCGTTCTGCTTGTATTAATTACTTTTACCAATATTAATTTTTTAATAAAAATAATTTATATATTAACAACACTGTACAACACAAAAAATTTACAAGGTTCTAATAACTGATTCTGTTAAAGGGCACCAAAATAAAAATTATGCGTGTATCAGCTTTTTTTAAGTTTACATCTAGGATTCATTTTAGGGGGTGCTAAAATCCTTCCCTTCTGAACATTGTTATAGCGAATCGGCATAGCAAATCTTGAATTCCTTACATATTAGGTGTAATTATGTGTTCAGCCTTTTTTTTTTTTTTGTAAAACACCACGAAAACATTTTTTGTGGAAGTTTTTAACCCTCTAACTCTTCGCTGTAGCGCTGTGTTTGTCCTTTTTTTCAAACAGGAGCAAAAAACTCCTCTTTAATGGCTATGCAGCGGTCCAACATTTTCAACTTGAACGCCAGAAATCATTTAAAATTTAAAATGTATTTAAGTGTTAATTTTATGCTTATTAACAAAGGTACAATACCATTTCATTTCTAGCCAACTGTAAGCTTGGCGACATTTTTCCCATAATTCTTTCCAATATTAGAAAGGGAAAAACATATTGCCAAGCTAGCAGGTTGCCGAGAAATGAGATGGTATTGTACCTATCAAGAACTTGGTCCTTATTTTGATCTCAGTACTTTTTACGGCCGAAATTTTTGTATAGGAACTGGGCCTTATTTTCACATTTATGTTTTTGTGCGGATCGCAGTTCTTTTTTCTAAGCTTTTATTTGATACAATAAGTGCCCCATATGAGAAGCCTTAGATGAAAATTTTCCGTTTTCCAATTTTTCTTAGTACTTTCCCCTCAAGACCTACCTGTATACCGAATTTCAGCTTTCTAGCTATAGTGGAAGTGTCCCATACAAATAAGGGGCGCCCTAATCCCCCCGGATTAGAAGTACCCGTTTTCAGATTTTTCTGGTTGTTTGCTCGACAATACCTACCTGTGTACCAAATTTCAGATTTCTAACTATACTGGAAGTCCCCCTTACAAAGAAAGGGCTCCCTAGTCCCCCCAGATGAAAAGTGCCCGTTTAAATTTATTTCCTCAATTGCTCATCTGAACATACCTGTGTACCAAATTTCAACGTTCTAGCTATACTGGAAGTGTCCCGTACAAAGAAGGGGTACCCTAGCCCCTCCCAAAAGACAAATGCCCGTTTTAAACTTTTTTCGTTAATTGTTTATCAGGGCCTACCTGTGTGCCAAATTTCAGCATTCTAACTATACTGGACGTGTCCCGTACAAAGAAGGGGTACCCTAGCCCCTCCCTAATGAAAAGTGCCCGTTTTAATTTTTTTTCGTTAATTGTTCATCAGGGTAATTTGGTACACAGGTAGGCTGTATACCAAATTTCAGCTTTCTAGCTATACTGGAAGTGTCCCATAGGAAGAAGGGGAACCCTAGTCCCCCCGGATAAAATGTGCCCGTTTTTAGATTTTTCTAGTTAAAGCTAACTTCCGAAACGTATCAATACAAAGTTTGTATACAGTTCTGCTACGGTATTTAGATCGTGTATGTATGCGAAGTTACTAAACATTGCATCAACTTTGAAACCGATACCATGATTACTCATTTACGGCATTTTTGATACTTGTCGACGACGTTATGAAAAGGTATACATTGTCAATGTTTTGTACTGCGACGATATGAAACACTATACATTGTTCGCATACAAAGCAACTGACGTTTTGGAAGTCAGCCTAATTGATCACGAAGACCAACCTGCATACCAAATTTTAGCATTCCAGTTATAGTGGAAGTGCCCAATAGTATTGATGAGTCAGTCATTGAATAGGTACTAAAATATACACTTTTTACACCTTCATATCTCGGAAAGAATTTACGGTAGAGCTTTATAATTTCACCTACGTTGCCTCTGTAGGAAGGCCTTAATTTTTAAAAATTCATTATTTTATGATCAAGTGGAGCAAAGTTATGAGGAGGATAAAAACTGCTCGAATGGTTTCGTGTAAATATACATACTGTGTGGCCGGAACTTGGCCTGGCGCACTACCGTGCGCCTAGATTTTTATGCCATCTTACATAATCAGTCGTTAGAAATTTTTTGTTGTACAGTGTAATGTGAACTTATTAAAATATCTATCAAGAATCAAACTCATGTCTGAATATGTGACTTTAAAATAAAAATTTTCTTTTGCCATTTAACTCATATTGAAATATTTAATAGTTAAAATCTTAATAACAAATTTATGTGCAATTATAAATATATTTTCGTATTTAAATATCCTTTTCATTACGAGTAATGAAATTTTAAAATGCTTTTAATTTTCTCAACCTTTAAATAAATGCGAATTTTAACAATTAAACTCTCATAAAAATTTCAACACTTCTTCTTATAATCATTGCAAATATCTATAAAATCATCATACAATTATACTTAGCGGTCGGCTACTGTGATGCACTTCTCTTAAAGCACTTGGCGTGCTGTGGTGGTCGCAACTCGCGAATGGCGATGTTTGAACAACAACCGACCGACATGCAAATTAACAGTGGGTAATAATACTACTTATTTTGTGGTAGGGCGATTGTGTTGTTATTGTTGTTGCAGCTTTAAACTCATAATTTGGGCGCGTGTGTATATTTTTCTGATTTTCTGATTATAATGGGCCTGTGTATAAAATTGTGTTAAATATTCCTTTTTTTATTTCATGTGTGCGCAAATTGGTGTTTTAATTTTTTTTTATATCTGTTTGCAGAAATGTGTTTTTCTTTTTTGCTTGGTAAAATATCAAATAAGTAAATTTAAAAGAGAATTGGTTAATTAAGAGGCATTTAATAACAGGAAGGCCTTAATATTGCTAATTTCATTATAATTAAGAGCTCTTTTCATAACTTAATTGATTGGGAAATGCAGTTAAGATAAAAAAAGTTAAAATCATAAGTTGCGACACAAGCACTCACAAAAATTTAAGGATTTTGTATTTTAAGTAGAAGTTGGACATTTTGATAATGAAGTACCGTCTCTTAATTGGGAATAAAATCAGAATTTGTGTATCGTTTTTAATGGAATACAGTCTTGAGCTGTATAAATAAGATTTCATTTCACATGAAACCGATCCAGCTACACTCTAAAACATTACTTCAAATTTACGATCATATATTGTCTAAATTTGTATTGAAAATTTCTCCTTGTCTAAAATTACATCGATTTTGTAGTTATTTTATTGAAGAAAAAAACCTTCCAAATTAAACATATTTAATCCAAGTGGGAAAAATTTAACATAAACTCTATTACGTCTATGGCTGAATGGTAGATATGTCAGACTATCAGTTAGGGGGTCGCGGTTCAAACTAGGGATGTAACGATACGCCGTTTTGCCGATCCGATACCGATACCGATATTTAAAAATAATTATCGCCGATACCGATTCCGATACCGATACGAATATTGAAATTGAGTTCAAGCTTAGTTTAACAAAACTCAAGCGCAATTTTTTTATTATACAAAATTACATAATAAGAGAGAATATTTAAAATTGATAAAACATTGGAAGTAATTTTTAAGGAGCAACATTTTATTTGCTTCCAAAAAATCTATATTATAAATATGCAGATAATTAGTAGAAAAGCAAGAAAATATGTTTAATTCCTTTATAATTTTAAAAAATACTCGCCATGCTTTTTAAAAAATCGATTTTTTTAAAAGACATTTATCAACTAATATTCTTCTAAATAACTTTATAGCTTAATAATTAAAAGACTTCTAAGTTTATATTTATTCACTTAAATTAACATGAAAATACAGTTCTGAGTTTAAATTCGCATAAAAAATTGTGAAAATGGATAATTTTTTATCCTTTTTCCTTGAGGAAAAATCATTATAGAATACCGAAAAAGAAATTTGTCCTAGCATCGCTTCCACCGAATTGGTAATCGAAAAACAGAACTTCTTGCAATGGCAAGGATTTGTAAAACTAATTAGAAATTATCCAAATTTGCAATACTTCCAGATCGCGAATTCTACATTTTCATGGCTTCTTTGGAGTATCTTTTTCTTTTTTTTTTTTGCTGGAATAAGATTTATAAAACAACGACTTGAACTTGAATTCATGGTAAAATTAACAAAAAAATAAATAATTTTTTTACAAAATAACAGCATAAAGTATTATTAGTTTTTAAAATTGACATTAATAATATTTAAAAAATAACGAAGTGAATTTAATTCATGGTAAAATCGGACAAAAATAAATTATTTGTTAAAAAAAGCTCTGAAAATTTTTTTTAAAGTATCGTCGTATCGACAGTAAGATATCGCCGATACCGATGTATCGGAAAATCTGAAGTATCGCCGATATATCGGTATTCGTTACATCCCTCGTTGAAACTTGCAGTCAGCCAACCACTTTTTTTAGTAAAAACATTTTGTTCAAAAATAATGCGTGTGTAATTTTAGGTCGATAATAATCAGTAAAGTGTTGCCGACTATTATCGACCTAATTTTCAACAAAAGTGTTTTAGAGAGTAAATAGTGGGGAAAGGCATGCAAATTAATGTTGTTATGTTCTGTCTTGTAGGTATGTAAATAGCACTATGCAACAAAATTTAAATTTTCAAAATAACACGGTTCTAACGATTAATTTTGCTAGAGGATACCAAACAAATATAAACGTGTATCGGCGTTTTAGAAGTTTACATCTGCGATTCATTTCACGGGGAGTTATAAAGTTCCTCACTTTGGCACATACATACGAAATCTTGTCAGCCTTACGTTTAAGATATAAACTTGTTTCTGCATTTTTATGTAAAACGCCAGGGGTCAAAAGGGGCCAAAAATCTCCCCTTCAGCGGCGATACAGAAGGCTGAAAGATTCTACAAAAATATATCTCCCGATATTTTACATAAAACAGCTGAACACATCTTACACCTTAAACGTAAGATTTACAAGACTTCGTATGCCGAGTATTAATTTTGAATAAGTATAATATTAACCCTTAAACACATGCTAAGTTTTTAATGATTTTTGCCGTTCAAGTTGAGAAATAAGTAGTAAATATTTTTGTAGAACACTTAACACCAGTATATCGCCTCTGAAGGGGAGTATTCTTGCTCCTTTTTGAAGAAAGAGACAAAAAGACTCATACTGCGAAGAGTTAGGCGGTTAAAATATTCCACAAAAATATTTCTCGCGGTGTTTTTATTTTATACCTCAAATTTTTTACCTCAAATGTAAGACTTACAAGATTTCCTGTGGTGAGTACAAGTTGATATGTAGCTTGCGTGTTTTTGAAAACCGATAATAGAAATGTGTGGCAAATATTGAAGACTTCAGCCAGGTATATCGCCGCTGAAGAAGATTTTTATGCCCCCTTTCTTAAGAACGGAACAAAAAGACCCATACACCGACGAGTCAGAGGATTGAAATATTTTAAATAAAAGTTCTGAACGTACCTTATACACACAGAAAATTATCAATGTAAAATCGTCGAAAACCAAGTTAATTTAACATTTTTCGGTAGCATTTTGCTTCATAGGCGTTTCATGTTAATTCAACGTGATTTACAATAATATTAAAGCAACTTTTATCCTTTTGAGTAAATTATATTTTATGTTAATTTAATATTACAGTACAGTTAAATCAAAATGTAGTTGATACTGATATAGTACGAAAAATCATATTTAATCAAAGTCATTTCCAGTTGAAACAACACGAAGAATCATGTTGAATCAAAGTTATTTCAATTTGAAACAACGTTAATTTAATATTGAAACAACACTAAGAATCATGTTGAATTTTAGTTATATCAAGCTGAAACAACATGCCTTTAATAATGTCGCAATTTTATTACTTATGGTTATCAGCATGGACATCAGAAAATTTTGTATTGTAGTTGGCTGCCCCAGCCAAGATTTGAACTCGTACCACTTGCATGATAGTCCGCGCCCTAGCCCCAACAGCTTCAAATTTTACTTTAGCTATACACTAACCCCCATATTCATAAAAATTTATTAAAGTTAATGTTGGCTTACTGTACGAATTTTGTATGGGAAACCCGGGTTTACTGCACACATTAACTTTACTAATCATTTATGAATATGGGGTAAATAAAATTAATTTCATTTTATTAGGCTAAGGTTCGTAACGTTTTAAATTCAGAAAGAATTGGGCATGAGTAATATTCCAAGGAACAAGGGAAAAATTAACATGAACTTAATTTTTCAACGTACACAAAGTGGCGCGTTACTCTGTTCTGCTGTGTACGTTGAAAAATTAAGTTCATGTTAATTTTTCCCTTGTTCCTTGGAATATTAATCATGCGCAATTCTCTCTGAATTTAAAACGTTATGAACCTTAGCCTAATAATCAATTTTGATTCATCAGGTATTTTCATTTCATTATGAATAGTATCGTCATTTATTGATAGATTTTCGTGGAGTATAACATAATTCATTTGGGTTAGCTTCATGATTTAATAATAAAAATATATTTTTGCCAACTTCAACTTTTTTTTATAAATTTTTAAAAAATAAAAAATTTTAATCTTTGCACAAAAAATTTTTTTTATTTCGTTCTGAATAATTCCGAAAACTTTAGGTATATAAAAAAATGTATGTAAAATATTTTAAAGGTGACTAAAAAAAGTCTGTCTTAAGTTATAATAAAATCTTAAGTTATAATAAAATCTATAGAGTAGTCTCATTAACACTGATTTTTTTTTGCAAAAATCAGGTCATTTTACTTTATTGTGCATAAAATCAATATTTATCCATCGATTTTGATAAAATAGAGCTTATTTTATTTAGAGTATATGTGGCTTTCTGATCGGTTAATAAAAACTGCAATTTTTTTGGCCATTTTCGATGTTTTATAAATTTTTAAAAATAAAAAGACTTCAATTTTGCGACAAAAAAAAATATTTTTCATCATTGCAGTCTAACTAATTCCGAAACTGTTGGGTATATAAAAAATAATAATTTAGAACGGCTTGACCAAAATTACCTTGGTTAAAGTTTAAATGCTTGTTGTAACAAAATTCGATAAATCTTACCGAAGTTATGGTAAAATCGGTAGAGCAGCCTCTTCAAAAATCCAAAATTTTTTAAAAAAATAAAAAAAAAACGTATCCGTTGAATTTTAAATTTCGACTATTTTTGTAGTTATAGGGAACCGACCGTAACACATCAAAAAAGAAATAAGTGGTCTACGAAGTTCATGGCAAAAGTTTCATAGTGCTACATACAAGTCATGCAATATCACTAATATTTGAGGTATGCTTTCTCCCCCAGTCTAAAATTTGTTTTAGCTGGTTTGTTTGTTTAAATTGCAAACACTTTTTTCTTATCTTTTCGTTTAGTTTGAAATTTAACAACAACAAAAACGCTTATCATCATCGTTCATTGTAAAGTGGTTTTCTATGTTTTCAATATAAAAGTGTTAATTTTATAAAAAACTTTTTTTTCCTAGTTAATCAATCACTTTGAAAATATGTGTTTTTATTGAAAACAAAAGCATTTTCATAATGAAAAAAGAATTATTTAAATTTAAGATTAAGATGCAAAATACACTGAATATGAAATGAAATATAAATGAAAATAACTGGGTTAAACAACTGTTTGCAGTTCAGCTACCAAGTTTGTATGTAAGTATTTTCCAGAGATGAAAAATTCAAAGTATTTCTTTTTTGGATTTTTGAAAAAAAACGGCACAGTTTCCTTTATAAAATAAATCTTCCTGCGAAAAAAGTATTTTATATTATTTTGATGTACATAAAGATACAATTTTCAATTCTAATTTGTTGTTTTAATTTTTGGCACAAACTACGAGTATTTCATTAATTCAAATATATGCATTTACACCAGAGCGAAATCTAGTACTTACGAGATTTATGGCTAAATCTTGTTGCTTTTTACTAGATTTCCCATACAAAAAACGAAATCTACTACGCCACTAGATTTTGACAAAATCTGTTAAAATCTAGTAGTACTTAGTTATACAACCGTGGGTCATATAGTACTAAAAAATATTACGCTGTTCCAGAATATATACTTTATAAGGTGTGCGCAGTAGTTGTTTTGCATTTGACGGATCTTTTTTTCTATGCAGTTTGACATTTCAAACTATCTCTGGTATGGAAACGAAATCTTGATAAATGTCAAAAAAGCCTTGTGTAAATGATATAGATTTTGATTCAAATGTAACAGATTTCGCTCTGGTGTAAATGTAGCATAATATATAGTAACAATACTATATCTACTATTGTACATAAAATCGAAATTTGGAAACTATGTTCGAAACTTCGAATATGATACAGTGACACATTTTCTTGCTTTTGAGCAAAATCTGGCATTAACTAAACTTTAGTGTTCGAATTGAAATTTTTTTTTTTAATTTGAAATTTCGGAAATAAATTCGAAAATTGTAACTTCAACCCTAAATCGTTTTTATATTGAAGCATAATAATAATGTATGTGTTCTATTTTTTACGGACGTAAAAAGAAATTCGATTTATATCCATGTGTGTACAATTCAAAATTTTGAAAGTTCGAAATTTTGACTTTGGGCATAAAATATTTCGTTAGTTCAAATTTAAGATTTACTATTTTTATTGTGCTTATGTTCGTAATTTTTAAATAAGTTCGAAGTTTCGAGCATGTGGAAGCTGAAATTTTTTATGTAAACTATTTAGAATTAATACTTATCTTGAATTCGAAATATCAAAAATATGTTCGAAAATTCGAACATATTGCAACAATAAATCTTTTTTTATTTAAGCATATACTCTTAGAAAATACCGCTAATATCCATAGAAATGTTCAAAGTTCAAAACTTCGTAGCTTCGAACATGAAACAGATACAGTTTTTTTTAAGTTTGACATAAAAAAATACATTTATTTAAATCTAGGATTAAGTATATATTTTTATTCTGCTTATGTCCGAACTTCGAAATAAGTTGAAAGTTTCGAACATGTACCAGCTAAAGAAATTTTTAGTGTTTGAGCAAAATGTTGGATTAATTAAGATTTAATGCTCAGAATTGATAATTTTCTTGAATTCGAAATTTCAAAAATAAGTTCGAAAATTCAAAGATACTGCAAACATAAATCTTATTCTTAATTTAAGCACAAACATATCTTTCATGCCTTGTGGACTAGGATCTAGTATTGATATTGTGCTTAAATTCAAAAGTTTAAAAGTAGTTTCGAAGTTTCGAACATGCAGTAGATTATTTTTTTTAAGTTTTGCCGTTAAATGTTGGTTAAATTAATATTAAAGCTTTAGAATTGTTAGTTTTTTTATATGTAACTTGAAATTTCGAAAATTCGAACATCTTTTTATAGCTGTTAAAATTGAAAAATAAAATTTACAGCTGACATCAAATTTGCCATTAACAATTTGAATAATTTGATTTTAATGATCTTTTGCACATGAAGGTGGTAGTTTGGTTGCTCTCACTCTTCTCTTTTAAAGACACTATTTTCCACTTTTTGTTAAGGGGTATTTCATAAGCAAGAGGTCGCCTTATTCACTGTAACACAGAGATGGATAGTTCAGTACTGTTATGAAATTTGTAATACTCTGTGAGTTACGAAGTGTCACAGCATCTTCAAAGCGTGAAGAGCTCTATTTTCAAAAATGGTGTTCGAATCAAAAATATTTATAAAAACGCCTCAATACTGTTCTGACTTCTCAGGTTTATTCATTTAAATCAATTCGAAATTAGTTTCGAAGCCAACATGTTTCAAACAAAATTCAAAGGAATAATGTTAAAGTATGAGTTAAAAAAAGTCTCTCAAGTATTATAACCAAGATATTCGATTATATTTTTATTTTTCAAGCACCTTTAAGAGTCCTCCATACGTGCGTACAAAAATTATACTTTCAAAGAAGTATATTTCTAATTGAATTTCAGTTGCATTTAAAAATTTATACATTCCATCCCTGCTCTACTAATAATTTTGTACTCTTTTCAAAACAAATCTATTAATCTATTTTTAATTGAAAGCAAAAATGTTAAAGAGAGAGAGCATTTATCCCACAACAAAATAATTTTTCAACAAATTGTTATAGTTACATATTAAAATGTTTTCAAAGCAATTGTTTTTGTTGTTGTTGCAATTTTTGTTAGCAAAATTTTGTTGTGATAATAGCGAGCGTTTTCATGTTGACAAACAACGACAAATTATGGCCACATATTTATTCAATCAGTCAGGCAATAGACGGCCCAGAGAGAAGAACGCATTACAAAGTAAAAATAAAAATTGAGACTTATTTCAAAAAAATAAATTAATTAATAGTTTGATTAAAAAAAGAAAAAAATAAATAAATAAATGGATACCACTAAAGTGACGGGCTTAAAAAAGGCTGATTTGCCAGAAACTATACAACTTTACAGAGATTTAGGCAAGTTCCAGATAAAAATGAAACAACTTTGCATAAAAATCAAATAATAAAAAAATAAATTTCACTTAAAATCTAGACGATTCCGTTAAGGAACTTTTAAGATCGGCCAACAGGGTACGCCAGTTTGCCTATGTACCCTACAGTAATTTCAAAGTTGGCGCCGCTTTTCGATCTAAATGTGGTCGCATCTTTAATGGCTGCAATGTGGAAAATGCCGCTTTTACACCCTCCTCCTGTGCTGAGCGTACTGCCATCTGTAAGGCTGTTAGTGAGGGTGTGAGAGAATTTACTGCTGCCGCTGTAGTGGCCTATCAAGAGGATGCCTTTACTACACCCTGTGGGGTTTGCCGCCAATTCATAATGGAATTTGCTGATGGTGATATTCCCTTGTATGTGGCCAAAGCTGTTGAGTTGGAGGATCAAAGTACAAAAGATGTTGACAAATTAGAAAATCTACCCACCGATAATGTTTTATGCACCTCCATTTATAATTTGTTGCCAAATGGTTTTCGGAATTATAAGAAAATTCAAAGTTAATCAAAGTTTGTGATATTGCAATTTCATTGCTTTAATTTATTAATAGATTTTCTGCAATTGCATGCAATAAAGATAATTTTTTTTTATACTGAAAAAGTACCTGATTCGATAGTTGTTTTTAACTGATGGCGTTTTGTACTGATAGGTTTTGTATACAAATTGATAAGAATCTAGTTGATTAGATTGGGATTGATAAGAAGTTTTGAAAACGTTATTTTTTCGAAGAACTTTTAAGTAAAAGTACATATCAGGAAAAAGTACTTTTTGGGAAAAGGGTACTTGTTTGGAAAAAATCGCTTTTAAGAAAAAACTACTTTTTTTTTAAGAAAAAGTAACCTTTTTAGAAAAAAAGTAAATTATTAAGAAAAAAGTACCTTTTTTAAAACAAGTACCTTTTTAATAAAAAAGTACCTTTTTAAGAAAAAAGTACCTTTTTAAGAAAAAAGTACATTTTTACGAAAAAAGTAAATTTTTAAGAAAAAGTACTTTTTCGACATAAAATTGTCTTTTTTTAAAAAGTACCTTTTTAAAAATAAAGTACACTTTTAAGAAAAAAACTACCTTTTGGAGAAAAAGTACATACAACACACGCTATAAGAAAAAGTACCTTTTAAGAAATTTGAGTTAAATGTGAAGCGTACACAGAAAAAACTAAGATTCATTTTCAGTAAAACAATTCAATAAAATAGTAAATATTTTTCTAGAAACGCACTTAAAAAAGAAATTGTAAATATAGACAAAAATAGCTCAACAATTTCATTGGAAAAAACGCGTTTTTTTTTTCAATAAAAATTTTTTTTAAATCTATAAAACAATTTGTCTAAAAATATTTACCAATTGTAAACAAAACAATTTACTAAATCAAACAAAAAGATTCACTGGAATTTCTGAAAAATATCAAACAATATTTTTGTTTAAATTTATAAAGTAATTAGTTTAAAAATTCTAACAAATATTAAACAAAATAGTTTATTTAATTAAACAAAAATATTTACTGGATTTTTTTGTAATATATCAAACAAGATTTTTGTCTGGGCATTAACCATTCGAACGGATTTATGAAACTTCACTTTTGCAGTAAACAAACTTGATACAATCCCATTTTTTTTTTTTGCTATCATTGTTGTTGTTGTCATTTGTGTGTATACCGTCATCGGGGTTGTTTTTTTTTATGGCACCGAAACCGTGGTTTTCTTGTTGTTTTTGGTGTTTGAATCCTAAATAAAAAACAAACAAAAAATTCATTGATTCAATAAGGAAGATTTACTGAAAATAAAATTTATTTCCAAACAAACTTTTGTTTGAAAATTATTTTGGGATAATTTTTTCTGTGCATGTTATCGCTTATCGAAAAAATAATATGAAAAGCATAAGGCGGAAACAACAAATGAAAGTGAAATATTTGAAATGAGATTTTTCTTGTTATCAAAGAAATTTATAATTGAAACTCAAACTCGATTAGTATTCAGCGTCTTACATACATTAGCAGCTAGTCAAAATGTTATCTTTCTAATTTAAAAATTAAATATTTACTCTCGTATTCGTATTTCAACTAATTTCCGTATTTTTCTTTCTATTTTTTCATTGCAGGTAAATTTTCTATTTTCATTTTATAATCTACATATTTTAAATAATTTAACTGGATTGTCTATGATGTTGCGTGAGTGTTCGTGATGTTTGTGTGTGTGTGTGTGTGTGTGTGATTATTTCAATTACTAAATCATATTCATCAGCCAATCCGAGTAGAGGAACCAAGTGTTTGCATAATATTATCATACCGAAACTTATTTATAGACTTAAACAATTCATTTATAGTACAACTACAAACATATTTATGAGTTTGATAATATTAAAAATAGAAATAATTAGATGTGAAAGTTATTAACATTTTTATTGAAAAATTATGGTTTATTTAAATTACCTTATTATTTGTCACACATTTGCCCATTCTGCTATAATTTTGCCATAAAAATTTCTAATACAATTTTTGTTGTTGTTTTTCCATTATGTTTTTTTTTTTGAAAAACAGTACTACTCGTATCTAAAATATTATAACTAAAATCATACTCATTTTCAGTAGTGGGATTTCAAACGGAAATTAAAAATGTTTGAAATATTGTGTTTTTGCATGTCGTTTTAAGTTGCTTGCTTGCTATTGTTTTCGGTTTGTGGTGCGCGGTTAAAGACAAATTTGAATTTGAAGCTGATTTTTATTTTTTTATAAATATTGTCGATATTTGCTGTTAGATGGCCAAGTGAAAGCGAGGGAAAAAGCTAGATTAATTTCCGCTTATAAATAATATTTTTTAATCAGTATACAATTTAGCTAAAATTACTCTGAATAAAATTGAAGCTTTATTTATGCAAAATAGTTAAACAAAAATTACACTGTAAAAATATTTTCCTTCGAAATTACACTATTCTAACGACAGATTCTGATAGAGAACACCAAATGAATTTGAACATGTATCGGCGTTTTGAAAGTTTACGTTTGCGATTCATTTTAGGAGAAGTTAAATTTAACCCCCTTTAGCTTATAATTGTAGTGACTCTTGTAAGTCTTACGTTTAAGCTATAAGATATGCTATGAACTTTTATGTAAAACACTATGAGAAAAATTTTTGTGGATTGTTTTAACCCTCTTAAGCTTTGCTGTATGTGTCTTTTTGTGTATGTCTTAAAAAAGAGAAAAAATCTTCCTTTCAGCGGCGATATAATGAGCTAAAATGTTCAACGAAAATACTACTCGTGCTGGTATACATAAAAATAATTAACATATATTATACCCTAAATGTAAAGCTGACAAGATTTCCTATGCCGATTACTAATTGTGAATAAATATGAAATTCATGTTGAGCCTAGAGCTTAGGTGTCTTTAAAAGGTTGTAGTAAACTTGTATGACCAATATTTCTATAGAATATTTAAGCACGATTTATTGCCACTGAAAAACAGTTTTTGGCCCCTATTTTAAGAAAAGGACAAAAAGACCCTTACTACGAAGAATTATGGGGTAAAATTGTTTACAAATATGTCTCTTCTGGTGTTTTGCGTTTCATTTGGAAATAAAATGTGCGGAATTATCAAAGCATTGTTGCTGCAAATTAATATTTATAACAACAATGTTTTGATAATTTTGCACTTTTTAATTCCACATGAAATACAGAACATACCAGAATATTATATCTTGAAAGCTATAATAGCAAGAGTCTTCAAATTTGGTATACGTTAGTTTGAAAAGAAGGGATACCTGCGAGGAAAGGAGTACTCCCCATACAAAGTAAATAGTAATTACGTGATAGCTGTAAAGCTATGATAGCAAGAGCTTTAAATTTGGTACGAATTAATTTGAAGACAAGACACGATCATAGGTAAAAAACAGGCGAGGTACCTGCGAGGAAAGGGGTACTCGCCGTAGACAGTTATTAGTAATTATGTGTTATGTATCTGGAAAGCTGTGAGATCCAGAGCCTTAACATTTTGTACGAGTTAATTTGAAGACAAGATACGATCATAGGTAAAAAACAGGCTAGGTACCTGTGAGGAAAGGAGTACTCCCCGTAGACAGTTATTAGTAATTATGTGTTATGTATCTGGAAAGCTGTGAGATCAAGAGCCTTAAAATTTTTTATAAGTTAATTTGAAGATAAGACACGATTATAGGTAAAAACCTATCGGGGTAGCTGTGTGGAAAGAGGTGCCTCCATACAAAGTAAATAGTAATTACGTGATATCTGAAAAGCTATAATAGCCTTCAAATTTGATACGAGTTAATCTGAAGGTAAGATACAAAGACATCTAAAAAATTGGCGGGGTATGTGCGAAGGAATGGGTACTCCCCATACAAAGTAATTAGTAATTTCGTACTATCTGGAAAGTTACGATAGTAATTGTCTTCAAATTTGGTAAAAAGTAATTTAAAGACAAGATACGAGTACTTGTAAAAAACTGACGGGGTAGGTGCGAGGGATGGAGTACTCCCCATACATAGTAATTACGTACTATCTAAAAAGCTATGATAGTAAGTCTTCAAATTCAATATTTGGTAATTTGAAGACAAGATACAAAGATAGGTAAAAAACTGGCGGGTTAGGTGCGAGGGAAGGGGTACTCCCCATACAAAGTAATTAGTAATTACATGCTATCTGGAAAGCTATGACAGTAAGAGTCTTCAAATTTGGTTTGAGTTAATTTGAAGACAAGATACGAGGATAGGTAAAAAACTGACAGGGTAGGTGCTAGGGAAGGGGTATCCCCACACAACGTAATTAGTAATAACGTGCTATCTATAAAGATATGGTAATAAGAGTCTTAAAACTTGCTACTAGTGAATTTGAAGACAATATACGGATATAGGTAAAATAATGGCGAGGTCGGTGCGGAGATTGGTGTATTTCTCATGCAAAATAATCAATAATTACACTATGCAAGAAGAGAAATACCAAATAGTACCAATATATTTTTTGTGATGTGTTATAGTCGCCTAACTACGAAAACAGACGAAATTTTAAATTCTATGAATAAATATTTTTGTTTTTAATTTGAGATATTTGAAGAGTATGCTCTACCGATTTTATCATGAGTTATGACCGAGTCGCTTAGTTTTGTTGGAAAAAAACTAAAAAAAAATGAATTAATTACATATATACTCAACGGTTGCGGATTTATTCAGACCGCAATGATGAAAAATATTTATTTTTTGTGGAAAATTCATTTTCTTATAAAAATCGAGGCTTTTGATTGAGACTAAAAATTAAGAAAATAAATTATAGTTTAAAAAACTTAAAAACACGTTTTAATAGCAAACGGAAATAATAATTAGAAAGTATGAAGAGTTTGTGTTCCAGCAATCCCAACAATCAATTATGACTAATTAATTTTTAATAAGATTAAAATAAAAATTAAGTTATGTATTAACAAAATAATTCACTTATAGTAAAAAAGGGTGGGGTACAATTTTATTGTAACATTTAATATTTTAGTTTTGGTGCTTTTTCGATTTTGCAGATTTTTTTCGGTTTTTTGTGATTTTGAGTTATTCTGCGGGAGAATAGTTGTGGTTGAATTTAGTTTCTTTTGTAGAGATCTTACTTAAGTGCGTTGTACTCACTTTCATTAATTAATTAATTGTAACCGTAATGATAAACTCTTTTTTAAAATGTGCTGACAAGTTAACGAATTACAAAAAAATCCAAACTCTGGTTTACTGGGTTTGAAGGTATAAACTCTATTCTCCTCACGGTAAGAAAAAAAATTATTAAAATGGCTTCAGCAGGTTAGTTAACTGTGCGTTAGTCTATCAGTCTCATTACATTATATTGCAAGTTATTACATTATATTGCAAGTGGCCCACCCACTTGCAATATAATTGTGCAATTTTTCGTATTGTACAATAATATCGCCAATGTGTATGTCATATTCGAAGATGGCACAATATATTGGCAAAAATCAAAATCCCTTTGATTTTTATTGTACATTAAGGAAAATTGTGTAATATGGTGGCAGCATTGTTCAGTGTTATATTTACTATTTCACTGTCAGGAGAATTGGGCAATATTTTCTTTGAAAATATTGTGACATTTATTGCATAGTATAGGTCAGAACGACAATAATATGTACAATAACATATGCAATAATATTGTATAATGGATGGGCCGCTTTAAAGATTTATAGAGTGCAACATTTAAAATTTGTAAACAAATTTAAAATGTTTCTATTAAATGATTTTCTACGAAATTAAATACTTTAATTTTCCCACTTCAATCTTTTCCCACTTTTCTTCAATTAATTGCATTAATCGAACTCATATATCTTTTTCATATTACCAAAGTGTCATTTTTAATTATAAATTTATTGAAAAACACTTTATGTTTATTATTTGAAAACCATAAATACTGTTTTTGTATTAATAAATTAAATCAATAATTTTACTCTTAAATTAACAAATTAAGTCCCAATAACAAAAACTACTATCGACGTTACACATTTTTTTTGTTAATATTTATTTATTTGTAAATTACTATTAATAAATTTCATTAAAAACCACAGCATGTGTTTTAATTTAATTAATTTATTTTTTTTAATTTGTTTTCCATTGGAAGAAGAAACCACAAAATATAAACCATTTTATAATAAAATGTTTTAAATTAAGAAATAAAAAAAAACATTGCCATAAAATAAATACTTGTGGAAATTTTAAATGAAGATTTATAAAAGAATTTTTATACGAAATAGCACACGCTTTAAAAAGCTTTGAAAACTCTTAACAAACTTCCCTTGAGTTTACTTGAACCTGGGAACATTTCCATTTGAAACAATTTTCAATTGTTTCAATTGTTCACAATTAGTATTAAAATATCCCACAAAATCGGATTTTATGAGTCTAGTTTGTAATAAAAATATGTTTTACATAAACTTTCACTATAACTTGCCAAACAAAAGAAAGCTGTAAATTTGATATCTATATAGATAATAGGCAAGGCGGTTTCTTGTTATGCAAATTACGCTAGCATTATACAGGCGATTATGACAAAACTTATACCATTTCAAAGATATTTATTGACAGATGTGCATAATCTATATTTTGCTAAAATCGGTACACTAGTTTAGGAGCTATAAACGTTTAAAGTTGATACTAATACATGCGCCTATAGTACACATGCATGTATTCGGTTAATTAAAAAAAAACAAACTCCGCATGCATGTGTGTTCATAGATTTTGCTTTTGCAAAGACAAGAACAATTAACACATTTTTTCTCTGTCTAGAATCGATGCTGCTGTTTGAAAGGCATAACACTAAAAGAAAACTGAGTGGGTTTTATTTGAAAGTACATATTCCGTTTTTGTATTTTACTGTTGTTTTTTAAATTCGGTATAGACAACTTACTATGTATGATTAATTTGATTATAGTTGCTTTGATATGAAAAACCGTAAGTTAAACCTTTGGCGTTAATTAACTATACACTGTGAATTTGTCCCTTAATTTATATTATTTATTTCCTAACTATTAGATGTTAATTATATATGAAATCTTATTTCGAGAACTTACGACTACTTATGGTGTATGGAAATTTTTCCCAAACGTTTTAAAATTCTTTTCCATAAAACTTTTATTTAGTTAATTGTCATGCGTTTCTGCTTTCGTTGTCATTTCAGTAGCCATTTCTAAAATAGAAATTCCATTAAATCATTAAATAATTAAAATATTAAACAAAATTAGTTGTTTGTGTGGATGCATTTTATAATTAAAGGATATTTTTGTTTGTTGTGGCTAAATATAATTTAAATTTATTTTCGCTGTAATTTAATAATGCTTTTATTTGTATGATAAAGTTATTTTAATAAATTAGTTTCTAAATAATTAAAAAGCTATCTATATAATTAATAGGCAAACCAGTTCTTTGTGAAGGAGTTTATGCTTACATTATACAGCCGATTTTGATAAAACTTTAATTTAATGAAAGTTAAAAATTAAAGGGTATTCTAGAGCGAGCAATGAGACGTGCTAAAATCTTAATGTAATATAGACACACTTGACATATTCAGAGTTGGTGTATTATTATACAGAATACAACAATAAGTACTGAAATTTAAACAATATAAAATTGAAAGGGTATTCTATCAGATGATGTAATTTTGATGATTTAATTTTGTCAGTGAGCTGTATTACTGCAGTATTTTAAAGGCAACAGTAATATTTCTAAAGAGCAAATAAACTAAAATTTTAAGGGTATTCTATTAGGTAAAGTGATTTTGAAATTAAGGTACAACCTATGAACCGCAATAATTAGAAAATTGAATGAAAGAAAATTCATAATTAAATTATATCTCTTCAAGTAATGAAGCCGAAATAAATTGTCAAAACGAACAAAATTCGCTAGAACGAAAACAATTGCAAAATCTGAAAAAATTTCTAAAAATAAAAATGATCCGCAAAACAAAAAAGCACTTAAACAAAAAAATAGACATCAAAAACTAAATAAGTACACACAGAAAAATTTCCATGTAAAATCGTCGAAAACCAGGTTAACTTAACATTTTCGGTAGTGAATTTGCTTCATAGGTGTTTCATGTTAAATCAACATGATTTACAATAATCTTGAAAGACAATTTTTCCTTTTGAATTAACTATATTTCATGTTAAATCAAAATTAATTTGATACTGAAATATGTAATACGAAAAATCGTGTTGAATCAAAGTAATTTCGAGTTGCAACAACGTGAATTTGATATTTGAACAACACGAAAAATCATGTTGAATCAAAGTTATTTCAAGTTGAAACGACGTGAATTTGAACAACACGAAGAACCATGTTGAATTAAAGTTATATCAAGCTGAAACAACATGACTTTAATGTAGCTAATTTATTAATTATTTTACTTGCGTGATAGTCATCAGAAAACTTTTCGTTTTAGCTGACTGCCCCAGCCAAGATTTGAACTCGTGCCACCTGTATGAAAATGCATTTCATTTTAATTCAACATGATTTAAATGATTATTTAACATAAAACTTATTTGAAATTAAAGTTATAGTCATGTCGATTGAAAATGAAACTTAACGTTTATAACAAAATCGTTTTAACGGTGATTTAAGTTTAGATTAATTATTTTCCGTTTAAAATTTCCGTTTAAAATTAATTATTATTTTCCGTTTAAAATTAATATGAAACAATTAATATTGAACAGTGAATTGTAGCAATGAACAAAACAAGTAAACGCTAACACACTCAAACGACAAATTATTTCTTTTAAATTTAATATGACTTGCAATCAAAATTGCGACATGTGGATTTTACATTCCTTTTTTTCTGTGTGTATACTTTACAGAATTTATCCTAAAAGTCATAATTCGTTCAAACTAAGATTTGTAAGGTCACACCCGGCCCAGCCTTCTGACGACCATTCTGAGCAGAAATCGTATTCTTTCAGTGCCTACCCTTTATTCAGCGACTTTAAGCTTAACATCTTTGGGAGTCGCAGCCTTTTTTTAAGTAAAAAATTTTTTATTCTTGATTTATAACAAAAACTGTATGTAAAGTCACACCCGGCTAACTGGAATTACCCGTATAACAAATTAATTCCAGATATGCTATTTTATGCTCTAAAAAATATGAAATTACAAAACAGTCTGAACAATTTTTGCTATTAGTGGATTTAATTTTTCTAAATCGAGTCATTTTAAATCGACTCAATTCACAGAACAGGCAGATATATATTATTAACTTTTATTTTTAGTATTAATTGCTAAGTTTTTTATTAAGCAAATAAAAAAAAATATTATTCGCTATTCTTAGATATTTCAATATTTTTCATTTATATTATCTGAAGAAACTTTAAACTTTTACTTATTCTTTGAATGAATGAGTTTAAATTCATTTCAATTTTGAACTCTATTATTGTTGAAACAACCACTCCTTTAATTGGGTTTATATTTTATTTCACCATTTTATTTCTCAATCTACAGCAGCTGTGTTTAAGTAGTTTTATGTATTTTCTTTGACTTTATCGTTCAGCCGCCATAAATTTGGCCAATAATTTCCAACAGCAGTAATTTTGGCAGTAGTAAAAAATTTTATTAGCAAAGCACTCACAAAAAAAATTAAATTTCATTTTCTGTAAAGAAATTCCATGAAATAGTAAATATTTTGTCTAGGAACGGGCCTACAAACAAATTTGTAAATGTAGACAAAAATATCTCAAAAATTTCATTGAAAAAAACGTGTTTTTTTTAGTGAGCAAATTGTTTAAATCTATAAAACAATATGTATAAAAATATTTACAAATTGTAAACAAAACAATTTACTAAATCAAACAAAAAGATTTACTAGATTTTCTGAAAAATATCAAACAATATTTTTGTCTGAATTTAGTTTAAAAATACTAACAAATACTAAACAAATAGTTTGTTGTAATACATCAATCGAAATTTTTGTCTGGGTTATCATCATTATGCATTAAGCATTTATGAAATTTCACTTTGTGTTCAAGTCTGAATGTTTATCTAAAGACTATAAAAGAATGAATGAGAATTAACGCAACGACATTAATGAATTGATTCACTCAAAAATCTTCAGTAAACAAAGTTTGTACAATCGCATTCGTTTTGCTATCATTGTTGTCGTTGTTATATGTATGTATGTCGTCATCGGTGTTGTTTTTTCACGACACAGTTTTTCTTGTTGCTTTTGGTGTTTGCATTCTAAATAAAAGTCAAACAAACAATTCATAGATTATGGACAGAACATTTACTGAAAACTAAATTTATTTTTAGACAAACTTTTGTTTGAAAATTTGTTGGTTATAATTTTTTCTGTGCTCATACTGACAGAACGTTTCTAATTTCATAATATATTCTTACTTGATGCGTAAAATATCTATTGTCTTTATTTTACTTTCAGCGTAAGTGAACCCGGTGTTGCCTTGCTGCACCATGTGAACTGTTTTTAATTATAAATTCATGAATAATTTTAGTCAGGTTAAAGTTTGTTTTTCGTTGCTAATAAAGTTGAAAAACGAATTTGTACGTGAGCTTTTGCTTTAATTCATTTCTTATTATTCCAAAATTAAAAATATCATTGAGTCTTTCAATTAATTTGCATGTTTGATTGATTTCATACAACTTTTCTGGTGGAGGTCAAATTGACATATTTGTATATATTGTTTATTTTATTTTCAATTTCATTTATAGTTAATGTTTACATTTAAACCATAATAATAATTAAAAATTAAAAGTCTCTGTATAATAAAACCTTAAAAACTGTATAAAATTGACATGCTTGCGTGTAAAAATAATTTATAATACAAATTTTATATGTTTATAAAAGCATATCGCGGGCTTATATTCAAATAATGTTATTTACAACATACCCAATTTTTTAGGAGGCCAAAAATTCGTTTCGTTCTCTCATCATTAAAGTGTTAGACAATCAATATTCTACAATATGGGCAGCTTATATTATAAGAGTTTGTATTCTTGAATGATTGATAGTGCAAAACTTTAGTAATGCGAGAGCGAAACGATTTTTTTTTTGTCATCCTAAAATAATTGTGTGTTTTTAGATAGTACTATTTGTATATAAGGCCTCGATATGCTCAATTCACGCACAACCTATTGTAAAAGCTGTATGTATATCGTGTGGATGTAGTTGGAAAATGTTTATAAACATGTTTATAAACAAATGCTTATATAGAACTTGCGATCAATTTTTAAACACTATTTAACTCATACAATATGTTGTGAATTGGCATATAACATTTAAAATATAGAAATATTAAAAAAATACTTGAAACAAATACTCAAAGACCAAAAGCTAATATTTTTTTCTTTTCTGGTTCTTTATTATTGCAGGTTTCAGACACCCATTAAAGCATTCGCCTGCCTAACAACACCCAGGTGAGTGACTTACTTATTTTCTAAAGAGAATAGTAAAAATTAAAATTAATTAAATATTTAGTAAATTAATTATATATATTTTTTTCATAAAAAAATCTAGAATTAGTGAAAAAGTTTGTGTAAATTCTGTGAAAATTACACTGTACAACAAAATTGATTTTTTTTTTCAAAATGACGTGGTTCTGACTACTGATTCTGTTAGAGACAACAAAAAATTAATAAAGCGGGGCATTCCACGCCATATCGGACTGTTTGAAAAAAAATTTTTTTTTCGATTTTTGAAAATTTGAAAAAAACAATTTTTCTACAAAGCATAAAAAATCTTGGAAGTCTTAAGTGTTAAACACACCCTTTACCTTAAACGTAAGGCTTACAAGATTGAAAATGAATGCCGTGCGTAAGCTTATACAACGCTGATATAAGTTTATTTTTGTTTGTAAAAGTGTAGCTATAATTACACTATTATACAAAAGTTGAGAAAAAAATTAATGAGAGGCTCTCATGCATCAATTCTGTTTAGTTGTAGCTCGTATAGAAAGAAAATACCTTTAGGTTTTCGAGATCACTTCGTAAAGTGATGTTATAACGGTAAATGTAGTGACAAAACGGGTTTCTTCGAGTTTGAATTTTAAACATTCATAGCTTTTTTGTTTGACAATGGATTTTTACGAACGTTTCTGTATTTGAAAGATATGTTTCTTATCTTTCAAATAGGGTATGACTTTTGAAAATCGGATGGTAAATGGTTAAGTTATAATAGTTTAAGTGAAAAAAAAAACAAATTTTTCAACAAAATTTTATTTTTCCACCGGGCTCTAAGTTGCTTATGAGTAAAACACTATATATATTTACTTTCATAGTAGAAAGCAACACTAAAATAGCTTTCCAAAATGAGTAACTATATTAAAATCGGCTAAAAAATAAATGAGTTGTGGTATGTTTTGTGTTTTGAGTTTTTTGATTCTTACTTAGAAATATGGCCGTTACGCTAATACATTTCATCATAACTTGACAACGGTTCAACTGATTTACATAAATGAAGTATTAAAAGAGGAGGAATACATATAAAATTTTGTTTTATATTTTCAACAATTTCAGATTTATTCAGAAATATACGGCGAAAAAATAGTTTTTCATGCAAAATAAATTTTTTTTTTCGTTTTAAAAATCTCATAAAAAATTGAGAAAGGAAAAAATTTTACGTTTTTATCTTTTAGCAGAAACCTAGCTATATTTTGAATAAAATAAGCCATAAATCATTAAAATCGATAGACAAATGTCGGTTTTATATAAAATTAAGTGAAAGAACTCAATTGATAAAAATCACAATTTCCATAGACCAGAAAAATTTTAATATGTGTGTGTTAATGTTTGTGTGTGTACAAATCTGTGTTGTATGAAACTCGCAATTTTTGTCAATTAAGTTCTCTCATTTAATTATGAATAAAATCGACATTTGTCGATCGATTTTAATGGTTTATAGCTTATTTTATTCGTAACTAGCTATGACGTGCTTCGCTACCCCATTGTTGTGCAGATATAGAAAAATTAATTAACTCATTTAAAAATAACCATAAAATTGGTTAGTTTTTTTGGCGATCTTTTTAGTTTTGGCGAATTTTTGCGTTTTAGCGATTTTTCATTTTTGGCGATTTTTCGTTTTGACTTTTTTAATTCTGGAATTTTTTAGTTTTAGAGTTTTTTTTTTAATTTCAAGAGTTTGCCTCTTATGGTTTCCAAGATATAGCAAACTGTTTAAAGTACATAGTTAAAATTACATTAACTTTCAGAACACCCTTTAATTTTTGTTATGTTAAATATACAGACTACACCAATTAATTGAAAATTTCGAGAGTCTATATAAAAATGTCTGTATATTACATTAGTATTTCAATATGTTTCATTGCTCGCTTTAGAACACCCTTTAATCTTTAGCCCCTAGTTCTTACGGCTCTCGAGAAAACAGCCTGTGACAGACAGAAAGACAGACGGACTGACGGACAGCGTATCGAAAACAATATTAATTTACACTTTTGGTGTACAGAGCCCTAAAAAGAACCTTTTCCAAAAAGTAACTTTTCAAAAAGTAACCATTTTCAAAAGAGTACCATTTTCAAAAAGTACCCATTCCAAAAAACATTTTTCAAAAAGTATCATTTCTTAAAACTACATTTTCAAAAAAGTAGGTTTTCGAAAAAGTACCTTTACTTTAAAATATAAACGGTTAACAAAAAAAGTATCAAAATTATATATTTTACCCTTTTCAAGCCCCTAAATGTACAAATTTCAGAAAAGTACAAAACAGCTATCCACTCATTTTTCTATCTTATTAGAACGCTTTTGGAATTTTATGTCTATCTTACTTAGATTCGGAGATATAAGAACACCGAGTTTATCCGTTTTTACCCCTTTTAATCCCGTTAGATTTAAAGTTTTAAAAAATTCGTTCTTATAGAATATATACAAACATATGCATTCAGTATGTGTATCAATGTGCATAAAAAATAGTTGTATGGAAAAAAATTACCAAAATGGGCTACCAGTTTTACCCATTATATATTCAAATTTTAAAAAAACTGTTTTTGAGGGCTTTTTAAGGAGAGGAGAATGAATTTCAAATTTAGCTTCTAACTTTATTACTTTAGGAGATAAACTGTTAACAAAAAAAGTACCAAAATTATATTTTCACCCTTTTTCGGCCTCTAAATGTACAGATTTTAAAAAAGTTTCAGACACATGTCCGCTCATTTTTCTATCTTATTATGATGCTTTTAGAATTTGATGTCTACCTTACTTAGATTCGAAGATATAATGTAACCGATTTTACCCGTTTTTTACCCCTTTTAATCCCCTTAGAGTTAAAATTTTCAAAAATCCTTCCCTAGTGAAAACATACAAACATATCCATTCACTATGTAAATCCATTTGCATAAAAAATAGTTGTATGGAAAAAAGTACCGAAAAGAGCAACCAATTTTACCCTTTATATATTCGAATTACAAAAAAGTACCAAAACATGCTTGAGGGCTTCGTAGGAATAGAAGAACGCATTTTAAATTTATATTCTATCTTCATTACTTTAGGAGATAAACGGATGACAAAAAAAGTACCAAAATTATATTTTTACCATTTTTCGGCCCCTAAATATAAAAATTTCAAAAAAGTACCTAGTATTATGCTGTTTTTGGAATTTTATGTCTATACCTTAGTTAGATCCGGAGATATAAGGTTACCGAATTTGCCCGTTTTTACCCCCTTTTACCCCCTTAGTGTTTGAATTTCCAAAAACCCCGTCTTAGTGGATCTATATATCCTGAGGGGAGCCCACATACGAAATTTCAACATTCTAGCTTTAGTGCTTTGGGCTGGGCGATGATGAATCAGTCAGTCAGTCAGTCAGTCAGTCACTCAATCACGTTACTCTTTTATTAATATAGATGTACCTAGCTTTCTGATAAGTGATAAAAATGTAAAATTGCTGCTCTCCTCATTTTTTGGAGTTTCTGAAAACGAAATAAGTTTGTATTGCGTAAAAAAACTAATTTTTCGCCTCTTATTTCTGGATAACTCGGAAATAGTGGGATATATAGAAAAACTGTACTGAACTTAGCCATTTAATAACTGAATTTCAAAAATACTAACTTATTAAAAAGATAAGAATCATATCTATCATATGTAAAAAGCTTGCAGAAAAAAATTTTAAAACAAAGAAGATATGACAGTTTAAAATTCAAACTCTAAGAAAACCATTTTTGACTACATTTACCGTTATAAAATCACTTTACGAAGTGACCTAGAAAAACTAAAGGTATTTTCGTTCTCTATGATGGACTCCAATGAAACAGAATTGGTACATGAGAACCCTTTGAATAGTTTTAGTGTATCACAGTGTTATGCTCCTTATGGTCTCTAAACGACCTTGTTATAAAAACTTTTATAAAAATTTTGCCAATATCTACTATCGATTACAAATTTCTCTTTTTAATAGTTTTGCTAATTTTTTTACCTTCTCCTCCTTACAATTAGTTATTTATTTGCTTAAGAAGAAATTTTTGATTCACTATATGATTATGGCAGTTATTTTTAATGCTGCTATTCTAAAACGGAAGTTGTTAAAATTACTGATATACATGCACTTTGTGTGTGTTAAATAATACAACAACTAACTGCTACCGTTACTACGTTTCCTTAGGTTGCTCTATAGACAAGATTGCGTGTTTAAGAAGTGACTCGTTGTATAAAAAAAAGAAATAAAAAATTTACACAGAAATTTCCTGGTACTTGAAAGTACCCTGGTGCTAAGGAAGCTAAAGCACAGCTGGTGGGGGGTTTTTTTTTTGGTAAATATGAGGCTAAGTAAAAATTAGCAAAGAGAAGTAGATAAATATGAGAATGAAATCAAAAGGACCTATTTGGATTTAAAAGCCAAAATATACCAAAAAAATAAAAAATTAAAGTAAATATTGTGTTCTGTAGAAGCCATAAAAATAATGAAACCATGACCACTATACTCGCACATACGCTACTGACTGACTGACATATAAAATTTCAACAACAACAAAAAATCCTTCAAAAAATTCCATTAATTTTGTTTTATACACCTTTTTTGCAATAACTTCATACCACACACAAGGGGCCATAATTCCTGTGTAAAGGAAATTTTTCTGTAACCCTCGCTACCTCTCTCCATTGCTTCCATAAATCAAAAAGCAGTCAGACTTTTTGCCAAAAAAAACCATAAAAACTATTGAATGTTTGTCTGAAAACTGAAATAAAAAATAAACTATACAATCAAATAAAACCAACTGCAGCATGACTCAACGTTGTGTAACAATTTTAAGCCAAACAAAAATCATTCATAAAAAAAGAACTACCAAAAAATATAACAAAATTGTTATTTTGTTTTTGTAGTTTAGTTTTCTTTTTCATTTTTGGCCACTTTATGCGGTCAATTTTCCATAAGGGACTCTTTATTTGAAAGATAAGCTTTTGTCGAAATAAAATGAAAACATTATTTCAACAGACAACAAAAAATTGCGGATTTTGTGCGTAGCCAAAAAGTATGCTATAAAATTTATTAAAATTGAACACCTAAATGTAGGCTTTTAAAATTTTATGACAGTAATTAAATAAGAAATCCTTGAATGAAGAAATGGTTGAACCATATATGTGAATGATATTTAAAGAAAAAATATGTATCCGTAATTTAACTCTACTTTGTTTGTAGTTAATGACACATGCGGCTAAGAGCAAGAGTTCTCTTATCAACCAAATTTGGCCACCATAATTTAGGACATTGCACTGCAATGGGTTTGGCCGAAGTTCAACATTTCTCAAATATCTTGGTACATAATTGAAAAAGTAAATTTTTACATCGACACTTTTGGAACTTCGATAAGTGTGTGATGTTTGAGTATAAAGTTGTTTGATACTAAAACGCAGGTGATCTATAACTGAATCCAATAATATGCATCCTGTTGTTCTTAAAGTCAAGTTATATGGCGAAAGTTTACAATCTAAGCTTCATGAAAAGTTTATGTGTATAGCCAATTAAATTTTAAGATATTTCCAAAGAAATTTAATTATTTTGGTCTGAGTTCGGTTTTAAGTAAATTTTTTAATTAAAAGTAAATTTTTAAAAAAGTACCTTTTTAAAAAACCACATTTTTAAAAAAGTACCTTTTTAAAAAACCACATTTTTAAAAAAGTACCTTTTTAAAAAACCACATTTTTAAAAAAGTACCTTTTTAAAAAACCACATTTTTAAAAAAGTATCTTTTTTTTAAAAATACATTTTTAAAAAAGTACCTTTTTAAAAAAAGTACCTTTTTAAAAAAGTACCTTTTTAAAAAGTACCTTTTTAAAAAAGTACCTTTTTAAAAAAGTAGCTTCTTAAAAAAGTACCTTTTTAAAAAAGTACCTTTTTAAAAAACTACCTTTTTAAAACAGTACCTTTTTAAAAAATTACCTTTTGAAAAATGTACCTTTTGAAAAAAGTACCTTTTGAAAAAAGTACCTTTTGAAAAAAGTTTCTTTTTTAAAAAGTACCTTTTTAAAAAAGTACCTTTTTAAAAAAGTACCTTTTTTAAAAAGGTACTTTTTTAAAAAGGTACTTTTTTACCTTTTAAAAAAAATACCTTTTTAAAAAAGTACCTTTTTAAAAAAGTACCTTTTTAAAAAAGTTTCTTTTTAAAAAAATACCTTCATAAGAAAGTACCTTTTTAAAGAAGTACCTGCATAAAAAAGTACCTTTTTAAAAAAGGACCTTCATAAAAAATTACCTTTTTAAAGAAGTACCTGCATAAAAAAGTACGTATTTAAAAAAGTACCTTTTTAAAAAAGGACCTTTTTAAAAAAGGACCTTTTTAAAAAGGGCCTCTTTAAAAAAGGATCTTTAAAAAAAAAGGTTTTTTTAAAAAAGGACCTTTTGACAAAAGTATATTTTAAAAAAAGTACCTTTTTGAAAAAGTACCCTTTTAAAAAGTATCTTTTTAAAAAATGGGCGTTTTAAAAAAGTACCTTTTTAAAAAATACCTCTTTAAAAAGTATTTTTTGTAAAAAGTAACTTTTTAAAAAATACTTTTGTAAAAGTGTACCTTTTATAAAAGTTTCTTTTGCAAAAAATTGGTTTTTTTCCAGAATTTCCTATGCTAAAAAACAACTTTTTAACAAAGTTCCATTTGCAAAAAGTACATTTTCCAACAATGCACATTTCCCTAAAGTAGTCTTTTAAAGATGTTTAGCAAGAAGATATCCTTCCTGAACATAAATTTTAAAAAAGTAACGATTTAAATAAATTAGGAACAATTTTACTTTTGGAAAAAAGTACTGTTGCAAAGAAGATGTGTGTGAAGTTAAAAATGTCTAAGTCAAATGTGTTTTTAAAAAATATTGCATGCGAGATTTTTGCTATACGTAATTTTAGCATATCGTACTGAATTTCAGCATTTTCTACAAATACGCTGAATATAACCAAGCACTTCTTTATTAATTATTCAAACGTAGTAAAGGTAAATGGGGCTATTACAATGCGTTTACAGTTTGTATTTATAGAAAACGTCTGAAATTTAGTACAAAATGCTTAGAATTCGTATAGAATACAATAATATCGCATGAGATATTTTTATAAAATGTATTTAACTGGACATATTTATCTCCACACTAGCAAAGAAACAAAACCCTTTTCAATAAATTAAAAATATAACAAACATAAAAGTAATTCTATAACGCAGAAAATCTACAAAAAAAGTGTAAAGTTCCCGGTTTCGCAATTCTTCAGTTGCCAAAATATAATTGTTTGAATAATCACTTAGTCGAAAGCTTATTTTAAAAAGATACATATGTAATATAATCTGAGAGAACATTTTTTATTAGCTGAAAAACCATTTTGTAATTAAAAATATCAAAATTGAGTCGAATATTAGAACCTCTCCACACGCCCTCCAATGCTCCTTTATGACCGACCATGCGGTAAATAGCCTTTAAGTTTTTAGAGAATTAAGGAAACTGCATTTAAAATTTTATAATAGTTTTGGATTAAGTGAACTTTTCCATATTTACCCGTTTTAGTACCTACAACTTCATGAAACGAACATTATCTGAAATCATTTTCTCACATTAAAAGATATTCATTCAGTATATTAAGGTATATAAAAAATAGTTATATAGAAAAAAAGTACCAAAAGGGATACAATTGTTACTCTTTATATATTCAAATTTCTAAAAAGTACCAGAAGAGGATCCTACGAAGAAAATAGTGTAATCTACATTTCATTTGTAAATTTATTACTTTAGCAGATAAATGGGGTAATAGAAAAGTACCAAAAAGTCTCAATCAAGGTTATGGTCAGTCTGTCAGTAATGTTGGTTATGCTTATCGATTTATAAATGCCAGAACTCTAATTCAGGAAACAGCCTAAAATTAAATGAATTGATAAACTACTTCTTTTTTGAAGCCCAAAATTAAATGAATTGATAAACTACTTCTTTTTTGAAGCCGGCTAATAAAAACACAACTAAGAAGTAAAATTTTTTTCGTTTAATAAAGGAACATCGTAAAGTTATATAGAAATCAGAGCCCAAAAATATACTAACCCCACGCCATATGTACCGCAGGCACGTTACTGTTGTTAAAGCTTTAAATCGCCGTTTTCATTTAACCGCGCCATTTATATATTAAACTTTATTTAAATGTTTTATAAACTTTATGTAAATTAACTGACTGAAAACTTGTTTTCATACTTTCGCAATTTACATATTTTTATTTACAACTCCTAAAGGTATGCTTTAAGTTTTTGCCCCTGCCATTACTGCTATAATTTTTTTTTGTTCAATTATTCTGTTTACACTTCATAATTTAAAGTTTTTTTATTGCATGTTCTTTAACACGTTTAATATTAATCCTGGCGATAAAAATCTATTAAAAAAAAGAAATGAAACAACTTTATGTGTACACATACATATAATTCACTTAAATGTGTTTAATTTAAACGAGAAAAAAAGTGAAATGAAAAATATTCACCATTTAACTTAACAACTTCATTGTATTGAGCGCTGCCAGTCAGTGGTGACAATGTTTATAGTTTAATATGCTTTAAATGTCGTGTGAAATGTGTTACAAATTGGCTATAAAAAAAATTATATAAAATTATCGTTGCAGTTGAATATTTATATTCCCCAGACACGCCCACTATCAACACGCATACACTAGAAAGTATTTTATGTATAGAGACAAAAAGGCTTGTTGGCATTCCTAGAGGTCAAAGAGTTAATTTTAATGATTATATTGAGTTTTCATTAAAAAGTCATTAAAACAAAATGTTTCATCTTGGAAATTAAATGTTATGAAAAATACATGTATCAAGTGTAGAAGCCAAATATTCATGATTTTAAATTTTCTCACATAAAAAACAGCCCATAACCAAATTTAATTATGTAATTGAAATGTATGCAAGCCTTCTTAACCTACACACCTTATTATGCGATTAAAAAAAATCCCTTAAAATAGGCTACAGTAAATTCCATAGATATTTGTTATTTCATTTGTTATTTCTCTCTCTCCCTCTCTCTCCCTCTCTCTCTCTCTCACTCACCCTCTCTCTTTATCACACATCAACCGGAATAAAAATAAACACACATAATCAAAATAAAACTCAAACGTCTAAAATCGCTTTAATCCTTTTAAACTTTTTAACACCTGAATGCATAAATCATCATGCGAATAGAAAATAGTCCAGGTTAAAGGTTGAAAGGATAAAAAGTTGCAAAAATTTAAATTTTTTGTTGTTTTTATCATATATTTTTTTATTTCTAGTTTGTGTGCAAGTTTTTATGCACTTTCAGCAATTCCTGGTTGCATTTTGTGTTGCGGCTATTGGCTAAGCATTCATTTTTATGCATGAAATATTTATAATTTTTTTTGTTTACGAACGAAAAGTATTTAGAAGAGAATTATAAAGCATGGGATGGCATTAAAAGAAGCAAACTAATAGTTTGATAAGTTTTTATTTTTCGCGATAATCATGTTAAAATGGGTCAAATTGTTAAAGGTTGAAGAAATAGGAGCAAAAAACAGGAAATATGTATTTAAAAGGATTATCGCACTCTTTAAAGAACAAAAAAAATTACGTGATATTTTCGCAAAAATAAACCTTAAGCATAAAAGCTGCAATTTTTATTATCATAATAGCTGTGTTGGTTTACTCGAAATTCTTACTACGTTTACTACAATTGGTAATATTTGTTATTGAAAACTTTCAGCTGTAGAAAAAATAGTAAATTGTAGTAAGTAAACGAACAGGCATAATATATCGACCCCTTTGCGCGAAATTATCGTAAGCGACATTTTGTAAAAAAACAAATTTTTTTATTGAAATCAAAATTTTATGAGTCAACCAACCCATAGTTTAAAAAGCAGTGCTGGCCATATAGAGAAATGATTTTTTAATTTAGTATTAGTACTTATGAGTATGTGTTAGTAGTATACCACTGTGTGCCTATTAAAAAGAAAAACAACAACGTAAAAAAACAAAAAGCTTTCGTACAACTGAATGTGGTTGGTGTTTATTTTTTTACTCTTTAGTGAGTAAATTGGTTTTCATTCGGCTGTATACATGTACGAGCCGAATAATGTTCGGAACTCTGGTGCCAGTATGAGCGACTATGGTTTAAAGTCTTGAAAATGTCAAAATTGTTGATAAGTTTTGAAATACAGGTTGTAAAATTTTATCGTAAGCGACAGTATATAAATCATGTTTAAATACAATAAAAAAGCCTTCTCCTGAAAATTTTAATTGTTGTCGCTTACGATCATTTGGCGCTAAGGGGTCGGTATTATGAAGTAAAAATGAAAATTTTCGATATAAAAACAAGGGCTTGGATTTTACACTTGTCCGATTTTAATGAAAAACGACACATATCTACACTACTCCTGTGTGCGCGTAACATGGCGAAAAATTATTTCGATACCTTTTATGGTTTCTATTTTATAGGCCTCTAAACTTGGGCATCTCGGCCATTTATTAAGAAAAGTTCGTCATATTGCAGATTGAACAACTTTAGAACGCGTCATCGGATATAAATTAATTTTATGGCATTCGAAAGGTTCCAGTCTCCTGTTAACGAATACTGATTAAAAAGCACATAGCTTCCCGCTACAAGTGCCTCTAAAATGCCTAAGTATCCTTTATCCTTAAATATCCTGAAAATGTTATTTTAATTTTCTTAATTTTTTTACAGAATGTAGCCAACTGACGACATATCTTTATTGTGTACAATTTTCAAGATGGGATAAAAACAGACTCAAAGGATAATTGTGTATAGTTGTTTCTTTATGATAACTCGATAGTTTCTATGAAAATTGTATTGCGCGCACCCAACAGTAGAATATCGAATCGAATTTCATTAAAATTTGGGAGGATAAAAGTCCAAACCGTGTCGAAGATTTTCGTTTTTACTCGATGAATAATTTAAACATTATTAACAAAATTTAATGAATTGAAAAGGCCTGAGCTCGTTAATTTAAATTGCACTGTACAACAAAATCATTTTTTTTTAAATTGCAAGGTTCTAGAATTTTACCATTTTATATGCAATAAAAATGTTCCAGACTTTTTCAGACTATTCAGCTCAAAAATAAAATTACGCAAAAATAATTATTAAATGTTCGCTGTCTGGAACTAAATTAGCCCAGTCAAATAAGCAGAAAAAAGGGCCAACTGCAGAATGAGAGATAATAAGGTGAAAATTCGTATGCACCTTCATTTTGGTGTTCTAAAAGTTGTCTCAAAAGTCTCATAAGATCTCGTGTCTGCGCCGTAAGTTATTCAAGGTCAAAGGTCACAAAAATCAGTCTTTCGCGATTATCTCGGTTTCTATAGCTCCAATGATGTTAACAGCTATTATAAATACTTTGAGTACGACTCTTACTCAAAGTAAGTAGAAAACACTTGAATTTAGAACGGCGCTATTCTTTTTTTAAGTATTTTGCTGATCGTTTCTGTCACATTGAAAAGCTATGAGACAGAAACGAACAGCAACATGCAACTACATCAACGTTACGTATGAGTAATGGAGCCTTTAGCCGACCGTAACGTTGATGAGACTTAAGTGAGACAATTTACGCTGAGCCCACACCAACAAAAGACAAAAAGCATTTGTCGTTTAAGTCCAATACACTTGTTTTGTGCTAACCGACAGCAAAAAAATCTTATCAAGTTTTTGTCTTAAAAGACGACCGGTAGTCAAACATCAATGCGACAATGTTTGTCGTATTTTTTCGTTTATTTGATTTGTCTTAATTGGTATGGGTTGCATTATAAGATAGCACGCATTTGTGTGCAACGAGGCTAGTTTCAGTCTGTTTTGTCTGACTCTGTGTGGGTATGTTGTATCAAACCACACGTATTTTCTGCAATCAGTGCTTTTGCGCTTTGGCTAACTAAAATTGAGTTGAAAATAAAATGAATGTAACAATTTACATGAAAAAGTCTTGTATTCTATTTCGTGACAAAAATTAGTTAAACAGCTGATGTTTCCTTATCAAAAGAATCCACCTTCATAAGTGGTAAAAGTGAACAAGAACGCTGATGAGACGGTGTAGCGGCCGGTCGCAATCAGTAGTATTGATCCGTTCTGCTTATCTGATTTGAATATTCGAACGCTCCACTCTTAGTAAAATAATTTGAGTTTACATTAATGCAAATACATATTGAAATAAAAAGCCGAAATAATAAAATTTTAAAATATTCCAAATCGGTGAATTTTCCATAGCGGCTAACTAGAAGTCGGCTAACAAAAATTTAAGTAAAAAAGATGACAAACAATTGTTATACTTAAAACGGTGTAACATTCTGTCTGTTTGAAAATTACATGTGTCCACATGTCAGGGCTTATAGACGATAGCACCATGTGTAAGAATTTTGTATTTAACCTTTTTTTATAACAAAGTGTTACAGTTACAAATGAGTTGCAAGCACGATTAAGAAAACATTAGGGGTAATCACTTAACAACTACAATGCATAACTTTTTATATTTACGCTAGTAATCGCTTTGTTATAGTGAAAAATATTTTAATAAAACGATTCCTTTGCGCGAAATGATCGTAAGCGACATTTTGTACAAAACAATTTTTTTATTGAAATCAAAATTTTATGCGCCTGCCCATAGTTTAAAATCATCAAAAGGTGAAAATTGTTGATAGCTATTGAAATATAACTTGTAAAAATTGATCGTAAATTAAAGAAATTTTTGTGAATATAAATCAAGTTTAAATACAATAAAAAAACCCCTTCTCCTGAAAAATTTAGTTTTTGTCGCTTACGATAATTTGGTGCTAATCGGTCGAAATAGTTCTGTGTGGTAGAACTTCTAAACATTTTGTTGTTGAATAGCTCGACAAAACAAATCAACTAATTTTTGCAAAAGAAAAGCCCCGGATTACAAATTAACCAATCAGTCAACAAAAAATAAAATTTCTAAGCAATTTATAGCTGCGAAGCCCTGAGGTTACCAATATTAAAAAAACGAAGTGATTACCTCCTCCTTTTATTTAAATCGGTTAAAACTAATCCAATTTTTTTAATTTTCCCAAGATTCTCGATAACAACACTGTACAACAAATACTATATTTACACTAAGCAACTTTGTTGCATGCAACTCTCTTTTTTCAGTGAGAAAGACAGAGAAGAAATACAAAATGTCTACATTTCTATTTCAACACTCTCACTTAAAATGAAAATTGCATGCAACAAAGTTGCATGGTGTATATATAGAAAAAATCTAATTTTTAAAGTGAAAAGGTTCCCACGACTATGGGTTCTGTTAGAGGGCACCAAAAAATTGTTTAGGAGTTTCATCTAGGACTCATTTTAGGGGGAGTTAAAGTAACCTCCATCCACCATTTTGTACATTGCCGATCGACTATTTTTGATTGCAAAGAATGATTTTGTCGTACCCCTAAAAGCATGCATTTATTTTTCTTTAAAGCACTAAACAAAAACACAAACCTTTTCTGAGAAGCTCTAATCAGTGAATACCCATAATAAATATTACAAATCAGCTTAGCGTTTTAACAGCTTAACAAACTAAAATGTGACGAAGTGTTTATTAAATAAAAAAACACTCATTAAAATATAAATATTAACAAGCATGTTGTGGCATGTTTTTTACTGAAGAAATTTATTTGAAAAAAAAAAAGAAATTCAAACTATAAACTGTTCACTTTATAGTTAATAAATATTATACTAAAGCACGCTAACGTATGAAAAAATAACGTAGTGAGAAAAGCGTGTGAAAACGCAAAATATTTTTTTGTCATATGGCTTTAAACAACACCGTCGTAAAGAGCCTGAATATTTAGTACAGCAATTTCTTTAAAGTTCTTATTTCTTTGTTGTAGCATTTTTACTTCGCATATTAATTTCATTATTAAGTGTAGCCTAATTTTAGGCCTAAATAATGTTTTAGCAATTAAAATAATTGTGGTTTTTATTGAGGTTGAAAAATATTAGCCAATATTAAATATATGGCTTTGCTAATTACGGAAAATTATTGAGTTAATAAATGTTTTTTTTGCAAAATATGTGATTAGTTGGCATAGTAGTAAATAGAGTTTTGAAGCATAATTTTAAATTCTTGAGTATTGTTAAAATTTTATAGCATAGTTTGGGGAAGCTTTTAAATTTGATATATGAAGGGGCTTAAACAAAAGAAGCTTAACCTTGAAAAGGAAGTGTTTTTATGATGATTTGGGGCTACTGAACACGAATATGAAATTTGTTTATTATTCTTAAGAACTGTTTTCGTATTATTCGCGAAAAACATATTTTTTCAATTTTTTAAGCTATTTCCAAAAATCGTGAAAACTGTTTACTGGAATTATAATAATTTTATCCAATTGCATGGATATTTTTTTCTTCTTTCAGCCAGTACTTATATTGTAATGATCGGATCAAAATTTATTAACTTACAGGCGTTAAAATTTGAGAAAACTTAAATTTTTAGGTTTTTCTAAATTCACCATCTTAATTCGCTCCGTAGAATTGTTACTATCGGGCACAAAATGGGAAAGTTACAAAATATTTAGTGAAAACATCTGAATTTTAATTTTAATAAAATAACTAAATGGAATAAAATCAAAAAAATTTGGAAATATATCAACCATTTCTAAGCCGATAATTCGATCAGTATAACATTTACTTGAAGATAGCAAAGTAGTATTTTAATTTAATTTAGGAAGATTAGCTTTCCTTATTGTTCAGGAGCAGAGGAATAAAGTGCAACATGGTGCACTTCGGTTATGTAAAATTTTTCAAAGCTTGTCGTCTCTCTTGTATCTTTGGATAAACAATTACTAGTGATGTATACTCATTTTAAAATTGAAATTGCTCAATTTTTCAAAAACTGGGTCCAATATTTTCTAGATATTGAATTCAAATAAGGGCCGATTGCCACAATTGTTTGCTTGTTAGCTACAGGAAAAAATTCTAATTAGGTTATGAGTTTTAGTCGGACTGTATGGGTTTATATCCAAAGAAATTTTATTATTTTGGCTTGAGTTCGGTTTTAATTTAATTTTTCAATTAAATTATATTTTTATTTAGAGATAAATGTGAAGCATGTAGACAAAGAAAATTTGTGACTGCACGGAGGATTGAACTGACATGTTTCGATAGCTCCCGCTTTGGTCGAATGTTCTAAGCGGTAGAGAACTCTGAAGAGATTAGCGGGACCTATCGAAATATGTCAGTTCAACCCTCCGTGCAGTCAAAAATTTTCTTTGCTGAAATCTGAATACACTCTCTAAAACTAAACATACAGCCATGTCACAGAATGCCAATCCCATCGGAAGTGGTTTCAATTCCGTAAGCTGTTTCTTCAGAAAACGAAAAACGAAAATTTTCTTCGTAATCAAACCACTTAAATTTCAAAGTGGAATTGAAAAATACTCTTGTACTGACTTCATTTGCAGTAAATACTAAAAAACTTGCATACTTTTAGGAGCGTCAAATAAATATTTGGTCATGAGCTTTCCATGTTTATAAAAAGCTCAATGTGAGCTTTGCATATAAAAACAAGAGTAAACAAACGCCTCAAGGTATAAAAAATCTATCATTTGTAAAAACGAAATACAACATAAACGGACTCTAAAGCACCAAAAATGTACTTGTTCGGTATGAGAACTACGGCATCGAAACCAATCCGAACGGAATCTGTGACACGGCTTATAATTTCGCAAATTTTTATGTGCGATATGTCGACTTTTCGCTTTTAAGCGTGTAAAAGTAATGGACTTATAAGTAAAAACTCGTACTGATCTGAGGACCAATAAATGAAAACTAAAATTTAGATGTGTTCACTACATATGTTGTAACTTTCTCATTTATTTTTGTTGGATGTAACAAGTTTTACGCTTACTCCGTTTTGGGAGAAAACTTTTTTCAATTTGTTGGTTTAAAATAAATTTAAAATTTTTATTTTGCCTTACTAAAGAGACTTAAAATGGTGAATTTTGAAAAAACCAAAAAAAATTCACATTTTTCAAATCTCTAGCCTTGTAACTCAAAGAAATTTAATCAGATCAACACAATTTGTATATTGGCTGCAAGAGAAAAGACATATCTAAGCAACAGTGCAAACTTTGTACAATTAAGATGAACACTTCTCGAGATTTGTAAAAATAGCTAAAAAAAACAAACTACAGAAACACACTTTTTTGCGAATATCTCAAAAAGATTTCTTAAGGAAAATAAATTAATATCAAATTCATGTTTAGCAATTAGTATGCCACTGTAAATAAGCGGCACAATGCACATTTTTGCTTTTCATTTATATCGGCAATTTGTTAAAAAGAATTCTGATATTTATAGTCTATAACATTTTCCATAAATCTCTTGTTACTACTAGGCTTGATTGTTCTATAAATATAGCACAGCGGCTATAGGAAAAATTCTAATCAACTGTCTGCTAATTACAATAAAAGTACAAAAATGAAAAAAACAACCAGAAATAATCGTTATAATGAAAATCAACATTAAAATTACAAACATTTCCTTATTAATTAATTATTATGCAACATGGTGTATTAACTTTACATTACGAATTCATTAGACATACCGACAGGCGCAACCAACATGTTTGCATACACACATACAAACACAAATATTCAATCTTTTATTCACCACTGTGTGGAAGAATACCAGTGATCATTTTTTGCAGAGTATGTCCGACCAGCGATGCGAACTTAGTGCTTTTAGCACTATTTTAAATGGTTTTTGGTGTTTTAAAACTCCGCATTTTTAGTGTTTTTTTAATGCTTTATTGCTTTTTTAAGCTGCTTTTGCATGGACATTTTACTATTTAGTGCCTTTTTTTTAAATTTTATTGTGCTTTTTTCACCAAAAAAAGTTGGCATCACTGTGTCCGACGTCCGAATAAAACCTACAATTTCGCACACAATCAACTGAGTTTTCTAAAGTTGCCTCGACAGTTTTCTGGTTCGACGTTTCTGCACATTTTCTAAAATATTATTCGATTAATATCAGACTAGTCTGCACATTATCTGAAAGCAATTTAATTTCCTCTAAGACATTTAGCATAATTGTCGGCACATTTTCTGAACTGCAACTTATGGCTTTTAGCAGTCAGCTTTACACATTGGCTGGTTTTAGTTTTTGCTTTATTCTCATTCATTTCTTAGAGTTTGTGCATAAATGTATGAGTTTTTTAACTTGCAAAATGAAATGAAAAATTCATGGCACAATCACAGAATTCTTACAATTTTTAGGGTACCGTATATTAAAGGTGAAAAGCAACCCTATTGTTTCGCTATGCTGTCCATCCGTCGGTCAGTCAATCTGTGTGTCTGTCACAGGCTTCTATCTCGAGAACCGTAAGAGCTACAGACTTGAAATTTTCATAGAATATGTGTAATTTAGGCCTCCACAATAAATACTAAGAATTTATAAAAATTAAAAATTAAAGGGTGTCCTAAAGCGAGTAACAAAATATGGTAAATGTAATTAATATATACACACTTGATATATAGACACTTGACATTTTAAAAGTTATCATATTATTATACAGACAGCACCAATAAATAATTAAATTTAAACAAATAAAAAATTAAAGGGCATTCTATCAGTAAATGTAATTTTGACAAAATAATTTTGACAATTATCTGTATCTTTTAAGCCGAAAGAGGTAAACGGTAGCAACTTTCACAGCTACACAGTTCAAAATTTTAATGCTAAAAACCAAACAAATTAGAAATTAAAAGGTATTCTGTAAGGTAGTGTTATTTTGAAATTAAGCTGTACCTTATTAACCGTAATAATTAGACACTTGAAACAAACAAATTAATAATAATTAAAGTGTATCCTTTCAAGAAATGCAATGAACAAGCCGAAAAGTAAATCCCCAAAACGAATAAAATTTCCAAAAACAAAAAAAAACGCCAAGACTAAAAATGGCAAAATTAAAAAATAGCGAAAACGAGAAAAAAAATCGCTAAAATGTTGAAACGATAAAAGTAGCCAAAACTAAAACAATCACAAAAAATCGAAAAAAAAAATTTGAAAACAAAAGGAATTCCAAAACAAAAAAACTAGCCAAAACTAAAACAATCACAAAAAATCGAAAAAAAAAATCTGAATACAAAAGGAATTCCAAAACAAAAAAACACCAAAGTAAAAAACCAATAATAAAAAAATTACTAAAACGAGAAAAAATCGCTAAAATGAAAAAATCACCAGAACAAATAAACGCTAAAATTAAAAAATTCGAAACAAAAAAATCGCCAAAGCGAAAAAAACACTGGAACGAAAAAACTACCAAAACGAAAAAATCAGAAAAATTAAAAAAATCACAAAAAACGAATAAATCTTTATATAAAAAACGCTATTTTAGCTCCAACTTTTCTTCGACAGTTTATATGACAGGATGTAAAAAGTATCAGAAAAATCTGAAAATTTGCTTATGTTTTCTCACATATTTTTCCGACATTGTTTGCACATGTCGACAATTCCTTAAGAATTTCCTCAGCAAATCTCTTCAGAATTCGTGCAGAGCCTTCTCACACATTTCGGCTGTGATTGCTGAAATTCCTCAGACAAGGAGGTTCGTTCTCTTCACAAGCACTCATGTGATTTTCTCAATATTTTCTAACACTCTGGATTCTTGGCCGATTTCGGGACGAAATCGAAAAAGAAAATGTTTGTTGGGAATGAATAAATATTACAAATGGGTGAATGCGAATAAATAAATAAATAAAAACATTTTTTCATGTCCACACACATATTTCATTGTTAAATGCCAACTAACGAACATATACTCGCACATTTAAAATTCACAATGCAAAGTTTTCTTTTTATTTATTAATAAATTATTTTCTTTTTGTCGCTATTGATGTTGTTGTTCTTATCACTGGTTGCAGCGAGCGACAACTACTGCAACAATAGTTAACAAATAAAAACATTCTCAGTACAGCAACAACAACAAAAAATGTTTTTAATAACCAAACCCACATTTATTTATATAAAATAACTAGTGAATAACTAAAATAAATAATTCAAGGTTGAAATGTTCTCTTTATTAAACAAATGAAAAAATTAAAAACGTTGAAATTAATATAAAAAAAAGAATATTGAAAAACTGAAAATATAGCTACAATACTATTCTGATTCCACATTAAAATAGAACAAAATGAATCTATAACTTTAACATGAGTTTTGCTAATCAAGCTCGCAAACTTGTTTACTTACTCTTACTTATGTGAAAAGTTCAAATAAATTCTTAGTAAAAACTCTTCGAATACACTGAAAGAATTTTGCAAATAAATTCTGCGAATTTTGACATTAATCAAATGAAAAATTCCATTAAAACTCAATCAATGTCACGCTTCGTCGGATTAATGAAAAAGTTTTGAAAAATTATTTTAATGAAAATTTTATTAAATACATGAAATAAATTTATTGCTCCAATGTAATAATTTCGCTAGGGTAATGAATATATTTCATTATATTAGTGAAATTATTTCATCGTTTTAATGAAACTGTTTCATCATTTTAATGAAATTTTTCATTACTTTAATGAAATTCTGTCATACGATAGACGGCAATGCACATCAGAAAAATTCTTAATCCTTTATGAAATTTATTTGACATATTGTCATAATTTTATTTTAAATGAAATGTATTTGCTGGTGTTTAAGCATTGTCTATATGCAGCATTTCATTGGTGCTTTACCAAACCTTCAATAGACTTCAAACACAACTTTGAACAGTTACAAACCCTGTGTCTTATGTTCAGACTTTCAAAAACCATTTGAGAATTCACAAATATGTAAATGATTTTTAAAAATAAGCAAAATAGGCTTTGAAAATTGTACAAAACCCAGCAAATAATTTTTCATTATTTTTATTATATGCTGGGTTTTGATCAGATAAAAAATGCCTGAGTTATAGTGGATCGAAAATAAGATTTTATGAAATTTTTAACGTTTTCACCGATTTTTGTGCTTTCGAAGGCAAATTTCAATGCTAGTGTTTTGTTTTTTTTTTCCTTATATCATTTTTAGTTTCCTGCCAATCTCGGCCCATTATGGCTTAACATTTTTGCAATCGAATGAACTATTCAACAAAATTATAAAAGTAAGGATTTTTATTATTTGTGGTACCAAACTGCTTCCGAAAATGCAAAAATTGGTGAAAAACGTTAAAATTTAAAAAAAATCTTATTTTCGATCCACTACAACTCAGGAATGTTCATCCGATCAAAGCCAATTAGCCACAAATCGACGTATAATTTAGTAGCCTTTCAAATAAGGTATCACTTGCTTTTACCGAAACAGTCCTTTTACTCTGTAAGGCGCTTGAAAGAGAAGTATACATCGAAAAACACAAATGTACCGAAAAGGGAAATTATTCATAGAATTTAAAACTTAAACTATTTTTGTAGTTAGGGAACCTTAACACACCAAAAAAATAGTAGTACTCCTTGGCATTTTTCTTGTTGCATAGTGTAATTTAATATTTCCTTCATACAAGGTTGCAACTTCTATTTCACAAAAAAACTTATATCAAATGTGTTTATGTATATATTTTTTTCTATATAAACCTTTTTGTATTATAACTTGTGGAGGTGGAAATTATATGTTTTATTTTTTATCTAAATACAAATCCAAACTGCTTATTTTCACCCAAGTATTATATGGAGCATAAAAAGAAATATTTTATATTTTTCAGCATCTTTACTTACAGACATAAGTAAGTTGGATCTTTTTTTTTGTTTGGTTCTTTTGTTTTGATGCAGACATACCTAAAAGTATGCTTTTATTTGTACATTTTATATCACACTTTAATATATGCTGTAGTTTTTCTCTCAAGAGCTGTATTATATAGCGTTTTTTTTTTAAGTTAAGTAGAAAATATGGAATAAAGAATTAGCAGTTCTTAGAAAATCTTGCAGCGTATAAAGAATAATTTTATATTCATAAACAAATTTAATTTGTATTAAATCTTTGCTGTTGTAGATTAGCATTAAGTTTTTTAACAAACGAATATTTAAAATGAAAATATATGATGGCGTAAATGTAATATTTAATGTTATAGAATTAACTAAGATTTTATTAAAAAGAATGAAAGTGATATTTTTTAGCATACTTTTGGAAACAACTTTCTTAAAAAAATTAGAAGTATATTTTTGAGGATTACTTTCTAAAATAGAGCTGTTTAAAAAAGGTGATTTTTTTTTATTGTAACTTAAAATGAACGCTTTCCAAATACCATTTTTAGAGATATACCCCCATATTCATAAAAATTTATGAAAGTTAATGTTGGTTTACTATACGAATTTTGTATGGAAAACCCGGTTTTAATTCACACATTAATTTTACTAATCATTTATGAATGTGGGGGATAATCTTTATGTCGCGATTGTGTGTGGGAGCCTAAAAACAGAAAATTGTTACTAGACGAAAAACACGCTCTTTTTTATAATTATAAATAGTTTGAGAAAATTTTCAAAGCATACCTTAGGGATGTTTTTTTTATTGTTTTGTATATTATCATTTTAAGCTATATAATAAAATAAAAATATTCCGCCCGTCTTGTTCTCGAAATCGAGTGATTTCTAAAAGAATCCTCATTTCTTATATGTTTCTACAAAAAATTATATAATTTCTATTGCAAATAAAGTTTCAATTAAAAACTTAAATCTTAAACTTTCTATTAGGTATTTCATATAAAAAGATTTCATCTCATTGTAAAATATAATCAAATTACATTCACTATAATCATTATACATCATTTTATTCTAACAACATCATCATTAAAATATAGATGCTGCACTGACTGGCACACACTCACTCAGAGCATCGCATCTCGTTATAAACAACTTAAAAGCAATAACAACTACTATACTAACAAGAAAAACAATAACAACAAATTTTAAACAAAATGCCACGTCTATTACAGCAACAACAACAACAATAGCATTTACTTTGTCAGTTGCAGCATTTTGTTAAATTAAAACATCAATAATAAACATCATAAAGACTTAAAAGCATTTACAACATTATAATGATACTTTACAAACACTTTGATACATTTACATGTAACAATGTTAACGTTAGCACACACGCACACACACACACACACATATGAGAACTCTCTTATTTGTGTAGAAATAATAGGAGTAACTGTAAACGAGGACATACCCTGCAGATAACGTTACTAGTCCATACACGCATGCAAAGTATACTCCATCGAGGACTAGGACTAGTCCAAAGATAATCCAAATGTATGATGAAAACAGGGTCGATTTAACATTACGATTTCCTATGGCTGGACCATATAACACACCTTTGCACTGCATCTGAGTAGTCTCAAAACTACTCTATGTAACTATGTACCTGATGGATTACTCAAGCGTTCGTCTTTTAACGATTGCAATTGTTAAAACGCGAGCAATGGTCGCAAACTACAAACTCTTGTTTGCCAATGGCATGGTCCATGCCTGCATTACACTTAAATCTACTCTATGTCACTATTCGTGTTTGAACGATGGCAGTCGTTAAAAAGCAAACACTTGTCGGTTAACTAGAAGGTCTTGTTTGCAACTGACATGGTCCATGACTGCATTACATCGGACCATGTCGTAACTTGCCAAAACTAGTCCAAAATTATCTGTAGGGTAAATACATGCATATGTATGCGTGTTTGTATAAATGTGTATGTTGGAAAGTAACATTAAAAATTGTAGTGGTTACCGGAAATAGTGTAATAACAAACACAATATCAATTTCTCACTACTAGGGAATATCCAGGGATGGATAACTGAGTATAACTTCCGTTGAGTTTTTAAAATTTAATTGTTTTTTAATTTGAAACACAGGCCTGCTAAATAATATTTTTTTGAAAGTTTTTTTTTCTCAAACTGTAATTATTTGGTGGTATTGGCGTAAAAGTAACGGGAAAAGATATTTATATGACTCATAGCACGTCACATTGACGTGCTATGAATAATGGATAATTTTCGTTTTTAATTTTGGTTCTAAAATTTGGGATTTTATCGTAACTTGAAAAAGGGGCGTCCAATTTTATTACCACAACCACTAAAACTCTTTAAATAAAATTACCTTTAAACCGTTCTAACAATATTATTTTGCAATGATTAAAAATATACTTTTTTGAGGAATTGAAAAAAAATTTTTTTTTTTTTAAATTTATAAAAAATCGAAAATGGAAAAATGTTAACATTTTGATTCTTTTTCATAAAGTCACATATAGTAGAAATAAAATCAGCTTTATTTCATGAAAATCGATGCATAAATATTGATTTTATTTACATTAAAGTAAAATTACCTGGTTTTTGCAAAAAACAAGTTTTGAAGAGCCTGCTTTACCGATATTTGTTATCACAACTTAGGAAAGCGTTGCAAAATTTTATTATGAAAACCAACAAACACTTTAAACAAAAATATCTTTAAGCTGATTAAATAGTATCTTTTAAAAAAAACTCAATAATTTTGGAACCAATCAGACTGAAATAACGAAAAATATGATTTTTTAAGCAAAATTTTAATATTATTAGTTTTTAAAAATTTATAAATCGAAAATGACAAAAACATTCAAGTTTTATTAACTAATCATAAAAGCACATAGCGTCATATAAAATGCAAATGGGGGTATCTACATTTTTAAAAATTTTCAGGAGAGATAAAAAACTTTATGAAAAGTAAACTATTGTGATTTATAAAACCTTTTTTTTTCTAGGTATCAATAAAGTCAGAATTAATGATAATATGCTGAAAAAACGGTTTTTATAGTCACAATGGTTTGCTTTTTATTCAGTTTTTTACCTTTTCTGAAAATTATTAAAAAATGCAGATTGGCACTTTTGCATTTTATATGACGATATAGTTAAAATAAAATAAGGTTTATTTCATGAAAATCGGTTAATAAATATTCAAAAGTATTAAGTAATAAGTATAAATAATAAGTAATTATAAGTAATAAGTATAAGTAATAAGTATAAGTAATAAGTATGTATAAGTATTCAAAGTAATCACAAAATAAAAATTTTTCAAAAACAGATTTCGTAACATATCGATTAAATAATGCGTACTTAATGAAACTTACAAAAAAAGTATGAATAAAAATTCGTTTTTTTCTCAGTTCTGTTATTAACCTTAAAATAGGCTTTAAATTCTTTTCAACTTTTTTATGATTGATGGATGGTTTCTGTTTAATCTTTATACTTGCAATACATTGGCATAGAATTCTGAAATATGTATTTACGTTTTAAAAGCCACAACGAAAAGCCAGGAAATTGACATGCAAAACAATAATTGACATGCAATATGTCTATGAACTCCTAAAAATAGGCAACATTTGCATGATAGGTATTTAAACCAATGCTAAATGTGTGTTTGAGTTTGTTTGTTCATGCTTCGGGAGCGGCTTGTAAGAAAATATTGTTGACGGCGGCAAAAATTTCTCTTTAGAAAATTTTTATAGAAAATATTTGTTGACGGCGACAAAATTAATCTATAAAAACAGTTTGTTGACGAAGACGTAATTTCTCTATAGAATTTTTTGTATTATCAGGGTATTCCCTGTCTGATTTAAAGGTTAGTTTATGATTTAATGTATCAATAAAATAATATTATTTAAATTTTAACTGCGACAAAATTCCTCTACACTGCAAAGAATGTATGCAACATTTTACGAAAAAAAATATATATATATGGTGGAAAAATATATAGTAGAATATGCAAAACTTTGGTACATTTAGGAATAAAAATTTAGAAGAAATTTATTTGCTGGTGTTTAAGCATTGTCTATATGCAGCATTTCATTGGTGCTTTACCAAATCGTCAGTAGACTTCAAACATAAGTTTGAACAGTTACAAACCCTTTATCTTATGTACATAAGATAAAGTGTTTGTAACTGTTTAAAATTGTGTTGGAAGTCTACTGACGATTTGTTAAAGCACCAATGAAATGCTGCATATAGACAATGTTTAAATTTCATTTAAAACAAAATTATGACAATATGTCAAATAAATTGCATAAAGGTAAAAAATAAAAATTTAGGCAATAATTTTGTAAATGTACGAAAGCAACGAAAAGCTTTCGTAAAAACTTGTCTATATAAAATAAAATATAAATATAAAATTTGGAACAGAAAAATATATATAAATTATTTTTTATAAATTGACATATTTTTCAGCTGGGAGTAGAAAATACAACAAACTCTTAACTCTTAAAAAATAAGTACAAAGTGGCTCAGTGCCTTCACAGAAAAAAATTCCATGCAACATATGAACGAAAACACTCGTATATATTACGAAATATTTCGTAATTTAGCACCACGAATTTCTTTCACGGTATAATGAAATGTACGAAAATAATTAAGAAATAAAAGTTTAAAAAAAATTTTGCTCAACCAGGGATCGAACTCACAATGTTTATATTTCAAAGCACGAACACTCTCTGCACTGAAAATAATCCATGCAATATTATTTCACGAAAAAAAACTTTTGTAGCTTTTTTGTAGCTTTTTTGTAGAGTATACGAAACTTTCGTACATATTACGAAAAAACATTTGGGCAATACTTGTTTTGAATTTACGAAAGTAGCGAAAACCTTTCGTAAACAGTTTCCCTTGTTAACAAATATATCTGAAATAAAAAAATTCATTAAAATTCTTTATTAATATTTATTAAAATAATATTTTTATAAATTTTTAGCTTTAAAAAATAAGAAGAAGGCAGATGAGTGGGTATAGTACTTGCCTTGCTATATGAAAGATGTGAGTTCGTATCATGGTTGAGCCAAACATAATGTTTATATATATTTTTTTTAATTGCTTTCAAACATTTTGCATATTATACGTAAGATTTTCGTGGTGCAAAACAACAGAATATTACGTCATATGCATGAATTTTTACAGTGTACAAAAAATTTTTGTTGACAATGATAAAATTCGTCCACCCGAAAAAAGTCCATTCAACATATGCACGAAAACACTCGAATATACTACGAAATATTTTTTAATTTCACATTACGAAAATGTTTCGTAATATATAAGAACTTTACGGAAATAATTATGAAAAAAGAGTTTGCTTGAACCGGGGCACGAACTCACAATCTTCATATTTCAAGGGAAGAATTCTACCCTCGGAGCCACCCTCTCCTTATTTTAGAAAAGCTAAAACTTTATCTTATTTAGATACACATGAAAATGGTGTCAATTTATAAAAAATAGTTTAAATTAATATTTTTATTTCAAATATATTTTTTAACAAGGAAAATCTTTTACGTAAGGCTTTCGTTACTTTTGCAAAAAAATTTTTTCGTAATATGTACGAAAATTTCATATATTCTACGAAAAAAAAACAACTAAGAACGTTTTTCCGTAAAATTTTGCATGGACTATTTTCAGTGTATAGACAATATTTCTTGACGACGACAAATATAAAATTTTTGTTGACGGCGGCAAATTTTTATAGAAAAATTTTTGCTGACGGCAACAAAATTTTTGTATAGAAATTTTTTGCTGACGGCGACAAATATTTCTGTCGAAAACTTATGTCGCCGCCGAAAAAAATTTTCTATAGAAAACCTAAGTCGCCGCCAAAAAAATTTTCTATAGAAAACCTAAGTCGCCGCCAACAAAAATTTTCTATCGAAAACTTATGTCGCCACCAACAAAAATTGCCCATAGAAAGCCTAAGTCGCCGCCAACAAAAATTTTCTATCGAAAACTTGTGTGGCCTCCAATAAAATAATTTGTTTATAGCACTAGAGATAACCTGTCATAAATTCCTTGTGACATCTTATTTAAAATGATAAACACGCTATCAATCTCATTTTCATTTCCTGTCAAAGTATGTACACATGTATTTGTTACAATGGTGGAGTACTAAGTGACACATTAAGTCCTGCCTTTACTAACATACATACAACTACTAAAGCAATCGTCATATGAGTCTGCATAAAATTGTCTATGTATTGTTTAAAACACATGTACGCACTTGTATGATTTGTTATACAATTTAATATGAGATATTGTGTTTTGCAAATTATACTTTTCTCTTGATTAATAGCCTGGGAATTAAGGCAAACATTTTTCTATATATTTTCCAATTGTATTGTTTGTATAAAAATTATGTCCGTATATTTTTCCAATATATCTTTTATTTTATATAAATTATTTTCCATAAAAAGCTTTTAATGTAATTATTTTCTTGCCATTGTTTTTGTTTGCATTATGATTAAAGAAAATATTAGAAATAAAAATAAATTATAAATATTTTACTTGAGTTGTGCAAAAAAAAACTCAATCAAAGCAAATGATTTTTATATTAATGACACACATTTGACATTTTAAGGCTTTTAAGATTATTACAAAACATTTGCAGCAGAAGCAGAAAAATTTTAAAATATTGATCTGTTAGAATATTTGTTACAAATATAAAAAAAGTTGATTTTAAGAAAATATATTTAGGTTTACTCTCTTAAGTAAAAGTGTTTGAAAATGTGGGTTACTCATGGTCGGGGTTATATGCCTCAGAGGTGTTAAGCAATAAATGAAGCATACTTGAAGGTATGAGAATATATTATTATTTATTTTCAATATATTGTGCTATTCTCAAAATTAATATAATCATTATTTTATGTGTTATCATTGAAATAATTACTATGTGCAACAGAATCAAAATTTCTCAATGTGCATGTCTCTGAACTCCTAAAAATAGGCAATATTTCTGAAGCAGGTATTTACACCAACGTTACATGCATGCCTGGCTTGAGTTTGTACATGTTTCATAATTCAAACTAGCCTCATAAAATCTGTTTTTGTGGAATATTTTAATTACAACCCTACGTCTTCACGAGCCATCGGCTTGAACATGACGCCGGCAGATCAAATGTAAAAAATTCATAAACTTCTTTGTCGTGGTGGTAGTGCAATAGAAATATAATATTTAATCATTTTGTTCTGTCTATTTTCTTTCCATTGAAAATGGTTGTTGACGGCAAATCTCATTGCGAACATTGATGCTCAGCCATATGTTCGGCCATCGATGTCAGAGCATGGACAAAACATGGACATGAGCGGTCTACATTAGCTATATGCGATGACCGACATGATGTTCATACCAACTTCATGGCTAATGTAGACCCCCAGTTAGTACGAAAGTAATCCTTAGGCGCAAATTTACAGTCATTAGTTAATTATTAGTAAACTAAAATGACAACTATGTTTAACTAAAACTTCATATTCATAGTGCTAATAATTTTAATATGGTCAACCCTATCGAAATATCAAGTTTATATGTAAACAAGCAAAAATAAAGAAATAATCAATATTTCACATCTTAAGGCGGCAATTTAAAAATTTTTAATCACACAAAGCTAATGGAGCAAATATTATTTTTTCGCACCTAAAAGTATGCCTGTATGCATATAATAATTTCCAAATCGTGGTGTAATCAGTATACAGGTTCAACATATACAACAAAAAACTAGATAATGCTTGTCAAAAAAATACACATGCTGGACGTGGCTTATGTACAAAACTACCACAGCAAAAATAATCAGCTGACGTTATGCTGCCATCTGCATACTTATTACACCATGTTCCAAAGCATTTAACTATTTATTTGGTAACCAATCGCATTTGACGGTTTAACTAAGGGTGAACAAAGAAGCGTGAATAAAATATCATTGGCCAAACTATTGGCATTAGTTAATTAATAACTGTGAATTTGGGCCTTAAACACATTTTAAGCTTCTACTCATATCTGATATTCACGCTGAATATTGAGTTTTGGTGTCTTCGAAGACATAGTAGAATTTTGTGACAAATATTTTCTTAGAACATTTTAGCCCACTTTAAGCTGTTTATATAAGCTTCGTCAAGAAAACCTCATACTGTGCTGCAATAGCAGTCACCTTACGAGCCACCACTCTATCTTCTCTATCAGCTAACAACACCTCCATCAGTGTACCAGTGATGCTTTTTAAATCTATTCCGAGATCACCAGCATCATTAATCTCACCAACACTACAAGCCACCTTTTTCTTTTGCCGTTTATTCCTTCTACAGGAGGCCTCAGCCAAAACCATTATTTGCCGCACAGACACAAGCCGGCATACCAGCAGCACTAATCAACATACCAGTTGCACAAACAACAACAGGATCAAACGTAATAGCGATGCAACTGTAGCAGATCCAGAAGCAGCAGCAGGAATTGAAGCAGCAGTAACAAAACCGCAGTCAACAGCACCAGTAGCGAAATTTGCACCAACACAATGCTCGTTAGCAGTGTGGCTGGTCTTAGGTGACTTTTATCAACCTCGTTATCCGTGTCACTATTTCACACTTTTTTAAGTGTAGCATGCGGCCCATAGCCTCTAAGAGGCTGCCATATCCGATCACTAACCACTTACTCAAGCCACAAACTACTTAGCAAGGGCACAAACCAAGCTAGAGATTCCCAAAAATAGGGCAAAAATCTCCAAAATCCCAGAAGTTTGCAAAAAACTACGTCATCACTGAAGAACGCGTAAAAACCAAAGCGACCATAAGGAACTACGATTTAGAAATAAATTTAAATATTTTTATTATTAATTGTTTAGCCAAGTTTACTGTCCAGAACAAGGGTTCTCAAATCGGGGCTCGCAGGCTTTTTGGCTTCCGTGGCCACAAAGGAAAAGGTTGGAAAAACATTGCTTAGAAAAAATTTAATTTTACGTATAAAAAGTTATTTTATTCTTTGAAAGCTAAGGACCAAATCCATAGCATAAACTTGGTAAGAAGTAAGTATAAAAGGTGAAATTGAATTGGATCTTAAAGAGCTTTTCTTAAATAGTTTCACGACTGCAATCTACAGTGATTTTCAATGTCAATTTGTATGGAAAAACTCGTTAAGATTCAGTTTAATTTCCTCACTTATTCTAAGTTCATTCCAAATTTTTGTTATGTATATGGCCATTATTATTTTGCGATTGAGTTTCGTGGTGATTTTTTTTTCGAAATGCATTCATTTTATTACAAAGAATTTTTCAAGTCAAGATCAAGTTCATTAATTTCATTTTCATTAAAGATCAAATTTACACGATGTAATATTTCATGAATTTTTCGTGAAGAAACTTCTTTTATTTGCTTCCTGCAAGTGTGGAGAAGCAAATTTCATACCACTTTTTCACACAACTTGTGGCAAATAAAGAAAAGTTATATGCAACAAATTTCATGAAATATTTCATTGCTTGAATTTATTCAAACAAAATAGTATTTTATGAAGTAAGAAATTATTTAGAAATGTATACGAATCTTTCAGGAATTGACTTAACTAATTTACACATTTTTTTCGAACTTTTGTTAGCAAATTTTTCAAGGAAAAGATACATTTTCGACATGAACTAATATGCATATGAGCTCATATGAGGAGATATGGTGGTCTCCGAAAAGTGGCATGATGTTCCATTAATATCTAAATCTGACTTCAATATTAACTTCAATATCAACTTTTATCAAAACAGGATCTAAAAATAGAAAAATACTTTTGGATAGCAAATTTAAAGATAAATTTAAACGTATTAACAAGTCATAATAATGGGGGTCCGCATGTAAACAGAAAAGTTCGTAAAGGGACTGGGTGCCAACAAGCGGAGAGAGCCCCTACTCTAGAATATGAAAACCGCTCTATAATAAAATGATTATTTATTTTTATATTGTTTTGAGAGAAATTTCTGTATAATATTTTTAATAAACTTTTTATCGATAAAGTTTAGGTAAATTTTCGATATTTTAAATAATATAATTTGTGATGATGACAATACTATATTCAAATCTACGTTCTTTAAATCCATTAAACAAAGCAACAGAAATTCGTTAATATCAGCCTAAAAGTATGCTTTAATAATTTAAAGGCATAACGTTTTACTTTAAGAACACACAAAGCATAAAAAATGTATAACTAATCATAACATTAAAATTTATTTTGTTATAACAAGCTTTCACAAAAGAGACAGTAATATTCTTATCTTGCACAAAAATTATGTCAACAAAACTTCCAGATTGCCACTATTTATGCGATTGCTGCAGCTACAGTAGCAAAAAAGAAACTGCATGAAATTGGAGACAAATGCAATTGCGAACTTGGAAAAAAATATTTTACCAAATACAAAGCATATTTCGTACATTTTCTATTAAAGTTTGTTTATATTTTTTTATATCTTTATGGTCTACATTTAGGCTTAGTTTGCTGTTTCTTGTATTTCGTTTGAAAATATTGTAATATTTCGCGTTTGTCTTTTTTTCTACTTCAATTTGTTGTCATGTATTTCTTTTTGTAAGCATTATTGTCTATAGCAGATTTCTGTTCCTTATATACCGCCACCACCCGCCTAAGTGAATGACCGAACGACCGCGTTTGATACGCTTGGCTCTAAAAAGTATGCTGCACAAAAAACTGTTTAGTGTATACATATACATATAAATATGAATAAAGAAGAACATGCAAAACACAAGTTTAATGCAGCTGCTATTTTCAGTTTCTTTTTCTTGAATTTTAATGGCATTTTATTGTTTTTCTTTTAAAAAGTTTTTCTTTATTTTTTTTTCATTTTTGTACATTTTGGCCAGTTTGTGCTAAAATATATGATGGCTTTTTTATAGAAAAAAGTAGCATGCTTTTAGGCATTAGCTGTATATTTTGGACGAAACAAAACTAATAAAAACTAGAACTTTACAAAAAAGTCTGGAAAGTTTTTTTTCGATACAAGAAAAAACACAGAAAAACCCGAAATCAGATTTCAATTATGATAAACAAATATTCAATTAAGTTCTTTATTAAAGTTTAGTCAATGACGAATGTATGAACATTATTTTCCTTAAATCTCAAAACTCAATTTTCACTTAATTAAAAGTTTTTAAATGTCGGTTCTTTAAAACTACAATGTTTAGAAAAGGTACACCGAAAAAAGATCCATGAAACATTTGTACGAAAATGCTCGCACACATTACGAAATCATTCGTAATTTCATACCACGAATTTTTTAGTGTAGGCATAAAATTTAAAATTATCAAAGAAGATTATATTCTTCTGAAGCATTGAAGTTAACATTTATTTGTATAAATTTTAAAATTTTCTCTTCCAAAAATGTATTTCCTTTTAAAGTCAGATCGTAAGATTTAATCAAACCTAAAAATATGCTATATTAAAATAATAATAACAATAATATCAAATTTGTCATAAATAAAAAGGCATTATGGTCTAAAAAAATCCAAACACGTTTAAACTGCAAATAAAATGCTATTAATTGTTTGTAAGAGAAAAAAACACGTTAACAAAGTCACAATATTTTCACAGAGAAATAAAGCAGTCATTAAGGAGAATCTCAAAGTCATTCTGTTAAAAAAGAATGCGAAGAACGAGAAAAGAAGAATAATGACTGAAACTGAAAAAATCTTGCACAAAAAGTAGCGACAAGTAAATTCAACTACTAGTGTTGCAAAAAACTGGATGCCACAGTTGCTATTTTTTACGTTGGCACGTTGTCTTTTTTATATGCAAAACCCATTATTTGTTTTAAAAGCCTTTAAGGCATTCATAGTTTTTTCCACACCCATTCTCTGTTTCTATCCCACTTTTTCCTCATGAATACTCAAAAGAAAATGACAGTATGGAATTTTTAAGCAATTGGTAACAACTTTTTTATAGAAATTATTTTATAGCAAAAATTTTTGGCTGCATAAATTTTTCTATAGAAAAATTAGGTGTTCACCCATATTTTCCCATAAGAATATATAATAGCAAAGTTTTTAGGCCAAAAAAGTTTTATAGAAAAGTTTTTATACCAAAAAATTTTCTATAGAAAAGTTTTTAGACGAAAAAATTTTCTATAGCAAAGTTTTTAGACGAAAAAATTTTCTATAGAAAAGTTTTTAGACGAAAAAATTTTCTATAGAAAAGTTTTTAGACGAAAAAATTTTCTATAGAAAAGTTTTTAGACCAAAAAATTTTCTATAGAAAAGTTTTTAGACCAAAAAATTTTGTATAGAAAAGTTTTTAGACCAACAAATTTTCTATAGAAAAGTTTTTAGACCCAAAAAATTTCTATAGAAAAGTTTTTAGACCCAAAAATTTTCTATAGAAAAGTTTTTAGACCAAAAAATTTCTATAGAAAAGTTTTTAGACCCAAAAATTTTCTATAGAAAAGTTTTTAGACCAAAAAATTGTATATAGAAAAGTTTTTAGACCAAAAAATTTTCTATAGAAAATTTTTTGATCTAAAAACTTTTCTATAGAAAAGTTTTTGGACCAAAAAATTTTCTATAGAAAAGTTTTTAGATCAAAAAATTTTCTATAGAAAAGTTTTTAGACCAAAAAATTTTCTATAGAAAAGTTTTTAGACCAAAAAATTTTGTATAGAAAAGTTTTTAGACCAAAAAATTTTGTATAGAAAAGTTTTTAGACCAAAAAATTTTGTATAGAAAAGTTTTTAGACCAAAAAATTTTTTATTGAAAAGTTTTTAGACCAAAAAATTTTCTATAGAAAAGTTTTTAGACTAAAAAAATGTTCTATATAAAAGATTTTCATTAAAATTTTATTTATTATTTTCTTTTTAATGATGTAGCTGCTTGGAAATTCGTTTAGTACAAATTGAAATACTTTTATGCGCATTGGCTGCTGTCCCATATAAAGACATGGTTTTGAGAAATACAATAAATAAAAAATAATGAATAAAAAATCACAGAAACTATAGCTAACGATGATGATGGAGAAGGCTCTGATGGAGAGGCCTACAATATTTTATAGTGAAATTGAAACACACATTCATTTACTCAGTCACAAAAAAGCAACAGCCTTGCTTGAATATGCTCATTTTGCAAAAAATAAAAAAATAAACAGAAGAAAAATAAATGTGAGGGAAAAAACGTGCTATGAAAAGGCCTTGTAAAAACACGAAACAAATAGTGTTGCATATTTATAAGCGCTTTTTTCAGAATAATATTTTATCCACTTTTGTACTCTCTGTTTGGCACTGCTGATGCTCATATTAAAAAATAAATTAAAAAACAGAGCACATACGAACACTAAGTATAAACTAAAGTTAAATGTGCGTGTGTGTGTGCTGGTACAAATTTTATAAAGTTAAGTAGTGAAAAAATAACAGCCCTTGTAATTAAAAATGAAAAAAAAAACATTATTTTTTAACAAATAGTTTTTATACTCAAAACAGTACAAATATTTTCTGCTGAACAGCTAAGACGAGACACTTGTTCTTATAAAATGTTGCCTGCTGTTAGGCAAAAATATTGTTAATGATATATTAAACGAACAATCATAAATAAAATACATATATAATTTGTTTTGAAGGTGTTATTATCCAAATTTTAATAAAATAGAAATTTTACAAAACCCACAAAATGCTTAGAAATCATTAACAAATTGTACATAATGCATAGTTCTAGGTGCTAAACGTTTTCATATATGTAATAATTTAATAAAAACCTAATAAATATGAATAAGATATATATAGTATAGTGCTGCTTAATTCTTTTAAAGACTTTCACTAACTCTAAAACACAGCAGCACAATATTTGGTTATTAGTAGCGGCAGCAATAAAATTAAAATGCTAATAAGTAAAAGTTAATGAGTTTAATTTGTTCAACTTGACTTAACATTGAAAAAAGCACACACACAAGTCAGGACATAAAAATCTTCTAACACAAACAAACTTATATGTATACATGAACACGCATAGGAACTTGTGTTGGAGTGTAAGTGTGCTTTGTCAGTCAGTCAATTATACTCTGTTCAACCGCGCAATAAAAACAATATTCTATAAATATAATATTTATATGGAGCGTATTTGAGCAACATGATTGCGTAAAACGATTAAGGCTGCCAACGAGAGCTTTTCTTTTCCCGGACTTTTTCATTTCCCGGGAAATCGGGAAATATTTTGAAATTTTACGGGATCGCGGGAATTCCCGCTTAGAACAAATTATTGAAGATGAATTTTTAAAAAATTTACACTCATAAAATAAAAACAAATATAAGATGACAGACTGAAATACATTTTTCTTCTACATAAATAAATAAATGTAAGAGTGCGTACGTAGCTCTATATATAAAATCAATATTAAAAACGAAACGATTTAAAACCGAATATATTTCTGGTCGGCTCATAATTTTCGCTTTGGCTATATATATGCAGGCGCGGATACAAATGGGGAGTAAAATATACCCAAATTCCTGACATATGTATATCAAAATAAGTTTAATATAACTTTAAATATCTGAAGTTTATATAACTTTTCTATTGAACAATTTTTGCCCTAAAAATTTTCTATAAATTTTTGTTGTCTTAAAACTTTCTATAGAAAAATGTTTAGGCCATACATTTTTCTATAGAAAAATTTCTGGTCTAAAACCTTTTCTATAGAAAAATTTCTGGTCTAAAACCTTGTCTATAGAAAATTTTTTGGTCTAAAAACTTTACTATAAAAAAAATTTGTGGTCTAAAAACTTTTCTATAGAAAAATTTTTGGTCTAAAAACTTTTCTATAGAAAAATTTTTGGTCTAAAAACTTTTCTATAAAAAAATTTCTAGTCCAAAACCTTTTCTATAGAAAAATTTTTGGCCTAAAAACTTTTCTATAAAAAAATTGTTGTTCTAATAACTTTTCTATGGAAAAATTTTTAGTCTAAAAACTTTTCTATAGAAAAACTTTTGGTCTAAAAACTTTTCTATAGAAAAATTTTTGGTCTAAAAACTTTTCTATAGAAAAATTTTTGGTCTAAAAGCTTTTCTATTGAAAAATTTTTGGTCTAAAAACTTTTCTATAGAAAAATTTTTGGTCTAAAAACTTTTCTATAGAAAAATGTTTGGTCTAAAACTTTTCTATAGAAAAATGTTTGGTCTAAAACTTTTCTATAGAAAAATTTTTGGTCTAAAAGCTTTTCTATTGAAAAATTTTTGGTCTAAAAACTTTTCTATAGAAAAATTTTTGGTCTAAAAACTTTTCTATAGAAAAATGTTTGGTCTAAAAATTTTCTATAGAAAAATTTTTGGTCTAAAAACTTTTCTATAGACACATTTTTGGTCTAAAAACTTTTCCATATAAACATTTTTGGTCTAAACACTTTTCTATAGAAAAATTTTTTATCTAAAAACTTTTCTATAGAAAAACTTTTGGTCTAAAAACTTTTCTATAGAAAAATTTTTGCTCTAAAAGCATTTCTATAGCAAAATTTTTGGTCTAAAAACTTTTCTATAGAAAAATTTTTGGTCTAAAAACTTTTCTATAGACACATTTTTGGTCTAAAAACTATTCCATAGAAACATTTTTGGTCTAAACACTTTTCTATAGAAAAATTTTTAATATAAAAACTTTTCAATAGACATATTTTTGGTCTAAAAACTTTTCAATAGAAAAATTTTTGGTCTAAAAACTTTTCAATAGAAAAATTTTTGGTCTAAAAACTTTTTTATAGAAAAATTTTTGGTCTAAACTCTTTTCTATAACAAAATTTTTGGTCTAAAAACTTTTCTATAGCAAAATTTTTTGTCTAAAAACTTTTCTATAGAAAAATTTTTGCTCTAAAAACTTTTCTATTGAGAAATTTTTGTTCTAAAAACTTTTGTATAGAAAAATTTTTCATATAAAAACTTTTTTATAGAAAAACTTTTGCTTTAAAAACTTTTCTTTAGTAAATCTAAAACTTTTCTATTGAAAAATTTTTGTTCTAGAAACATTTCTACAGAAAAATTTTTGGTCAAAAAAATTTTTTTCTATAAACGTTTGTATATCAAACATTTCGTTTAAAAAACGAAAATAGCGTGTTCTGTATTGTGTGAATATTGCCTGACGGAATAATTATCGGCTAAACAAAATTTGTTGCCAAGTAACTTCTCTTAAATATGTACATTATTTTACTTTACATGATATAAACTGTGCGTTTTAATAACGTCTTGAGGGCTTTTTTTATATAGAAATTAATATGTTTCTGCAAAGGCATGTACTGCTTTATAGTTAAAATTTAACATGTTTATTGATTTTTCATTCTTACCAGTTTCATTATCGAACAAAGTTCTTATTTTTTGTTACTTTGTGCTAAATTGAGATTTTGTTATCAAGAGGCATAATAAAGTAAAATTTAATATGAAACACAAAATATTTGTTTACACTTTGTTTTTCTGCTATTAAGCACTTTTTATGATCTTTGTAGTGTGACAGCAGCTGTTTTTCTTTTTCATTTTTTTTTTTTTGCAATGTCGTTTTAGATATTACTTGCAACATTTGCTGATAATATAGGCTTGCTATTAAATTTAATAAATAATTTTGTTATGTTTTCTTTAGTAGATATTTATCAGTCTCATATTGAAAAGAAAAGGAATGGAGGCCTAATTTAGGTCTTCTTTGAAATAATTTTTAAATTGAGTTAATGGCTTAAATTGTATCCAAAGATGTATAAGCGTTATTTGAATAAGTATGGGTTGTATCTTAAAACTTGTATTCTAGAAGCTAAACAGTAAAGGTTTAATATTTTAAATAAAATCTTTAGTTTTGCTACCGTGCGTATGATTAATATTTAATTCGACATATTTTGCTAAAATAATTATAACTTGTAAAATATTAAAAATTCTTAAAAAATTTGAATTGTTTATGGCAACAAGCTAAATGTTCTTCTAAATGCAGTTATTTTGGCTTATGAAATTGTTGGTTTATTGAATAAAAACTTAAGCGCAAAGCAAATAAATGTATAATTTTGTCATTAAATTTCTTTTGAGTCACTTTTAATTACTTTAATTTCATCAATTAATTCAATTTATTTAATATTAAAGAAATAGTTTATCACAATTCTCATTTTATAATAAATTTTAGCCTTGAAATTTAATTTTACTTTCTCATATAATGACATGTTTTCATATTCTATACAATTTTGTAACATTAACTTTTTAACATGTTTGATGTTTGCCAAGAAATTTTGCAGCTCTTTATAATAATTTGTAAATTTTCATACAAAACATGCAATAGAAAATAATTACTTTAACTTATTTGCAGCTAAAAGTTCTCTTTCGAAAAAAAGATAAAGCAATTTTTTTGGCAATATCACAATGTCTGCATTTTAATTAGCCTTAAATTAGTAAAAGTGATTTTGAATAGTCATTTATAAGATGAATATGTAAAGCAATAGTTGTTATGTCTTGCTCTGTTTATCTTTTATGGTTTTTTGTGATACACATAGAAAGTAGGCAGGTCAGCGGGTTATGAGTGCCAGAAAACTATAATGAAAAAGATTTGAGAGTTTATTGTCGAGCAATGGTTTAGGAAAATTAAAATACTGCATTAGTATTTTTTTATTATTTATTATATTCAATCTATCTACTATAAGACAATAAGCAAATGTGGTAGCTTAACCTTTTTATAAAATGAAGCGAAAAATTTTTTTGAGAATTTATGTAGAAAACAACAATTAAATACGAAAATTTGTTTTATTTTCTTACATGAAATGTTTATTTCATTATATAAAAAGTGGCCGTAACTATGTAATCATAGACTTCACTTTGGCTTTAAACTATTTTTTAGCTTCGATTACATCCAATCGCCTTTTGAATATCAAAAATGTTCGACAGTTTGCAGCAGCATTCTAGTTTTTTAAAAATTGTCCTTCGTGATGGTGTATGATTAATATTAACTCTGGTATATTTTAGAGTTGTGCTTAACAGCTCTTTTAAGGGAGCGCTCAGTAGCTCGCTTGTTTACAAGGGGAATTCCTAAAGAAACATTTCGTCAAGGCGAACTCATAACAAGTAAAACTGACAGCACAGCCACAAACAATATGGGTTGTGCGCACCTGGTGACTTTTTTTGTGTATTTATAATATTTGGTTGGAAGTCAAAATTTGTTTGTTTGTTTATTTTGATAACATTATAAATAACTAGCCCCACCCGGTGTGGCTCGCTACCCCATTCTTGTGCAGATATAGGAAAATTAATAATTACCTTGTATGGGGTACCCGTCTCTCCCCACCAATACCAATAATATTTTGCTGAAAATTGCATGTTATTCTAAGAATAACACACATCGAATTTAAAGAGCTTTACTTGTATAGTTATAAAGATATAGGCAAATTAAGAATTACCTCGAATGGAGGTACCTGTTTCATCCTCCTATATTACTAATATTTTGCTGGAAACTCTACGTTATTTTAAGTATAACACTCAACGAATGTAGACAGCCTCACTCTTATAGTTGTACAGATATAGGAAAATTAAGAATTACCTCGTATAGAAGGTACCTGTTTCCTCCCTTCTATGCCACCAATATTTTGCTAGAAATTCCACGTTACTTTAAGAATAACCCACAGCGAATTTAAAGAGCCTCATTCTTATAGTTGTACAGATATAGGAAAAGTAAAAATTACCTCGTAGGGCGGGTACCCGTTTTCCCCCTCCCATACCACCAATATTTTGCTAAGAATAACACGCATCGAATTTAGAGAGCCTCTCTTTTATAGTTGTACAGATAGAGGAAAATTAAAAATTACCTTGTATGGGAGGTACCCGTTTCCCTCTGCTGTAGCACCAATATTTTGCTCGAAATTTCACGCTATTCTAAGAATAGCACACGTCAAATTTAAAGCGCATTACTCTTATAGTGTTACAGATATAGGAAAATTAAGAATTACCTCATATGGCAGGTACCCGTTTCCCCCTCCTATTTAACCAATATTTTGCTAAAATTTGCATTTTATTCTAAGAATAATACGTATCGAATTCAAAGAGCCTTGTTGTTGTTCAGATTTAGGAAAATTAAGAATTACCTCGTATGGGAGGTACCAGTTTCTCCCTACCTACTCCACCAATACTTTGCTGAAAATTTCATGCTATTCTAAGAATAACATGCATAGAATTTAGAGAGCTTCGCTCTTATAGTTCTACAGATATAGGAAAATTAAAAATTACCCCGTATGGGAGGTACCCGTCTCCTCCCTCCTATACTGCCAATCTTTTGCTCAAAACTGCACGTTATTCGAAGAATAAGACATATCGAGCTTAGAGAGCATCACTCTAATAGTTGAACAGATGTAGAAAAATTAAGAATTACCTCGTATGGGAGGTATCCTTTCCCCCAAAAATTTTCCAAAAAAAGTGCCTATTTATATTTGTTTTCTGTCAATAAGACAGTCCCGAAATTTCACAACGATCGGTTGGACCATTTGGCGTCCTATAAGGAACATACACACAAACAAACAAACAAACATACAAACACAGATTCATTTTTATATCTAGCCCTATATAATATTTTAAAAGTTTTACAGGACAAGCATAAAACTTGTTTAAATGAAAACTATGTATATTGCCAATTATTGCAAAATCTTACAATACAAAAAAAAAAGGACCGACAGATTTATATGTATATTTATTGTAAAATTTTGCACTAATTGTGAATATATTTTGTCCTGTAAATAACTTTTATGCTTCTCCTGTTAAACTTTTTAAATGTTAGATTGCGTCTTTTGCAATGAAAAGAAGTGATTCAAAAGTTTAAGAAATTGTTAAAGAATGTAAATAAATATTATATAAAAAAATTTACTTTAGAATATGGAGGAAGAAAAAGTCTCCATTGTGCTAAAAAAAATGTAATGTGTACTAAATCATTCTGTCTAAAAACCCGACTTTAACCCCAACATCTTATTGCACAGATTACAAAACGGACACAATTTTGCGTTTTTGTCTACAAATGGGTTGTCCACAATTGTTCATAGTACCAAACTTTTCATGTCCTTTCAAATAAAATATTTTTAAAATCGTCCAAAAAATGGCAATAATTAATATATCGTTGCAACACTTACTCCGCTCGATTTTTAACTCTATGAAACCAAACTTTAAGCAAACCTTTTCAAACAAAAAAAGAATTCTGAAAATCGGTTCATAAATGAAGGAGTTTATGGCTCTAATCAATATTTCACAGATTTTCGAAAAAAATTTACGGGATCAAACTTCAGGCAAACACTTCAAAAAAAAAAAAAAAAAAAAACTTTGAAAGTCGGTTCACAAATGACAGAGCTATGCGGGGGGAAGGAGAAGCAAATTTCCCCTCCGATTTTCAAAAAAAAAAGTTATGGGACCAAACTGCAGGTAAACCTTAAAAAAAAGAATTTTCAAAATCGATTGACAAATGACAGAGTTATGCATGGGAGGAGTAACTTTCCCCTCCGATTTTCCAAAAAAAAAAAAAATTATGGTACCAAACTGCAGGCAAACCCTTTCAAACAAAGAAACAATTTTGCAAATCAGTTGGAAAATGATAATGTTATGCCTGTGTAAACATAAAAAATACACACAAATTGATAATCTCCTGCTTTTTTGAAGTCGGTTAAAAATAAGATATTTTCTTTAAAAGGTGGGTGAATTAGCTTTTTGCATGTGTTACGTTATAGTCTAAGAACAATTTCAGTCCGTGGTTTTTGTATAGAATATGTTTTCGAGGCGATTTCGGCAACGATGTTACTATTTTTCTTTCGCCGTGAACTATGAAACAGCAGACACAAGAAAGAAAGAAAGATGAAACATTCACCTTAAATTCGCCTTATGTCTTTCATTAGAAAGTGCTCATTGAGCTAAAAACAGTAAGCGTTTCACTTCGCTCAATTGAATGAATAATGATTCAATTGAACTAGTTCATTCTGCAGCTGCTCAAGTCTAGTATATATTCTTAAAGTGGTTGTAACATTGAAAAGATTTAAAAAAAACTACCCAATCTACCAAAACTACCAAAAAAGATATTTTTTCTTAACTTTCTACAATCTCACATAATTCTTTATTTTAATAACAAACCAAATTAATTTATTAACTCAACAGCTTCACTCTTAACATATTGCTCTTCACTGTTTGTATTATTACATTCTTTTTTTTATCTTTACCAAAGACTAACTATTATTTATTATTATCTTTTAATCTGTTTGTGTATGTATGTGGTGTATTTTCTCTTCTTAGTTTATTTTCAATTTAAAATATTTGCCACATACTAAATCTCTTTTAAGAAGAATTTACACTTAAACTTTTGAATGAGGCCTTAAGGATTCTTCGCACAGCCGGTCCAGTAACCAGTAGCTGTTGATAATAATAATGATAATGAATTTATTTATAGCAAATTGTTAATAATAAAAAAATAAGCTTATATAAATGAAATTTAATTTAACAAAAGGCTGCAGCTAAGAAGAAAATAATAGGAAAATGTTTAACAAAAGCATCTTTTAAAATATGAAAGGAAAAGAATGAAAGTAATACTTTGATTTAAGTGAAAGTAAATGAGTGTCTTGTTGCTGTAGCAATTTAGAAGTAAGCCAAATATTTTTGACCATACTTAAGTTATTTTTTTTTTCATAAAATGCGGCATACTTTTTAGTCAGCTTCAAAAAAAGGGGGAGATTATCAATGTCTTGGCATTGCTTAGAATGCTGTGGGTAAAAATAAAAGTTTCAATATGAAAAAATTCTAAATACTAAAATAAATTTTGATAATATAAGCGAAATTTTGGGTCATATATGGGCTTTAGCCCCTCCCCCCAGAAAAAGTTTCAGCTACGCCAATGTGTATGGTACACTGGTAACGAATACTGGCTTATTTTAAGACTCCGCTGTCAAGGTGTCTCAAAGTGAAGGTGAAACTCCTGCAGCAAGGTAAAATGCGGGCTGATGATCAGTGACCTTTTCCTTGGATTTTGAGGTCTTTTGACTCTTTTTTTTTTTAAATCTCCAACCGGGCTTGTGTCCTGGCTAAGTGGTTTGTAGAAAAGTTTTTAGACCAAAAAGTTTTCTATAGAAAAGTTTTTAGACCAAAAATTTTTCTATAGAAAAGTTTTTAGACCAACAATTTTTCTATAGAAAAGTTTTTAGACCAACTATTTTTCTATAGAAAAGTTTTTAGACCAACAATTTTTCTATAGAAAAGTTTTTAGACCAAAAATTTTTCTATAGAAAAGTTTTTAGACCAAAAATGTTTCTATAGAAAAGTTTTTAGACCAAAAATGTTTCTATAGAAAAGTTTTTAGACCAAAAATGTTTCTATAGAAAAGCTTTTAGACCAAAAATGTTTATATAGAAAAGTTTTTAGACCAAAAATGTTTCTATAGAAAAGTTTTTAGACCAAAAATGTTTCTATAGAAAAGTTTTTAGACCAAAAATGTTTCTATAGAAAAGTTTTTAGACCAAAAATGTTTCTATAGAAAAGTTTTTAGACCAAAAATTTTTCTATAGAAAAGTTTTTAGACCAAAAATTTTTCTATAGAAAAGTTTTTAGACCAAAAGTTTTTCTATAGAAAAGTTTTTAGACCAAAAATTTTTCTATAGAAAAGTTTTTAGACCAAAAATTTTTCTATAGAATAGTTTTTAGACCAAAAATTTTTCTATAGAAAAGTTTTTAGACCAAACATTTTTCTATAGAAAAGTTTTTAGACCAAAAAATTTTCTATAGAAAATTTTTAGACCAAATATTTTTCTATAGAAAAGTTTTTAGACCAAAAATTTTTCTATAGAAAAGTTTTTAGACCAAAAATTTTTCTATAGAAAAGTTTTTAGACCAAAAATTTTTCTCTGGAAAAGTTTTTAGACCAAAAATCTTTCTCTGGAAAAGTTTTTAGACCAAAAATTTTTCTCTGGAAAAGTTTTTAGACCAAAAATTTTTCTATAGAAAAGTTTCTAGACCAAAAATTTTTCTACACAATTTTCTTTATTGTAGAATGAAAATGAAAGGTCTTTTGATTTTTTCCAATATATTGTGCCACCTTCGAAGATGTCATACATACACGTTGGCGATATTATTGTACAATACGAAAAATTCCACAATATATTGCAACGGGTGCGGTGCTTAAGATTTTTTCCGATATTAGATGCATCGACAAAAAAGTTTACTGGCTGTATATACAACTGCTGCTTTAAAGTTACACTGTTGTATTTTAAAAATAAACGAAATTCTATTTTTCGTGCTCTGTTGCGTATGATTAATATTAATTATGAGTTATGAAACTACAATTGCTAGAAAACCTGGTAAGATATTTGATATTCAGAAAAAGTTTAATAAAAGTTTTATTATAAAACCAGATAAAATAAACTAGATTTTAATAAATATCAAAATATTACAATTACATATATACATACATGTATGTCTGTATATTGTTTAATTAAATCCTTCTGAAAAACTTTATCAAAAAGTTTTTTATTCAATTCAATTCAAAAAAAGGAATGTTTTCTTAATGTATTTATTTAGCTTTTCCAATGCAGAATAGTGAACTGTAAAACAGTATTTTTTTAACTTTTTTTTATTATTTATTTGCAATTCACATTCAAACCATTTGCTGCGTTACACTTCGTGCAAACATTTAACTGACCCTTCTTCCTCTTTTTGCGCTTAAACTGCTACACTTACTTGTTGCTTTTTTACACTTTTTTTATATATAAAAAAATTTTTTCTTCATCATGTTTATTTTCAAGCATTTTAATACCTTTTGAAACAATTTTAATTGAAATTGTTTTTTTTTTTTCTTAAACAAAAAAATCTTTGCATATTTTTTAAAAACAATTTAATGAAATTTGTTTAATAAATTTGAGTTAAAATGGAACAAGAAAGCTTCTTAATGTAAGACGGAAAAGAAAATTGAGATTTAAATAGTTTTTGGGTTTAATTGAAAGTAGTTAAAGTATTAAAGGTTTTAAACTAATTTGAAATTTAAGTTTTGGTATTACTAAAGTTTTAAAAAGTAAAAACTTTTAGTTAAATAATTAACTTTATTTATGTGTAAATTCGTTATGCAATACTCTATTATATTATAAACGAAGCAGTTTTTAATTAATCTGAGTTTTTCAAAGAAGACAGGAGCAATTGCATTTTATACCAGCGTAACATGAAATGTTTGTGTCATCTACCATCTATTCACTATGATAGATTTAATTGCAAGCATTGAATACCAACCATTCATTGAAGCCGTTTTTTTTTCTCTATAATAAAAGTAAAAAATTAAAAACCAAAAGGTATCGAAACTACCACAAACTTTAATATTATAGTAAAAAAAAGTTTAGCATTGCGTATGATTAATATTAATTGTGGGCTATTTTTCCGTTTCCCTTATAACTTCTTTAAAAGCAAAGATAATTCAATTCAAAATGTTTCTAAAAGTTAACAGATGAGTTTTTTATACTAAAAGGGTATCATTTTCCGTTCTATAAATAAAATATAATAAAAAAGATTTATTTGTTGAGGGTTAAGCAAATCATCAATAGACTTCAACTATACTATTGCAAAGTTTCAAACATCTTTTATGTACAGACTTTCAGACAAAGGTTTGAAACTTTTCAAAAGTATGGTTGAATTCCACTGATGATTTGGTAAAGCACCAATGAAATGCAAATAGACATTGCTTGACCCCCAAAAATTAATCTTTTTGGAATTAATATTGGTAGAATATGTCAAATAATAAATTTAATAAAGGCTAAAATATAATAATAAAAAACTTATAGAAATTTCTAATTAAATATATTTTTCCATTTTAAAGTTTCTCCTTCAAACCATTAAACAAACTTTCGATATACTTTGTTTATATATATTAAAAATATGTAATTTATATCACAACGTTTCTAGTATTATTCCCTTTTTTTTTTTTGTTATCTGTTTTATAATTTATTTTAATTGCTGTTCTATTTTGTCTTCTTTTTTTTCTAACTTCTACCAGCAAACTTCATAAATCTTTATAGTTCGCTGCCATCTCTTAAGTAGACAATTTTTTTCTATTTAAAAAGTTTTTATAATTCCTTAAATAAACATTGTTTTTATACTTTATGAAAAAAAAAGAACCTGCTATTGATTTTTATATCCACTTAAGTGCTCAACAATCCCCCAAGTGATGCCTAAAGCAAAGGAAAGTTTATTTTAAAAATAAACTTTAATAAAACAAACGGCAGCATTTAATAGGGAAAAGTGCTGTTTTATGAACTAATGCATAACTATAATGTCGCAGGGACTCTAAAAGCAATAAATTATAAATATTAAGTCAATAAAAATAGTTACGTATTGACCTAAGAGCTCAAAAAAGACACGAGTATAGTTCAATTTAATATGACATTTTTGTAGAAATACTGACAACTTTTTTATGCTACAGAAAAGTAGTTTTCATTCTTGTAATCTTTGTTAAAAGCTTTTGTGAAATATAATGTTTATATAGGCCGTTATGTTAGCAACATATTTTTTAATCGGCCCACCCACTTGCAATATAATTGTGCAATATTCGAAGGTGGCACAATATATTGGCAAAAATCAAAAGAGCTTTGATTTTTATTGTACAATAAATTGTAAATTGTGTGATGTGGTGGCAACATTGTTTGTTCAGTGTTATATTTACTTTTTCACTGTCAGAAAAATTGAAAATACTGTGCCATTTATTGCATGGTATGGGTCGAAATAATATCGACCCTTTTTGCGCAAAATGATCGTAAGCGACATTTTGTAAAAATCAATTTTTTTATTGAAATCAAAATTTTATAAGCCTACCCATAGTTTAAAATCATCGAAATGTCAAAATTATTGATAACTTTTGCAATACAGACTATAAAATTTGTTCGTAAGCGACAGCTTATGAATATAAATAATATTTAAATACATTAAAAACCATTCTAATGAAAAATTTTATTTTTGTCGCTTACAATCGTTTGGCGCTAAGGGGTCGATATGTACAATAACAGATGCAATTTAAATTGTTGCTTGTATTATCTGGCTAGTAAGCTCAATCATTTATTATTAACTTTAAAGAAGAGTAGATTAATCTTTTGAAAGTAGTTATACTTTCTATTTTAATCCTAATTATTTACTTTCCCAGCAAAAACTTTGCTTACTGGTAGGCAAAGAAAAATATATGAGGATTTAAGTAGAAACTACATACTTACAATTTGACTCGATAGCTGCTTATTTTTGTTTGAGAAGTCCAAAAAATAAAGGGTACCCCTTACAAATATATTTACATTGTCACAGTAATTAACTGGTTATTATTTGGCTTACTTCGAGCTAAAAAATAAGTAGTTCAATAAACAAATTAAAACTAAAAACAAATTTATACACATTATTATTATATTATGTTTTTCAATTTAATAACCTTATTTTTTTTTAATCTAATAAATAAATAATTATTCTTTACTAATAAATATTTTCTTTTTGTTGCAGGTAAACACAAAAAATGTCTTCAAACTTAATTAATTCGACAATAAGTAAACTGGTCTTTGTATAATTGTAAGATTCAATGTGAAAAGCAAATAGGGAGAATTTAACACCCCTTAAATTAATCCTAGATGGAAACTTTAAAAACGCTAATACACATGTATTTTTATTTTCTGTGCTCTGTAGCAGATTCTGTCATTGGAATTTTCTCATTTTTAAAAAAAGTATGATTTTGTCGTACAGTGTAGTTACCTTTCTTCATATTTTTTAACCTAAAATTCATTATGATGGATCTACTCGAGGTCTACATTTCCTTTAAATCATTTCCATTTCTTCATCATTTTATCATTCTAAAATTTAAAGCCAAATTAGATTTAACAATTTTGTGAAAGTAACGCTCAATACATTTTTTATGAAATTCATACTTTCAAACAAATAATACAAATTGAACTAAAAAGAATTGATAATCTTCAATAGGATTTATTTAACAAAAACTCTTTAATTATACACAACAAAAAATTTCAGCTACTTCCAAAAACTATGGGCAACGTTCAATACACTTTTTAGGATACAAACAATCGGCTAACGATTAAACGCACGCTCGTCTTATATTTGATGAATTTAATGCGAATTTCAACAATTAAAATGTATAATGAAACATATTAAGAAAATTATACTTATTTTCAAATTATACGGGACTGCAGAGAAAATGTCCTTCAAAGGAAACAATGTGGAATATAAAGATTTTAATGCTCTAAATGCAAATCCATTTTCAGTTTTATTCTATCACGTATATATTTTTTATGGGCATGACTAACATTTCCACTAGGTGGTACATCAGAATATTTCACCATAACTCGGAAATGCATTGTCCGATTCGAATAAATAAACCACCAAAAAATCTTTGGTTATTGATATTTTCAAACGAAATTTTGCAGTTAAATAGGACTTTATGTACTAAATAGCAAGGAAGAAAAAAAGTTAAGATTTGCTTCTTGGAACCGCGCAATTCTCAAAGAAACTCCAGAAAATCCCAAAAATGGGATTTTTAGTATTTTCGCCGTATTTTTTTCGCCAGGCACAAATATATTTTATTTTATTTATTTTGTTTTGGAAATATTTAAGGCCATATTAGATATTAGTCTTCAAGGGACTTGATAAACTTTTTTATTGAAGCTTTTTAATTTGAGAAAACACGCCTTAAAACTGATATTCACAATAAAAATATGTCTATTTTGAAACGCTCTGGTTCCTTCAATAACGAAAATGTTTAACGCTTTAACTAATTAACTGGTAGGCATTAAAAATGCCTGATTGTGTTACTTCTCTTTATTAAAAAAAATGAAAAAAAAATGGGAGAGATATAATTTTCCTAAAAAAATAAAATGACACAAATACGGACCAAAATCATTTTGACTAAAAATTTATCTTTTTTTTTGTGCCGTTGATCTCTTGTTTTATAAACTGCTTTCAATAGCAAATTACTAACTAGTAGATCCGCATATAACGCTACAAACAAAATTCTATTTTTGAAATTATTTATGCGATTTAGTGTTCAGAATTTTGTGTTTCAACTCTGTATCTTATAATCTAGAGCATTTCAATGATTTATGGCTTTTTGTTCAGCAAAAGTATTGAAGAATTTCAGCACAAAACAAAAACCTTTAATTCTATTCTACCTTTTCTTATTTTAGTTGTTAAAAAGCTTTTAAGCCACTGTTGACCTAATTTCAAATGAAAATTCTTTTAAAATCATATATGAGTTTATAGTTGAACGGTAGCATTTCACGGGAAAAAAAGACAAGGTTTGCTTTATTCTTTTGTTTAGTGAAAATTAAATAGAAAGAGAAGAAGAAACGAAGAAACGAAGAACTGACAATGACTGGCTTAAGCTTTTGAGAAAAATACATATTTTTCCAGTGTTTTTCTTATGCACTTGAGTGGCTGTAATTACAAAAAGATTAAAGAAGATGATGCCAGTGTTGAAAGATTTCTAAGACAATGAAAGTAGATATTTTACTTGTTAAGGCTACAGCGAAGGCTGTTTTGAAAAATAATTGAGGAGTATTTTATAACACTGTATAACACAAAAAATATAAACATTTTCTAGCGACTGATGGACTGGCGGAGGGCAGCAAAAATATAAACGTATATTGGCGATTTAGCCATTTTTCACTCTCATTTCAAAGTCTTGACTTTGTTTTCTTTTAAAGACTACAGGAATTGATTGTGTTAAAAATTATTAAATATTTTTTAGAAAATGTTGGTGGCTATGCTATTACCAGAGATATTGAGGAAATAGAGAACAAATTCGAGGCCAAAAACCAAAATTTTTAAATTCAAAGCTAAATATCTTTGAAAATATTTATGATGTTTTAATGAAATAAACTGTATTTTCTTAATCCATTTATAAACTCTACAACAACTTTAAATTCATTAAAATCGGATAATCGGCCCCTTTATTCTGTAACTCGCTAAAGCTAAATCTCTATCGCTAAAAAGCTATAAAGTGGATTTATCGATTTTTGGCTACGAATGCAATTTTGCAACGTGTATTGGTAAATCAAGCAATATCTTGAAAATTTAATTCGCCGAAGCTTTAGTGTTTTTTGTCATCGCCAAAAATGTGTAATTTTGTATTTGTTCAGCATTTTAGCGATCGAGATTTGACTTTAGCTTTAGAGAATTCCGGAATAAGGGGGCAGATCTGTTCTGTATTACATTCGGAATGAAAATGTTTGGAATTATCAAAGCATTATTGTTACAAACTAATATTTATTATAACAATGCTATGACAACTACGAACATTTTGATTCCGAAAGGAATACAGAACAGACCTGAACATTTGTCAAAGTTATGAGACCGACAAAGTTTTGCATGGCCGACGTTGTCAACTTTGACACCCTGTAGCTCAACGTGTATTTAAGCAGGGTACTCAAAATTTCAATATTCTGAAAGCTTAGGTCCTGCTCTATGATTTTCATACACATCGTTTTGTAATCGGATCGTCAGTTGCAAAGATGCAGATTTATTATCCATTTCTCATATTGCAACCACTGTGCGTCTTCAGCCTGCTACTTTCGGCGTAACGCCCTCGGGTGGCCATTGTTGGCCTGATACCATTGGCAGTTCAAGCTTTGAAAAAAAATCAAGTTTTGAAAAAAATCGGACCAAGGACTCCCATACATCCTGAATTTTTTTAAACTTTAATTTTAGCTATACTTAGTATCAGAATGTAGCAAAAATTGGTATCTGTCTCTAAGATTTAGCATTCCAGCGATGTTGCTAATTTTATTTCATTCGGTGGAAGGACATGACTACCTCCCATATATCCTTTTTCTCAAAAACTACATTTATGATTAGAATGCACTAAAAATTAATAAATGTTTCTAAAATTATGCGTCTTAGCTCTGCTTTAAATTTTGTTTAATTTGGTGCAAGGACATGGCTACCTTTCGTATATCCTTTTTCCCAAAAACTAAATTTTACCTGTATCTATAATCAGAATCGAACTACATGTATTTTGAAATGGTGGGAAAAAACGGTGGATGTTATTATTGTTTCTGATAGGTAAAAGTCTAATCTAAATTGTCCCATTCTCACTTTTTGCCGATATATGTACTGATTGCCCTTTATTGAATTAAAAAAATGGCGAATTTTGCAAGTATGTATTTGCAGAAAAAAAAACTTTAATGTGAAGTCGCTTAAAATTTTGACTTTACAAGTTTTCGTAACAAAACTTAACCACATAGACCCGTATCATCTAGCTTTGAAAAAAGTATAGCATGATATCAGCCAGGTAAAAAATATAATTTAGAATTTTTTATAAACACCTAACAACGACAAATATGCAGTCGCTCAATTTTGCATTAAAATAACCCAACTTTAAAGTGTCGCAGTTCGCCAAGAAACATTTTGAAGCAAAAATGTGTTGTATTTGTCTTAAATGGATAATTACCTTTAAAATGATACTCAATTTGTTAGGTTACAACACTATGCATTTTTAATTTTTTTCTATGTACGCTATGGACCCCACTAAAAATAAAAGTTATAATTTAAAAAAAATGTTCACCCACCTTGATGACACCAATTAAACGAAGATAGTAATTTCAACCTCTAGATGGAAAAAGAAGATAATTCGTAAAAAAAAACAACTAACGCCTGGAAGATATTAAGGCGATACTCAGACGATACTTTTCAAGAATTGACCCAAGACACTTGGTGCTTAGCCGACACACTTTCATTTAGTAAGGTCACCAACCATTAGCCAAGACACAAAACTTGTCCAAAGATTCCCAAAAACTTGGACAATAAACTCCCCTAAGTCCCAGAAGTTCCCCGGATTCCCAAAAACAACTAGGACCTATTTTTTCTTAAAATACAAGAAATTCCCTGGATTCCCAAAAACTAAAACAAAAATCTCCTTAAAATCCCAGAACTTCTCAGGAAAACAGCGGCACCACCGAAACTGCAAAATGCCAAAGCGGCAACGCTGAGTTTTTAAAGAATTTAACCTTCGCACCGGTCTGTTGCCCTCGTTTTAAATTATCGTTACACGTATTTCTTACCAGTATTCGTTACACACATAGTTTTTCATTAAAAACATTTTTTTTTTACTCCCCAGCATAGAAAATATTTATATGCTGCATATCATATGCACAACGTGCAGGCGCGGATCCAGCTTAAGCTTTTGGGAGGGGAACTTTTGAATGAAACGTAGCATTTTGTAAAATTTCTTTCAGGAACTCCATATAAATTTGGTATATTTTATTCATTTTGGAGGGGGAAATATCCCTTTTTCACCTCCCCTGGATCCGCGCCTAACAACGTGCCAAACGTGCCCAGAATACGGAACTTTTTTCCAATAATTTTATTACGATTAACATTAAATAGAACTGTGTACAAAAAAAAACGAACAAACATAAATATTTTCTTGCTATTAAAGTTATTTAGTTTTTAAGTTCTTTTGCATAAAAGAAACGACTTAAACCAAGCTTTTTTCAAATAAAAGTCATTGAAGAGCAGCTTTAGCTCTTAGAGGGCTTACGGCAACCCAACCTCTACCAACATATGTTTTCTATTCCTTATTCTTCAATGGATGTTTTAAATGAACACAAAATTACCTTGTGCTTAAATGCTAAAATTTACCTTTTGATTTATCATGTTTTAGTTGCTTTCATTTATTTATTTCTTTAGTTCCTCATTTAGATTTCTCTGTCTCTCTTATGTTGAAACAATTCTACAACATTTCTATGGCTGCCGCTTTTACTAAACAGCCCTTAAACAATTTTATATGCTCGTCAATAATAATATATTCTTTTCTGTGGGGTTTTATTTTTTAACAGCGTGTAAACCTCCCTCAGTCAAGTAAGAAGAAGAGAAAACCAGGTAGAAATTAATGTAAAAATTGGAAAGAAAATAAAATTACCCACCAAAGGGTTATTGAATTTGCATAAATTTTATCAGTCATTTTTAAAACGGACGTGCTGTTAAAAACAAGTGTATATTAATTATATTCATTTTTAAGAAAATTTTTTAAAAATTTGAGAAAATTAATTTAAACAAATTTGAACTAAAAACCAATAAAACTTTAAAAAAGATTTATAATTGAAGAATTTTGAAAAGAAGCAATTTTGTACTACATCAACATGAATTACCTGGAAGCTATAAGATGGTGGGTGTGTAATAGTGTTTGATTCATTTAAATTTATTGGAAAAAAAATCAAAATATTTCTAAGGTTTCTGTGAAAATTGTAATTTTATTTTACAATTGTACTTGGTGACGTATAATTAATATATAATTTTTCTTCGATTTGCTTAAAGCTGCCCTAACTCAAAAAAGTTTTGTGTTATAACTTTTAGTTTAAATAGAAATGAAGCCTTAGAAAGTTTTATTAAGGAAAATAGCAAATAAATGTAAAACTTGTAGGAAAACGTTAAGTTGCAGCAACAAGTTTATTTCATTTGCTTTAAAGATTTTTCTAATATATCCCTAAAATGTTTTTGAATTAACATTTTTCTTTTGACACAACTTTTGTGTGTTTTCTGTGCCTTCATAAAGCAAGTTTTCTTTATAAGTTTCTTTGCAAAAGAATCATATTTTTCTCTACTTTTTCTCCCATTAGCAATTACAATTCTAGTGTAAGTGTTGTTTTTGTTAGTTTGTTTGCTCTTCAAGCACATTAACATTTCTTTATTAAAACTACTCTTGTATCTAGCTATTTAAACTCTCTGTAATTTGAAATCTACAGAGTTGTATTTCCGTATTTCTTTCGGAAAAAAGTATTTTTTTCTTATAATTAAAATCACTCATACGTCTAGAGTGTCATAAATGCAGTTGTTTTAATAACAAATAACGACTCGAAAAAAAAAACAAATCACATTGTTCTTATTCGTATCAAACTTGCATGAGCATGCACACAAGTAACATACAAAACACACAAAAAATAGGTTAGTATGCATTAAAAAAAACCATAAGAATTTTTACGACATTTTAAACTTCAACAGAAAAACTTTTACAAAAAGATACAATTCACAGAATGACTGAATGAAATGAATGACAAATTTAAATGTTCAAACATTAAAAGCTGCCGACAAACAAAAAAAAAATAAAGTTTTCATTTAAATAGAAATAATTATTCTTGGAATTTTTTTGAAATAACTAAGGCAAAAGGAACGAACATATTCTAAATTGCTTTAGACTGAGGATTTTCTCAGTTTTGTTCAAAAAAATGCACATGACGTATGATTGATATTATTAAAGGGATAAAATGAAAATTTTACAATTTCTTGGAATATACTAGCAGCGAGAACATAATTTAAATTGTATTAGAATAACTATAAAATTTTCTATTACACAGGTAAAAAGACTTATTTAATTGGCGTAGTGGAAGGTCAAGAAATAGCGCTATATTTCGAAAAATATGTTTAAATGCTTTATTCTAAACGGAATTTTTTCCAATGTAACTAACAGAAATATGAGAAAGAAGAATTCATATTATAGTTTTTTTCGTCTCATTCAATTGATCCTGAAATAAAATAATTTTTTTTCGATTTGTTTTTAAGTTTTTGCATTTGCTTTCGCGGTTGTTCTGGGAATGATTTTTGCGAAAAAAAAATACACCAAAAAAATTTGTATATGCTTTGCAAACATCTACTCTCTAAAAACAAAAAATTGTAATAATCGCAGGACGAAATTAAAAGTTATGATCACTTTTTCAATTTCGCTTGGGTGGGTAGTACCCACTGAATACAAATGGAAAAAAATTTTTTAAATAACTCTTTACAATTATGTATACATAAGAAAAAGGCTTAAAAGCAAATAAGTCTCCTGGAATAGATAACATAGCCGCTGAAATGCTTAAGGTGGACAGGACAACGTCTTCCACACTTCTGTTACCACTGATACAAACCTTCTGGGCTACTAACGAATTATTATGAACATCCTTAAGAAAGAAGACCTCACGGAACGCAGAAATTGGAGGAGTATAACAAATATCAGTGCAGTAAACAAAGTCATAGCACATGTTTTAAACAGCAGGATATGAAAAGCAATACTGCAGCACATCCGTCATGAGCAAGTTGGTTTCCACAGAAGTCTTGCACTGATCATATCCATACTTTGAGAATGATTGTGGAACAATCCTCCGAATGGCAATCTCCTTTATATGTGGTATTCGTCGACTTTAAAAAACCTTTCGATATCCTTAGTCATGATGCGATGTGGAGTGCTCTAGTATGTAAAGGAATCCCACCAATCTTATTACGCTGATTCAATCGCTTTACACAGATGTGAAAGTTCGGGTCACGCACGGAAATGCCCTAAGAAACCGGTTCGACGTGCTAATGGGCGTTAGGCAAGGGTGTGTGCTATCCCCTTTGCTTTTTTATATTGTTCTCGACGTTATCGTGCGTAGTGCAACTCGGGCCAGCAAAGGTATGAGATGGAGCCTGAGTGAACGTCTTGAATGCCTTGAGTATGCAGATTATATCTGCTTACTCTCACTTAGCCACAGGGATATGGTATCAAAACGAAAAACACTCGAAGTCGAAGCAGCAAAGGTTGGCTTACAGATAAACACCGCTAAAAGTAAGAGCATAAGATGTAACATCATACATAACAACAAGTTCAGAATACGCAATATCGACGTGGAGGAACGAACACTGGAGGATCGATCTGGAGGACGAACACTGGCGGCTCAAGTGACGATGTAACGTACCGTATCTCAAAAGACAATCAAGCATTTGGGATGCTCAGCACAATATGGAAATCCGCCGTCATCACTCTAAACACCAAAATAAAACTGTTCAATAGCTGTGTTAAATCCGTGCTTCTGTACGGAACTGAGACGTGGAATGCATTGCCACGCGACATACACACTGTGCAGGTGTTCATTAACCGTAATCGTAGAATAAATCAAAGGCCAGTCCAGATAGAAATACTTAATCGCAAGTGGCGCTGGATTGGCCATACGTTGCGCAGACCCTCGGGAGATATTGCAAAAGCAGCCATTGACTGGACACCTCAGGGCAAAACACGAAGAAGCGTCGTCCGCTACACACATGGAGGCGGCAGCTTGAACTCGACGTATCTAAAAGCCACCTTAGCTGGAGGGAAATTAAGCATATATCATCAAACAGAACTGCATGGAATCAGTTTGCATGGAAAAGTTATGTCAATTTCAAATAAATATTCGTACACTGAAAAAATTCCATGCAACATATGCACGAAAACGCTCGTACATATTACGAAATATTTCGTAATTTCGCACCACGAAATTCTTTCGTAAAATATACGAAATGTACGAAAATAATCAAAAAATAAAAGTAAAAAAAAGTATGACTCAACCGGGGCACGAACTCGCAATCTTCATATTTCAAGTCATGTACTCTACCCACTGAGCCACTTTCTACTTATTTTATAAGAACTAAAAACTAGTTTTATTTACTTACATCTGAAAAATAAGTCAATTTATAAAAAATTATTTTAATGTATTTTTTTATTTCAAACATATTTTTTTTAACAAGGAAAACTGTTTACGAAAGGTATTCGTTACTTTCGTAAATTCAAAAAAATATTGCCTAAATGTTTTTTCGTAATATATACGAAAGTTTCGTATATTTTACGAAAAAAGTCACTACGAAGGTTTTTTTGGTAAAATGTTGCATGGATTATTTTCAGTGTAGCAAAATACGACTTGCTTAATACTTTCTTCGAAAATATAACAACCCACAGTGCGGTATAACCAACATTTTTTTTAAACAGATCAGAAATTTCTAGACCGATAATATTCTCTATATCGTTTCTACCCTTTCGCTGCTGTTAATTTTTTATGCCGTCCTAACATTTATAGATAAATTCTAATTAAAAGAATATTGTTCACGTAACGCTCAATTTTTATACGAATTCAATATTTTTTCCGCAACACACATTATATTTTGAATTTAAAACAATTCAGATGTATAATCTTCGACGTATTTTAACATAAACTCCATAGCTATTCACTAAAAAATTTCAATTAAATTAAAAAAATATGGTTATACAAACCATTTTTTAAATGTCAAAATACGTGTAACGAATACTGGTAACGACAATTCAAAACAAAGGCAACAGGCCAGCGCGAAGGTTAAATTCTTTAAAAACTCAGTGCTGCCGCCTTGGTATTTTCATGGTCTTCAGTGTTGCCGTTGTTTTTCGGGGAATTTCTGCGATTTGAGGGAGATTTTTGTCCTAGTTTTGTGGAATCCCTAGATCTTCTGAGACTTTGGTGAGCTGTTTGCCCTAGTTTTTGAGAATCCGGGGATCTTCGGGGATTTTTGTTCTATTTTTGGGAATCCTTGGACCGGGTTTTTTCGCTAATGATTGGTTTCCTTGCTAAGTGAAGGTGACTCGGCTAAGCACCATGTGCTCGGCTAAATTCTTAAGAGGTATCAATAACCTGACCAGACATCCCGCTTTAGCCGGGATTGTCCCGCTTTTACGAGTTCGATCCCGCCTAAAACTTGTATCCCTCCTTTTTGAGTTCTAAAATTTATAATTCTACATTGTTAATTACTGCTAAAGTTTTGGAAAACTTTTTAACTGATTAAAAAATATCTTTCTCATTTTTCGCAAGTACAACTAATTGAAAAGTGGATTTTTAGACGTTGCTTCAAAACTCATGAATTGAAAATTTGTAATCCAAACATATGTAGGGTCATATTCATAACGAAAACTTTGCATGAAGTTAGCATGAGTGACGAAATTGAATTGGTTCTTGCTGAGTTTTTCCATATATTTTGAAATTAAAAATTATCACAGAATATAATTGTGTTCTATTATTAATTTGATTTGTCATATATGTAAATGCTAAAGCGGCCCACCCACTTGCAATTGTGCAATTTTTCGTATTGAACAATAACATCGGCAATGTGTATAACATATTCGAAGGTTGCACAATATATTGGTGAAAATAAAAAGACTCTTGATTTTTATTGTACATTGAAGAAAATTGTGTAATGTGTGGCAACCTTGTTCAGTGTTATGTTTACTCTTTCACTGTCAGGAAAATTGGGCAATAACTTTTTTAAAAATATTGTGCCATTTATTGAATAGTATAGGTCAAAACGACGATAATATGTACAATAACACATGCAATAATATTGTATAATGGATGGGCCGCTTAACAAAAAATATGATTGAACATCATGACGTATGATTAATACTAATTCATAGCAAATTTAAAAATCCTCGGTATCTGTCAAATTACTTTTAATCAAGATTACCATGAAATAAAATTCTATAAAATTCTGCCTAACAACTTGCATTGCTATTAAAAAGTATTAAATGTCATGTTGCTTAACATTGACAAAACTCAGCAGCTAAAGTGCTTTTTTAAGTTCTTTTGTGTAAAAAAAGATTTATTTGAAACAAAATTAGTTAAACAGTAGCTTTAGTTCTTAGAGGGTTAACTTAAATCATTAATCTTTGTCTAAAAGTTTTTCTTATCTCTTATTCTTCAATGGTTTAATTTGTTAATAAAATATAATTTAACTTGTATTCATATTGCTATTAAAAAGCTAGATATTTTCATTTTACAAAACTAGTTCATTTAAACTTTTCTTTAACCACAAACTATTTGAAACAACTGCAACAGCAATTGCTTCCCCAAAAACTTTCTTTCCCAAATTTTAAAATTAAAAGAAAAGTAATAATAATAATAATAATCAAAACAAAAAACTGAAATCATAATGAGGAAATAATTATTTTTTTGCAGCGTTTTAATGTCATCTCAAGAAGAAAAAAGTTCATGTTAAAAAAATAAATAAAATAACATTTACACTACTAACATACACATGCTGCAACAAATTAAAAAAATTATAATAGAAAATGAGAATGAAAATGAATACACCCACTCATAAGCAATGAAATACTGACATACAAACATACATGTGTAATATTCACATACACATACACCTGAATTGTCGCAAACATGCACACACATTCCCACTTCAATGTTTATATTTATTCATAAACACACGCTTCCACACACACACACACATACACAACCTTCTATAATTAGTATTCGTGGTGAACTTAATAAAGTGCTTCCCATAATTATAGCACCACCATAATTTTATATGGGTTTCTGGAAGTAACAAATTTGTGATACTATATTACTCTTGGCACTAAAATTGTTAATAGTTCAATATTCAGTATTTAATAACCAATCGTTAGCTGAGATGCAAAACCACACACAGGGTTTCCAATGGGGAAAAAAGGGCAACAAATAATAATTAGAAGCCTAATTAATTATGTATATCAAATATACCTGAATTTTAAAAACTCGATGGTCTTCTTTTTATTTACGCGATGAATTTGGAATTTCTTAGAAAAAAATACACTATTTTGGTCCAACGCTGGCTGTGGCGTGCATACATAAATCGGTTTAAAATTTCAACTGCAGTCATTTTTGAAGTCTAATCTTTTGAAATATTGAAAACAAAAATTTTTGTTTAGAAATTTTTTTTGAGAAAAAGTCCAACAATTAAGCTCTACTCGTATTTTTATCAAAATTTTACCATTTTTCACCCTCATTTCAAGGCTTGACTTTAAAGTATTTTGCTAAGAATCATAGAATATTTTTTTTTGCAAATTTTGGGCTATGCTATGGCCAGAGATATTATCGAAATAGTGAACAAAGTCGAGAACAAAACCCAAAATTTTAAAATTCAAAGCCGAATATTTATGAAAATATTAAAGATATCTTAATGAAATAACCTGTAATTTCCTTATCTGTTTATAAACTTAACACCAAGTTTAAATTTATTGAAATCGGATAATATTTGTACAAGTTATAAGACCGGCAAGGTTTTTTATACCCAAGGTAGGTCAACTTTGACAACCTGTAGCTAAATTTCAGCAATTCTTAAATCTCAGGTCCTCGTCTATGATTTTTACTTAAATCATTTTATAATCGGATAGCAAGTTTCAAAGATACACATTTATTATCCTTTTTTTCTAGTTGGAACCACTATGCCACGTATCTAACATACTATTTATCGCGAAGCGATTAGCTTGTCTGCGGTAAGCACCGAGGCTCTACGGCGGGAATTGAACCTACGACCTCTGGACTGACAGGCTAGCGTCACTACCACTCAGCCACAGGGGCAACCATTTGATGTAAAGCACAAAAATGTTATTTTTACATTTTTAATTACGTGGTTTTGCATTTCAGCTTAATAAATATCTTTTGTCTTGACATGTTTAATCAGTAGAGGTATTGTGGTGCGTCTAGCGTAGAAATAGAAATGCGTACAAATCACTTGAAGTCCGGTAACAGTCAATACACAAAATTTTTGGTTTACGAAAAACACGAAATAAACTGTAATCAATTGTTGTTGTGAACAGTTTTGTGTATTGAACGTTACTCTTTCTTATGTTTCACTTCTCAGACTTAATCGATCAATAGTGGTTTACTTCGTAAAAAATGTGTTAATCGTTACCCATCGCTTTTTATACTAATTGAAAATTTTTGTGTATAATTATGGAGTTTTTGTTATAATATTATTTATCTCAATCGATGTTAATTCAATTTGGTGTGTGTGAGAGAGAGAGAGAGACTTATACGAAATGTATTGATCGTTACTGTGACAAAATTTTTAAATATTATTTGGCGTTGAGCCAAATATTTTTTAAATGAAAATTAAGAAACGATATAGAATAAGATATAGAATAGAATAAGAGCTATATAAAGCCCTCCATAACATATTTCTAGTTAACAAAAGGTATTACAAAAACCGTTTTTAGGGTCCCGTATACCAAAATTGTAAAGAAACCCTATTGTTTTCGCTACGCTGTCCGTCCGTCTGTCTGTCTATCACAGGCTGTTTTCTCGAGAACCGTAAGAGCTACGGACCTAGAATCACAGAATATGTAAAACTTTTGCCGCTACAACAGCAAATATATGACAGTTAAAAATTAAAGGGTGTTCTAAAGCGAGCAACGAAACATGTTGAAATACTAATGTAATGTACAGACACTTATATATAGACACTTTAAGTTTTCAAAGTTAGTGTTAATTAATGTAGTCTGTAGAGTAGACTACACCAATTAATACTGATTTTTAAAACAATAAAAATTAAAGGGTGTTCTATCAGTTAATGTAATTTTACTATGTAATTTAGACAATATGCAGTATCTTGGAAACCATAAGAGGCAAAGTCTTGACATTTTCAAAAATGCCAAAACTAAAAAATTCCAATATAAAAAAATGTCAAAACGAAAAATCGCCAAAATGAAAAAAGCGCTTAAATGAAAAAACCACCAAAATTAAAAAAAAATCGCTAAAACGCAAAAAACCACTATAACTAAAGAGATCACAAAAAAAATAAAAAACGCCAAAAACCTAAAAAAGTACACAAAATGAAAAAAAGGACTTAAACAAAAGAAATCGCTAAAGCTAAATATATATCGTAAAAACGAAAAAAAAATTACCAAAAATGAAAAAAAATCACTAAAGCGAAAAAAATCACCAAAAAAAAAAATTTCAAAAACAAAAAAATTGCTAAAACTAAAAAAATCACCAAAAAGCGCCCAAACTAACAAATAGCACCAAAACTAAAATAAATCGCTAAAACTAAATACGTCGTCAAAAAGCGAAAAAACGTTAAAACAAAAAAAAAATACGCCATAACCAAAAAAATCGCAAAAGTTAAAAAAATCTACAAAAACAAAAAAATTCCAAAAAACGAAAAATTGTAAAAAGCGAAAAATCGACAAAAAAAATCAACAAAAAAACTTAAAATATTAAAAAACTAAAATTAAACGAAAAAGCAAAACGAAAAAATTGCCAAAATGAAAAAAGTTAAAAAAGGAAAGGATATTCGTACGGAATCCTTCGTGTGCGGGCTAAAGTCGTACTTTCCTTAATTTATTATTAAGCTAAATTTAAATAAATGCAAAAAACATTACAAAGAAGTGCAATATTTCGATGAATACCAATATTTGAAAGAAATTAAGGATTACTCGAAAAAGTTAAGTAACATTCAATACACAAAATTTTTTGTTTAGTGCTAAAAGATGGATATTTTTTTTTAATTTTCTCTTGCTGTTCGCAGCTTTGTTTATTGAACGTTACTCTCTATTATTGTGCTTCTTGTTTTTATTTGGAAAATATTTTTTATATATCTGAAGAAAAAAAAATGATAATAAAAAAATTTGTGCCAAAATTAACTGAAAATCCAGTTCAATGTTTGCACATATCTCTATTGAAGCTTCAAAATTATGTTGCTGCTATAATTACAAACAACAGTTTTCTAATTTATGAAAAAGCATGTGTGTTTGTATATGAATTTTTAGACTAATACATGTTAGCAAATAACTGTATAACTCTATAGAAAATACACCATGTGTATTATTATTCATGCTATTTGTATTTGTATGACAGTTATTGTAGTTGTTGTGTATCAGACATACACTAAAGATTCTTTAAGGTTTAGGTTTGTATAAATATGTGAATATATGTGAGTATGTACAAGTGTATTAGTATTATGAGAGTTTAAATTACACTTAAAAAAATCTTTTTATAATACTCTTAATAGTGGCCTTTAATTCTCAAAATTAGAAAAACTATTCTCTACAAGGGGTTCACAACGTTGTCAATTAAATACCTGGGATTTAATTACACTGTCCAACACAAAAAATCATAAAGTTAAAATTTTCTTCAAAAATTTTCTTCGCCGTGTTTTAAATAAAGGCGATGGCGAAAGCGCAGTTTGCCTAATTCGCAACATTCGGTTTGATTATAGAAGAATACACGATTTTGTATCTGAGCAACCAAAGTATGTTTTTAGGGTAATTATACACGCTGGATCCAGAGTCTATGTTTCGAGTATTGCCAATTAAACAAATTTCGCTTTACCTTGTGAAACATTTTTTCTAAGTACATCATCTTAAATATACAAATATGTACATTCTCATTTCACATTGTATACATTTAATAGGAACTAACATCTGTTAGTTTACATACACGCACGCACTCATGTACATATGAATGAGTTCATAACTATGTGTTATGGTAAATATTTTTTTCCAGGATTTTTAAATTCATATTTGCCCCTTTTCCTCCGCCAAAACCTACAGTATTCTTTATATGCTCTCCACTAATGCTTAGCATTCTTTTTCAAAATTTCTAAAGGATTTAGTTGTTTGTTTGCTGTTTACAAACAAACAAATGAACGAACAAACGACAAACATGAAAATAAAAAAATGCACAAAATAAAAATACTAAACTCAACATGAACATGAAAATGTTCAAAATTAAAAAGGGCTGTCATGTGTAAAATGTTCTTCTGCAAAAACTAAACGAAAAAATACTCATACAAATAAACAAAAAATAATATCGTTCGTACATATAGAAAAAAATGTGAACTGAACATAATAACAATCATAAAGTTTTTATAGAAATTATTTTTTAAATATTAAAAATGTGTGTATTTGTATGTACAAGCATGTGAACAGAAGTGTACTTGAGGAATTTGTACTAAAATTTTAATTTTTTAATAATTTTATCAAATTATTTCTGTAATTTGCTTCGCTGTGTGTTAAAGCCTTAATAATTACTAGAAATAAATATTTTTAAAATTATATACATTCATTCTACTTCAAATGCAACCATTTTTCTTAATTTCTTTGGGGTTTTATTTATTAGATTTACTTAGACGTGGCTCACACAGGGCAATTTATGTTGCGCAACTCTTAATTCAGCCGTGAGAAAGACAGTGAAACAACACAGCTTTTCTCTGTCTTTCTCCTAGCTGAATTAAAAGTTGCGCAACAAAAATTGCCCTGTGTGAACCCCGTCTTATAATAGTTTTGGTATATTCAATAGAATACAATGTATGCAATTAAGATGAAGACTATAAATTATAAACGAGGATCATAATAAATTTTTGTATTGAAGTTCCTTATGGCACGTTGTGCATATGATATGCATCATACAAATGTTTTCTATGCTGGCTTACCGCAAAATTTTTTTAAATAAAAAATACGTGTAACAAATACGTGTAACGAATACTGGTAAGAAATACGTGTAACGACAATTCAATGCAAAAGCAACAGGCCGGCGCAAAGGTTAAGCTCCTTAAAAACTAAGTGTTGCCACTGTGGCATTTTCGCGGTTACCGGTGTTGCCGTTGTTATCCGGGGAAGTTGTGGGATTTTAGGGAGAATTTTGTCCCAGTTTTTAGGAATCCGGGGAACTCCTAGAATTTTTGGGAGATTTTTGTCTTAGTTTTTGGGACCCCGAGGAACTTCTGGGAATTTGGAAAGATTTTCGTTGAAGTTTTTGGTAGTTTTTAGACCAGGTTTTTGTCTTGCCTACTGGTTGGTGCCCTTGCTAAATTAAATTGTCTCGACTAAACACCAGGTGTCTCGATAAAATTTTTGACAAGTTTCGCTTAGCTATCGCCTAAGTATCTTCCAGGCGATAGTTGGTCTTAGATGAGGAATTATCTTCTTTTTGCATCTAGAGGTTGAAACTACTATCTTCGTTTACTTGCTGTCATCAAGATAGGTGAATTATTTGTGAATTTTTTGGTAGAACTTTTATTTTTATGGGGATCATAGAGCCGTGTCCGGTGACTAGGCGGAGTATGTCGAAGGGGGATAATTACTAGGGAGGGGCGTCTTATATAGCGACCGAACGTGGCCGGCCGAAGGAGGCCAGCCACTGGCATAAGGACGAAAGTGGCCGCCCGATGGCATAACGCCGAAAGTACCAGGCCGATGACATACAGTGATTATAATTGAAAAAAAATTTAATAAATATATGTCTTTGGAACTTGCTTTAAGAATATTGAATTTGGATGACCCTGTTGAAATACACGGTAAGCTACAAACAAGACATATCTATGCAAATGTGCAAAATTTGTAGAATTCCGATGAATAGTTCTCAAAATTTTTAGAAATATGTAAAAGAAACTGCAGAAAAACACGTTTTTCGCGAAAACGCTTCATAAGAAAAATAAATGAATTCCATATTCGTGTTCAGAAACCCAAAATTAGCTTGGAAACACATCCAGTTTTTGAGGTTATGGCAAACAATTTTTTATCTAGTGTAATCACACATGTATTTGAGGTTCAGTTAAAAAAAGATTTTTATATAAACTACCAAGTTTGTTATACATTTTAAGCTACATAAGTTTTTCAATTCATCCTATAAGGCGGTTGAGCATTTGTCATCACATAATATATGCCTCTTCTCAATGACATTTGCTTTCTCCTCAAACCCTCCACACCCATACGCAAACTTCTACCGATCTGCCTTGAGCACCTCTTATGTTTAATCATATCCCACCATAATTCCCTTGAACACTCTTCACCCTTCAACACTTCATTCCATAAACTTTGAGCAAATATTTTGAAAGCTCTAAAATGTGAACATTCATTAAAAAAGCAACCAGGTTGATTATAACCAAAATTGACATAAAAATCTGCATGACCCAAAGGACGATCGTAGCCATAAGAGCCCACACTTGTATGTAAGACTTCAACATAATGGGCATCGTTTACATCCAATCTTTCGTAAATATTTTCATAGCGAAATAACGGCAAAGCCGGATCAAGACCATAGATTACTGGCAGCCTGCCACTTTGTATATATTTTCCTGCTATTCCAGCTATGTGAGCACCCATACTGAAGCCGATAACATGTATATTTTCGAGGGGTATGCCTGTGTTTTGGTGTAGAAAATCAATGAATTCTGCCACAATTATGCCCACAGGTTTAACTCTATAGCTGGCTGTTATGTAGTCAGCCATGGCACCTTTGCCCCAGTCAACGGTGAAAATGTTGTACGCACCTTGTTGTAGTTTTAAATACTCGGGCACCAGAGTGTTATATATGCCGGCCTTGGAGCCACCCAACCAGCCGTGTATAAGGATTCTGGAAAATAAGTTTATGTAATTAGTGTAACTTTCTTTCAAACTAAATTCATTTTTAGAAAACTTAAATTATGTTTAAGGGTTAATTTCGTACTCATTCACAATTAGTACTAAAATATCCCAAAAAGCCACAGTCACAATATTATGACAGTAACGGAATGTATTTTGTTCAAGAAGTATTCCGTGCAATCATTTTTAAAAGAATAAACATTTAAAAGTCTAAGCAATTTTATTTTTAACTGATTCTAACATTCAATAAAAAAAAACTAAGTACACATTAACAAGGATTTTCGGTTGCTTTCAAAATTGTCCGTTGTGTATGTTATAAGTACCAAAAAAGTGCATGCATAAAAATAACACACACACAAACACGCAAAATATTCTGTACGTTATGGAAGTTGTGGTTAGTTCTTGTGACAGTTAAATTAATCAGAGTGAAGTAAGATTAATTTATTTTTAAATCGTTTAGTTGCTTGTTTTTTTCTGTGAGATAAAAAAAACAAAAAAAAAGCAATATTTTTACGGGTTTAGTTCAGTTAATCTTTGAACATTTTAAATTAAATTAGCTTTTCGAAAAATTGAAATGAAAAATAAGTTGGCCGGCTTTTAATCGAGTTTTAACTTATTTTATATTGCAATTTTAGTTAATTTTACGTACAGAATATTTTGAGTGCAGGATTTTATGAGGCTAGTTTGTATTAAAAATATATCTTACATAAAAATTCACTACAAGTCACCATACAAAAGAAAGCTGTAATTGGTGCCCTCTAATCGTTGAATCCTTGTAATTTTGAAAAAATTTTATATTGTTATACAGTGTAATCATCACCTTGAATTAAAATTTTTAGACATTATTGTAAAACGCGAAGAACAAATTAAATTTGTTTATGGAAAATTTAAAAGCTTTTGTTCTAAAGCTTTTATATACAAAATTTCTAAGCTTTCAAACTTTACTTTATTTAAAAGTTCCAATAATTTTACACTTAAAACTTTTAATCTTAAAAAATTAACTGATTTCATTAATACATGAACCTTGATTCCTATAAGACTGCATAAATTCCAAGCTTTTTATCCAAAAGCTTTTAAGTTCTCAAGACTAAAGCTTTTAATTCAAAATCATTGGAAATGCTCAAAATGAACAGCTAAGAATTGTTTAATTGAAATATTAAATATTTTAAATATAAATCTCAAAGATTATTCTTATTTAAATAAAATTCGAAGAGCTTTTTACATTTTAATACGTCTAAACTTAAAGTTTTTTGCATGTTAAAATATAACAACTTATAAAGTTATAATCTATAACTATAATTTTATCAAAAGCTGTTTTTATAGTTTTTCTTGAAATGTTATATTCTTTCTTAAAACGTTAATCCCTGTCTTGAAAGCTTTATGTCTTGAAGTGAACAAATACTTCAAATAAGAATTTAAGTAATAAAAGAAAATTCTAAATATTTAAACATATTCAGTTTGAAGATTTTTTTATATTAAAATAATGCATTTTTGAAGATGTTAGAAATTCGAAGCTTTTGGGCTTTAGCCTAATAAGTTTTAATACACTATAGTCCGAAATAAAAAATACTTCTTAAGCTTCATATTTAAATGGTTCATAGTCAGTCTGATCCTGTACGTGCACGAAGTTGTCCAAAATTACCAAAAAGCTTATTTTAATATAAATTTTGTATTGAAAAGAGCTTTGGGTTAAGTTTTGGTAACTCTGTGGGCGTACAGAAACTAACCTAGCTTTGATATTTAAACTTTTAATTCTGCGAGCCTTAAAGCTTTTTATATGAAAGCTTATTTATCGTTTTGGGCGAAAGTTTTAAATAATCCTCCTTTAGGAATATTGCTAAAAAAAACAAATTTTGACTTATTTAATAAAAAAAAAATCTTTTTAAAACTATCTTAATAGTTTATAAAATAAAAGCTTTTTAGGAATGCTTAACTATTTTGCACTTAAATATTTGTAAATTCTTTATTTATGCCACCCATATCAGCACTGAAACAGCTTGTTCCGCTACGTGCACGAAGTTACCCAAACTTACCAAAAAGCTTTTTTAAATACAAATTTTTAATTGAAAAAAACTTTGGGCTAAGTTTGGATAACTCCGGCCACATAAAGAAATAAACCTAGCTTTAACATTTAAATTTATAATTCTGCGAGCTTTAAAGCTTTCTATATGAAAGCTTATTTACCATTTAAAGTGAAAGTTTGAAATAGACCTCGTTCAGGAATACATATTGCTAAAATAAAACTACTTTTGGTTTTACTTGACAAAAAAAAAACTCGTCTTAAAGCTATCTTAATAATTTATAAACTAAAAGCTTTTTAATAATGCTTAAATATTCGGTAAAATATTAAATTTCTCAAATTTATGCAGCACTTAAATATTTGTAAATGTTTTATTTATGCCACATCAGCATGCATTGAAAACAACCTGCATTTTTAAATGTGTCAATTTGAAAGGCAAATCAAGTGTAAAAAGCTTTTTATCGTACGAAGAAAAAAAATAGGAAAAATTGAAAACGTTTTACCACAAGAAACTACAACAAAAACTATTAGAGCCTACAAAACAATGGGCAACAAACTACTTAAAATGATGCTAATGCTGGTTTACATTTATTTAAAGACTTGTTTCTCTCACTCCTCCTCTTTGCTTTGGAAATTCATTCTATTTCTTCTTCATCATGTTAATCTTTCGTCGTCAGACTGGAGTGTTGAGATAGTTTGTGGTTTACTTACCTACAAGGATTGAAAGGATTAAATCTTGATTGTCTTAATGACATGCCATTATACAATTCTATTTCTTCAATTTGTATGCCATGAATGGCAGCAACAGGCCGAGTGCTTACACCAAATGCAGCACCAATTGTATCGGTAATAATATTTAAAACTCTGGCATTTGTTGAATTTAGCATTTGCATAGCATCATTATCATCATCATTATCATCATTATCATCATTATTATTATTATTGTTATTTTGAGACTCGTAATCATCATCTTTATCTTTAACTCTGTTATTAGGGATCTCATATTTGTAGTTGTAGTCATTTTGGTATCTATTATGACCATCTGGTTGTTGAATTGATGTTGATAATGTTGTTGTTGTTGCTGTTGCATTTGCTTTTGCTGCTGCTGTTGTTGCTTGTTTTGTGGCAACTGTCACAAAATCGTTTTGCCTTGTTAAAGTGTGTAAATAAAACTGGGTATGACGTTCTGCATTGAAGAATAAACGATAATCGGCTAAATGATGATACTCTTGTGGCAACAAGGATGCTGCTGCCATTGACAATAATGATGCTGCTGATGATGATGATGATGACTGTCTTAACGTTTGCTGTTGCAAGAATAATTGCAGTTGTTGTGTTTGCAGTTGGTATTGTGGCACTTGTCCAAGCCAGTCATCATCATTGCTAAAAGTATTGGCTGGTACATAATATTTTGTTTGATATTTTTGTTCAAAATTATCCTTCGCCTCCTTCTGCTCCAACAACAGCTGCTTTAGCTTCTGCTCAGCAGGACTTTCTTTATTCTCTGCTAAATTTGGTAGGATTTCTTTGGCATCATTTGCCTTCGTAGTAGCAGTAGTTATTGTCTTTAATTTATTATTTAAATTGAAATTATCATTATTTCCATTATTGAATTTGATTGTTGTTAGATAATGATAGAAATGATTTGAGTTTCGTTGATGATTCTTTGGCTCTTGTTGCTTAATCATGTTTGCCATTTCCAAGGGTTTTTGATTTGACAAATATTTTGTAAAACTCTTCATTGTTGTTGTTGTATTCAATAATAATTTTCCATTTTCTCTGGTATTGTGTTGCTGTCTCGATTGTATTTTGCTCCAAATAATTGGGTCATCATCTTTAGCATCTTTATAATCCCAAGTATTATTATTTAATGTAATTTTGCTTTGATTAAAAGTGTCCAAGGATTTGGTTGCGGTAATCAATGAATTTAAATTAAATTCTGCAGATGTTTTATAAATCAATAGGTGTACTGGGAAAGAAGGCAGCATTAAGAAGATGGAAATTATATTAGAATTAAAATACAAATTGCTGGGGAAAGAAATAAGAAAAATATATATGTAACTATGAAAAAAGTTCTTAAAAGCCTCAATAAAGTGAAAAATTCTCGCAAAAAAGTAAAATAATGATTACACTGTACAACAAAATAATCTTTTTCTTTTTTCTTCAAAATAACAATATTTTAACGACTGATTCTGGTAGAGGGTACAACAATTTATATATACATACGTGTATCGGAATTTTGAATATTTAAGCACGATATTCATTTTGAACATTGTTATAGTCATTCGGCATAGGAAATCTTATAAGCCTTACGTCTAAGGTATGAAATGTGTTAAGACTTTTTATGTTTACCACAACGAGATACATTTTTAGACGACTACGCAACGCCTAAACGAAGAGTTATGTATTTGTTTAGCAGTCTATCAAAAATAGTTTGTAATCATGTTTCACCCTAGCGCCTAAACTACTTATCCGATTTTTATGAGCGAATTGTCAATCGATTCGTTATTGTGGTGAGATGCTTATACATAGAAAAAATTAAACTTCATTATGATGAATTAATATCTATAAAGCAATTTTTAGATTCAAAATTTATTTTTTTTTTATTAAAAATAAAATTGACTACGTTCTATAAAATAATTTGTAAATTCACATCTATCCAAATTTAAAAATTTTTTTATTGAAAAAAAATTTTTGAAAATTTCATTGTGAAAAAACGAAATTCAAACAAAATTTTACTGAATCAGATAAAACAGTTGTCTAAAAACTTTTTTCATAATCAGCAAAAAATTTTATAAATTCAGAAAAACTTTTTACTGAAATAATTAGTACCTAAAAAAATTTTTTTTAAATCAAACAATTAAACTCGTTTTGTGGCTGCTTTGTAGTGTCAATAAGAGCTCAAAATCAGATAAACTATTTATTGAATTTAAAGGGAGTTTCCAACAAATGGTTGTCTGGAAAGAACATTTAAAATTTTTTTTGTTGTAGGCTTAATTTTTTTATCTTAAAGTCATCTGACATTTTTACATAACATCAGGGCCAAAATCAAAGCCTATCGTAATTGGTATCACGATTGGTATTGAGCACAACAAAAAGATTCTAATGACACACAGTGGTTCCAGTTGAAACTTTCGATGCGATTACAAAATTATGTTTGTAAAAATCATAGAGGGGGAGCTTTAAGAAAATGAAAATGAAAAATTGCCCCAAAATATAGGAAAAATGGACCCAAATTAGAAAATACAAAATGAAAAATAGGCCCAAATATGTTGTGCTGTTGTTTTCAATAACGCCATACGCAAAAAGTGGACATATGGGAAATAAAGCCATATTTTTTAAGCTATTGCCATTATAATCTGCCTTCAGGCAGTCTTGATGAAGGATTTTATCCGCTTCACTGAATAAAGATTATTGTATACCCCGGCTTCGGCCGGGCTTAACGATATTTTCCTCTTGGTATATCGCTTTTCGATTTGCCTAGAGGAAAAAAACTCCTAAGCCCGGCCAAAGCTCGGCTTTTGCAAAGATCTTTACCCAGCGAAGCCACTTTTCGATATACCTAGAGGAAAAAAATCTTTAAATCCGGCCGAAGACCGGCTATGCAACAATCTTTACTCAGCGAAGCCGCTTTTCTATATTCCTAGAGGGAAAAACCTTTAAGCCCGGCCGAAGGTCGTATATGCAAAAATCTTTATTCAGCGTAGCCGCTTTTCGATATAACTAGAGGAAAAAATCCTTAAGCCCGGCCAAAGCCCGGCTTAGACTGAAAGGAAAACCCTTAAACTCGGTCGAAGACCGGCTATGCAGGAACATTTTCTCAGCTCGTTTTACGAAAAATAATACTAAAACAAGCAGAACGGTCCTAAATTAATAATGAAAAATTGCCCCAAAATAGGAAAAATGGCCCCAAATAAATAAATAAAAAATGAAAAATGGCACCAAAATAGGAAAAATGGCCCCAAAAAATTTTTGTTGTTGCTTTTAATGCAAAAATTTTTAGACTATTTTTCATTTTTCAGTTTGGGGCCATTTTCACTGGGACCATTTTTTCATTGGGACCATTTTTCCAACTTGAGGGGGGTGAATTTTACCATCCCCTAAAAGGAGTCCCGTATGTACAAGTATATTTTTTTACCCTAGCTGCAATTTTGTTGGAGGTCACAACACTCCCTTATCAGTGTACATGTGTATTTCATATCTTACGATACGGATCTCGAGTTATGCATATCAGGGCTGTGCAACCTTCTTCATTTTTGTTGTTGTAATAATACCAATCGAGAATTAGAGTAAATTTAAACAAAATAATTAGCAGACTACGAACTTCCTTAAGAAATCTATCAGTCAGTACTCGAACAACAAAATCAGTGCTGAGCTAGTAATCCATTTAAAGACTTCTTTCTCAAACCCATAGAAAGCATATATTCTGCTTCATTTTGAGTCTCTTTGACTTTAAAATTAATTCCAAAACCTTTTCTTCATTGTTTTATCACATACTCATTTTGTTACACTAATTTCAAAAATTAAATAATCTCATTAAATTGCTTATAAAATTTACCATTTATAACTAAAAATGTGTAAATCATTTTAACTATGTTCCACTTATTTTTAAATAAAATATTTTGCACTTTCACTTGTTAACCACAGTAAAACATCTTAACAACTGAATTGTAAACTCTTATTTAAAATGGCTTGAGAAGCAAAATTCATACAAATAAAAATTAACATTTTGCCTTTAATAAAAAGAAACTATTTATTAAAGTGTTAATAAATTCTTCAAATAAACGCACTAACGGTTGAAGAAATTAAATGTTAATTATCGATGTAAGGGGTATTTCGTATAAAAACTTATTGTATTGTATAACAATTATTTTCGCAATTTCGATTTAAAAGATCAGGCGAATAGAATTTGTATATTTGATGCTTGAATATAGCAGTGCGATGATTGATATCTAATAAACGCTAAAGCATGACGACCATTGAAAATAGTGGCAATTATAGTGATTACCTGAGTTTACAAGGTTTTGGATCAGAGCAACTGAAAATTGTTTCTTATGTAACTTGGAGCGCTGAATCTGAATCTGTAGTCGGTTTTTTATTTTGTTGCTAATTTTTGAGATATACATTTTTTTCAAAAAGGAAACAGTTGCACAACAAATGTTAACATTAATGGAGAACGGTTTGCGCTATTCAATTAAAATAAAAAAACCCAACTCGATAACAATATTGTACTCAAGTCGCCTCAACATTGTTTTTTAATGTGAACAGTAGTTCCAGAGATATCGGGGAGCTTATGCCAAAAAAATATAAAATTTTTGTTTTTAATTAATTCATGAAAAATTAAAAAAAAACTTTATTGTTCTTTTAACAAAAAAAGGTAAAGGTGTTTCAAACAAAACTAATCATATTTCATGAAAATTGATTCACAATTAAGTGAAGTAACTCAATTGATAAAAATCACGATTTTCATACATGAGTATGAATAGTGTGTCGGTGTTTGTTTGTTTGTTGATAGATACAAACCACTGTTGTGCTCTTGTAGTTGTTGTTGTTTATTTTGATTATTTGTGTTGTATACATGTAAATAGCCGACGAACGTAGTGGGTCATGGCCAAGAATCGCATGCCTCTGTTCTAAAGACTGATTCTGTTAGAGGGCACCAAAAAATATAAATAAATAAATATATCCAAAGAAATCTAATCTTATGTTGGTTTTAGTGAATATCAATAACTATCAAATGAAATACAGATCTAAGAGTAACAGTATGAATTGATTAAAAGTAGATGATATCCAACTCTTGACTACAAACCACCGACTTTGGACTTTGGTAGAGAACTCTGAAGAGATTAGCGTGAGCTATCGAATGATGTCAGTTCAACCCTCTGTGCAGTAACAAATTTTTCTTTGTCAAATTTATCTCTAAATAAAAAAATATTATTTAATTGAAAAATTAAATTAAAACCGAACTCAAGACTTTTCGTACCTTTTTTAAAAAAGGTACAAAAATAACTCCCCCTTAGTGACAATATAGCGGCCAAAAATTTCCTATAAAAATGTTTCTCATAGTGTTTTACGTAAAAGTGCTGGACACATCTTATACCTTAAACGTAAAGCTTACACAATTTCCTATGCTGAATACTAATTTTGAATAAGTACGAAATTAACCCTTAAACACATTTTAAGTTTTGAACGATTTCTGCCGTTCAACTTGAGTCTGAAGCTTAGGTTTTTTTCAATACGCATAATAGAATTTAATTAGAAATATATATGTAGAACATTTTAGTCCGCTATATTACCGCTGAAGGGGAGGGGTTTGTCCATTTATTAAGAATGGGACAAAAATACCCATAAAACAAAGAGTTAGAGAGTTAAATTGTTTCACAAAAATGTTTCTAATGGTGTTTTACATAAAATTACTGAACACATCTTATACCCTAAACATAAGGTTCACAAGATTTCCTATGCCAAATCACTATAACTATATGCAACAGCGGGGATATTCAAAACTATTAAATGAGTCCCAGATGTAATCTCTCAAAACGTTGTGGTGTCCCCTGCCAGAATCAGTCGGTAGAACCATGTTTTTTTTTTGTGTTATATAGTGTAATTAAATTTATTGCATAAAACTAATTTACCCCTCATATTAAATTTAAACTTTTAAAGTAGCCATACCTCTACAAATAACGTAAACAGTCTTAAGTCAATTAGTTAACTATTAATTATTAATATGAACAACTTTCAATTAAATCAGTATATTTTAAACTTTCTTTCTTTTTTTCTCTTTCCAGGTATGTTCTTAAATCAAAAACTACTCATTTACATGTTTTTAAATTCTTACAACCCCACCATCATTCATGAGTACGAAATTACAGGACATTCAGACTTACGCAATAAAAAAAATGTACACACCTTTATAGTGGTAAGTTCCGGTCTTTAGAAATGTGCATATCCGGTTAACACAGCACAAACAAATGATTTAAAAACAGGCGTTTTACGACAGACACATTTACATTTATTAAATTTAATGTGAAAATTTTCATATCACTTGCAGACCAATTGATTACACGCTTCTCAGTGTTTAAAACAAATTTAAAAGCTTTTATGCAAAATAGTTTTTAAAGCATTAAAATTTTGCTTTAAAAGTTTCACAAAAAAGTTATATATTAAAATTTTCTTTAAAAAATTTATATTTGCTTAAACAATATTACGCAAGATATTGTATGAGCGGTTTTCCCTAGAAAGTGTTCTACAAGAGTACTTTGTGCAGAAATTTTTGTGTATCGGATTTTGTATAAAGGTTTTTTCGGCTCAGGACTATGTATAAAAATATTTTCTATAGAAATTTTATATATTTAACAATTAATTATTTTAAGATCTATAGGGTATAACAGTATATTCTTTAAAGAAAATGGTGTATAACAGTCTTTTGAAACCATTTTGTATACAAAACTAAATTCGTGAATAGGTTTTATACATAAATAATAATATATACCTTTTGTTTTAAAGAAAATTATTGAGAAGTTATAACAGTTTTTAATAAAAAAAATTTTTTGAAACATTATTTTCTGTTGAAAACTATGTGCATAACAGTATATATTTATGTACATTTTGATGTATAAGTTTAAGCTTTTAACCAAATATGATTATCTTCTATAGAATATTTTGTTATAAGAGAGAGAGAGAGCAATTAATTTTCTTACATAATATGTAACAGTACATACCTTCTTCGCTAAGTTTTGTGTATAACTATATTCTTGTGTATAACTTGTTTCCTAAACAGATTTTCTGCACTAAATAATAATAGATACCTGTTGTTTTAAAGAAGACTATTGAGTATAACAGTTGTTAATATTGCTTGCAACATTATCTTCGGTTGAGAACTATATGTATAAAAGTATATTTATACACAATTTGGTGTATAATTTTAAGCTTTCAACCAAATATGATTATCTTGTATAACAAATTTTGTTATAAAAGCAATTAATTTTCTTACATAACATGTAACACTAAATACCTTCTTCTATAAGTTTTGTATATAACTATATTCTGTGCGAGCAGATTTATGTACAACAGTCTTTATTTTATAAAGATTTATGCACAAAATCACTTTTTAATATAATTTCGGCCCAAAATATTGTATATAACAGTTTTTTAAGGAAGATTTTTGGGTAGGGCAACATTTAATATAGAGACCGTTGTGTACAAGAGTACATTCTGCTGAAGACTTTAAGTATAACAGTATGGTCTGTAGAAAACATGTCGTATAACAGTATTTTCATTGGAAATGTTCGAGCAAACTTGTTTTATATATAAACTGTTAGTGGTTAAGCATGTGTGCCAGGCTAATTTTTGCGCCTTATATTATTTATTATTGAAATTTTTTTTGTATAACAGTATTTTGATTCGGAAAATGTTTTTGCATAAAGATTTTATTTAAAAAAGGTTTGTATAAAAGTTATTTTCTATCGAAATTTGTTTTGCTTAACGGCGATTGCTTTTAAATATGTATCGTATAACAATATACCAGTTAGAAAAATTTTGTGTTTAGCTGCATTTTAAGGGAGTTTTGTGTACAAAATTATTTTCTATAGTAGATTTTTTTCTAGCCAGTATTTTCTTTGCAAAATACCGTGTATACCAGTTCTGTTGAAAAGAATGAAAAGCATGACAGCTTTAAATGTATAAAATCATAAGAGTGACAATATGTTAGCAAAAAGTATGTATAACAGTTCTGTATAACAGTTGTATGTATAACAGTTTTCAACAAAATTATTCCTCAAAAGTAGTTTTCTCTAGTTAATCTCTGTTTTTCTGTATTTAGCATACAACGTTTTTTACAAACATGAATAAGATTTCTGTATACCAGCATGTATTTTGTTAAGAAATTGTATTTTTTTTAGCAATATTGGCTATGAAAGGGGTAGCTATAGAAAGTTGTGTCTGCAAAAATGTATAGAACAGCTTTTTTACACAGTTGGCTGGCTGGCTCACTGCACAATGTGCGCTTTCGGGAGAATTTACTTCTTAGATAAGTTTTCATTAGCAATATGTTCTTTAAACAATTTGCAAATTTTTTGTTCAATTAATTATTTTTTACTTATGATTTTATTATATTTTTTGTGGCAAGGCTTCCTCCTTTCAACCGGAAATCTTGAAATATTTTCTGTGCTCAAATATTCTTAAGCGTAAGGGGAAAAAGAAAACCAATACGTGACAAAGTATTCTAAAAATATAATATTCAATATATTTTAAGAAACAAAACAAAAGGTAAAATGAGACAAGTATTTTTGTATAAAAAAGAAACCTTTCAAAAGTCTACAACAATAACAATAAGTAAAACTTTTGTTCCTTCTTCCTGTTGTATCACCATTCTTTTTTACAATCTTGTATTTTATTGCACCAAAAGCATGTTCTTGTGTCTGCTTTATCTTAAAATCTTTTATCGGGTGTAAATATAAAAAACAATATATTCAGAAAAAAAACTAAACACCACATTATCTAAGTCGTGCTAAAAAATATGCATATTTTTATATAATTTTTTTTTTGCTCAATTTTTTTATTGCTGTTTAACATGTTTTATAAAATAATACAAAAATATTGTTTTCTAACGCATTCTTATACTATAGTTTGTGTTTAGTTATGCGCCTGTATGTATGTTATATGTATGAATTTTTTGCAACCTAAAAGATTGTTATTTTTCAAGTGCCTGCTCTGTTCTGCTGCAGAATTTTTAGAGTAGCAGCATAAAAAGCCTAAAAGTATACTGTAAAATATATTATATGCATACATGAGTATATTGCTGATTGTGATGTTATTTTCATGTTTGTAAATAAATGTTGATTTTTTAATCCTCTTTAAAAAAAAAAAGCGCAACATTATGCAATATTGTTTTTTCCACTATGGAATAAACAAAGATGTAGCAAAATTCGCAAATATATACTCATCACTTGGCAAAAAATATAGAAAAAACAAAGTGTTTTATACCTCTTAGCTAACAAAAAAATATATAAGAATAAGTACATAAAGCAATCCAGTTAAAGGCAACAGTGAATTCTTAGTAAAACGACAGATTTCCATGGAATGCTGTTGATTTTAGGGTTCTTTTTTAACTTTTCCTATTTGTTACACAAAAAGCAACGCATTTAAAACAATGCTCCTGCATAACAGTTTTATAATACTTTAGTGGCGCGACCGGAACACACATACTATTACATATTGCGCTTGTATGAATTTTTAACCGACTTCAGAAAGGTTATCAATTCATCATGTATTTTTTTAAGGATGTTCTCTCAAAGTAATCATAAACCGATTTCGGATTTCTTTTCTTTATATAAAAGGATGCCATTCCAGATTGGACCCGTTGAAAAGTGGGCTGGGTCACGCCCATACGAAGGAAATACATATGCCTATGAAACTTTGCACACACATTAAGCTTCTCTTTGAATACTACATCAAGTATAAAAAAGATTTTTTTTTTAAATTGGTGTCACACTTTTGTATATAGCAGTAGATTATATAGAAACTGTTTAGTTTAAGCAGTGGCTTAAGCTCAAAATATTCTTGTATAGCACTGATTTTTTTCGTATTCTGCATATAACAAATTTTCTATACAAAGTTTTTTTGGAAGACATGTAATTGTTTTCGCAATATTTCAGTTTTTCTTAAAGAAAATTTGCTGTATTACACAATTCTTTTAGAATGGAGTTTGTATATAACAGTTTTATTAAGAGTATATATAAAAAAAGGCATAAATATTAAATTGTAAAAGATTTGTTACTTTATAACATATTTTTCTTGAAAAAAGCTGTATAACAGTTTTAAACGCTGTGTATAGCAGTAGATTATATAAAATGTTTATCCTAACTATTGATTTGTGTCCACAATATTCTTGTGTAAAAGCTCTTTCCTAAAAAAAATTTCTATAGCAGTATATTCTTCTTTATTAATTTGTATTTATAATAAATGAACGAAGTTTGTGCATAACAGTATAATAAAGATTATAATTTATAAAAACTTTCATAATTTATAAATTGCAAAAGATTTATTAGTATGTTATATATACATGATTTATGTTGAAAGATATAAATATAACAGTTTTAAACGCTACGTATAGCAGTAGATTACATAGACATTTTTTATCTTAAAAAATGATTATTGCCCACAATATTTTTGTTTAAGAGGTATTTCTAAAAAATCTTTATAACAGTATCTTTTTATTTAGTAATTTGCATTTAGCCATTTTTTTGCAGAAAATTTTTCACAAACTATTTTTCTTAAAAACATATTTTCCAAATTGCCGTCTATTCAAAAATAAATTTAACGTATAATAGAATTTTTTATGAAAAGGTTTTTATGTATATAAAGATTTTTTATACAAAGTATGATGTTAAAAGTTATATAAAAAATATAAGAACAAAAATATTGTGTACAGTGATGTCACATCGTACGCTCTTTTACGATATAACAAAACTGAAATAGACATACTGTGTTGTCCTATCGTAAGTTTTTTACGATATGACAACACTGAGATAACAATACACCGTATATGTACTATATCTCAGTGTTGTCGTATCGAAAAAAACTTTCGATATGACAACACAGTATAGCTACAGTTTTGTTGTATCGTAAAAAAGCGTACGATATGAAAAAACTAATTGTGTATAGCAGTTGATGCCGAAGGTAAAACAATATTTGTTTACTTTGTGCATAACAGCATTTTAAAAAAGATATTCTACGCTCATCATATGTTTCTGGCAAATTATTCTCGTATAACAGTTTTTTCATATACATATATATCGCAGCATCAACTCAAAATTTATACATTTTCAGTAGAGGCTAAATACAGTTTTATTTACTATACTACCGTGTCACAAAGAGGGATGCAATTGCATTTTTTTTAGCAAAACAGTAGAGAAATGATGTAAGATTTTTGCAGTGGGTAGATATGACCACTGTATATCGTTTTCTTGGAAAAAGTGAAAATTGCAAAATTTTTGAGTTAACGCTCTTTAGAAGAACTAGTGCGATATGTATTTTATACTGTTACGTTTTTCTGTAAATAAATTTTTTAATAAAAGTTTGCCAAAAAATATCTAATAGCAGTTTTTCCGAAAAAAAGTGATTTTTTATAAGGATATAGATAAGCCATAAAAAGTTGCATATGCATGTATAGCAAGCATATTGATTTGTATATAACAGTTCTTTTTCGAAAAAATCTCTATAGATAAATTTTGTTTAAATAATGTAAATATTAGTAGTTTCTACAGAAAACGTTTACCTTAAGTAGTTGTTTCTGTCATATATATTCTAGTATAACAGATTTTCCTTGAAAAATCTGTATGGCAGCCTATCTTTATTTTATAATTCGCATAGAACAGTTTAAAAATATATTTACTAAATTGCAGCTTTTCTAAACAGACAGTTTTAAGCTGGTATTTTGCTTTAAAACATTTAGTATAACAGTATTCATTTCTGTAAAAAAAAGATGTTATACATATTCTTAATAGAAGTAATAAAAAATTATATTTTGCAAGAAACAAATTTTTAATTTATTTGTGTATAACAATTTCCAAAAATAAATCTGTACAACAGTTTTTAGATGCTTTGCTTTTTTAGAGAAACTTTATGTATAGCAGATGCTGCTGCAGAAGAAATTTGCTGTATAACAGTTTTTAATCATCATTTTTAGGTATAACAGAAAGCCAAATTTTCTGTTTAATATTATTTTGTAATTAATACTTCATTCCAGCCTTATTCTACTGTGTATTTTAGTGCATTTTATGCCTGTTTCATAAAGTGCTCAGACATGCTTATAAACGACAATGAGATTTTATAATGCTCGTCTTCAAAAAAAAACTAAAATTTTTTTGCTTACATTGCTGCTGTTGTAATATTTACTGCCACTGCCACATATTTTGTTGTTGTTTCTCGTTGCTACTCCTTGTAGTATTTTATTATAGATTTTTTTTATCGGGATCAAGCCAAGTAGAAAAACATTGTAGAGCAGAGAAACAAACTTCATTTTGATTTTTCAAACAGTAATTTTGTTGTTATTCAAAATGCTGGCAGCAGCATTGATAAGAAGCGTAGCAGTATTTTAAAGTTGTTTTCCTGTCGATTTCTGCTATCTTTCAGGCAGTCTGTCTGTCTATCTGTGTTTGTCTTGTTCACACCATAGTGATGACAGTGTTCGTTTGTCTTGTCTTGTTATTGTAGTTCTCAAGTATTTTTATGGTAATTTTATCATCATGTCAGCATAAATTTTCAATCAATCAGTTTAATAAGCGATTTTATTATTCGTAAGAGATTAAGTAAGTGTGGGTGTGCACTTGAGCATGTACTGGGATGAGATGACACATTGCAGCTTTTAAACTTGAAGTTTAAGCAGTCAATAAGCTGGATAATCGCAGAAAGTCAGCATTTGTTTATCATGGAGTACTTAAATTGATGGAACATGTACGGGGTAGAATAATCAAGTTTTATATTCAACCTTTTTTTATTGAAGTTAAATGATATAATAAAAAATTTAGTTGCAAAGTCTTTGCAATTTGCTTAAAAAACATTATAACAAACATCCATAAATTCAGGTTTTCCTTGCAGCTCGCCATTTCAATTTATTTAATAAAAGTTAAAATAAACCTTTCCCAAAGGTTCCAGCATAACGTTCAATAAACCAAATTATTTTAAAACATTTTTCCCCTGGCGTACAACATTAATAGTTTAATGTTTCCTTTAAATATTATATGGCCTTCCTGCCCGCCATAACTTCCAAGTAATGTAACCCAATTCAATTGATAAGAAAAGGAATACAATAAAAAAAAAGAAAAACAAAACACAGACAAAAACAAGATGCAACAATAAAATATTTTATATTTTTTATTTCCAAACACTTCTTTCCAAGGCAGAAAGTGAAGATGAGCAGCAGGAGCAGGCAAACAACAGAAAAAGTTAAACTCCACAGGATATTAATTTTATAGCACTCCAGCTCACTTGTACGGATGTGAGCAGAGTTTAAATAAAAAGAAATCATTACAAAAAAAATTAAGAATCAGCAAAGGGAACTGCAAGTCAAGAACACGTTGATGATTGAACAAAAGTTTTTGTTTCATACACAATAAAACAACATCTACTCTCGTATTATATAATGTAAAGTAAAATGTAGCAGATTAAGACCGTAAAGACTTCTCTTTGCATTAAAACTGTTCGATGAATATTCAAGTACACTACTGTAGAATTCAATTCATACTTTAAGCAAAATGCTGACACATGAAAAATCTTTTGGAGTACTTGAAACATATTGTATTTTCTTTGTTCTTTCGATGTTATTGAATATTTTCTATAAAATAATAAAGCTATACATTTTGTTTAAACAATAGATAAGAATATGATGACATTGTCCCTTGAACGATGAACAAAGAAAGTTGTTTTACTTGCACATTCAATTCAAAATCTACTGGAGTTTTATAAGTATAAATGTTGATATAAATTTAATTTTAACATGATTATATGCACATTAATAAGAAAAAATGTATAGAAACATAAATACTACGTACTTATTTCATCACAAAACCATATCGTAAAAATACTACGATATTAGTTACACTCCAATCTCATAATCAAACCCAATACGTTAAATATTGGGCTCTAAATTTCTCTAAATAGGCGACATCTACAGAGTTTTATTGCAAACAGGAGTTTAAGTCAATACACCAACCAAAAGTAATGGGAAATTTAGTCGAGTTTCTTCCATTGCTTGCAAATAAAAAGGACTGCCAGCTCACAAGGTAAAAATATTCTTGAAGGGGAACAAAAAGGCCCAAGATAAGTTTGTTATATTTTCAGTTCATTTGTTATTATAAAACAGGGCAATCAGAAAAAGTTTTATGCGACCAAACAAAAATCTTTAATAACATTTAGAAAATAACACTGTACAACAAAATAAAATTGTTCAAAGTGACAAGACTCTAACAAGAGATTCTGGTAGACGGCAGACGGTGGCGCACAGTGGTAGCGTTTCATACATTTAGCGGGGAAAAAATAGACGGAGTTATCGTAAAGAGAGTGATGTTGGCTGAAGTAGTTAGCGCGTTGACTATAAAGCAAATGATGCTGGCTTCGATCCCTGTTCCCGGCACGTCATCAACATCATTAATTTTTCTGATGTGACCTAGTACACATAGTGCTGTGTTAGTTGTTGTGGGACTGTTTAAATGATAAAGGCATAGTACTGGTCACTACACAGTACAGACAGCGATTGATACTATTCTATGCTAATGTACCAAATAGCACCCTCCGTCGTTGGGAATGTTAGCAAAATCGTCGGCGAAGTAAAACCATTTAAAAAATGGCTTCACATACAGCTTAAGAATAGTTAATGCGGTACTTAACACCAGAGGCGCTTGCCACACATCACGAAAATTAAAAGAACGCGCAATAGCAAACTTGTAAAAAGAATTAAGCTTTCTATTTCTATCTCACTTCACCATCTATTCTCTCTACTCCATCCCGTTCTTAAAGAAGGTAACACATAAATTAATTAACTGTTAGGCATTAAGTAAGTACCTGGTTGTTTTACTTATCTTGAAAAAAAACTATGCATATAAAAATTCAAAATATGGTTGATATCCGCGCAAGAATTCGTGTCCTTCCCATATATATTTAAATAAAAAATGCCTTCACTACAATTATGGCCCCCTATTATGATTCACCACTTAACTAAGTTGCGTTGTCAATGTTACGACCCAACTCAACGATTTTTTTGTATTATAATTCGCTACCGATTTTAATTGTCTATGAAATAATGCCCAAAGGAAGAGGTTCTTATCTATGATATTTTTTAAACCATAGCAGCCCTCACAAAATATTTTAAATATTTTTAGCTTTGGCCTTACTATTGTTTCCTTACATTTTATGTTTTATGAGTATGACAACAACACTGGTTGACTAATGACAAAGGTTAGCGTCTGGAATAATGAAGCGAAAGTAGCACATTAGTCGAATAATTATATAGTATTCAATATATGCGATAATTAATTATTACTTTGTATGTAAGTCACATTTCTCTCGCTTCTACACCACCAGTTTTCTGTTAGAAACGCGCATTGACTAGAAAGGAATCCACACTAATTTTGAAGAGTCTCATTGTTATAGTATTCCAGATATGCGATAGGTAATGATTACTTTGTATGGGACGTACGCCGCCCCTATCGTATACACCTAATTCTGTTTTTGCGTGAACTTTTTACACGAATTTGATTTAGCGCGATTCCAAAAAATATATTGCATTCTGTTTTACGCGATTTTATTTGATGTAACACGTTATAAAAATGCATACTTATACCTGATTTGGAGCACTTTAAATAAAGTACATAGTCGGCAGCACTGCATATCGTGTGGTACGAATAACTCACCACAATCAGAACAGGGAATATCCCTTTTTGATTGCAAAATAGATGTGCCCGCCCGCTTCGCACGCTTAAAGTTCGCTTTATGACTATAAGTTGTCTGTAAAATATAATAATATAACGTTACTTACATATTGTTTAAAGTTCCTGTTATGCAAAATGAACGGTGCTACCAATGTTAAAAAACATCTTTCTTATTTCCAACAACATTTGTAAAATATGATATATTTTCGTTTTTTTTTTCTATTTAAACTTAGAAATTATATATTCTATCGCGGTAAAATATACTCTAAGTTTGAAATCATGAAAATCCATTCAGTGGTGAAGCGTGTTCAGACAGACAGACAGACAAAAATTCTGAATATTATTCTGAATATTATTTTATGCGAATTTGATTCTCACGTATTTCGTTCGGTCCTCAAACCCCGCTTAATTCGAAGTTTATTTGTAATTTGATTTTGAGAAATAAGGGGCCATTCATATATTACGTAACGCTATTTTTGTAGTATTTTTAATCGCTAATACCACCTCCCCCGGGTATTACGTAATATCCCTTTTCCATAGAGGATTTTTACAAACTGTAACCTGACAACTTTGTTTTTTCTACACAAAAGCTTTTCTTCGCCAACAAACCTATAAAGCTTTTAATAATAAAAAGCTTTTTATTTAAGAAATACTCTTGTTTTTCTTGCCATCTATGGCATCATACAGTTATAACTTTGTATTTTGTAGTTAATGTTTTATGTAGTTGTTGCTGTTGTTATTAGCCACTTATATGCACCTCCACTTGTCATCCACTCGAGTTTCCAAGTGAATAATGTGTTAGTGAAAAAATGCAACAAGAAAAAAAAAACAACAACTAGCTTTTCTATTTCGAACAAGTGGAAAATGTTTGCTTCTTTTTTTTCTTTTCTTTTGTTTTTCACTTAAGAGGATGCAGTAGTACTCACTCGGATACTTCATTGTATACAACCAATACACTGGACAAAATGCAGTCATGCTTGATCGAGAAGTGGTTTGAATACAAGGGGATGATATAGTAGAACAAAAACTTTAGCATATTTTTTTAGTTTTTATAAACAGTAAAGACTTTTGTAGTTGGATTACTAACAAATAATGTTGGCTTGAAAACCTAAATCTTTGTTCTATTAATTATATGTAATTTTAATTAATTGATCATAGTCCTTAAAGACTAATAACAAGTTGGCTTAAAATTTTTTTTTGCAGATAGGTATTTGCTTAAAATCCTTTAAAATGTTTTCTTGTACAATAGCTTTTGAATTTATTTAACGGTTTATCTTTGAAATAAATCCCTTGAACTTTTGTTCTATCCTTAAAAGCTTTCACTGCCTAGATTTTATTTAATAAAAAAAAGGTTTGTGTTAATAACATTTCCGCTAGATGTTTTTTAAACAAACATTTCGTAGGTAATTGTTATGTATGTCTATTTTTTTGAGCTTTTTTCTAATCGTTATTTCCGTTGGCCTTTTTTTTGGGCATGACTTGTTGGCTGTACATATTTGTATCTGTAGGCTGTCTTTTCAAGTCAAGTACTCTACTGAAGAGTTCTTATTTTTGTTTTATGAAGTTTAGGACTTTAAATAAAAGAATAGTTTTATTTTAAGTAAATTTTAAACAAATTTAATTTAATTCTGAAAACAATAGGTTCGAAGGAAAGGCAACAAGAGGTCTCATTGTACCACTTTCATTTTCACCAGTCATAAGACAATTACGCTGACAATTACAAAATTTCCCGCAGGATAATTACAAATATTTGTTACAAAAAAGCCCACAATAAATAACCTTTAAAGTAAAAAACAAATCATGTAATTAACAGAATTCAATAACCAATCATTTGTCCATATTTAAACATAAAAAAAAATATCATAATTAATTGAAAAAGTTCCAATAAAACAATTATATATTATTTATAGCACATACTCTGTGTTCCAGTTATATAAATAAGCTTGTGGAAGTACATATTTAAAAATAATGACGTCAAATTGCCCAGAGGTTTTATGGTCATGCTGTACTAAGACGCTGTTAGTTAATATTTCATGCCTGCTGGTTTTTTTCTCTTCAAATTCGGTTTTTTTTTCGTATAAAATTCGATCTTTTAAAAATCAAATTCAGAATTTGCCAGTTTGATTTTAAAATGCTGATTTTTGATTTTTAAAATACCGAATACAACTTGATAAATGCTGAACTTGATTCGGAAAAATCGAAATGAAAGTTACAAACATACTTATGGCCCCTATTATGATTCACAACTCAACTAGATTGAGTTGTCAATGTTGCAACTTAACTCAAGCAATTTTTTTGCATTATGATTCACAACTAATTTTAAGGGCCGTAGCAATTTATCAAACTGTTTGATCAAATTCATGTATGTATTGGTAATATTTTGTTTTGCTTAGCACAGCAACATATCAAATTCATATCATCAAACTTCATTTGAAAGTTGCTGTGAAAAAGAAAGAACATGTGAGTTTTTGGGGTGGCAATGTTTCATTATTTATTAAAAAACTTTTTGTTTGTTGAAAATTAGTTTTTTTTCACCCTTTTTTAATTCCTTTTAACTCCTTTCCATATGCAGTTCGAAGAGAGTTAAAATTTTGTGCGACATCCTTTTTTCAGCATTTGGGTTTTTTTCTGTATATGTTTCAAGCAATATCTCGTACTAAGCAATTTTTTTAATTTCTATTTCTACATTGCTTCGATTTAACTCGCCATAAAGCAGGCAAACCACGATAAACTTCAATAAATTTAATTTTGTTCATCCGTTTTTTTAAATAGTGCGTCTCCATAGAAATGATTTGATCGCTTCGAAAACTAAACAAAAATGACATTTGAAGTAATTACACAGCCACACATCAAACAAGCTTCAAATTTCGTCATCGGCGGTAGTGAAAATCAAAAGTGTTTTGTTTTTCATCAAACTCACATCAAACTATACGTGTGAGGTTCTTTGCACTAATACAGTCAAAAAAATCTCTGTTTGATCAAACAGTTTGATAAGTTGCCATGCCGCTTTAGTTGTCTTCGATAAAATGTTCGAAAAAAGGTTCTTATCTATACTCTCTGTTTTTTGAAACCATAGTAGCCATCAAAAAATATTTTATATATCTATAGTTTTGCCCTTACTATTTTTTCTTGAGATTTTATGTTTCATGGATATGGCAACAATACTGGTTGACGAATGGGATAGACTGGCGCCTAAAATCATCATATGAAGAATAAGCAAAAGTAACACACTAGTCGAAATGAAAACCAAAACACAGTTGTCTCAGTTTGATAAAAGTTGTAATCCATAATAAGAATTTGAGAACTACGACTCAACTATCAATTTAGTTGTGAATCATAATAGGGCCCTATATTTTGGAAGCGTATTTATGTTCAAAGTTTCAAAAAAAATGTAACCGTAAGCAAGCAACGCTGTGGACTGGTTTTATAACCTAGAATCTATAAAACGGGTAAAAAGGAATAAGAGCTTAACTCAACTTATAAAATTAGTTTTTCCGAAAGTTTTTACGCCACTGCTAAGATTTTTATAGGCTTATATAATTTATATCTTATTTGATCCCTATCATACCTATACCAGGTATGATTGTAACTGACTGCAACCTTCAACTGAATGCGATCATATTTAATAGAATAAAACAGTGTTAAAGCAAAATTAGCTTAAATCGACTTAAGCACTTATTCCTTATTGCCACATAAAAGTTAAATAAATGTTTAATTATGGCACATGCGCACATGCTAAGAAGTTACTGATAGGTTTCTGAACTTAGTTTGAGCACAATTATCAGAACTGCAGGGTATTAGCTATTGTTACCTAATACACTTACATAATATGTATGTACATATATATCTGTGTGTATGTGTGTGAATGTATGTGTACTTAACAACAATTTTCACTTAATCAATAGACAACTTAAATGAAATGTAAACAGGGAACGAAATATTTATACAATAGTCGGGTAAAAAGAAAGCTCTGGAGAATGCAATTTTTATGAAATAAAAAGTTTTTGTAATTAGGCAAACAGTTAACAGTACTGGCAACATAATTAAGGCCCCTATTATGATTCACAACTCAACTAGGTTGAGTTGTCAATGCTACGACCCAACTCAACCATTTTTTTGTATTATGATTCACAACTAATTTTAGTTGTCTTCGAAAAAAAGGTTCTTGTCTATACTCTCTGTTCTTTGAAACCATAGTAGCCATCACAAAATATTTTAAATAGTTTTAGTTTTGGCCTCACTATTTGTTCTTGAGATTTTATATTTTATGGATATGGCAACAATATGGGTTGACAAATGGGATAGATTGGCGCCTAAAAGTACCATTTTAAAAGTAATTAAAAGTAACACAATAGTCGAAATAAAAACGAAAACACAACTGATAAAAAACTGAGACAACTGCTTTGATGAAGTTGTATTCCATAATAAGAATTTGACAACTACGACTCAACTATCAATTTAGTTGTGAATCATAATAGGGGCCTAAGAGTTCTATTTCATAAAACGGAACGTTTCTAAATGTTTAAGATTTACATGACTAGAATACTGGACAAATTTTCGATTTATAAATGAACCGTTCCGTAAACCAGGGATGGCAAATGACATTTCCAAAATTTTACTTGCTTGAGTACAAAATGGTGATTTTAGGCGCCAATTTATCAAACTTGTCAACCAGTATTGTTGCCATATCCTTACAATATAAAATCTCAAGAAAAATAGCAAGGCCAAAAATAAAAATATTTATGTGTACGTAGTAAAAACAAGATTCTTGTTGCTCTCGATTTTTTTATAAAATCTTTAAAAGCAAAACTTTTTAAGATTTTGCACCTAAATTTTTTGTTTTCGCAGCAATTTCCTAAATATTTCCGACATTATTAATAAGATTATAAAATGATATTAGTACGACTTAAATATAATTTAAATTGCTCTACTAAGATTCCAAAAAATATGTCTTCTATTTTTAAGATCTGAAAGTGTACTTATAACTATTTACTTCCTTATTTATATACTTATGTGATGAAATGTTACAGCAACAAAAAAACAAACCAAAACATTTCCATAAAATAAAGACAATAGCAACACAAAAATTTTGTGAGAAACACAAAAGTATTCGCTTTATTGCTTGCTGTATAATTTTATTAATTAAAAGGTGTGTCCTTTTTACAAAACTCCAAACACACAAATACACTTGCATACTCATCCATTCCAGGACTGTTGCTTTTTTGTTGGAGTATTTAAATGTGGGTATATTAGTATTCATACCAGAGTGTTACCCAGCGCAAAAACTTACGAGGAATTCACAGGCCTTTTTAAAGGCCTTCAAAGACCTGAAATAAAATCAAAAACTAATTATTTTTGGCCATTTGCAGTACAGCCTTCTAGAAGGCCTCTACACTTTTGTCTAAAAGATACGATACATATTCGTTCGCCCTTCTTTTGGAAGGATTATTCTATTTTTAGATTTTTCGTTTTAATTGAAGTTTTTGAAGTATTTACAAAAGTCAAGAAATTGGTATTTGTACTTTTCAATTGCCACATGCTTTGAAAAATTATTTCTCAATAAAAAATGATTTAATTGTAAAAATTAAATTGAACGAACTTAAGCCTGAATAATAAATTTCTTTGGATTTTTCGTTTTGTTTAATAAAAAATGTACTTTAGAAATAAAAAACATTCTCGTATTCTTTTTCCGCAAATAATTTTTATGTAAGAATGAAGTTTACGTACAGGAGGCATTATGCATGCTGCTATTATGTCGTTTATGTTGCAGCTGCACTGAAAGAATTTCGCTTCATAAATCCAATGAAACAATTTCGTTAGATTTTTTCACAATTCGGATGAAATATTTCACAATTCTAATGAAATTTCATGAATATTGTGAAAGAATTTCATTGGAATTGCTTCGTTAGCTTTCATAGTTCCATTAGAAAATTTCATTGGATTTCTGACAACAATATTTTATCATTTTATATGTTTGTTGTTATAAATTAAATTTATTTGCTGGTGTTTAAGCATTGTCTATATGCAACATTTCATTGATGCTTTACCAAATCGTCAGTCGACTTCAAACACAATTTTTAACAGTTACAAAGCCTTTATCTTATGTACAGACTTTCAAAAACCATTTGAGAATTCACAAATATGTGAATGATTTTCAATCGAATTAATTTGAAGTCTACTGACGATTTGGTAAAGCATCAATGAAATGCTGCATATAGACAATGCTTAAACACCAGCAAATAAATTTCATTTTAAATAAAATTATGGCAATATGTTAAATAAATTTCATAAATGTTTGTTGTTATTGTACTCTTTCTTATTATAATACACTCATAGACACATTGTCTTGACAGCAGCGTGACCGTTTTGCGACTAAAGTGGCAATTTGCCACTTTTTCAACTGCCTTGCCACTTTTAGTGCCCCTTTTTTAAAATTACCTAAATCTGCCACCTTTTGTAATATTGTGCCCCTTTTTTGCCCCTTTTTATGAAATGGTGCTTCTTGTTTTAATATAAGCTTTTTATGGCACGAAACTGTTTTTATAAAAAAAATCTCAAGACAAAAATTTGTTTTTGAGTCTATCATGTAAAGTCTTATGACTAAAACTATTTTGAAATAGTTTAAGAGCTTAGATCTATAGATATTCATTATTGTATTAAAATTATTAAAAATATCACCCGGATTCACTAACACGAACAAGAACGTCTTGTTAAAAATTTTTATGAAAATCACGCAGCTTTAAATATTTTTAAAATTATTTTCATGCAAATTTTGGTGCCATGTCACAATATCCAGGGACATAATGTCTAAAGACATTATGTCACTGCTAAAAATGGCATAACATCCATGGACATTGTGACACTTTTAATAGTGCCATGGACTTTATGACATTATTATTATGAGCATTATGACACTTTGAAATGTGTCATAATGCCCACACTTTTAAAAATGAAAACAAATTCAAATATATGTACATGTTTTTGACTATTCACTTTTTACTACTGCAATCGGTGACAAGTAATAAAAGATCAATTGACGTTATTGCATTTTAAAAAGCGAAATAAAATCAAGAACAATTTGCCAATAGCGTCAACAATGCTTAAAATATGTCCAATCGACATCGTCGATTCAAAGAAATATTTGGAAATTAATTAAAATTGTTAAGAAATTTTATTTTACTACAAAATATTCTTTGCGTAGCTGGCCTTCGGCCGGGCTTAAGTATTTTTTCTTCTTGGTATATTGAAAAGCGGCCTTCGGCCGGTCTTAACGATTTTCTCCTCTCAGTACACTCAGCGGATACTTTACTAATAAGCTGTTTCCATATGCAAACAAGCGACTTGAATAAACATTTTTTTATGGAAATTGCTAAAAAAAAATGTGAGTGCCTTTCACATAAATTTTATACAAACAAGGCTTGCTTGCATTGTTTGTCTAAGATTTATATAAAAAGCAGTCAGTTTTTTCAACGAAAAAACATCAAAATTGATTCATTTTATTTCAAAAGCATTATACGCCCTAGAAATTCATTAAATATTAGAATTTAGTTCAATTATTCCCTTTTCAAAAAATTTGCCCCTTTTTTTGAAAGAATCCCCTTTTTGGTGCCACTTTTTCCTCAAAATCCCCTTTTTGAGCCACTTTTTAAAAATTTTCTCGAGTTCGATACTGTGAGCGGCCATCAACATTACAAATGTTTCTGATGTGCATTGGCGTCTATCGTACGTATTTGTAGCATAGGAATGTTAATATAATTAAAATAGTCAATAAAAGAGATAAGCTAATTAGGCTACTAGGTAATGTAATAATATCATTAAAACAGTGAAATAATTTCATTAAAATAATGACAGAATATCGTTAAAACAATGACAGGACTTCATTAAAATGATGAAGTAGTTTCATTAAAACGATGAATAATTTCACCAAAATAATGAAATATGTTCATTAGCTTAGCGAAATTACTACAATAGATTAATGAAATTATTTCATATACGTAATGAAATTTTCATTAAAATAATATTAACGAAACTTGTTTCATTAATCCAACAAAGCGTGACGTTGGTTGAGTTTTAATTAAGTTTTTCATTGGATTAATGTCGAAATTCACAGAATTTATGAACAGAATTCTTTCAGTGTCCTACATCCTGTCCAATTCCTTTTTAATACAAAATGCACGACATTTAGCCTCATATGTATAAAAAATTCCATTGAATGAAAAGAAGGAGTTCGAATTTGAAAAGACCTTGCCAGACCAGGCATTCTATCAGGCATGCCACGTATGACCTGCAAGAAAAGAATGCCTTGAATCAGGCCTGCTGAGTAATGGGTCGATAAAGGCCTTGATACGCAATGACATCGACATCGCGTGTAAAAAATATGTGATATGCAATGGGAGTGGAAGTATTAGACCCTGCTAAATAAAGCCTTTTATAAGGCCTCTTTACTCCTTCCATTTACCGATTGGTAATGTTTATCTCTATGTGGGTGAGTATATGTGAAACTTTTAAAATCTTTAACACTGTATAAAGTAGATGTCTTTAAGCTAGACATATTTCGCCGGTCGCACATTGCATGTCCTCCTGGGAGTAAATTTTTACCTATTTAATCTTTTTTATTGTTCCTTTCCATACACATTCCTTGTTGTAATTCTTATAATTTTTGCTATTTATTTGTTTGCTCTAGAAATTAACATTTTTATAATTCCGTTGAAATGCTCGTGTACCTTGTTTATGCTCTTAATATTGTTTGCAAGAGGTTTCAAATTTCAAAGTACACATTTGAAAGGAAAAAAAGTTTGAACAGCAATTTTCTTAAGGCCAGGGCAGGGCGGTGGAGCAAGGAAAGTTGTATGTAGTTCATTTGTAATGTAAGTATGCATGTACTTGTACAGCAAAGTACAATTTGGTACAAAGAAAAAAATCTTGATGGTAGTTTGTTCAAGAATCGTATTACGTGTGTGTTTTAGCCGGCTTACCAATGACTAGTTTTGCTGTGCTAGCTTTTGCTCAAAAGCATTTGAAAATTTTAAATAAAAAATGAAATGGTAAATTAAAAAATGTTAAAAAGGAGAGGAAAACAATAGAAAAAACTAATTAACTTCCACATTTCATCATACAATAATATTTTATTATATTCAACATTTGAAGCTTTTAGTCCAACCCCTGTTCAATGTCACTAAATGTTAAGTGTACTTAGGAAAGACACATGCACACACATTCATAGAAAGATACGAGTACATACATATGTAAATAGAAATATGACTAAGAATACCTTCCCAGTGAACAATTGTTGCTAACATGTTTGACTTTAGAAAAAATCTTAAACTAAAACCAATCTTCCTTAATTAAACATTTAACAGAATAGTCGGCAATATTCTCAACGTTTTTGCTCTGAAATATTATCCGATTAATATCAGACCGGTTTACTTGATTGTGTAATGGAACAGACAAACTGTGACTCTCCTTTTGGCATTCAATGGAAGCTATCGGAACGTTTTAATGACATTGACTAGGCTGATGACATCTGTCTACTGGCACACCGACATAGTGACATACAAGATAAACTTGACCATCTGGCAAAGAACGTGGAAAAAGTATGTCTAAGAATAAAAGTAAAAAACGAAGATCATTCATGTTGAAGTATCCAATATACACCACGTTTACCTTAACGGAGACATAATAGAAGAGGTGGACAGACTCTTTCTGCTACCTTAGAAACTCAGTGACTGCAGATGGTGGGTGAGAAAAAGATATAAATGAACAGATCAACAAAGCACGATCAGCGTATCAATCGCTTTACAAAACATGGCGATCAAACGATACCAGTAAAGCAACAAAGATTCGGATTTTCAACAGTAGTGTTACTAGCGTACTTTTCTACGGTTTTACCACCTGGAGATTATCCGAAGAAAGAGTAAGAAAACTACAAGATTTTTCCAATCAATGTCTGCGCCAAATACTGCGAATCTTCTGGTTTGAAATGGCAAACCTCAACAAAATTGAAAGCGAAATAAAAATTTGGAAATGGAAATGGATTAAGCACACGCTCAGAAGGCCCATGTATGATATATCACGCACAGCAATGTAGTGGCGTCCCCAAGGCCAACGAGGACCCGGTCGAACATGTCTTACATGGATCAGAAATGTAAAAAGAGAATACGAAGGTCATGGAATGACATGGAATCCAGTTAAAGTACTATCTCATAATCGTCTAACACTCCAAAACACTTTTGTTGAAAATTAGGTCGATAATAGTCGGTAACACTTTACCCATTATTATCGACCTAAAATTAGACACGCACTATTTTTGTTAATTTTGGAACAAAACGTTTTTACTAAAAAAAAGCGATTGGCTGCGTGCAGGTTAGAACCGCGACCTTTTGACTGATAGTCTGACGTAGCTACCATTCAGCCATAGCCGTATTATACTTTATGTTAAATTTTTCCCACTTGGACTAAATATGTTTAATTTGAAAGGTTTTTTCTTTAATAAAATAACTACAAAATCTATGTAATTTTAGACAAGGAGAAATTTTTAAAACAAATTTAGTAATGTTTTAGAGTGTAGATGGAGAGGGTTCGTTGGAGTCCTAATTTCAAATTGAAAATTTTCTAAATAAAGGAATTAAAAAAATCAGACCGTACTGCACATTGTGTGATTTTAGTTTTCGTCGTAATTCTCATTTCATCTCTTGACAGTTTGTGCATAAATTTGTATGTTTTTAAACTTTTAAAATATGGGTAAATGTTTTCTAAAGAGCTGCTTCTAAAGAGCTGCTTGGCAAAAGAAGAGTCACAGAAGTCTTACAGATTTTCTTAATTCCATGTGCGAATTTCATGCGACATTTCCCAAAAATTTCTAATTTTAGCTTCGATTTTTCTCTGACATTAATACGACAGAACATAAAAAGTGTCAGAAATATCTAAAAAATATTCTGAAATATTGGAAAATCGTGTCCGAAAATTTTCCGACATTGTTCAGATATATCGAAAACTCCTTTAGAATTTCCATAGAAAATTCTTCAGAAGTCCTAGAGAATTCATTCAGAGATTTCGGTAAAGTTTTTTTAAATTTCTCAAGCGGACTTCACTTTGTTATCAACCGCGCTCATATGCTGTTCGGTAAGTTTTCTGACAGACTTCCGGCATATTGTTGTGCAGACTTTCTGACCGAAATTGTCACAAAATGTTTGCTGGGTTCACACTTACTTACATACATACATACACATCATTGTACTAGAAAATTAACATTCTTTTTTATTTTGCCGCATTCAACAAGAATGACAACATGAATGAAAATGCTGTCATCAAACCATTTAACGGGTTAAAAACGCATTTTTCACGACTCAAAAAGGCGTGAGAGTTACTAACTGTGTTGTGTGTTTATGTGTGTTCTGTGGTGGCTTTGTTAGAAGAGTCTTCTTTTATGTTTTTGTTTGATAATTGTTGCTATTGCTGTGTTAAGTAACCGGTAATAAAATTTAGGGGAAGGTAAACCAAAATGTTTTTTTTTCTATTTTTTATTTGCTTCTTCAAAGTTTTATTTTTCGAGCTCTGCAGGAATTCTCGCTCAAAAAATACGAAATATCTCCCAAACAAAAGTCGCTCAAATATAATGAAATAAAGCCCAAAAAATAAAAAACGAGAAATAGCAAAAATGCTATGAAAAAAAGTAGGGCCGCTTGAGATACCAATACTGATATATCGGCGATACTTTAGATTTTCAGATATATCGGTATAAGCGATATTTTCATTGTCGATACAACGATACTTTTTATTCATAAATGTTAACTGTAGTCAGTTGTTGAAGATCCTTACTTATATTCAAGGCTTATTTTTCTGCTTAATAACAACTGGGAAGTGCTTGCTACAACCAAGGTTGTCAGTTATGGCGATTTCTCGCCAAACGTTGGCATCAAAATTGTTGATTTGGCGACAAGGCGATTTTTCTGGCTATAAATAAATTTGTTGGCGATTTTTATGGCTATTTTTCAACAAAATTGAACTCAGAAATGTTTATAGCTCTGGAAAAATACTTTGTTGAAAGAGTATTTTCGAAAATAACTCTCACCAAAACTTGTCTGGAAGAAAACAAAGTGATTTTGATGTTTCTTAACCGACTTCAAAAAAGAAGCAGGCTATCAATTCGTGTGTATTTTTTTTAATGTTTGCACAGGCATAACTCTGTCATTTGTCAACCGATTTTCAAAATGCTTGTTTTGTTTAAAAGGGTTTGCCTGCAGTTTGGTCTCATAATTTTTTTCGACAATCGGAGGGCGGATATTAGCTCCCCTCATGCATATTTCTGTCATTTGTTAACCGATTTTGAAAGGGTTTGCCTGCAATTTGGTCGCATAATTTTTTTTTTCGAAAATCGGTGGAAAATACTTTAACATGGCGATATCATTGGAGGTAAGTATTTACCACATTTGATTACAAATAAGAAGTTATAAATGTCGATACTTAGAAGGCATTAAATACACAAAACACAATAAAAAAATGAGGGTGCTGTTGGCTGAGTAGTTAACGCGTTTGACTACAAACATTGAGGTCTCGAGCTCAAGACTACTGTCCGGCAAGCCAACAACATCATGCATTTTTCTCATGTGCATTGGTGTGTTATTGTGTTGGTTGCTGTTGGACTGTTAAAGTGATGAAGGCATAGCACTGATCACTTTGGCAGTACCGGCAGCAATTAATACTAACATATCCTAATGCACTTCACAGCACCCTCCTTCGTCAGTATTGTAGCAGAACCGTCGGCGAAGTAAAAGAACTAATAAAATGGCTACACAGCTTAAAAACAACGCGACGCCTCTACTTGACACCAGAGAGGCTTGCAACACTGCTCTACAAAAAAAACGCGCAATAGCAGGGCTGTAAATGAATTAAGCTTTCTATCTCTCTCCCACTTCACCACCTGTTCTCTCTACTCTATCCATTTCCCAAAGAAGTTAACACATTAATTAATTAACTGGTAGGCATTAATTGCATGATTGTGTTACTTCTCTTTAAAGAAAAAATGTCTCTGCTAAGCATTGAACTCATGCCTTTTTCATTTATTGTGTTATTTTATGCCAAGTGTTTTACCCACTAGGCTACTGCACAACTGTTTTGTTACGGGCTTAAAACTTGTTTTCATAAACATGAACACATTTAAAAAAAATCCATTTTGCTTCCCCAGGTGTTCAACTGTTTGTTGTCTGTACAATAAACAGATACACTAGTTCTCTGCCAATAAGAGAATAAATAATTACTAGTAAGTAATTGTTCAACTATTGTAAAGTAACTCAGACGGTATGTAGTTTGTGGTTGAAAAGTATGTTGTTCGGTAATGACAACTCATTACCAAGTTTTTGCTGGGAAGTGCTCAAAATTTTAATTTACAATTATTTATCACTCGCTTACATTCCCAATATTTTCAAAAAATTTTTTAAATTTCTAGTTCTTTGTATAGAGAATATATATTTTGTAACCCCCATACTCCCAAGTGTCAGCATCTACTGTTTAGTAAATTGTGTTTGAAATACACAACAAGTGTGTTTTGATATGCATACTCGCGTATACTCTATCTCTCAACCCTTCAATCCAACTCCTTCTTCCTGGTCGCTTCCTTGCTTGTTTGTTTGCTTTCTTCCCATACTTTCATGTTATCTTTTACCTCCCCCCAAAAACGGCAAAAACTTGATGACTGACTGTGCAAAAATATTTTTAAATACTTGTAAAATGTGTATGGAAAAAAAGTAAATATATATACAAGATTACTCATTGAGTACCGGAAAAAAGTACTTGTTTAAGTTTCCCTTTTGTGCACTTAAGGCCACAAGTTCTCTAAACACAAACAGGTTTTATAGAAATAGAAAATAATGGATACGAATATGGAACTGAAAAGTGTTTGGGTAGGGGGTTGGTTGGTGGCAGATAAAAAAAATAAAGAAACAGCAATGAAATATATTGTCACTTTTTTAATTTGTGACACTTGATATGATATGAGATAGATTTATATACAAGTTTATCTTTAATGACAAAAATGAAAATTGTATCATATATAATGATAATGTTTAGAGGATGTACAAAAGCGAATTGAAAGTATTTAAATGAAGTTCTTTTTTAATTTTATAAAGTGAAAATAAATATTAAATTAGTAACTTTAATAAAGCTGAAATGTTATTAAAAGTTTTTCTGCATAACAAAAACTTGACATGAAGTTAGTATAAGTGATAAATTTTTATGGAAAAAACTTTTTACGGCCTAGTTCAATTTCATAACTTATGCTGATTTCATGCCAAGTTTTTGTTATGCATACGGCTGCTAGATTTTACATACATACATATTTAAATGTAGATATGAAAGGCTTTTTTCCTAACGGTTTTATGTTTGTTAGGACCATATAAAAATCCATAATTTACTATCATAGAAATATGTAGAAAATAATGCCTATTGAAAGAAAGTAGAAGTAAGTTTTAAAGAATGTCTTAATCTTTACTTCTGCAGTATAAATTACTGCATTTGTTTATTCGTTACAGTTAATTTTACTGTGTTTAATTAAAGCTTAGAGGGTGCTGTTGGCTGAGTAGTTAGCGCGTTTCATTACAAACCCTGCCGTCTTGAGTTCGAGACTAGTTTCAGGCAAGCCAACAACATCATGCATTTTTCTCATATGCATTGGTGTGTTATTGTGTTGGTTGTTGTTGGACTGTTAAAGTGATGAAGGCATTGCACTGATCACTTTGGCAGTACCGGCAGCGAGTAATACTAACATATCCTAATGCACTTCACAGCACCCTCCTTCGTCGGTATTGTAGCAAAACCGTCGGCGAAATAAAAGAAGTAATAAAATGGCTACACAGGCTACCAGAGGGGCTTGCAACACTGCTCTACAAAAGAAAAACCCCGCAATAGTAAATGAATTAAGCCACCTGTTTTCTCTACACTATCCCTTTCCCAAAGTAGGTAACACATTATTTAATTAACTGGTAGGCATTAATTGCCTGATTGTGTTACTTCTCTTTAAAAAAAATAAACATTTCATATTTTTATTTATACTTACTTTTTTGTGCATCTTATTTAAAAATTTATTTCAAAGGATCACTTAAAACTAGGGATGTAACGATACGCCGTTTTGCCGATCCGTTACCGATACCGATATTTAAAAATAAATATCGCCGATACCGATTCCGATACCGATACGAATATTGAAATTGAGTTCAATATTCGATCAACATATTTAGATCAACAAAACTCAAGTGCAATTTTTTTATTATACATAATTACATTGTAAGAGAGAATATTTAAAATTGATATTAACCCAGTATAAAAAATTGGAAGTAATTTTTAAGGAGCTACATTTTCTTTGCTTCCAAAAAATCGATATTAAAAATATGCAGATAATTAGTAGAAAAAGCAAGAAAAAATTTTTAATTCCTTTATAATTTTAAAAAGTACTCGCTCGCCATGCTTTTTAAAAAATCGATTTTTTAAAGGACATTTGTCAACTAATATTCTTCTAAATAACTTAATAGCTTAATTATTAAAAGTCTTCTAAGTTTATATTTATACACCTAAATTTACATGAAAATAAAGTTTTGAGTTTAAATTCGCATAAAAAAAATTTTGAAAATGGGTAATTTTTATCCTTTTTCCTTGAGGAAAAATCATTATAGAACACCGAAAAAGAAAATTGTCATAGCATCGCTTCCAATTCGGTGATTGGTGATCGAAAAACAGAACTTCTTGCGATGGCAAGGATATGTAAAACTAATTAGAAATTATCCGAATTTGCAATACTTCCGGATCGCGAATTCTACATTTTCATGACTTCTTTGGAGTGTCTTTTTTTTGCTGGAATAAGATTTAAAAAACAACGACTTGAATTTGAATTCATGGTAAAATTAATAAAAAATAAATATTTTTTTTACAAAATAACAGCATAAAATATTATTAGTTTTTAAAATTGATATTAATAAGATTTAAAAAATAACAAAGTGAATTTAATTCATGGTAAAATTGAACAAAAATAAATTATTTGTTAAAAAAAAACTCTGAAAAAAAATTTTTAAAGTATCGTCGTATCGACAGTAAAATATCGCCGATACCGATGTATCGGAAAATCTGAAGTATCGCCGATATATCGGTATCGGTATTCGTTACATCCCTACTTAAAACTAACTTATAAAAAAAACTATGTTAGTTGATTATGTAATTTTGATATACACACAGAAAAAAAAGGAATGTAAAATCCACATGTCGCAATTTTTATTGCAAATCATATTAAATTTACAAGAAATAATTTGTCGTTTGAGTGTGTTAGTGTTTACTTGCTTTGTTCATTGCTACAATTCACTGTTCTGCTTAGTTGTGTGACTTGTTGTTGTTTATTCTTACATGTGTCGTCTATGTATACGACAAAAAACGAATTACCAGCGAATATTTACTGCTGCTGGTTTAACATTACCATTGTTTCATATTAGTTTTAAACGGAAAATAATTAATCTAACCTTAAATCACCGTTAAAACAATTTTGTTATAAACGTTAAGTTTCATTTTCAATCGATATGACTATAACTTTAATTTCAAATGAGTTTTATGTTAAATAATCATTTAAATCATGTTAAACTAAAATGAAATGCATTTTACATACGAGGGTATTTATTTAGTGTATAAGTAAAGAAAAGTTTGAAGCTGTTGTGGCTGCAGTGGTTAGCGCGTGGACTATCATGCAGGTGGCATGAGTTCAAATCTTGGCTGGGGCAGTCAGCTACAACGAAAAGTTTTCTGATGACTATCACGTAAGTAAAATAATTTATAAAATAGCTACATTAAAGTTATGTTGTTTCAGCTCTATATAACTTTAATTCAACATGATTCTTCATGCTGTTCCAATATCAAATTCACGTTGTTTCAACTTGAAATAACTTTCATTTAACATGATTCTTCGTGTTGTTCCAATATCAAATTCACGTTGTTTCAACTTAAAATAACTTTGATTCAACATGATTATTTGTGTTGTTACAATATCAAATTCACGTTGTTTCAACTCGAAATTACTTTGATTCAATATGATTTTTCGTATTATTTCAGTATCAACTTCATTTTGATTTAACTGTACTGGAATATTAAATCAACATGAAATATAGTTAATTCAAAAGGAAATGTTTTCTTTCAAGATTATTGTAAATCATGTTGATTTAACATGAAACACCTATGAAGCAAAATCACTACCGAAAAATTTTAAGTTAACCTGGTTTTCGACGATTTTACATGGAAATTTTTCTGTGTGTATGAATCCAAACCCTGGGGACTGTTTTGTAACTACCCCCTGTAGAGTACAGTGCGCAATATTTATCTATATAATTATTAGGCAATACGATTTTTTGTTATGCATTTTATGCTGAAATTATACACCCGTTTTTGACAAAGAGTATACCATTTGAAAGATATTTATTGACAGATGCGCACAATCTATATTTTGTTAAAATCGGTAAGGTATTTTGGGAGCTATGAGTGTTTAAATTTGTTACTAATACATGCGTACATAGTACACACGCCATGTATTAGCTTAAATAAGAAATAAATAAACAAAGCATGTATCTGTTTTATAGAATAAAAATACACAATAATTTTCTACAGCTAAATTTGGACAACGTGGTCAATTTTTATATGAAATGGAGTAGTTACAACATGGTCCTATGTAATGCAGTGTCATGGACCACACACAGAAAAATTTTCATGTAAAATCGTCGAAAACTAGGTTAATTTAACATTTTTCGGTAGTGATTTTGCTTCATAGGCGTTTTATTTTAATTCAACGTGATTTACAATAATTTTGACGGAAAATTTATCGTTTTGAATTAACTATATTTCATGTTGATTTAATATTGCAGTACAGTTAAATCAAAATGAAGTTGGTACTAAAATAATACGAAAAATCATGTTGAATTAAAGTTATTTCGAGTTGAAGCAACGTGAATTTGATATTGGAACAACACGAAGAATCATGTTGAATCAAAGATATATCAAGTTTAAACAACGTGAATTTAATATTGAAACAAGACTAAGAATCATATTGAATTATAGTTATATCAAGCTGAAACAACATGACTTTAATGTAGCTATTCAATTAATAATTTTACTTACGTGATAGGCATCAGAAAACCTTGTGTTGTAGCTGGCTGCCCTAGCCAAGATTTGAACTCGTACCACGTGCATGATACTCCAAGAGCTAACTACTGCAGCCACAACAGCTTCAAACTTTACTTTATCTATACACTAAATAAATACTAATCGTATGTAAAATGAATTTCATTTTAGTTCAACATGATTTAAATGATTATTTAACATAAAACTTATTTGAAATTAAAGTTATAGTCATGTTGATTTAAAATGAAATGTAACGTTTATAACAAAGTTATGTTAACAGTGAAAAATTTTAAATCAAAGAGATTTATGGTTAGATTAATAATTTTTCATTTAAAATTAATATGAAACAATGGTAATCTTAAGCCAGCAGCAGTAAATTTTTGCTGTTAATTCGTTTTTTGTCGCCTACATAGCCGACACATGTAAGAATAAACAACAAGTCACACAAATAAGTAGAACACTGTATTGTAGCAATGAAGAAAGCAAATAAACACACTTAAGTGACAAATTATTTCATGTAAATTTAATATGATTTCAAATCACAATTGCGTCATGTTGATTTTACATTAAATTTTTTTCTGTGTGCATGTCATTTGCAAACAATAGCTTCTAGTTAACCGACAAGTGTTTGCCTTTTAACGAGTGCAATCGTTTAAACACGAACACTTGAGTGCTACATCAAATAGTGAGATACATTATTTTTAAGACTAGTCCGATGTAATGCAGACATGGACCATGTCATTTGCAAACAATAGTTTGTAGTTAAGCGACAAGTGCTCGAGTTTTAACAATTTCAAAAAGAACACTTGAGTGTTCCATCAGTGCAAAAGTTGGGTTATAGAGTCCAGCCCTAGGACATCGCAATGTTAAATCGACCATGTTTTATTCATACATTTGGGTTACCTTTGGACCAGTCTTAGTCCTTTATGGAGTATACTTTACATGTGTGTATGGACTAGTCTCGTTATCTGCAGGGCTATCATATTACTCATACGTCTACAATTTGCATTTTTTATGTGTTTTTGGAATTAAAAATTCATAAAAAACTACCCGTTCAATATAACATTCTAGTATGTGCTGGAAATCGATCGATTTCAAATCGCGCGATTTCACAAAACTAATAATATCCAAATTTGTGTTCTGCGAATCGCAAGATACAGTGAAATCGAATTTATCACATACCAGCAGTGCCTCATTTCTGTAACTTGTGAGAAGTCCTCACATCGAGAAAAATTTTATTATTATACGTGTTATCCGATATTTTATAGGACGTTTCATAGAATAATAATTTGATTATTATATGAATCACCCTGCAATGCAAACAAAAGTACAAAAATATTAAATTTTTCAGAGAATGATAACAATTTTTTTCGATGCGAGAAACTCACATTAGTTACAGAAACGAGGCACAGATTAAAATTTTTTAAACTTAAGAACTCTAACAAATAGCAAAGAAATAGAAATTAAAAACTGAAGCTTAGTACAATTTTCATGCAGATAAATAAAATGCTTCTGAAAATTTGGATATTTAAAAAAAAATCTGCTCTCCTGGCCACATTTTTGAGCGGGCGGCTAACAATTAAATCCAGGTTAATTATATTAATAGTATATTTGTAAAGAAATTTGAAAAACTCGATGGGTGTTCTTTTTTTATTTGCTTAAGCGGTTAGTTTATAATTTCTTAAAAAAATTCACTATATTCGTCCAATGCTGGGATATATCGTGCATCCTTTAATCGATTTAAAATTTTAACTGTAGTCATTTTTAAAGTGTATTCTTTTGAAATATGGAAAAAGAAAGTTTTTAGTTCTGAAAAATTTTTCAGAAAAACATCCAACAATTAAGACTCATTTTTGTCAAAGTTTAGCCAATATCATTCTGATTGCAAAGTCTTGATTTTGAATTTTTTCACGGCTAAATGAATTTAGATAACTTAAAAATTTCTTGAGTATATTATCAAAGACTTTGTAAAAATCATAAGATATTTTGTTGAAAATGCTATTACCAGAGATATGTACGACCATAGGATATTACTTTTCGACATCAGGAACAAAGTCGAGGTCAAAAACCAAAATATCTCTGAAAATATTGCAGATATCTTAATGAAATAAAATATAATTTCTTTGTATATTTATAAGCTTTACAACAAGTTTAAACTCATTAAAATTGGAAAATATTTGTATGACCTATAAGGTCAGCATGAGTTTTTATGCCCGCGGTAGTCAATTTTGACACCCTGTAGCTCATCGTGTGTCTCAACATGCTAGTCAAAGTTTGAACATTCTGAAAGCTTTGGTTCTCCTCTATGATTTCTACATAAAACGTGCTGTTATCGGATCGCAAGTTTACAAGATACAGATTTATTACCCTTTTTTGCCGACTGCGCGACGCAAAGAAAGGTATTCGGGGTGTGCCGTAAAACGCACGTTTTGAAATCGCCTAGTTTCCATGAAAAAGTTCAACTCAAAAGTTGACTTATTGCAGCTTTTTAATTGGTTTTAATCTTTCAGATTTTTAAGATGTTTCATACGAACTTAATTTCGAATGCACTAAACCGTCGGATTAACAGAATACGGTTTTTCGTTTTGGTAAATCGCTTGATTTCAAAACGCGCGTTTTACAGCACATCCCCCATTGTATTTATCAGTGTATGTATGTATGTATGTGTGTTCCTTTGCGGTACTATTTAAACCGAGCGCGTAAGCCGATTTTGATGATTCTTACGTCAATCGATTTGTCTTAATCCCGGGAGTGTCATTAAAGATATGACAGGAGTCAAAATTCAATGTGGCGGCCAATAGACGCCATTTTGTGAATACGAAAAAAATAAAAAGTCGGCGAACAATATCAAAATGGGTATCATTCGACAGGTATTTGAAAATCATCTTTAGGTTTCTCTTATGATTTTTAATTTCGAATGACGATTTAGGATCTGTGACGGTTTAAAGTTGTTTTCTTTTATTTTTTATGTCCTGTTTCCAATTGGAACCTACTGACCTACTTCCATAAATAATTTTTGAATTATCATTTTTTTCGTGAGCTCAGAAATAATTTTTACGCACTAAAATAAAACTTTTGCTAAAGTTGTAAATAAGTTCGAATTTTCGAACATAATAAAATTCAAAGATGGGCAGTTTTTTCATAAGAATTAAGATTCTATAAATTTTAGGCCTTAAATTTTTTCATTTTTCCAATGTTGAAAAATTCGAAATTATATTCGAAATGTTACATATACTTCAAGACTTGCTTTTTTAAGATTTTCGTATTCATTGTGAAGTTACAACGTTTTTTGCGCAATTTTGAAATGATGTTAGAGCTTTCGATCATATCAGCATTTGGAAATTTTTAATTTTTGCTAAAAAAAATAAATACATATATTACAAAATTATTGCATTAAAATTTTAAATTAATATACATACATACATACGTACATACTTAGGTATACAGTATCAAAATTCGAAGTTATGTTCAAAACTGCATATTTTTAATGCTAGCTGCTTTTTGAAAATACTTCAATTTCAAAATTGCACTGTTTTCGTACACAAACTAAAGTTTTAAAATCCACAATGCAAAATCAATTTCGAAGTATGTATTTCTAAACAGCACTCTTCCGCTACCACTAATACATAATTACAAAATGAACACATACAATACACATATTACAGGAAATACATACAGTGTTACTATTAAGAACAAAATAATACAAAAAATAAACTCCTTTTTTGAAGTGGTTTAAAATGTTTTATTAAAATTTAAATTTTTCTGTTACAAAATCACTGCCATGAACATTGTTTTTCTCCCTCTCTCTCTCTCTCTCTCTCTCTCTCTCTCTCTATTAATTAAAACCGGCGACAAATAAGTTAAAGCCATAAACACGAATACAGAGATGAGAAACTAGTATGTAAGTATGAATTGAAATTAAATAAAAACATCCCTCTGGATATTTGTATATGATCCTTTTATTTTTTTTAATGATTTCATTTTCATAAACGAAGAAACTACGGCAATGATTTATGTAATTAATAATTAAACACTGTATGTATGTATGAATGTACATATGTATGTATGTATGTATATGCTAAAATGTGTATATGTGTATATTTGTCTGTTTTTTAGTGGGGCTTTGAGTATAAGCTTTAGTAAGTTAGCTTGTAGGTCTGTCCATCCCAGCAACAACATTAAGGATAATGTACATTCGTTAAAAGCAACAGCAACGATTGCATACAAATAAAAACTACAAAGATGTTTTCAGGTTGTATGCAATTTATTTTTAAAATCAGTATGGTCAAGTAAAAGTATTGCATAAAAACGCGAAATTAAAAAAAAAACTTCAAGAAAAATGTTCAATTAAATATGTATGTAATTTAAATATCAGTAGAATGTATCTAATAATTGTTGCAAAAAACCCAACCACGAAATTACATATATCGTAGCACTGCCCACTTTTTTAAACGTAATGTTGTATTTATAATAATCTAAGGCTAAGTAATTTAGAAAGTAAAAGTAGTTGAAAAAGAATATATACATTTGGCGGGAATGGCAATGGCTAATTCTGTAATTATAATATTTATATCCTTTTCAATAAAAATATATATTTTTTTAAATCAGCTAATAATGAGAAACCGAACAAGATATAAATTTAAAAAAATCAAAAAAACCCGACTGCGTGAAAAAATTAAAGAAAACAACTTTAAACCGTCACAGATCCTAAATGGTCATTCGAAATTAAAAATGATAAGAGAAACCTAAAGATGATTTTTAAATACCTATCGATTGATACCCATTTTGACATAATTCGCCAACTTTTTGTTTTTTCGTATAAACAAAATGGCGTCTGTTGGCCGCCATATTGACTTTTGACTACTGTCATATCTTTAGTGACACTCCCCGTATTGTCGATTGACGTAAGAATCGTCAAAATCGGTCTACGCGTTCCGTTTATATAGTACCGCAATGAACACACATACATACATACATACATACACACATAGATACATACATAGGCTGATAAACACAATACCCTTCTTTGCGTCGCGCAGTCGGGTAAAAATAGACTGCTTGTCAGCAGACATGACATCAAGTACAAGTAGAAAAAATTAAACAACGGGACCAAGCTGGAAGTACCCACTTGCATATGAAAAAATATAAAAATTTTCCAAGTCAATGTATAAATGGCGCAGTTATCGGTGAACAAAAATAAACAACACAAACGAATTGGTAATCTTCTCCTTTATTGAAATCGATTAATAATTCTTGCAAAAAAAAAACGACTACAAAATAGGCGTGGCACCGCCCCCATATTTTATCATCATGTACTTTTACGAGAACTTGCTGTGTGTGCGAAGTTTCATAAGAATCGGATAAGTAGAAGTAGCTTAAATCAATATTTACTTTTCATGGGCGTGGCACTGCCCACTTTTTAACTGCAATGGTGTATAGTAAAGATAACTAAATATTTATGCAAAGTTTCATGAGAATCAGCTAAGTAGAAGTAGTTAAAATGCTAATTTACTTTTCATGGGCGTGGCACTGCCCACTTTTTTTATCCTGATATAGTATTTAAACAGAAGCTAATGTGGGTGTAAAGTTTCATAAGAATCAGTTGAGAAGAAGTAGCTAAAAATGAAAGTGTATCTACTTTGTGTTGGCGTGACCCGCCCACTTTTCAACGGGACCAATCTGGAAGTACATCCTTTTGAATAGAGAAAAAATCCGAAATCGGTTCATAAATGGCGGAGTTTTGAGGGAACATACATAAAAAAAATAAAAATAATAATACATGACGAATTGATAACCTTTCTCCTTTTTTTGAAGTCGGTTAAAAAAGAAAAAAATCACGCAATAAAACAACAACAAAAAAGCGGTAGGTATTTCCTTCAAAACTTCAACATTAATCAAAATGCAACTGGAAAAAACACCACATTAGCATATTTTCTCGTAAACTACCCCTTTCCCCCCTAACTTCCGTTTTATGAAATACACAAAAAATTCAAAAGGGAAATCAAAATTTCATCAATTAAATGAACTTCTTTCAACAACAAAAACTGTATTTATGCAAGGCATGATGCATTTAGTGTGCGTGTGAGAGAGAGTATATGTGTGTATGTTTGTTGTTTTTTTCCTACTGCTTTTGCAAAAACAAAACGGTTTTCTTTTGCTGTTTGCTTTATTAACATCGTTGTTATTGTTGTTATTGTTCAATTACCGTTTCAATTTTTATATTCAACTCAATACCCTTGTAAAGCATTCATACTTGCTGGACTGCGATGTTGGCATTTTCTCATAATAAGAGCTGACGCTGTCGTCGTTGCAGCTTCTGCTGCTGTGATTTATTACAATGATGTTGCATATTTTAGCAACATAAATATGGATGTATGTATGTATGTGGTGTATTTTTGTGGTGTTGTGTAGATAATTTTATATGCATGTGTTCGAATTTTGCGGTGCCATTGCAAATGATGAATGGTTTATTATTTGATTTTAAATCGGACATTTATTTCACTGTTTTCAACGAATGTTGACAGTACATATTTGTTCAATTCACAAGCTCGTATTAACGTCGTATGTGTTGTGTAATCGTCTAATTATACAATATTGTATTTTTGTTGTTGGTAATTTTCATACAAAAGTGTGTTATAATTATACGATTGAATTTTATATGTTCTTCAAATAGTTGTATTGAGGCCAGGTCTGGGAATATTCTATTTGTTAGATTAATTTGTAAAAATATTATATATATATATATGATAAGTAACACCAGAAAATACATTCTTCTTAATGATAAATATATAATTGATTCATTTCAATTTAATTTTCAAACTATTTTAATCAAAATTGCTTGTCGCGAAAAAAGTTATTCTATTTCGCGTCAAATTAAAATTCCCATGCCTGGTCTCATTTCATGGTATCAAATCAAGGTTAATTAATACCAGGTGGCCTCGAGGGATCAGGTGACTACGAATTGTTTACCATATTTGAACTGCAAACTGTGTTAATGTATCGGCTTTTTTGATAGTCCAAATATAAATTCTGCACGCCGAATATATATTTGGAATGTCAAAAAGCTGATATATTAACACTGTTGATAGTTCAAATATAGAAAGATTTTCTTAGTCACCTGATATCTCGAGGCCACCTGGTATTAATTCGCCTTGCCTTGGTATTAATAAAATTGACATTTAAGATACGACAAAATAACGATACAACAAATTTGTCTGTTCACAAGCACATAAACAAGTGTCGTCTTTTTTTTAAACGATAAGACATACGACTGAGCTTGTGAATTGAGCAATTATCTTTGTTTCTATATATAATAGAATGATTTTTTATAGTTTAATATGTACCAGGATTTATAATATCAGAGATGTTAAATAGAAATCAAAATCTTAGGGCATAAATGCCAAAAGTTTGAAGAGCATTATTAAATTCGATAATATCGGTAAAAAAAAACTTCAAAATTAATTACACATGAGTAATATTGTAAATAAGGGCCAATGCACAAGGAGAAACAAAAATTATGAAAAAAATGCTAAAAATGGAAAAAAAATTTTTCGCAAGCACTACGAAAATCTGGATAAAAATTACAAACATACAGAAAACTTTATTTAAACGTGAATCTCAATAGATACATATTTATAACATTACTAATTTTTATGATTTTTGCATACATTTTTTTAATACACAATAATAACACTTCTTTCTTGGAAATTTTTAAATTCTTTTTGAACTTTCGAATATAATACAACTTTGAAATTTGCCATTTTTTGCTTAAAAATATAAATGTTATAAAATTAAGCCTTTTAAATTTATATTTTTCTTATGTTCGAAAATTCGAAGTTATATTCAAAACTTCATAGACACTTCAAGAACTAATATTTTAGTATTTTCGCATGTTTTTTAAAGCAATGATAGTTTTTGTGAGCTTTTGAAATACATCTCGAACTTTCGAACATGATAAATTTTGGAAAATTTTACACATTTTTGCTCAAAAAGTACCCTAGTAGCAAGTTCAAGCCTTAAAGCTTTAATTATAATCATGTTCGAAAACTTGAAACTATGTTCAAAGTCTTACACACACTTCCGGAATCAATATTTTAGTAATTTTTCCTTGTGTGTTAAAGAAACGAAAAGTTTTTTACATACATGTATTCGGAAATTCAAAGCTATGTTCAAAGCTTCATACATACTTCAAAAACTAATATTTTAATATTTTCGCGTGTCTTTTAAAGAAGTGATACATTTTGCTAATTTTTGATATAAAGTTCGAACTTTCGAACAGTCTAAGGCTGGAAAATTCGGCACTTTTTGTATCAAAATGTTGGTTTTATAAAATTTAGGCATTAAAATCTAAAATTTTACTTATCTTTGAAAATTCGAAGTTATGTTCGAAACTTCACACACACTTTAGAACTAATATTTCAGTATATTCGCATAAGTTCGAGTACTCCCATATCACATATTCGCATATCATATAAGTTCGAACATAATAAAACTTGACATTTTTCCATATTTAGCTTAAAAAGTATGATATTGGCCAATGTAGGTTTAAAAAAACTTTAATTTTACTCATGTTCGAAAATTCGAAATTAATGATTTTGTATCTATACTTGAAATTTTTAAATTTTTATCCATTTAAACTTTAAATTTTTACATTTTAATTGAAAAAAAAATTAAAATTTGTTGTAATTGATTCAGTTACGGAATTACTTGAAACCAATTTCAATTCTTTCGTACCAGATTTTATTTACATTTATTGAGGAATAATTTTTTCTGAATACAACTTCTGTGATAGGTTCAAAGGTAATAATTTCTTAAAGCAAATTATCAGGTTTTTCTTAAATAAATCATGTTTTTTGGGTTTTCTGCGTTTAATAAATCTTGGATTCAAAGACAAGATTACTAGATTTTTTAACTTTGAAATTAGTACAATAGAACTCTTTTTCTACTTTGTACATCCCCGCTTCAAATGATTGCTAACATTTATGCGAATGATTTGGTTCGTATAATACGAGCTCATATATCTCAATGTTCGTTGTTAAATGCACTGAAAACAACAGCAGCAGCAGCAACAAAAACTACATTCTGCAACCCTCTTTTGTTAAAATCCTTTTTAAAACGGTTTCATTGTTGTTTAAGTTTTTTTTTATTTTATCCTATTCTGTTCGCTTTAGAGTAGTGTACTTTATAAACCACCCCATATTTCTGCACTATGGAATATAATGCCAAACACTATTTTTAAAAGAGGGATTACATGGTCTTTATCCCAAGAAGGATTCATATTTTAATATGAACTTTATACAAAAGGCCACACAAAATATTTGCTAGTGGCTACAAATGCAAAAAAAAAAACAAAAATCTCTTACATATATTTCTTAATCTTAAATTTCATTTACTGACATGAACCCATAGTGTTACATTATTATAAGGGTATAGATAAAAATCTTTTAGAGCAAACAAAGAACGAAAAAATAAAATTAAAACGAATTCAAATCAAGAGAGCGTTTTTAAGCTGAAATCCCAACCAACTGGCAGAAATTCAAAATTCTGTGTATACGAAATTGATAACGACGATAGAGTATTCTATAGCATAGTTGATGATGATGTTGTTCAGCAGGACTTTAAGGATATTCCTAAAGTTTTTTTGTTTGTAGTAGTGTTGCAATGTTAAATATGAACATACTTTATACATATTTTCCAAAAATGAAATCTGTAGCATATATTCCGTAATGTGTTACAGGATGATAATGATGATGACGATGCTGCAGCAGCAGTAGCAGCTTATAACAAGAGGGAGTGGCAAATAAATAGATGTTTTTCTCTGCTAAAGCAGTAAATTATAACATTATTAAACAGGAAATTTAAAATCATTAAATGGTAGCAAAATTAATAGATTAATTTCGTTGGTAGAATATAAATTGGAGTGTTATTTGGGATGGTGGGAGCCAAAAATTACTAAAAATAGAATTTCTAACAAAACTTAAGTGATATATGGAAAAGTTAAATTAAACCTTAAATAAGAAAATATTTATATAGGATAAAATTTGGAATGAAAAGATTGCTTAAATAGTAGTATTTCTATGGGGAACGTAGTGGAATTGAAATATTTCTGTAAACATAATAACGTTACAATGAAGGCTAGAAAAGGAAATTACTTCATTTCAAATAAAATGTTCTTAAAATTTGTTTTGAAAGGAACAGAATGGAACTAAACTAAAGAAAGTTAAAGCATTAAATAATAGTTTTACAGTTTTTAAAACAAACTTAGTTTTCAATGTAAAATATATAAAATAAAATCCATTTATGAATATGTTGTAGCTTAAAAAAGAAACTTTGTAAAATTTTTAATCTTATACTTTTATTTATAAATAGGCCACACAAGTTTTTGTCGTACACTTTTAAGTATCTTATTGTCCACCAATATTGATGAAACTTATATGGTTTGAAAGGTATTTTTCTCTAGATGTGCTCAATATAGTTTTTTGTCTCTAAATCCCGATTGGAGAACCGGTTATTGATCAAGTGTTTGAATTTCGAATACCGGGCTGGATCCTAGTAATTTTAAAATCTTCAAAAGAGTTCAAGAACAAATTTATTACAACAAAATAAAAATAATAATTAATGAAAGTTGAAAATATCTTTAAATTTAAAACAGCGCTGCTCTTTAAACTAGTGCTAGTTTCAAAAAAAAAAATCGAAATGAAACAAAATTTTCAACAAAAAAAACCTAGAAATAAATTAAGTTTTTATGAAGGAACGAAATGGAATGGAATCATATCTTAAATGGTTTTTGAACCAATGTTTAATAACTAAAATTCTTCATAAAATAACAAAGAAACTACTTACATTGATACCAAGAAACGCTAGAGATTCGATTCAAATCAAATTTCTTAGTTGAATGGACTATTAAAACCTCAAATTTTTAGAAAAGAACGTAATGGAATCGTATCAATTCTTGGATTTTTATCTTAAATGTGTAATAACTAAAATATTTTATAAAGTTGCAAATAAACTACTGAATTTATTTTCATAAGAACGTAATGAAATCGATTCAAATCAATTTTTCAAATATATCCACGGAGTTGTAATATTGCAGTTATTTAACTAGAATTTATAAAACACAAGAGTCTTCCTTAATTTCCATTAAGGAACGAAAATTTTTTCTCAAAAATTATAATAATTTAAATATTTTATAAAATAAAAAAATATATACTTAATTTTTTTGGAAAGGAACGCATTGGACTTGTATCAAATCATTTTTAACAAATTTACAAAATGTTTTACAGCGTAAATTTATTTCAACTTCATTCATATTCGAAATATATACTAACAAAAAATAATACTTAGGGAACGAAATGAAAATGAAATTTTTCAATATATAAACTTTAATGAAAATTGGAAAACTAGTTTCAATCAACATGACGACATTCTAGTTCAGCTTAAAATCTTTGCAAAATTATTTAAGATAAACTTATGGAACTGAAACATATATCTACTTTATATATTAAGGAATGTCAAACACGAAAAAGTAACTCAAAACCATTTTTGCAAAGGAAATTTTTCTTCAATTTCATTTACTTTCGAAACACCAACAACAAAAATACACAAAACGTAGGGAACGAAATGGAATTAAGTTTTCCGCGCATAATTTTTAACGAAAATATAAATTATATATTTGGAATAAAATAAAATATGAATTAAAATTTACTTGAAATTTAACCAAATTATGTGGGAAAAGTGTATGGAATTGAAACTAGGGATGTAACGAATACCGATACCGATACCGATATATCGGCGATACTTCAGATTTTCCGATACATCGGTATCGGCGATATTTTACTGCCGATACGACGATACTTTTAAAAAATTTTTCAGAGTTTTTTTTTTAACAAATAATTTATTTTTGTTCGATTTTACCATGAATTAAATACACTTCGTTATTTTTTAAATCTTATTAATATCAATTTTAAAAATTAATAATATTTTATGCTGTTATTTTGTAAACAAATTATTTATTTTTTGTTAATTTTACCATGAATTCAAATTCAAGTCGTTGTTTTTTAAATCTTATTCCAGCAAAAAAACACACTCCAAAGAAGTCATGAAAATGTAGAATTCGCGATCCGGATGTATTGCAAATTCGGATAATTTCTAATTAGTTTTACATATCCTTGCCATCGCAAGAAGTTCTGTTTTTCGATTACCAATCATCGAATTGGAAGCGATGCTATGACAATTTTCTTTTTCGGTGTTCTATAATGATTTTTCCTCAAGGAAAAAGGATAAAAATTACCCATTTTCACAATTTTTTTATGCGAATTTGAACTCAAAACTTTATTTTCATGTAAATTTAGGTGTATAAATATAAACTTAGAAGACTTTTAATAATTAAGCTATTAAGTTGTTTAGAAGAATATTAGTTGACAAATGTCCTTTAAAAAATCGATTTTTTAAAAAGCATGGCGAGTATTTTTTAAAATTATAAGGAAATTAAAAATTTTTTTCTTGCTTTTCTACTAATTATCTGCATATTTTTAATATAGATTTTTGGAAGCAAAGAAAATGTATAATTACTTCCAATTTTTTTACTGGGTTAATATCAATTTTAAATATTCTCTCTTACAATGTAATTTTGTATAATAAAAGAATTGCACTTGAGTTTTGTTGATCTAAACTTGAACTCAATTTTGTATAATAAAAAAATTGCAATTGAGTTTTGTTGATCTAAATATGTTGATCGAATATTGAACTCAATTTCAATATTCGTATCGGTATCGGAATCGGTATCGGCGATATTTATTTTTAAATATCGGTATCGGTATCGGATCGGCAAAACGCCGTATCGTTACATCCCTAATTGAAACACAAAATAGAAGCTTTAGGAAAAGCCAAACATAAAAACCCAAACTAATTCAAAATCTATTTTTATAGTAGAGATGTTTTCATCTACATTCGTTTGCAAAATAACAAAACATAAATAAAATTAATGGAACAAAAAGGAATTGAACATGATGTATGGTAAAACTTTTACTAAAATAAAATAAATTGACTTTAAATTAAAAAACAAATCCCCATGAAATATAAAAATGTAGCTAAATAGTTTAAGAAAGTTTTTGGAATTGAAACACTTACTTTAATATTTAAGAAATGGTTAGACATTGATAAAAGCAGTCAAAATGCAAAACCTATGTATACTGTAAAACATTTGTTCAACTTCATTTGCTTTCGCAATACACACATATGTACAAAATATTAGGGAACGAAACGGAATAAAAGCTTTTTCTTATACAAAATTTACTGGAAATACAAAGTTTAGCTTAAAACAATATAAAATGTAAAATGTACACAAAATTTTAAAAGTTAAAAATATATGTTGGGGAAACCTAATGGAATTGAAACACATACTATAAAAATTACGCAATGATAATCAGAAAATAGTTCAAGCCATAATATAAAATGGGTTATTGCCCAATTCAATTCGGTTTGGAAAAAAAGAGAATAAATGGAGGGAACGAAATGGAATTTAAATTTTTCATTGTGTAAAAATGTGAAACTTTTTTTTCAATCTAATGAAATTTAAATTATACTTGAAAATTTCACAAAACTAGCTCAGGAAACTTTGTGGAATTGAAACACGTGCCTTAAAATTTGTGAAATCGTAAACATAAGAAAGGGAAATTGACTTAAAAGCATTTGATACACCGGAAAACTAATTCTATTTCTACAAAGCCACATAATGGACTCGAAACATTTCTTCGATTTCTTACACTTTAAGAAGTCAACTTTAAAAAATTTTAAATCCTTTTGAGAGTAGCTTGCAATAAAAATTTTAAATAGTAAAGAAATTAGAAACAACCAAAAGTGCCGAAAATAAAACGAAATATTTCACGATCTAAAACTGAAATTTCTAATCACTTTTTTCTAAGATTTGTTCAAATTAATTTTAAAAGTAAAAACTTGTTGAAAAGTTTTTCTATTCTTTTTCGGCCATTTCGGGGTGTTGTTTTGTATGATGATACATATTTTTTCGTATTCTTTATCCCCTGTGTATCCTTTTGTAAGCATTTCTAGATTTAGGGACGTTAGATGTTACAAAAGGGGGTAGTTCTTTTAAATGCTACTGCTGCTGTAGTTATTGTTGTTGCTGTATTTGGCATTTAATTTTAATATAGAACTTTACTTAAGTTTCCTTTAATGTAGTTTCCTTTTGTGTTCTTTTTTTTTTCTTATGGCAAAAATGATTGATTTCTTCGAACAAATCAATAAAATTTGAGCTTCCTCTTTTTTTTAATAAGATTCATTATGATGAGCATAATTTATGTTTCAAATCAATTAGAAATTCAAGAGTCTGTATAACACTTTTGAAATTTTTTTTATCATTTTTCTTTTGCATAGAGTAAAGTATCCATCTCTTTTTATCCTTTTAAAAAGCATCCTTTTTGGGCAGATTTGTTTTTTTATTAAAGCAAAAAAACTAGTCCTATTGAAGAAAACTGTATTATAAAAGTATCCTTTTTGCCACCAACAAAAAAAAGAAGCAGAAAGAGTACGTGTGTGTATGAACAAATGGATGAGTGTGTATGTATGTGTGCTTAACGTAAACGCATTACAATACTAAATGCTGCTTGCTCCTGCTGCTGTCCATGCTTTTCTTGTGATATATTTTCCTGCTTCTGTCCTAAAAGCTTTTTTCCCTATACTATTGAAAAACTGTCCATGTATGTGTGTGTGTGAAGCATACATGTGCGTGTGCTTGTATGTGTGCAAGAGTGTGTATACAACGAGCGACCGAGAGCTTGTATTAAGCATGGAAAATTGATTTTTCCTGCTTAGTGCCATATACCGGAAATTTTTCAATAATCTCCTGACAAATATTCAAGAGTCTTTAGAAAATCTCAACATTTTCCTTGATTTTCCTTACAAAAAAAAATACATAAATCCTTTGAATGTTTGAAATCTTGCTGAATTTTATGAAAAACAATATTAATGCCCCGTTTCAGCAGTAAAATATTGAAAAAACATACTGCTGTGACAGGACAATATCATTGGCATTCATTTCCTTTTCTTTTTTTTTAATCCAAATTTTAAACTTTTCTGACGAGTTAACTTTTTAAATATTTTTCCAAAAACTTTTTTCTCAGAAAACTTTTACACCATTTAAAGGCCAAGCCCGTTTAATATCTCTCCATTTGTAGTATCCATTTTTGCTAAATATTTAACATATTTATTTTGTATAATTTTCAAATCTTTTAAAAGAAAATTTTAAATATCTCTAAGAACAGAAAAAAACCAAAAAGTTTTTTTTAGCTTTAGCTTAAGAGAAATTGCACGTACGAAATCCAAATGGTAACTGAATGGCAGAACATTAAAACTGTGTCGTGTGAGGGTAGATTCCATAAACGATTGCCAACGTTACCAACATTACAGACATCCCAACTAATGAGCAAAGTAGTAGATGGTGGAAAGAAAAACAGCAAAAAATCACACAAAACCACCAACCATCTATCCAAGAATCGTATAGAATTCTCTCTCAGTAACAACAAAAAACACTCTCGGCTAACTAAATTAAGGAATGACTAATTCCAGTTGCAAAAAAAGTGGTAGGAGATTAAAATCAAACGGCGCATAATCCAACAAGAGAGAGAAAATTGGAAAAATAAACTTTTCCTTCTCGTAATAATTTTAACTATTTTTTCTTAATTTCCCTTAAATTGTTTATATTGTACAACAATATTTTAAATTCTTTAAATTTCCAAAAAGAAAAACCTTTAAAATTGCAAAACTATCAAAAATACCTTTCAGTGTATTTGTTAGCTTTGCAAAGCATCCATCCATCCCCTTTTGGTATACCTACACATTTTATCATTAAAAACTCTCAATTTTAATTAATAACCCAATATTACAAATAAGAGCAGATTTACATTAAGGGTGATGTCGCTTGCGACAAAGTCTTGCGACTCGTGCTTGAGGGTGGTAGGAGTATAGAAGCTGACGGGGTAGTCAAAGACGCACGAAATGAAAATTGAGGAGACAATTTTGACACTTCTCTTTTACATCTTTCTCGTTTTCGTATTCTTGTTATGTAATATATGAACGGTGTTGCCAGCCAGTTCGGCTTATTTTTTTATGGAAATGGAAAATTGGCTAATGGCAATACTGCATAAAATAAAACAACGATTGTATCTGTAGGTGGGAGATAAGCTACACCAACTCACATTTTTTTCAAAATATGTTTTTGGAACGAAGTTCCCTATGACACGTTGTTGGAAAAAAATTTTTATGAAAATATATGTGTAACGAATACTGGTAAGAAATACGTGCAACGAAGATTAAATACCTTGAAAACTTAGTGCTGCCTCTTTGGCATTTTCGTGGCTTTCGGTGTTGCCATTATTTTCTAGGAAAATTCTGGGACTTTTAGGGGATGTGTGTCCTAGTTTTTGGGAATCTGGGGAACTTCTGGAACTTTGGGGAGTTTGTCCCAGTTTTTGGGAATCCGGAAAACTTCTGGAATTTTGGGGAGATTTTTGCCTACGTTTTTGGGAATCCTTGAACCAGGTTTGTGTCTTGAGTAATGGTTGGAGCTCTTGCTATATAAAGGTGGCTCAGCTAAATTCTTGAGAAGTATCGCTTAGGTATCCTCCAGGCGATAGTTGTTTTTTGTCGACAAATTATCTTCTTTTTCCATCTAGAGTTTGAAATTACTATCTTCGTTTACTTGATGTCATCAAGACAGGTGGAATTTTTGTTTTTAAATTATGTATAACTTTTATTTTTGGTGGGTCGTGACGCCGAGTCCGGTGACTAAATGATAAAGATGAGGCGAACATAGCGACCTAACGTGGCCGGCCGAATGGGGCCGTCCGAAGGTGGGCGACAGAAGGTGGCCCGCTAATGGCATAAGGCCGAAAATGGCAGGCTGATAAGTCTGTATCTTTGAAACTTGCGATCCGACTACAAAACGATGTATCTAAAAATGATAGATAAAATGCTTTAAGAATATCGAAATTTGAGCTACCCTGATGAAATACACGTGGAGCTACAGGGTGAGAATTTTTCTAAGACATTCTAAATTAATTACTTAAGAGAAAAACGCTCATCGAGTTTTTCAAATTTCTCTACAAATTATAGTTGATATATTTCATATAATTAATATGGCTTTAAATTGTTACCCGCCCGCTTTAAAATGTGGCCAGAATAGCAGATTTTCTAAAAATAGTCCAGTTTTCAGAAGCATATCCTCTAAAAGTTTTAAAATGTGACTTGGTGTAGTTTGGAGACATATTATTAAAAACCAAATACTGTGCGAAGTGTAAGCGAATTATATCTGTTTGGTGATAAATTTAACAACTTCTTCAATACATAATTTCTTCTTAACATAATTTCAAAAAATTCGCATTTTGAGTGACTAAAAACGAGCTAAATCTATCCCGAAAAGCGCCAAGTTGGCATCCCTGGTCATCCGCAATGTAAATGAGCTCTAATAACTCTCTATTATCAGTTCTATATCTAATTCTCTTCCCTACACTGACACTCTCACCAATAATTTGATTCATTTTTCCATTGATTTTTTTCACAAATTTGCTTATTACAAAATTTTCTTAAAATCTTTTGAAAAGGGTGAGCATATTTCAATATGCTTCTACTCTCTCCCGAGCGTAAAATCTCTCTATTTCCTTTACTTCCATTTTGTCAATGAACTAGTGAGATATTATAATTCAATTGGAATAGATTTTTTTTATGTGTGTGTTAATTTTTGCGCTACCCCTGTAAATCTTTATTCCAAGAGAATAATTTCCATTATTTTACCATATTCTTGGCAGCTTTGTATGTATTTGAGAGTGTGTGTGTGAATGCAGGAGTAATGCTCCTCAATAATAAATTAAGCACAAGTAAAAAGGAAAAGGAAACATAATGTAATTATAATTTATTTTATCAAGCATATATTTTCAATTACTCACCCTGTATTAGTTCGGTTAACTTTTTTTTTTATTTTTTCTTTGCTTTATTGTCAAAAGGTCTGTGATTTAACCCACTTTTTCTATATTGTATTGTATTGTACACATGCGAAATTGCTTTTGTTTTCTCAATGTGCCTGGAATTGAAACTTCCGAGAAGTAGGCAATCGAATTTACAAAAAAAAATATGTGTTAATAAGCGAAAAGCGCCAGGAAATTAGAAAATTATGTTTCTTATGTTAAATTGAATAAATAAATGAAATTTAAAATTTTAGTATCTAGTGCAACCGAAAAATATACACACAAAAATAACACTACGCAGCAAGAAAATTGCCAGGAAGTTCCACCACATATATTTTTTATGTGTTATGGTCCCCTAACTACAAAAACAGTTGATTTTTCCAATTCAATGGATATTTTTTTTTAAGTTGGGATTTTTTGAGACGCTTCTACACCGATTTTATTATAACTTGGAAATGATTTGTCCAATTTTATTACAAAAAACACTAAACAACTTGAAATAAAATTACCTTTAAGACGCACAAATATTTTTTTATGTATACTCAGCGGTTTCGGGATTATTCAGATCGCAATAATGAAAAATATTTTTTAGGAAAAATTAGAAAACTTGTTTTTTTTTAATTTATAAAAAATTTAAAATGACAAAAACTTAACATCGCAGCAAAAGCTTCGTAATGAGTTGTCATTACCAAACAACATACTTTCCGACCACAAACCACATGCCGTCTGAATTACTTTACAGTAGTTGAATAATTACTTACTAGTAATTAAACAAGCCATCTATTCTCTTATTGGTAGAGTACTAGTGTATCTGCTTATCATACAGAGGATAAACAGTTCAATCCTTGGGGAAGCAAAATTATTATTTTTTTAATAATATATTTTTTAATTGTGTCAACGTTTGTGAAAACAAGTTTTAAGCCCGTAATAAAATAGTTGTGCAGTAGCCTAGTGAGTAAAACACTTGGCATAAAATAACACAATAACTGAAAAGGGCACAAGTTCAATGCTTAGCAGAGACATTTGATTTTTATTGTGTTTTGTGTATTCAATGCCTTCTAAATATTGAAATTTATAACTTGTTATTTGTAATCATATGTGGAAAGTAGCTGCCTCCAATGACATCGACATGTTAAAGTAATTGGTTAAAATGCCAAAGTAGAAGTAGTGAAGGGTATATTTTTTAGGATTTTAACTCACTACTTTGCCATTAAAAATTTTCCTGGGCAGTTAATAATAATAGTAAGTTTTTGCCATTTTCGATATGAATTTTTAAAAAATAAAAATTTTCCGATTTTCAGTAATTGAAAATTTGAATATTAATAACTGAATATACAATTTTCAACAACGAATTTGATTGAATTTGTAGTGTTCGTAATTAAAATCGTATTTTAGTTTTTTCTGCGCCATTATCCAGTGCGCCCTGTGGCTGAGTGGTAGCGATGCTAGCCTATCAGTCAGAGATCGTGGGTTCGATTACTGCCATAGACCCTGGGTGTTTCCCCCCGACAAGCTAATCGCTTCGCGGATTGTGTTTGTTTATAAAAAAAAAAGAAAAACAAGAAATGTACGCAGAAAAAACTAAAATATGATTTTAATTACCAAAACTGCAGATTTTGTTGTTGAAATTCAACTTACGACGAAAGTTGTATATTCATTCAATCACCGAAATTCAAATTTTTAATTACCAAAAAAAAAATTATATTTGCTAAATATTTTGTTTTTGATCACATGTGTAATTTATTCAATTGCGAAATTAATTGAAACTAGTTTAAATTTTTGATTAAGTTAATTAATTGAAAATATTTTTTTCTGTGTGCTATTCACAGAAAAAAACTAAATTCCGATTTTAATTATAAAACTGTATATTCAATAATTGTGTTGTTGAAGTTCACACAGAAAAGATTATTACTAAAAAATATGTCAATTAACAAACTTAATCAAAAATGAAAACCGCTTTCAATTCCAAATTAATTATTAGACTAAGGCTCGTAACGTTATATTCAGAAAGAATTGGGAATGATTAATATTCCAAGAAACAAGGGAAAAACTAACATCAACTTAATTTTTGAACGTACACAGCAGAACAGAGTATCGCCACTTTCGGAAGCCGCTATACTTCCATCGTCAGAGCTACCGTGTATTTGGCTTATTTTTGCTTAGAATTAAATCGCTTTCAAGTTGACATTAAACTGCACTTTCTCAGTGTTACCATTAGATTATTTTTCTTCATTCCAATTTTTTCTGATTTTTTGTTCTACTCAAGTCAAACTACTACTACTTTAAACTCATTTCTTAATTGAATCAATTACTCATGTGATCAAAAATAAAGTTTACTAAAAAAAATTTAAAATTTTGAGTAATTGAAAATATGAACTTCAGTGCTTGAATATACAATTTTCGTCGTAGATTGAACTTCAGCAACACAATTAATTGAGTCTGCAGTTTTCGTAAATGAATTTGTATACAGAAAAAACTAAAATTAAATTTCAACTACGAAAACTATATATTCAATTAGTTATGTTGTTGGAGTTCAACCTATGACGAAACATATATATTCAATCACTGAAATTAAAATTTTCAATTACTCAAAATTTTGTAAAATTTATTAGATGTTGTTTTTGATCACATGAGTAATTGGTTCAATTACGAAGTTAATTGAAACTAGTTTTAATTTTCGATTAAACGTATTAATTGATTTTTTTAGGAATAATTGTTTCTGTTTATTTTAACTTTTTCCCTGCAACCTACGACAAAAATTGTATATTCCATCAGTTGAATTCAAATTTTCGATTACTCAAAATTTGTTAGAAAATTTGGTTTTTAATCGCGTGAGTAATTGATTCAATTACGTAATTAATTGAAACTAGTGTTAATTTTTGATTAAATGTATTAATTGAGCATTTTTTAAGAAGATTTTTTCTGTGTTAAGTTTGTAATTTATGAACAAAATATTGAAAAAAATCTTTTCCCACAATTTTCGACAACGATATTTTCTTGAGCTGCTACTCAACCGATTTATATCACGGCATCAATTCAATTTTTAAAGTCCAAAAAAAGTAGACGAATCCTGAAAATAAATTTGATAAGAACTTTTAGAGGAATTATAAAAAAACACTTTTCGCCCTTATTCCGTAACTATTTGTCGACGTCACGTCAAGACAATACCAAAAAATTGGCATATTTCTACTCGTCATCGACAACAATTTACTATTACTGACAGCCACTTACTATTCTCTTAGGCATAGAAAATGGGAAGATACTGTTAATAGTAGTAAATTTTTGGCGACAGCGAGTAGACAAGTGCCAATTTGTTGGTATTGTCTTGACGTGACGTCAACAAATAGTTACGGAATAAGGGGGATTATATTTATTAGTATGAGTTTTCGTGATTGTTAGTATATTCATGCAGCTCCAGCAAGAATAACTTTTTTTGGCTAGCCAGCATCCACAAAATCTATTCACGTTTTCATCTCTACTTTAAAGTCTGATTAGGAAAAAAATAAATAAAACTCAAATTGTTTTTTTTATTGGGTATGACTTTATTAATTATTAAAGCATTTTAGGCCACCACATGACATCGCTTTGGCTCAATTACCAAGACTTGAATAAAAAAAGAAAAAAAGAAAATAAAACAAGAATATAAAAAGCCATCAAACCACCATTTAGAGAAGTCATATTTTCGTAAAGTCCACATTTTTAGTTGTTTTCTTTTTTTTCTTGCAAGAAATCTTGAACAAGGACAAAAGATAGTGTGAGAGAGCGAGAGAGAGAAAGGACAAAGGACGGAAGAAAATAAATTTGTAGTCAAGTCTGATCAGAATGTCTTCATACAGCATGAATTAAACTACAAGTAGCATTTGTTACCTCATTCTTATTTTTATATCAATGTATGTATGATACTAAATATTTTATATGCTCATCCAAATATTTTTCTATTGGCATCCTGCTAAACTGAGGCAGCCGGCTTTAATACTCGTATTAAAGAAGAAAAAAAAACAAGAAAATCAGCACAATTAAATTCTCCATTTTAGTATTGAAATCTCAAAATGACAATGCATCTTCGGTATTTTTTTCTTACTTTTTACAGCACCTTGTTATGCCTTTTACTTTTGATGAGATTTATTGGTTTTAGTTGAATTTATATCCTTTTTTGTGTCTTTATATGGAGTGTTATATGCACGAAATTGTCTGTCGATGCTTTAGAAGGATGCCTATTTTATTTTATATTTTTGCTTATTTTTATTATATCTTTCATTTAGCTCTAGTACAGGAAAATCAATTTATATAAAGAGCATGATTTATTTTGTCAGAAGTATGGTATGGAAAAGAAATACGAATTGTGGAAAATTAAACATCTGGATGGATGTATTCATTAAGGTTTTAAGGCAAAGTTTAAACTTTAAACTTTTAATATTACTAAATATTTATATTTCTTTGCAAAGTATGCATTTTAACGCATGTTTATGCAAAATAGTCATTGTTACAAGAACTAGAAATATTTATGCTAAATATTTAGCTTTATGCTATATGATACATATGTCTTATGCTAAATATGCCTTATTCATATTTATATAGGTATATGTATCAAAGAACTATAAAATAATTTTTAATACAAAGTTTCTCATAATATGAATACGGCTGCACATATTTTTAAACAAAATATATTTTTGGCCGAAGTGTGTGTGTGTTTTTTAAGGGAACTAACACAATCAGGCAATTAATGCCTACCAGTTAATTAATTAATGTGTTACCTTCTTTATGAAAGGGATAGTGTAGAGATAACAGGTCGTGAAGTGGGAGAGAGATAGAAAGCTTAACTCATTTACAACCCTGCTGGTGCGTGTTTTTTTTTTTGTAGAGCAGTGTTGCAAGCTCATCTGGTGTCAAGTAGAGGCATTGAGTTGTTTAAGCTGTGTAGCCATTTTTATTCGTTCTTTTACTTCGTCGACGGTTTTGCTACAATACCGACGAAGGAGGGTGCTGTGAAGTGCATTCGGATATGTTAGTATTAATCGCTTCCGGTACTGCCGAACTGATCAGTGCTATGCCTTCATCACTTTAACAGTCCAACAGCAGCCAACACAATAACACACCAATGCACATGAGAAAAATGCATGAAACTAGTCTTGAACTCAAGACCTCAGGGTTTGTAGTGAAACGCGCTAACTACCCAGCCAATAGCACCCTCATATTGTATGTATTTTATTGTAAAAATATGCATTTTTAATTAAAATGGTGTGTTTTAAATGCAAAATTATGATATTTTATAGGTATGTATTCAATTTAGGTTTTTTAATGTCTTAAAATGAATATTTTTCAAATTTCTTAATTATCCTTTAAATTTGACAAATACGTAAATGAAGAATTGCTTTATTTGATATTTATTATTCATTTGTAATTTGGCATAGTTGCTAGAAAAAATCTTATTCCTCTATCTTCGGGATAAATGAATTATTGATAGTTTAATTTTTTGTTACATATTTGCTTTTTTATTAAACCAATCTGAAAATCGTAAAATATTCTAACTAAATTGTCTCACACTAATACAATACATGCACCCAAATCTACACATCTGTACTTACGTGTACGAATACAAAATTATTTGTAATATGTCCAAATATTTTTATTCCTTTATGAACATTTTTGTATACCCCGTAAACATTTTACCGACATGTCTGACGCGTCAGAAGAAATCACAAACTTTACCAGACAATCATGTCAGTTGTATAAATTTCTTTAGACATTTAGCAGAATAGTCGGCAAATTTCTCGTATGACGTTTTTGTACATTTTCTAAGATATTATTCGAATAATATCAGACTAGTTAGCGCGTTACACTGTACAACAATATAAATTTGTTTCAAAATAACAAAACTCTAACGACTGATTCTGGGAGAGAGCGCAAAAAAATATATATATGTATATATATGTATATCGGCTTAAAAATTTACATTTGCGATTCATTATAAGGGGAGTTAAATTCCCCCTCCCTCCTTTTATTGATAGTTATAGTGATTCGGCATAGGAAACCTTACGTTTAACTATACATACCTTAAACATAGAAGTGCTGAACACATCTTATACCTTAAACGTAAAGCTTACAAGATTTCCCATGCCCAGTACTAATTGTGAATAAGTACGAAATTATCCCTTAAACTCATTTTGAGTTTTTAATGATTTCTGGCGTTCAAGTTAAGTCTGGAGCTTAGGTGTCTTTGAAGACCTACATATAATACAATTTTATGCCGAATTTTTTTATACAACATATCAGCCAACTATTCTCGTTTTTGACGTTAATAGTAATGAAAAAATTTCGAAATTCTGACTGTCTTGGCTTCCAAGATATTTTAAAATAAATGTTGCTTCTATATGGGAAGTGCCATCAGTAACACAGAGTCTTCACAAGACATTAACTTTGAGATAGCATGAGAGAAAACGGCTGCAGAATTATAAAAACCAGGGACCGAAAATAATGATTATTGCACAAATTTTTGACCAAAAAAATTATAATGATCCCAGAATATTAGTAACATGTAGTTGAACAATAAAATTACTATTTTTTGACATGCTTTCCATTTATGCAATAAACTTTTATTTTACATTTTTATTAAAAAAATCAATTAATAAGAAGTATAATTGAGTTTTATGTTTTGATCGTAAAATAATGGTTATTTTTGAGATTTATTTTTTACTTCAAAAATAACGATTATTTTAAATTTTTATTTTTTTGCTCGAAAGTAACGATTATTTCTTGATTTTTATATTTTTGCTTAAAACTAATCATTATTTTAGGTTTTAATATTTACTTTGTTGGTGTATTTATTAGTCATATGCAAAAAGCTGTTTTTATTTCAATTCACAGTAATTCATAACTACTTTTTTAAGTATTGCCTAGAAGATACTTAAGTGATACTTCTCAAGAATTTAGCCGAGACACCTCCACTAAGCAAGGATACCACCCTTAGACACAAAACCGGTCTAAAAATTCCACAAAATTAGGACAAAAATCTCCCCAAAAGCTCAGAAGTTCCCCGGACTCCCAAAAATTTTGCAAAAATCTCCCCAAAATCCCAGAAGTTCCCCGGATTGCAATAAACTTTTACAAAAATCTCTCCAAAATCCAAGACGTTCCCCAGAATCCCAAAAACTTTAAAAAAATCTTCCAAAAATCCTACAAGTCCCCCGGATTCCCAAAAACTTTACGATCTCCCATAAATCCCAGAAGTGCCCTGGATTTCCAAACGTTTTCATAAATTTCCTAGAAATCTCAGGAGTTTCCCGGAAAACAACGGCAACACTGAAAGCCGCGAAAATACAAGTAATACGCTGTAAACATTTCCGGAAGATCGGTCCGTTGTATTAGTTTTGAAAAGATCTCCAAATAAATATTTGCTCTATATGAGAGGCGCCACGTCCACTAGTCCAATTTTGAATTTTTTCCACAAACATGCACAATATCGACAGAGTTATTCCTACAACATTTCAAGGCTCTCCCTCATGTCCAATCCGGACTTATTTTTGAACGACAACGCGCACTATAGAAAGCTTTGCTCACACAAAATTTCAAGTTTCTAGCTGCATTAGCTCCAAATATATTTAAAAAAAAATTATATGGGAGGTGCCACACCCACAAACTTTTTTCTGACTATTTTCTCTAGAACAATGCATAAAATGAATGGAGTAACTCCTACCAAATCTTAGGTGTTTTACCGTATTAATTCCCATCATATGTTAAAATATATATATTTGACATGTATGGGAGGTGCCACGCCCACTTGTTCACTCCTTAATAATATCTTTAAAAAGAGTATAAAAAGAATTACTCCCACAAGTGTTGAAGTCTTTAGCTGCAATTAGTTCCATAAATATCCTAAAATAAAAATGTTTTCTATATGGAAAGTGCCACTTAAAATATTTCAAAAATATATAGCCTATTGTTTCGAATCAGACCATCACTAATATACTGTGAAAATTACAGCAAAATCGGATCACTGGTTTACTGACCCGATGAAACAAACAAACAGATATTCACTTTTATATATGTACATAGATTGATAAATGTTCTCTGATGAGGTAACACAACCCTGCAAAAATTATTGGACCACGTGGTCTATTTTAGTTGAAATGGAGTAGTTACAATATGGTCCTATGTAATGTAGTCATGGACCATGTCATTTGCAAACAAGAGTTTGCAGTTAAGCGACAAGTGTTTGCGTTTTAACGATTGCAAATAACACAACCAATCGTTAAAACACGAACACTTTAGTGCTTCATCAAGTAATGACATGGACTAGTTTCAAAACTAGCCTCATGTAGGGGCCCCATGGAATAGTTACACAGGGGTAGTTTTTGGGTTAGCCCGATGTAATGCAAAGCTGGACTATACAGAAAAAAGTAAAAAATGGTTTCAATTGCTAAAATTGTTAAAACAAACAAAAAATTGTTTAATTTTGCACCTATCACTAAAATGATGATACCAATTATCGGTATTGCAAAAATTGCAAATGAGGATTTTTTCTAATTAATGGTAATTGTAGATTTGATTAAATAAATAATTAATAAAATACAGAAAATCAAGCAATTATTTAATTAAATTAATCAAAAAATTAATTAACTAAATATTAATATATTAATTAAATGAATTATCTTACATAATTGAAAATAATGTAAAATGTATGACACAGGAGAAGCATACACTATCCCAAGTCTCCTTTTAGAGTAATAACTTCTATGCAAACAAAAATATTCGCCATCGCCGTTGAATGTTTTAAGCGAACTTCACTGTGTTTTGCTGTTATTTTTCATCAGTATGTACCTGTTAGCGTTACTTTAATTGGCAGCAAATATTCAATCAAGTAAGTGATTGAATCAATAAAGTAATTGATTGAACTAATTGATATATTAATAAAATATTAATTAAAAATCAACTAATAATTAATAGTATTTTTTTCTTTCTTAATTAAGAAATTAATTGAATCAATTAACAACATAATTAAATTTCCAAACTATACCAAACAATAGCTTTAATTGAAAAAAAACGATGATAATTTTTTCTGTGTATATGGTCCAGTCCTAGGACATTGCAATGTTAAATGGAGCATGTTTATTGCATACATTTGGACCACTTTGTAACTACTCCTAGTCTCTTGTGGAGTACTCTATACATGCGTGCATGGAGTAGTCGCGTTGTTTGCAGGGAAGTTTAAAAAAAATTTATGGCACAAGAAGTCTTGCAATTTCTTGATTCTTGATTTCGAATTTTATACATTTCTGAAAATGTTTTAATTTTAACTCCAACATAGCTGATGTTTTGTCAGACATATTTCCGACATTGATCAGACATGTCGAAAATTCATTCAGAATTTCCCCAGAAAATTCATTTAGAATTCGTACAGAATTCTCTCAAACAGTTCGTCACAGTTTTCAAGTTATGCAGTACAAACGAGAGCTAACTTTGAAAAATGACTAGCACCATTGAAATCAGCGTACTCAAATTATATTTACCAGTATGGTGCCCCTTGCTCCCGGGACTTAACATTATAGCTTTATAGCTTTTAGCTCGCTGGGTTATGAACACATATATAAATTAACTTAGCACAAGCCATATAAAACCTACAACAAATAGCATTTGATACATTACACTGCAACACAAAAAAATAGCAAGGTTCTAACGACAGATTCTGGCAGAGGGGACCAAAAAAAATATACGTGTTTCAGCCTTTTTAAAATCTTCATCTGCGACACACACAAGGAGGAGTTAAAGCTCTCCAAACCTTTTGCACATTGTGATAGTGAATCGGCATGGGAAATCTTGTAATCCTTATATTTTAGGTTTAAGGTCTAATCAACAATTTTATATAAAACATTAGGATAACAATTTTTTTGGAACATCTTAACACTCTAAGACTTTGTGGTAGGGATCTTTTTGTCGCCTTCTTAAAATAGGGGCCAAAAACTCCTCTTAAACAGTGAAGTAGCGGGTTGAAATATTCTACAAAAATATTTGTCAAAAAATTCTACTATAAGTCTTCAAAGGAACCAAATTTCGAAATTCAACTGAAACGCCAGAAATAAATATGTGAAAATTTAAAATGTGTTTAAATTTTAATTTCGTACTTATTCACAATTAGCGCTAAAATATCCCACAAAACCGGACCTTATGAGGCCAGTGTGTATTAAACAAAATTTTGATTTTGATGTACAGTGTTATTAACAATCAGCAAATATCTATGTTAGTATATACAAAACTAATTCGAAGAAAAAGTTTTTAAAGGCCGACAAATAACACAAACAAGGATAGAAAATAAAGACTCTGTGAAAAAGTAAAAATAAGGAATAAAAGAAAACTTATAAGGCTTTACTTTCCAAATAGCTCACCAAAGATTCTAACAATATGTTGATTGTTTCATTGCTAGCCTCAATTTCTTAAATCCTTAAAAAAATTTACTAAATTCAGTTTTCCTTGAACATTTAATTTTACTGGTCTCTGGCCGAAAATTGTATTGTTGAATTTATGTTGTCTTTATACAAAAAATGTATTTGAGCGTGTAATTTCTGTGAGTTTGTATTTGTGTGTGAGTGTAATTGTGTGTGTGTGTGTCTCTTTAGTTTAATTAATTTTGGGTGACATCAGTATATTATAATGCGTTTGGGAATTTACGACCATTAACAATTCATTAAACAAAACTTTTTTTCTGGGACTAATTGTTGATTTTGTTCCTTTATTTTATAGTTTTTGGTTTTTGTCCAAAAGAGAAAAGAAAAAGAATTTCCTATAGCATTTTTGTTAATTAAAAAATATATATCGTTATCTTATATAGAAAGGCCCTAGCTCACATTTTTCATATCGGGTTTTTTCCATATTTCAATAGATTAGAGGTTCATCTAACGAAATATGCAAAAAACTCGATAAGGTAACGATATGTATGATATGCATAAAAAATTGCGTTTCAATCCTATTTAATGAGAATAAGTACAGGGGAACTTATCAACTTTCTTCTTTTTTTGAGGAGATGTGCCGGTCTTCGAAAACGGCATGTTGTTAATTTCTACTCATTAATCATTACCTTCTTACAAATTTTCATTTTCTTTTTAAAATTTTTTTGTAGAAGTTAATATTTTTGAAGTTATAAGGCAAGAAAACTAAACTTTGTTTTATTTCCAAATTTCAGCAGGCTGGCAGCTCGTCTTACCCCCAGGCGATTGATCTAAAATTTTGGCATGATCATTTTTTTTATCAATATTCACCAAAATGGGGCACCCCTTGTGAGAAATCAGCATTTTTTAAATTAAGGGTCGCCCTAATGTACATACATATGTCACAACATAAATGGACACACGTGCATTTCGTTATTTTGAGAACATTTTTAACAGTGTTCGAAAAAAAGAAAAATAGATAAACAGAAACTTTACAATTCAATTTGAAAAATAATTTAACAAGCAGCATGTAAAAAATGTTTCCTTGCACACTTATGAAAGTACAGTAGTGATCAAAATTGAGATGACATATGCTCAAGAGGGCAGAAAAGAAAAATTTTGCAAAAATGGTCTCACAATTTAAAGCATATTTAATCCAGATCTTACTGTTATTCATAATAACACTATCCAACAAGAAAAATAACAATAATTCTTGAAAAAAAAAACCGACTACAAAATAGGCGTGGCACCGATCTCTATTTTATCATCATGTACTTTTACGAGAACTATTTAAGTATGCGAATTCTCATAAGAATCGGATAAGTAGAAGTAGTTAAAATGAATATTTACTTTTCGTGGGCGTGGCACTGCCCACTTTTTTAAGCACACTGTTGTATTGTAACGATAGCCAAATGTGTATGCAAAGTTTCATAAGAATCAGATAAGTAGAAATAGTTAAAATGCTTATTTACTTTTCATGGGTGTGGCTCTGCCCACTTTTCTAAACGTAATGTTGTATTGTAACGATGACTAAAGGTGTGTGCAAAGTTTCATAAGAATCGGTTTAGTAGAAGTTGTTGAAAAAGAATATTTAATTTGTATGGGCGTGGCACAGCCCACTGTTTTATCCTGATGTAGTATTTAAACAGAAGCTTAATGTGTGTGTAAAGTTTCATAAGAATTAGTTGAGTAGAAATAGTTGAAAAAGAGTATGTATTTACTTTCCCACTTTCAACGGGACAAATCTGGAAGTATATTCTTTTGAATAAAAACCAATTTCCCTTTGTAATATTATTAATTTTATGCGAAATATCCCATAGTGCAACTCAATTCATTAAAAAATTTATAAATTTTCAGAGCCATATTTTCCTAACTGTTGCCGATGAGGCATCCGAGATGGTAAAACTTGACATTATTTTACATCCGGTCCTTAGCGTTTGGGACTATATGCTATATCTCGTTATAGTGATCCAACACAAAAGCGTGACCCGAGTCCCATTCTCATGTTTTTTCGTCAAAATTATTAAATAGTTTGTTAACTTTACGTTACAACTCTAATCCGCAAGTTTTCAATTGAATATGGTTGAAGCTTCAGAAAATTAAGAACTAGAAATTAATTGCAATTATTAAAAACAATTGTGTTCTTAGTACGAACTTCGTACTAGGGATGGGCAAGTGAAAAAAAACGTACATCAACAAAATTATACCTAAAGATCATATTTCGATTACTCAAAAAAATAAAACAAAAGATTTTTTCAGTAATATTCTATTTGATGAAGATTGTGTCGACATTTTTTTAAAAATTGCAAATTTGATATTATCGATATTTTTGCCCACCACTAGTTCGTACATAAAACACATGCACTCATCCATATGTACATACACATATGTTCCATTTCCATTAATTTCATTGCTCCTCAATTCATTTACTTTGAAAACAAAATATGATAATCTATTGCCATTCAAGCAACAAATAAAAATTTAACTTACATATATACATACATATATCCTTAAGGATATCAAATTAATATAAATATACATATACATATTTGATAAAAATCACTCAGTAGAATGGTTTACTTTGCATAGATAGAATCAATATTAAAGCATTATTCTTCCATAAAAGTTTTATTTCTAAAATTTACACAGGATGAACGGAAAAAAACAACAACATACATCCTACATAACACAAATACGTTTATACACAAAGAAAAATATTGTTTGCTTTTCTTACCCTGCAGGAAATGTAGATAGCAATATTGTACTGACCAGTACTACTTACTAATTAGGGCCTACTCACATATTACGTAACGCTATTCTCAGAGATTTTGTACCCACCCCCTTACGCTTTTTACAATATTTTCTGTATAAAGTATCTAATCCGTAACAAATCTTTAAACCGCCCCCCCCTCCCCTCGAGCGTTACGTAATATATGAATAGCCCCTTATACCTCACTGTGTTATAGAATTTAGCATCTGCTTGTCATTAAAATACCGCTAGTGACCTCAGAACTACTAACTAACTATTGACTAGGAGGTTCCTATGGGACCACATTAATACATTGGCACCGCACCGAAGATTCAACACCTATGAAAATTTTTACTTTATATAAGACAATTAACGCCCCTTTTCACAATGTATGATTAAAAGTTAAGGTGGACTTCAACGGCAAGCTCGGCATACAAAACTTGTTGTTAAAGTCCACGTTAACTCTTAATCATACATTGTGAATAGGGCCGTTATTAATGTGAAAAGGGCCGTAATTGGATTTTTTGTGAAAATTTTTATTTTTTGCGTTCAACCGCATATATTTTCAACGCAACAAAATGAAACAAAAAATAAATCGTTTTGTAGCTTCCTCTTTCTTTTAAAAGCAAAATAAAAAGTGTAGATGATTCGTTGACAATGTCACCAAACTTGTCGACAAAAGTGGTGACTTGGAGACACTTGGCCCCAGGCTTCCTTCAGGGTATCTTGAAAAAATTTGCTCTCCCTACATTGAATGGAAGAAAATGTGTGTTCACAAGTCTTGAAAACAGCGATCTGTAGTTGCCAGACAAAGTACATAGTTAGTAAATCGTTGGAATATATCCACAAATTTATTCGACGGAATCGATTTGAAAAAACTTTTTGAATTAACCAAATAAACCAGTTTTTGAAACATTTTGACATCGATATTTCTTGAACCAAGCATTTTTTAAGTTTTGGAAAAATTACCAAATCTGGATAATTGATTTGACAGGACTTTTTAAAGTAAATTAAAACAAAGTGCTTTTTTCGAACGGATCAATCCATCGATTTTAATGCAATTTTTTTCATTTTTTAAGGTAAAAAGCTGATTAGATTTTGGACTCGACACGAATGGTGGCTTAAAATTAAAAAAAAAAAAATACATATTTTCTAAAAATTTTATTTTGGAAAATTCTTGAAATCTATTCGAGTCGAATGGGCTTACGATTCTAAGTTAACCCGCTAACTTAGGAATTATAAAAATTTTGTGAGGATCATTCAAAACTTATAAGTGGCTTATAAACACTCGCACACATATGTACATACATACATACAGCCATACGGACACCATCGTAAAAGTAGTCAAAATAGCTTCATAAGGCCTCAAAACATCGAGATCTGATGAAAATGGGAAGTTGAAAAAATTAATATAGATACATGTTTTTTTCTTAATAGAAAATAAATAAATAATCTTTTAATAGAAATATTTTCAAGCATATACGCTGATGAATAGGAAGATTTTGATACTGAAATTTTCGAAAGGATAGACATTGGTACATACATAAATTGCTTTATTAAACTGTTTTAAGTTTAAATTTCATTTTCTTCGTATATTTCTAAAAGAACAAGACTAAGCTATAAAAATTAGTTAAAATTTGGGAGTTTTGGGGATGAATGGGGATAAGGCATGAAATAAAATTGTGAACCCTAGCTTCCAGTGCTGCCAGAAAAATTCTTTACAAATCGTGAAATTTAAAACCAATCCTTAAAATTACATATGTAATATGATCTGGCAACAATGAACTGAGCAGGCGCATTAGATGAAAATAAATGCAATTTTTTAAAATTACTCTCCTTCAGCTATTAAATTAATATGTTTCATTACCTTATAATATAGTGATAATATACAAATGCTTTTTTCTTTTTTTAACTGAAATCAATTAGTTTTAGCACTTGACGGTGCTGTTGTTATGCAGCCACAATTTGACTAAATAAAAGCTCTCAAACTGTACAGTTTGAGAATCATTCATAAATTATGTTTTCTTTAAGAAATTTTAAATGCCAGCAGTGTGCGAAGCCGATCAGCTCATAGCCGGCTAATAACCGCCGCCGCTGATTTTCGCAATCACATCGGCCAATGGCCAACCAAGTCGATTTTTTATTTAAAAACCTCGGTATTTATTTACTAAAGCGGCCTATCCATTATACAATATTATTGCACATGCTATTGTATATATTATTGTAGTTTTGACATATACTATGGAATAAATAGCACAATAATTTTAGCAAAATATTTGGGCATGTTCTGTGTTTCACAAAAAATTAAATTAGTTACGTGAATTTTCATGAAATTGTTGTTATAAATAAATTTTTTATAACAACAATGCCATGAGAACTCACATTATTTTATCTTTTGTGAGACGCAGAACATGCTCGGCAGCAATTTTCTTGAGTGATAAAGTAAAAATCATGGCATATTCATTACAGGTACTACCACAACTAAAACAAATACAACACCAAAAAACACATGTATTTTGTTGGTAGAAATACCCCCGAAATATGTCAAATCCATTATATGTGAGTCGCACACATTCATAAGCTCTCTCAAATTTAATACCACATGCCCGTTGTTGATAGAAAATTCCCAGACATGTGTCAAAATCTATTGTCTGTGTGACGCACACATTCTCAAATATACTAAAACAGCTGTTCTTGTAGTGGTACCTGTTCAATCTACCTTGGTAAATATATTAATGAACAATGTTGCCAACACACTACACAGTTTTCTTGATTGTGCAATAAAAACCAATAAACTTTTGATTTTGGCCAATACATTGTGGGGGGCGCTTAAGATCCGTGTTCAAAAATATTTAATGTTTGACGAAGAGAAAAACCAAATATGGTAATTTCTAAACCATCAAAAAAAGCTTAAACAAGTAAAAAGAGCTTAATTCAAATTGGTTTAACTTTGGATATTTATTTGCCTGATTGACGGGGCTATAGTAGCCTAGACTATAAAGAGCTCTGACGATGGGCTCGTGGTTGATCCCGAAAACATCGATATTCATATTGATCCTTACAAAAGTCAAGAAATTGGTTTTTCTTCTTTTTCAATTGTTACATGCTTTGGAAATTCCTTTCTCAATAAAAAACTATTTACGTAATTGTAAAATTAAATTGAACAAACTTAAGCCTGAATAATAAAAATTTCTAAATTTATAATCGCACTATTTCCCAAAACAAATATTTTACTCATTCAGTAAAATATTAACTGTTTGTAAAAACTCATTGATATTAATCACTGAAGGGTAGTACCCAGTTTCTATGCGCATTTCATTGGGGCTTAAGGCCGTTTCAGACTATAATACAAGTATTAATACTTTTGAGGAAAATGAAAACCTGACATGATAGTTTGTTATTGTTTATTGAAAATTTTCAAACAACAATTATATCAGGAAGACATTTCCTTCAAATAAATTAATTATAGTCTGAAACGGCCTTCAATGCAGATCGTCAGGGAAACTACCAAAAATCTCATAGAACAATTAAGGATGTTGTACCAAACTTTTATTAAATAAATAAGAAGCTTAAACAATATCAAAGCTTAAACATGAAACTCAGTGACCAATAATGTTTTATATATTCTTACTTTACCATACTACACAGGTGGGCTTTTTTCTCGCTCTTTCCTTTGGATAAAAACCATATAGTTTGACTAAGACGCATAATTTCAAAAATATGTATGCCCTAATTGTGTAAATCACGTCATTAAACTGAAATTTATATAGAGAACAAAAACAAAATTTCAAATATGTTGTAAATTTGTTTCATTTTTCATACAAATCCAAGATATATCAACACCAGGTAGTCGCAAGAGAATTCGCCGTGGAGAATTTACATTAGGGCTGTCAAAAAAGTTGATACATTAACACTGCTGACAGGCCAAATGTGTAAACATTTACGTAAACAGCAGGGCTCTTGCGGCCACCTAGTATGAATTCGCCTTGATACAAATCATGAAAATTTTGAAAGGCAAGGCAACGCTTGAATTTCTATGCGCTTATTTGGTGAAGAATTTGGATGAAAAAGGGCAAATTTTTAAAATTTTTTCAATTTTGTTTTTGCTTTTTTATTCAAATTTTGTTTTATAAAATACATATCAAATAAAAATAATTTTTTATGAATGCGGCAGAAAACCTTCACGCTGCCGCCCTTGCAAGGCAAATTTATATAGGTGTAAAATACGTGTCGCCTAAAGTCAGCATAGCTAACAAGAAACATTGTGTTAGCCGACCAACAATGCCATTTTAGCCTTTTTACGATATAAAAAACGATATGACAACTTTAAAATAGCCATACACGGTGTTGTCATATCGTAAAAAACTTACGATATGACACCACAGTATGTCATATCGTTTTTTATATTTTTTTACATATTAAAAAAATTCTAAAAATGCCGCCGAAGATTGTTCGGCCTTAGTCACCACTGACTATATATGGTCTTAGCCGCCGCCGGTCACCATTTTACATAGGTTTCGCCCTCTGCATGCAAGGTAGATGAAAGATGAGTGTACCTTGTTTACATGAAATGTAATTTTATTTACATTTCCGTTATGCAAACAAAAAACTACTGCTAAATTAGAACGTAAAAAGAGGGAAACTTTCAACAGAGTTGCAATTCGTGGATACTATTTGGTTAACGAAAAACGGAAAACGATAAGGGAAATTACTGGAAATCAATAACATTTCCGTTATGCCAACAAAAGTACATACTGCTAAATATAAATGTTAAGCTTAAAAAGGGAAACTCGCAACGGATTTGTAATTCGTTTAGAATATTGTGAGAGTTTGCAGTAAACAGCGGTAATAAGGTAAATGCTGGAATCAATTTGTGAGTTATTTCTTCTCATAGAGATACAAAACGAAACTAATAATACATATCGTTCATTTACTCAAACAACGTCTTAACTAAAAAACAACGATTTTAGAGCTAATGATAATCAGAGTTAATTGTTATATCATTTTTTATCTTATGTAAAATAAAATATGTCATCAAAAGCAAAACTCCCTTACACTACTTTCTTTGAATAACACTTTTCACTTTGAATGTCCCCGCATTTATTGTGCAAAACCTGTTTGTATGGTATTAATTGAATTAATAAATTTGTAAAATATCTATATTTATACCTACTTCCTTGCATTGATTTTTGCTTCTACTTATAAAGTATTTAAATGAAAATATCACATTACATTGAATGCATACAAGTATACAGCTGCTTGCTGTACGGTTCATACGTTTTTGGCCTTGTTTCATGTTTTAGTTAGTCTCTATCTGCCAGGAAATATGTTTATTGCATGACAATAGAGCCCCCAAAGAAAACCAGCAAAATGTTTAAAGATGGCTCATATAACTGCGGGATGTTTCATATCCTTTAAAATTACAGCTAACGATTTTTTTTCTTTCGATTTTTAAAACCACTTTTTAATGTGGGGAAAAGTCTCATACACTTATGTAATCGTTTAGTTATGTGATCTTTTAATTAAAGCGCTTATAAAAATAATTAATAAACCATATAATTTTATTTGTAAGTGGAGATGATACTCTATATAGTTTTTTTAATTGCAAAACTTTTATTTGATCCGATTTTTTTTTTATCTCGTTTACTCCTTCTGCATTTGTATTTGTATGCATTTTGAAATCTTTTCGAGTTTATAGTAAAGTAATAAACTATTTCACTTGTTCTTCCGGTGTTCGTACGGCCGCTATAGCGCCCTTACAATTTTCATATTTGTCATGATAGACTTTGAATTTTCTTACTGGTGCCGGATACAATGGTCCCTGCCTTGTCTCTAGAATTTCACAAGCCATTTTTTTATTCAAAAACCTAAAATAAAAATTAATATGAAATATTTTCTTAATATATACCTAATACTAAAAATTTTTTTCTTACACCACATCATCGCGTGTAAATGCCAAGCGTATGGTCCATAGAACTTCACAAGTAAAACCCACTATTGTAAAAATTGCTATAGGTATGACCTAAAAGTATAAATAAAAACATGTACAATGAAATAACTTGGAAATCTTATATCAAGGCGAATTCATACTAGGTGGCCGCAAGACCCCAGCAGTGATTTAAAAAAGGATATTTTAAAAACTTCAAATCATAAATATACATAAGATTGATTTAAAAACAGTTTTACGTAATAGAAACATAACACTTATTTCAATATATTCACCTTTTTATTTTAATGAAACTTTTAGCAACCGATGCAGTTTTTTAAGGTTAGGAGCCGGTTAGATTATAAATTCGATCGGAACAGTGGCATATACATACCTATTGAAAATATTTTTTAAAAATTTATTTTTGAAAATTCTCGAATTATCATTTTTTGATTGCCGGTAATTAAAAATATGCAATATAATTAAATCAATGTATTTTAAGTTGACTAACCACAAAATTCTCATTTTTTAGGAGAACATTCCAAAATATCGCTTTTTGAAGCTATTTTTTTTTATTTAGCCTGAGCATAGTATTTTTGTGCGAAAATTGTAAAATTTATTGCGTTCGAAAAATCTAAATTAAGACGTTAAAAAGGGTAAAGATTTTTTAAAGCCCAAATACTCATAGCGATATAATTTTAACACTTATTTTTTTAAAATAAGAATAAGAATTCTAAATAAACTTCTGAAAATTGGGTTCGGGAAAACTGATGAAAAATATTGGTTAAGAAACTAAGTATGTTTTCAATTACTTGAGGTCTCCACTATCCGTAAACCTGTTTCAGCAGTAACAAAATTTCTGTTCCACATGAATTTGGCTCGCGGAGACTGCTCATGTCCATTTTTTTTGTTGTTCAAACCTAGCTGTCAGAACACTTGTTGGCACAACTATGTTCGCCATCAAATGTCATTTTCAATACAGAAAAAAAGTGATAGATATGCCTTCTCTATGAGTTCAAGGCAGATCTAACCAGGTAAACATACCCAATAGGCGCGTATTGGCATCTGTCTTACCGAACTGTCAAAATCTATATAAAAAAGATTAAATTTGGTATCAAATCTGCCAAACCCTATATAAAAGGAATGCTGCATTAATTTTGCATGTGTATAGTTACATATAATAATACCAACATTGGATACGTCTTGTCATAGTAAACCGTAGGACTGAAAGTGTTTGAGATACTAAAATTCGAACTCTCAATTATACAGAATTTTGTGAAAATTATTATAAATTTTATTTTTGATCACATGAGTAATAATTCTCTCAATTATTATTGTAAATTTTGTTATTACATACTCGTATAGTATTTTTTATTTTTTGGTAAATTCTTTAAATTTTTTTTCTTGCATTTAAAATAATATGCTAAATAAAAAAAATTTGTCCAACGGAATACAAGCTGATTTTGACTTTTGCTTATTTTTTAAAATTTTTAGCTAACATCTGGACGCCTACGTCACAAGGGGCTATTCATGAAGTTTTTCTATTCCTCCCTCTCTCCGTAACGCTTTTTATAGGATTATCAATCACCCCTTAGCAAGGTGAATTAATTTTATCAGGTGGTGTTGATTCTAAAACAACTACAACATTACAATAACATTTGACATCTCAGCCCCTATGTCAACGTATACAAATTTTCACATCCGAGCATCTAATTTGCGGAAAAAAGTAGAACAGCTGTGCTTATGATATCACCTGTATAGATCCACCTTGACCCCTTAGTTTTATTTTTACCCAAAAAGCTGTCTGCAGTTTGTTTTCTATTGGTCTATGCTTAATTTTTTTTTGTGTTTTTGAGCCTTTTTGTTCAAATGAAATTTAACAAACTTTTACATTCCCCAAAAGAGTATTTTTGTTGTTAAATCTAAGCTAATGTGCTGTTTCCACAATGCAAGCAATGTGCCTTGACTTGAACTAAAGTAAAAAACGCCTAGTGTGTGGATGTGGTCGTTGTTCGTGTTTACCCGACAGTTTTACCCGTGCGGTTAAAACTGCCAAAAAAGAACGAAGTGTACCTTAATACAATAACAACAACAGAAAAAACAACGGACAGCTTTAAGTACCATACACATTGGCGAACTTGAGTGACAGTTTTGCGCAAATTTTGCCTTGATCGATAGTGTGAACATAAATTTCGTCAGTCAACAGTCAACCACAAAAATTTTTGCGGTTGAGTGACAGTCAGCGGCCATATTGGTTTTTGACTGATAGTGTGAACTAAATAGTGTCAGTCAAGAGTTATTTTTTGTAGTATAAACTTCACAGCATGGACACGGATAATTATTTTTTTAAAGAATTCAAATATTTTTATGAAATGCAACGTTAGCTGTGTGAGATGTTAAGACAAAATCGTGCGAGGAATTGTTAAATAATAAAAAATTAAATAATTGAGTTATGAAAAGTGATTATAAAAAATTTTTGTTATCAATAAAGCGCATCCAATTGTTATTTTCTATGTTTGCGGGTAAAATTTTTTTCTTAAATGACGGTTTGATTGTCAAACATGATCGATATCCTTCAAAACTGATGAATTTTTGACTGCCACTCAAGTTCGCCAATGTGTATGGTACTTTAAGGCATGTTTAAATTTTGCCCCTTTTTCGAAGAATTTTACGCCATTTGAGTTTCAAAGCTGGCATCACTGCTGCCAAGTATATTCATAAATCTACTCAATTTTTTGAGTGACTCACGCTTGCGCTCTTCTCATTTTATGTTTTGAAAATCATTCGTTAATTTACGCTCAAGGAACAAGGACTGTTTGAAAATAACGTTACGAACTATAAGCGGAAAATAAACAATAAAAATCAATAAATTATTACAAATGGTTTTGTTTTAATTTTTAAACATTACTAAAGAACGTGAATTACTGAAAAACTACAGTTACAAAAGTTGGCAAAAAATAGTATATTTTTCGGTTTTTTTGCCTTATTGGTTGCTAAGCAACAAAAACATTGAATGTTAAAAACGATTGAAATATAAAGCGCGTAGTTGTTATTTATTTGAACATTCTAACAAAAAAAAACCAAGGAAATTTGCTGCCATTATTTCAAAGATTTTCTAGTGAAACAATACAACTTGAAATTTGTGAAAATTTTAACAAAGAAACTCATAACCTTACTTTAAAACTAGCGGACTTTTATTAAACCATAAATTAGTAGTTTGTGTGTGTGAAAATTTTATTTGAAATAATTTAAATAAGATATGATAGAAGGAGCAACTATGTTACAACATATCCCCACTTCATTACCACCACCATCCATTGTTGCCCGTATCAAAGATGAGAAATCACCAAATAATTTTTTTTATCCCCACAGCAATCCCATTGACAATGCTGCTGCTGCTGCCGCCGCTGCAGCTGCTGGTCTCATCGATCCACACAATCGGGATTTGCGTAATGCTTTGGTAGCCTCAATGAATGGTAATGTGGCTGCGGCTACTCTCAATGGTTCTTTGACAACAGCGGCTGTTTTGAAAAGTGCCTCAGCCGCTGCAGCAGTAGCTGCCGCTCAACAACAACAGCAGCAACAACAGCAACAAACAAATGCCAATAATACATCACAGCAACAAAATATCAACTCGAATACCACATTATCTCAACAGCAGCAACATACACAAGCCCAACAAGCAGCCATTGCCATTTTAAATGGTACTACCACAAATAGTAACAACAATCAAACAGATTCTGTGGTCAAATCTGGATCGGGACGCTCAACACCTAATAACAGTGTAAATGGTTCAGCAGGTATCGATCCGGCTCCTGGAAAACTTTTTGTTGGTGGCCTTAGTTGGCAAACATCTTCCGAAAAACTTAAGGAATATTTTAATATGTTTGGTGCCGTTACAGATGTGCTCATTATGAAGGATCCTCTCACACAGGTAAGCAGCTCTTAGTCTATGTGTTGCTATTTAAATGGCTTTATTTGTTATTTATTTTTTAAGTTTTTTTTTAACGAAACCAAACCAACAACCAAATATTCTTTAAAACTGGTGCTACACCAGTTATCTTTTAATTATTTATTTCTTTTTTCGATGATTCCTTTTAGTTTATCTTCTTAACCTTATTTTGAGGTTTTAACGTCTCGCGCATTTCTCTTCATTACTGTCTCAGTAACATTTTTATTTTAATATTAAAGAAAAAATACGTATGTACATCGAACTGCATCTGCTCTTCTTTACTTTTGTTGTCAATATGTCAAGTCTTTCAATCATCATCTGTGTTCACGGTGAGACCTTTTGTTTGTTAATCTCCTTTTTACGGTCGTTTATGGATTTATTTAGTTTTACTATCTTTCTTTTTGTGTGTTTACCTGTTTGCCCTTTAATGGAAAGACCCCAGACCCTACAAGCAGACATTTTGCTAGTGATTTCTTTTTATGAAAATATCAGCAGAACATATCAGCAAGAAACTATTTTAAGCAATGTCTGTTGTTCTTTGAAAACCTACATTTTTGGATCTATTTGTTAGTTTGAATTGCAATTTATTTTAAACTGCCAAAAGCAGAACCATTAAATTCTTAAGAACCAAGTTTTCCTAAGAAGAAAGATGACACAAACTAAATAAAATCTTCCGACAGACGACCCTTGCATGGACCCAGCTGAATTCTGTTTAATAGGAACAAAAGATTATTTTTCCCCATCTACCTATATTTTCATTTATTTTTAGATTCTTAAATTCAACACATCCTAATCGATGTTATATTCCGAATGAATATAATTTCATTGACAGAAACGACTGACTATCTTCTCTAGCAGAGTCAGCAAAAACTTTGCTTACTGGTAACTACTTACAATTTGACTCGATAACTACATATTTTTTGTTTAAGTCCAAAAAATAAGGTATACAAATGTATTTAAATTTTCACAGCAATTAACTAGTTACTCTTTGGCTTACTTGAAGTTAATAAATAAGTAGTCAAATAAACAAATTAAAATTAAAAAAATTTTTTACACGTTATATATTTAGCCCCCGACAAAAAAGGGGTGTTATAAGTTTGTAGTGTTTGTCTGTGTTTCTGTGTGGATGTGCGAACCTTTGTACAGACCAAACGGCCGGACCGATTTTGATTTTGTTTTTTCTGTTTGAAAGGTGACTCAACCGAGAGTGTTCTTAGCTATGGCTGAAGAAAATTGGTACAGACGTTTGGAAGATATCACATCTTTTCTAGATGTATCCTGTTGAATCTGTGTGTCTTTGACATCGTAGCTCCCAAACGGCTAGCTCGATTTTAATTTAGTAAATTTTGTTTGTAAGGTTACTTGATACAAAATCTTCCAACCTATGTTTAAAGAAAATTGGTCCAGCCGCAGAACACGGTGTACATAACGCACAACCTTCTCCAAAAAAATTATCAATTTATTGTTTTAGATTAGTACGTGTTCGCTACCAAGAAATACAAGCAAGAACATTGGCAATTGACGTCGCGTTTCTGCCGGCGTTATTGCTTGTATCAAGACCCGAAATAATGCTCGTGTGGTCGCAGGGTCAGGATTACACCAAAATAATCCTTGTTGCATGGACTACCTTTAGATGCATTAATTTTTTTTTATTAAAAAACAACTTTACCGACTATTTTCTGAGTTTTATTTATTCCTCAGAAAATAAAAGTTATTTTTTGAGTTTTATTTATATCTCAGAAAATAAGTTATTTTTTTATTTTAATTTATTTCTCAAAAAATAAAAATTATATTTTCATATTTATTTTTTGCTTAGAAAATAACACTTAATTTTGTGATTTTGTTTGCTTAAAAAACGTATTTTTTATAATAAATAATATATAAAAAATGGATTTTATTTAACAAATACCTACGAGTTTTAACCAAAATAAATAAATAAGAGCTCTTGCAAAAACTATTATTTGTTAAATTAGCTTTTATATGTTATGCAGTTTAAAAAATTAAAATTCAAAAAGTTACTGTTATTTTCTAAGCGAAAAATAAAACTCCAAAAATAGTTTTATTCCTGAGGAATAAATAAAACTCAAGAAATAACTTTTATAGCCCAATTCAGTATGTCGGTTTTACACGTTTTCCGACTAATTACTGTCTGATTTCTTTGTTTTGTATTCGCTAAGTAGTTTAGAACATATTTAGGTCGTTGTCTTTGAAAATGAAAAATTATTGCGTCCAATAAAATAATTGTTTGAATTGCCACATTAGAATAATTATAAGTTGAACAAAAAATACAGGCCAAATAATTTTTTAAACTATTATGGTTTTTGACTTGGCAGTAACTTATTTCCAATTTCTTGTAGGCAAGACAAGCACCTCGAAACTCAAACGAAAAAATTATAACGATTTACTGAATTGCTTTAGTGACTGCTTTCCGTCTATAGACGTAAAGTTTTATCAAGATACTGAATTGGGCTATTATTTTCGAAGCGAAAAATAAAACTCAAGAAATAATGATTAAAAAGTAATTTTTAAAATACAACTTATAACCGTTACGGCCATTATATAATTTATTATCTCTGAAATTTTGTATGAAAGGTATGACTCGTAAAAGTTGTCTGAACCTTTACCACGTTCCAACAAGCAGACCTATACAAGGATCACTTAAACTAATTAGTATAAAGTAATCCAGAGCTTCAAAAGAGTTTAAGATAGTCAGAAAAATTCTTAAACTTTCGAAAATTTAACGTATGTTCGAAAATTCACAAAAGTGCCTTCAATCCACCTTAAACGGGTAAATTCATAAAACATATCGAAAACTCTCAAAAAAATTTTGATTTATCAAATATTTTTGAAAATTCAACAAAAAGTGGCATACATTTCCTAGAAACCCATTAAAAGGGGTATAATGGCGTTAAGCGGGATACCAAGTCCAAAAGAAATTTACTTTCTTAAGCATTATCTTTTGGACTTGTTACTTGGTTTAGCGTATTTTTACACTGTTCGACCACCAACTCTAAAAAAATCCCGTATAGGACATATTCGAAAATACAGCCTTAAATCATCCATAAACCAGCTCACTCACTCAGCTAATCTATATGCCTGCATTTCGTTGGGTGCTAGTGCCAACTCATCAGTAGATCTTTAACCATGTTTGAAAAGTTTTCAAACTCGTATGCTTATAGACAGACTGCCTGTTCGTCGATATCGAAGGAGTTCTTTCTTCTCTACAATTACGTTAAAAAAACTAATTCTAAAATTGTATTATTGTTTTAAATGTAACTGTACGAAATAAAGAATTTCTTCGACATCGACAAACAGGCATAGATTCTCAACACAGAAAAATATAAAATACGATTTCAATTACGAAAACTGCAGATTCAATTAATTGTGTTGTTGAAGTTCAACCAAGAACTGAAATTGTATATTCAATCACTGAAATTAAAATTTTCAATTACTCAAAGTTTGTAATATTGTTTAGAAAATTTTGATTTTGATCACATTCAATTACGAAATTAATTGAAACTAATTTTAATTTCTGATCAAGTGTATTAATTGAAAATTTTTTAGGAGGAATATTTTTTTTGTGAAACAAGAAATGAGAATCGCAAATACAAAAGCATTATAGTTTTAAAAAACATATACAAACAACACAGCAAAAATTTTTTATTCGATATGAATCCATTTATTTTTTTTTACAACAGTTATAAAAATTATTCAAACATTTATGGACAATAAGGCTGGATTTTTGAGATATCAGTTAAACTAGGTTTAGTTAATCTGAAAACATATTTCTGCCGCCATCACCGAGATTGTACACAAAATTTTGACGGAACAGCTAGAGTTTCAGACTACGTTAAACTAAGTTTAGACTTAGTCCACATCTCAAAAACCCAGCCTAAATGTATTGATTATAAGGCAAAACAAAAAATAAATCCCTTATTTACAAAATATGAATGCATGAACTTATTCGAGATATTCTAAAAAATTTATGTTCCAAAAATATACATGTAGATTAGCTAACCCGCAATAAATAAATATATTTTCGGAACATAAGTTCTTTAAAATATTTCGAATAAATTAATGCATTTTATTACTAAATAAATGAAAAATCGAACAAATCTAATATTTTCCAAAGACGAGGAAATTTACACTCTTTAGAAAATGTACCAAAATTGCCCTAAATCCATTGGAACCGTTATATAAATGGAAAAATTGCACAGATCTAAATCAGTCCGAAAAATTCTAAATTTTCAAACTTTGAAATTTCACACACATTCGACAACGAATCAAAATTTAGTGCCCCAAATCAAAAACTCGCTACTAATAACAATGTTCGAAATTAAATCCATATTAAAAATACATCTAAAGAATGCCAGACCTAAATCCAACAAAAAGCTATAATTTCACTAATAAAATAAAAAACCAAAGCTATTCGGATCAAACCGAAAATTTTAACTAAAAAAATCAAAAATCGAAGTTGTTCCGGTAAAATCGAAAAATTTTCGAAAATTCGAATTCCGAAAGTTGAAAGTATGTATCACTCATTTAAAAGAAATTTCCAAAAGTGTGCTACCAGAAATAATTAGTTTTATCTCGTGTATAAGAGAATAATTGGAGAAAATATGTACATATGTACCTGCAGGGTTTTAGAAAATACCATAAGTCTGTCGGCCATGTCCTCTTAGTGTCGATTTTTACCCTTAAGTCTTTAAAAGCTCTTCCACAACAGGTGACTGATAAAACTGTTTTATTACTTTGTTTTCATTATTATATCGCGTCATTAAGCACGAGCTAAATACAGCAGCTCCTAAAGATATTAACAGCTAAAAATTCCAATTGTTTTTCTTTACACATATGTACGTATAAAAAGAATTTTATTAAACTAATTACTATTCCTCAATATTTGTATGTAGTATGTGCCTACGTTAAGTATTTCTGCTCTAAACATTTAACTGATGTCCACTAAATTCACCACTAAACAGCATAATTGTAAGAAAGCGCGAGTTTACAATAACAAATATGTATGTACACATGTATGCTCATGCTGTATAGTAAAGGTTAATAAAAAAAACTTGAAATATTTGTTATTAACAACCAAAAACAGCAGCTGTTTGATATTTTCAATAAAATTCATACGCTTTACGACTCAAATATCCTGCCGTCCTGTTTTATTTTGTTCATATTATTGAATACTTTTTGTAGGACGAACTAAAAATTGTAGTTTTTTTGTTGTGTGTGAGGTTCATTTTGTATGAGTGTGTTTGTTTGTGAGCACAGGACTAAAGGAAGAAAAAACACATCTGTTTATTTTTAGCTCCTTGTCATTTGCTAAGCATTTTGAATGCGCCTCATGACAATATTTTGTTCCATTTATGTTTTTATTGAAAAATTGACAAAGGTAAAGAGAGTGAACGATCATTATTGTTCTTTCTCATGTTAAAAAAAAAAGATGCATATAAATATGTTTTATTGTTTGACGTTAATGCCACATACAGCTTGTCTAGTAAATGTTTGCAAAACGATTTTTAAAATATTCCATTCAAAGAACAATACAAAGAAAAATAATGCACCAAGCGTTGCAAAGTGGTATATTTTCTTGGCAAAAATTCTGCGTTTGCAGTTTTCCTTGAAAAATAAAAGAAGCTAGCTCCGTATACCTCCATCTTCTCACTAGATCAAAATAAAAGGTGATAATGTATTCTTTGAATTAACGTAAAAAATTCCTGCGCATTTCTGCGATCTCTGAACAAACTTAGAAATTTTCTGACAAAAGTCACGACTATTCCAGTGTAGGCTTGTAATAAAATCTGTTGCATACATTTATGCTCAAACTTTACAAGTACTGATTCAGCAGCCGTATGTTACTTTTGTAAAGCAAAACCTCCCGAAATGAACGATTTGGAGACAGTTTCAAATAAAAACATTGATAATGAGGCTTGTAAATTGGAAATGGTTTGCGATCGATGCAAAAAATAAGATTTTAAAACAAGAAAACAAGCATCGAAATCAGACGGTATTAAAAGAACGAATGAGCTTGTGAGTTGATAATCTACAACAAGGATATGGGTCTACGAACGATGGCAACACCTCAAGACGTTTCTTTTCCAACCCTGCACTTATTGCCGATATAACAGGTGTTAATGAAAAAACTTAAAGATCGCTTTCGAATTATACTCAGATAATGATATGTGGCCAGAAAACTGATACTGTGAAGTTTCAAAAATTTGCCTGGGATACGGCTGAGCTATTTGTCAAAAAATATAGCTGGTACTTCGTGCCTGTTACTGTTTATAAAATAGTAGTAATACATGGAAAGGACATATTAATATAGCAGTACTCTCTATTTGTATGCTCTCCTAGGAAGCAGAATAAGCACGTAATAAAGATTACAGAAAGTACAGATTATTGTTTTCCAGAAAGAGCAATAGAACTTAAACAAATATTGATGTTTTGCAGCATTTGCTTGCATGATCCGCGTATAAGCAGCATAAAAATATTCTAGAACTAGATGATCTAGTTAAAGAAATGATAGCTGATGTATAAAATGTATGATCATTTTGGACTCATTTTGTTTATACTTATGTATGGGCGGTGGGCGTGGCCGATGTTGAAACTTTGCATGCATCTTTTGTTTATTTTAGAAAGTGTATCTACCAAATTTGAAGGCTTTTGGATAGGAACATTTTTATAAGAAAAAAAAATTTGATTGTGTGGGAGATTGGCGTGGCAGATGTTAATAAAACTTGGCATGTGTCTTTTGTTTATTTTAGAAAATGTATGCACCACATTAGAAGACTTTTGTTTGGATAGGAAAAATTTTAGGCGATGGGCGTGGCTGATATTGATGAAACTTGGCATGCAACTTTTGCTTATTGTGGAAAGTGCATGTACAAAAATTGAATGCTATAGTATTATAAACTTTGAAAATTTTCTTTGTGTAAACATTTACTTGACAAGCTGTACATGAACCATTAAATTCAAAACACAAAAACGGTATCTAAGACATTAAGAAGAACTTCCAAAGCAGTAGCTGGAAACAGATATTTGAACTTTTCTTTGAAATCTTGTACTTTTATAAAAGGATTTTTTTCTTTCTTCATATATGACCCAAATGTTTTTGTTTTCAAAAGTTTTCGAACGGGTTTTCGTTTTTTTCTTATGAGATTGTTTATTTTTATTATCACTTTTTTAGATACGTCGGTTTTTTATAGAAAAATATTTTTCATATGATATTTACGTATGTATTAACCAGTTCTTAATAACTAAGCTGATTTTTAAAAGAATGAATTCATTTTGAAGATAATATTTGCATACAAAATGTAAAAAAACTAATTTTCAAGAACAAGAAGCATAACTCGTAGACTTAATAGAAATATCCATTCTAGATTATACAGAAAATAGCCAAATCTCCATTGTCTTTTCCTAAAAAAAAAATGGGAACTATCAAATGAAAATCAAAATATAAAATCTGATGCTGGAAACAATGTAGGCATCCAATATAATGAAACAAAAGGCATTAACATTATTTAAAAATATCGAGCAGCTTATGTTTCCTACAAATACCGAATTTTTCTCAACACGTCGAATTTTACGGTGAAACTTTGCTGCTTTTTTTTTTGCTATTTTTTCGATTTATGTAGTGAAATTATGGGCTTTTGATGAATTTAAAGCACTTTTGGATCATTTTCGAATATTTGCTAATTGCTGAAAGTTTGATTTTTTCAATGTAATTTCGATTTCTATGAAAGTATTCGATTTCTTTAGCTAATGTCTGTTAAATACCGAATTTTCGATTTTTTTGTAATAACTTCCATTTTTATGCTAATTTTCGATTTTTTTTCTTAAAATAAGTATTTCATTGTTTTTTGACCTTTTCGATTTCTTTAGTAAAATTATGGGTTTCTGCTGAATTTGAAGCAATTTTCGAGCATTTTCGAAAATCTACTAAATTTCGAACATCGATTCTTTTTCGAGTTTTCGATTTCATTAGTGAAATCGTGAGTTTCTGATGAACTTAAGAATACAATTTTGGCGCTGTTCCGAATATAATGGACTAATTGAGAACAACTTTGTAATATGGTTTATGAGAATTTACCGTCAGGGAAGGGATATATAAACAAGGAAATTCAGTTTACGTGCTTAAATGAAGTATATTTTCTACATTTTTAATTCAATCACAAATTTATCTTAAACTTTGCAAACTATTCCACTAAGAATTTTTTCTGTTCCTAATTAAGTCTTCAACAATTTAAGTCTATGGAATGAACAGAAGTCCTTTATAATAATTTTTAAAAATAGACAATAGACCTAAAAGTAGCGCAACTAGTTTGTAAGAATAAAATAATATAAAACATTTGTAAAATAAATTTTTTATGTATATGTACTCTCAAAATGAAATATATATGTAATAATATTGTTGTACCTAATAAAACACTGATCAAACCAACTGGCAAATAAAAATAAGGTTCTACAATTCAATTCTAACAGTTTTTTCCTCTATACAACACATAATATTCATCTACTGTTACCGCTTTACCTGGCTTAAAAGAATGGATGAGGATAATAAATAAACAAAAGGCATGAACATAAGGAACACAGTCATACGTTTTATTCATATGCCACGGCACGTTGAGGTGATGTGGCAGCTGCAATACAATTCCTTTTCCCGTTTTTTGTATTTTTTTCACAACACTTGAATAGTTCTTGTGAATAACACAAAAACAAGCAAAAACCATGCAAAACTATGTACGCAACAGGACTCATTCAACTTTATGAAAATGCCAAAGAAGAAAAATGTATTGCAAGCTGCACTTTTATAAAGTAAACAGCCAAATACTCACAACCACGAAGGCAATTCAAAGCCTCAGACAATTGAGATGGCAAAAGCAAAAAATAAAAATAAAAAATTAAAACATACTGTTTTGGAAAAAGGATTATTGTGGTACCGTATCCTGTATGGGCCATCAACTATAATTTTCTTCATTATTTTTACGTAGCCAGTTGTAGGCTATTAACTTTAAACGTTACTCCGTTCAAGTACGTCACTATAGGTACTACACTTTTCTTTTTATTTATTTTTCTCTCCCCATGTAAAGTTATTACCATTTCTTGTTTTGTTTTATTATTATTATTTTTAACTTAACTAGTCTTAATAATATGAATTTCTTTAAACCTTATGTACACAATATAACGTAACTATGTAATATCGTGAAACTATTTATTAATAAATAATTTGTACAAAATAATACTACAACAACATCTTAACGAAAACTTATAACAAGTACCATCTCTCAAGTATAAATTATGTATTTCTTCTCGTTCGTTGATTTGTACTTAACACCACAAACTCATCATCTCTATAAAAAAATATGTACTACATATGTATATCCTTTTTCGTTAGTTTTTACCGTAAATCAACTACTAAAATACAGTAAAGTAAAATAAAAAGTTTTATTAAAGTACATACTATCAAATATAATTTAACTTATAAATAATTTTTGTACCATTTTTAGACTTAAAAAAGATATCAGATAATTTGTAAATTATTAATTAATTGTTAAAGAAATGTATGTGAAGTTTTTATTTAATTATTTTAACAAAAATATTTATGTTGAGATAAAGAATTTGTCGATTATTTAGTTAGAAAATGTTTGTAGTTTGCTTATATTTATTTTAAGTATCTGGAATAGCGACACTTGAAATTAGCGAGACATTTCTTAATAACACTTGGAGCTAGCGAGATATTTCTTAAGAATAGCTGGAACTAGCGAGGTATTTCTTTAGAATACCCGGAGCTAGCGATTTATTTCTTTAGAATAGCTGGAGCTAACGAGATATTTCTTTAGAAAAGCTGGAACTACTGAAATATTTCTTTAGAATAGCTGTTAGGAGTTAGCGAGATATTTCTTTAGAATAGCGGGAGCTAGCCAGATATTTCTTTGCAATAGCTGGAGCTAGCGAGATATTTCTTTAGAATAGCGGCAGCTAGCGAGATATTTCTTTAGAATAGCTGGGGCTAGCGAGATATTTCTTTAGAATAACTGGAGCTAGCGAGATATTTCTTTAGAATAACTGGAGCTAGCGAGATATTTCTTTATAATAGCTAGAGCTAGCGAGATATTTCTTTAGAATAGCTAGAGATAGCGAGATATTTATTTAGAATAGCTGGAGCTAGCGAGATATTTCTTAGAATAGCTGGACCTAGCGAGATATTTCTTTAGAATAGCTGGAGCTAGCGAGATATTTCTTTAGAATAGCTAGAGCTAGCGAGATATTTGTTTAGAATAGCTGGAGCTAGCGAGATATTTGTTTAGAAGAGCTGTATCAATGAATGAAGTTATAGCTTAAAGAATATATCTAGAAAGATCTGGTTAGAAGAGCTCTATATAGCGAGAGATATCTTTAGGATAACTTATGCTAGGGAGAAATAGCTTTAGAATAGCATGAGTTATCGAGGAATATCTTTCGAATATCGTAATCTAACGAGAGATATCTTTAGAACAGCATGATCTGGCGAGATATATTTAGAATAGCATAAGCTAATGAGAGAGATATTTATAATAGAATGAGCTAGAGGAAGATATCTTTAGAATAGCATTAGGTAGCGAGAGATATCTTTTGATTTGCATGATCTAGTGAGATATAACTTTAGAATAGCAGAGCTAACGAGAGATATATATGTAGAATATGAGCTATCGAGTAATATTTTTAAAATAGCTTGAGCTAGCGAGTAATATCTTTACAATAGCTTAAGTTAGACAGAAATGTCTTGAATATTTTGAGCTAGCGAGATGTTATGCAAATGTTCCACAAAACTTCCTATTCTAAAGAAATCACTTTTAAATTAAACCAGAAAATGTTTCAAATGATATTAGTTGAGTAAAATATCAGCATACAATCTTAAGCTTCAAACTAGATTATTTCTTTATCTCAACACATTTTGTTCTTTCGTATATTAATTACAATGTATATTGTCGTTAAATTTAAAAATATTACAATTTATTATACAAAAATCCTTTCAAAATAAGTACATAATAATATTATTTAAAAATAATATTAACCTAGTCTTAGTAATTATTTAATTGTCTTTTGGAAAGTTAGTGGTAAAGTTAACTAAAACTTTAATAATATCGTATGTACTATATATTCCCTTTAAAAGTATTTTAACATATTTATTAATTTAAACAGAGTATGATCCCAGTTATAAATGTATTTTAGTTTATTTTTAAAGCGCCTTTCAGCTAGAGTTTAATGCGATTAAGGGCAGGTTTCAAAACCAAAATTATTATAGTTTTTTTAATAGTTTTCTAGAAGTTTTTCTACTTGTATAGATAACACAAAATAAATTTAATGGTTTTCTATAATATTTATAAGAATAATTTACTATCAAGACCACTATTATGATTCACAACTAAATTGATAGTTGAGTCGTAGTTGTCAAATTCTTATTATGGACTACAACTCAACTCAACTTTCATCAAAGTGAGACAAGTGCTTTTGATCAGTTGTGTTTTGGTCTTTATTTCGACTATTGTGCTACTTTTGTTTACTTTTAAAATGCTGATTTTAAAGTGTGCATCATTATTATTCCAGACGCCAACCTATCCCATTTGTTAACCAAAACATAAAATCTCAAGAAAAAATAGTAAGTCCAAAACTAAAAATATTCTTTGATGGCTACTATTGTTTCAAAAATATAGATAAGAATGAATCGTTTTTTCGAACATTGTGGCATGTGATGGAAATCGTTCGATTTGAAATCGGCGCCGATTTCAGAAACATATTTTACTGAAAGATGACTTCTTGTTTAGCCTTTTTATTGTTTTCAAGGCATAAAATATTTTTCGAATATTTTTTTTTTTGATACAAAACAGTAAAAAGCGTAAATAAGTCACCTTTCATTGGATTTTTTTTTGAAATCGGAGCCGATCCAGATCGACCGATTTCCATCACATACCAGACTATTTCGAAGACAACTAAAATTGGTTGTGAATTATTAAAAAAAAAGTTTAGTTGGGTCGCAACATTGACAGCTCAACTTACTTGTGTGGTGAATCATAATAGGGGCCTAAATTATTTTAACTACAGCACTTTGTATCACCATAGTTAGTTAAATAAGCTGTAATGCTTTTAGTTTCCTTAAAACGTTAACTAGTAAGCCTTTCAAATGGCTTAATAATAAAAAACTAGCAAATAAAAGAGAATATATCACACATAGTTCAAAATTTATAATATAAAAATAATAATAAAGCTCACACGGGTTGCTAACTGTTGTATCGGTTGTATGTGCTAACTTTTTATAAAACTGTTCTTGATATTTTCCACGACAAAAATTATGCGACAAAATACAAGCAAGATTTCTTTTATTTAATTTATTACATACAATCACACCCTTGTGAACTCCTTTAATATACATATTTTAGTCGTAAGATAAACAAAAACGATATGTGTAGACAAAAGATGTTTAGAGTTAAATTCCCTAGGAAAAGTTTAAGTAGTGTGTATACATAATGGTTTGATGATCTTTTTAATATTAAAAACTACATGATTAATTTACTGATTTTCGTATAAAGTATATATAGTCCCATTGGATAAGAATTTCTAAAGATATTTTACAAAAATAAAGATGACGCTAACATCTTCAGTTAAATAACCAATGTGATCTTAGTTTTAGTTTCAGTTTTAATAATTTTGTTAGAATAAAAATACAAATTTTTTATTAATATTTCTTGTTAGTATATTTGCTGGTGTCCTTCATTGAACTCTGTAGTTGTCCCATTTGAAATCTGATTTTTAGACTAATCTCTTGTAAATAATTTTCGTATTCTATGACAAATATTTTTAATTATTTAAGCAATTATATTTCAAAAACGAATTACTTGCCCTTTTCATAATCTTTTGCAAATGGTCTTGCATCATAGAATTTGCAAAATGGTTGCTCTATACTAAAAAAGTACACAGAAATTTAACAATATATTTTAACATTTTAGAAATCCTATGATGCAAGACCATTTGCGAAAGATTGTGAAAAGGGTTAATATTTTTATAGTAAATTTAGTTCTAACGAAATGCACAACATACATAAACATATGATAAAAAATATCATGAAGGGCTTTGTAAAGAAATTTATTTAGAATATCTTGAGCTAGCGAGAGTTTTCCTTAGGATATCTTGAGCTAGCGAGAGATTTCCTTAGGATATCTTGAGCTAGCGAGAGATTTCCTTAGGATATCTTGAGCTAGCGAGAGATTTCCTTAGGATATCTTGAGCTAGCGAGAGATTTCCTTAGGATATCTTGAGCTAGCGAGAGATTTCCTTAGGATATCTTGAGCTAGCGAGAGATTTCCTTAGGATATCTTGAGCTAGCGAGAGATTTCCTTAGGATATCTTGAGCTAGCGAGAGATTTCCTTAGGATATCTTGAGCTAGCGAGAGATTTCCTTAGGATATCTTAAGCTAGCGAGAGATTTCCTTAGGATATCTTGAGCTAGCGAGAGATTTCCTTAGGATATCTTGAGCTAGCGAGAGATTTCCTTAGGATATCTAGAGCTAGCGAGAGTTTTCCTTAGGATATCTTGAGCTAGCGAGAGATTTGCTTAGGATATCTAGAGCTAGCGAGAGTTTTCCTTAGGATATCTTGAGCTAGCGAGAGTTTTCCTTAGGATATCTTGAGCTAGCGAGAGTTTTCCTTAGGATATCTTGAGCTAGCGAGAGTTTTCCTTAGGATATCTTGAGCTAGCGAGAGATTTCTTTAGAATATCTTGAGCTAGCGAGAGATTTCTTTAGAATATCTTGAGCTAGCGAGAGATTTCTTTAGAATATCTTGAGTTAGCGAGAGATTTCTTTAGAATATCTTGAGCTAGCGAGAGATTTCTTTAGAGTAGCGAACCGATAGATTCAGCTTTTTATGTATGTATATATTTGTAGTGTCCGACCGAACGCACTTTTTTTTCGACCGAACTCGACTTCGGTAAAATTTTTACAACCGAAGCCGAACGCGAAACAGAACTTTTTATTGAAACGAAAAATTTTAATTGTGACTATTTAATAAATAAAAAATTAATAAATTGATAGTAGGTTGTACTTTTTGATAATATTTTATAGCATTACATTTTTGTGTATTTTTCCTGATATATAAATATAAAAAAACTCGAATTTCGGTGTTCGGTGAAAATTTTACCGAACGCAGAAAATGAACCGAGCACAGCTTTTTCCCGAACCCGAATGTTCGGTTGGACACTATTGCTCAATTTACAACCTCTTTTAAATGTTGTAGATCGTGAAAGTTTTGTTGGTAATTTCCACATAAACATGTTGAGGCTCTATTCTCCAACGGGAGAGAGGGATGACAGAAGATGTTTCTAAACAAATGTTTAATGGAAATTACCAACAACATTTATACGATCTACAACAAATACAACAGGTTGTGAATTGGTCATATATAGTTGTAATATCTTCCCGTTTAGGTTATCACATTATGGTATTTGAAAAAGGGTCAGAATTATAATTAAATAATAATTCTTAAAATTAGGACCAATCAATATACTAGAACATTAAACAAACATACGCTACAAAAGGTTGAGAAATTAAAATATGTACTAGATTTTAGTTGTGTATACAAATAGATATTAAGTTTAAATTGTGTAAATTTTTTGCAAGAAATCAAAATTAACTTTTATGTAATCTACTAGTTGCGTTCCTTAAACATTGAGCCTTAAAAGCTATTATATATTAAAAAAAATAGTTTATCAAAGTATGTATTTAAAAAACGTTTAACTTTCAAATATTAGAACAAAATTTCACTCCTGCTAAAATTTGATGGGATTATTAAAAAAAGTGTGATAGCTTTTTCGTCTTATTCAAATGCATACATGTATTTACATGTCTTAACATTAATATGGAAAGGTCCCAACTCGTTTTATTTTATAATCGGGATGTTTGAATATTTCGATAGATGAACCTCTATATCGAAATGTGCAAAAAATGAGTTAGGGCCTTTCTATATTAAAGTAACGATTATGTACATATATTTAATTAAAGTTTGGTAAAATTGAAATAAGAAAAGGCTGTAAGTATGTTTCGCAATAACTTGACTGCTTCTTTTGTAATGCTTAAATTTAATATTTTATGTATAAAAGAATTATATCGAAATGTCATCAGCTTTTTTCATTTGATCTCAAGTGAAAGTTTTTCAGAAATGTGGAATTTCCATAGCCTAAGATTCTTAAATTCTGAATAAAGCAGTTCTTTTCTTTATAATTTACTTTTTTGTATTTGGATTGTTTTCTTTATTAAAAATTATTTACCATAAATATTTTTTTTTGTTTATATTTCATTAGACTAAATATATTTAACAAAATAATAGCATAAATTTTTTTTCGTTTTAGTTGTTATATTTTAGATTTTTGTTTTGTGTTTTATTAACAAACAAATCAAGAGAAAAAAAATAGTAGCTTTTCATGTAAAAATAAAACTATTGCAAAACCACACAACTGTCATTAAAGTGATTTTTTTTTCAACACTTTCATGGCAAAAATTCTAACAGACCCTTATTGTATCCCTTAAAAAATAATAAAAAAGTGAAACCATTTTACATGCCACCACCACCAACCAACCACGCCACAAGACAAGTTGTTAAGTGACTTCAGACAGAGTTCGTTAAATAAGAAATATGTATGAACTTTTGTGTGTAAATATCATGTCCAGAGTACGAGTATTTTAATTTAAAATTACACTGCTTATGTTTAGTTGAAATGTTATTGTAGCTTTTTTCTTTAAATACATAAACTTAACAACTTTGTATACATTTTCTTAAAAAGTAGTTTGGAAGAAATGAAATTCTTTTTTTTTAGCCAAAAGAAAACTTGACGTCATTTTAATAATTGTAATCAACTCTAGGTCCACTTTAATACGAATATTTGAAATATGTTATTTATGTTGGTAACTAATTTTAACCATTAAAGAGCTTGGTAGCCTTGGAATAAACTACATTTATGAAATACAAAACAAACAAACAAAAAAACTCTAAAAAAACAAAACTTTTTTAAATTCTACATGTTTGATTTGGTTTAAAATTACTTTTTTTTTTGTTTAAAAACAAAATTGTTTAAATTGTTCTTTGAAATTGTTACCAATTGGTTTTATTTAAACGTAACTCTCTCTCTACTATATCTTATGAAATTTATAAATATTTATTATGAAACTTTATTATTAACTTTAGGAAGTATTTTGTTGAGAAATTTAGATTAAAAGAATTTGTTCAATTTGCAAACGGCAACTTCATTATTTAATTATGAAACATATTTATTATTCTATATATATTTAGTTAGCACAATTTGTATAATTTAAAAGAAAATAATAATAATAATAATAATTTGTCTTAGTTTTGCTTTTATTGCATTTATACACAAAAAAAAAACTAATAATTAATTCTTTTTCTTTCCCTTTAATTTTCCCCCCAAACTTTTTCTACTTTTTGTTTAACGTAAATAAAAACTAAAAACACACTTTCAACTAAACAGCGTAGTCGTGGTTTTGGTTTTATAACATTTAAAGAGCCTTGTAGTGTTGATAAGGTCCTGCAAGTACCCATACACACTTTGGATGGCAAGAAGATTGATCCCAAGCATGCCACACCCAAAAACAGACCTCGTAATTCCAGTAAAACCAAGAAAATATTTGTGGGTGGCGTGGCACAAGATACCTCAGCAGACGAGGTTAAAGCTTATTTCAATCAATTTGGCACTGTGGGCGAAACTGTCATGTTAATGGATCAACAGACCAAACGTCATCGTGGTTTTGGTTTTGTCACTTTCGAAAATGAAGATGTGGTAGATCGTGTGTGTGAAATACATTTCCATACAATTAAAAACAAAAAGGTCGAATGTAAAAAAGCCCAACCAAAAGAAGCGGTTACACCGGCTGCTCAACTTTTACAGAAACGTATAATGCTGGGTACACTGGCGCCTGGTCAATTATTAGGTGCTGCTCCGGGCCAACTGTTGGGAGCTCGCACAGCTGCCGGTCTTACAGCCATCAATCCTTTGGCTATGCTACAGAGTCATCAGGGTCAATTACAGTTTCATGCTACAACACAACACGCTGCGGCTGCTGCCCAACAAGCAGCTTTAATTTCGCAAAATCCTTTCCAAGTACAAAATGCTGCAGCCGCTGCTGCTGTAGCCGCTAATCCAAATGGCTTTGGTAAATTATTAACTACATATCCTCAAGCAGCATTACACAGTGTGCGGTAAGTTTTTACTCTATTTCATATTAAATATTATTTCTGTTCAAAATTAAAAATGTAAACCATTTTCAAGAATATTATAAAGAAAAACAAAATATGGAAAATGCCTGCCTGATCCAGCAAGTCATCTTGAAAATCTATAGATTTTTTTTTTAATAATGAAAACAAAACACTTTCCAATATTTTTGAAAAAAATTACAACCATTGCGAGAATTCTCGACAATCGTATCTCTCGAACGTGTCGGTCGGTACAGTAAAATAAAATTTATTCAGCCTTATCATGAATTCCATATGTGAAAATTTCCGAATAATATTTTTTTTCACATGGATTTTAATTTCGTATCAGGAATTCCATGTGAATAAAATAATATACCTGATTTTAAAAACATGTGTGTAAAGTTTTTTGAATGCAAACAAATTCTAAAACAAAATTTTTCGGACTTTACAAATTTAAACATTCGGAAATTTTCACAACACATTTCATTCATGATACGAACTGTTCACATGTTCGGAAATTTTCATGTGAAATTTTATTCATGATAAGGCTGATTAAAACTCAACAAAAAAAAAAATTAATTTAGAAAATTTAACTTAATTTCAATTAATTTTCGAAAATTCGCAACAATCTTCCTTTAAGTCCTTCCCATATACCCTGAAATTAAAATATTCTATAAAGGATAGAAAAATCGTATAAACTTTTTGAAATTTTTTTGCATGCATTCAATATAATGAACTTTATATCCCTACCAAATGTTGCTCAATTTGTGGATCAAAATTAAAACTTCTATTGCTTCTTTTAAGTTCGGCTTATCTGAATAAAATAAATTTGTCATTGCTGCATATATTTCTCTCTGCTCTTTCAGCCGATGCAATGACTGTATCGATGGGATAAAAATGTATTGACTTACAGGCCTTTAAATTTGAAAAAGTGAATTTTTTTTCATATATTAGCATTTTAAGTTGATCCATTAAGATGAAAAAAATATTTCATATCTTTTTATGGCTTTAGGCTAAGAAAATTTCGTGGGGAACACATGAAGCATGAAGTAGTCGCTAAACTCCAACGAAAAATAAAAAAGTTATAAACCATATTTCATACAAAATTGCTTTAGGGGTCATTCACATATTCACCCTTATCGCGAATAACTATTCCCATGAGAAAACTCCCAAATTTTCTAATTTGCTATCGTGAATGTTTCCCATAACAAAGTTTTTGGGAGCGAATTCACAAACTTAAAAAATGTGCCATCGCCAATGTTTACTCCCGTGAATAATTTTACAAAATAAGTTCACAACAAGTGTCGATGGGAACGAGAAGGGAACATGTAAGTTGTAATTTGTATTTAAGCTAGGACTGTATTAAATTACTTTTTTATTTTATTAAAAGACCACAAATGTTAATAAATATCAAATTAATTGTCTGTTGGAGGAGATGTGCGCTAGCCAAAGTGCGAGCCATTTTCACTACGGGTGGTACCGCAAACATCTTGCTGCTAGCAGTAGTATCTTCGCTGCAATCTCTTCCAGCACCACAAAACGCAGTTAAACTTTATTAATTTCTTTAAAATGTGTATATTTTCCTTTTACAAGTATGTACACAAATTATTTATAAAGCACTGATAAATAAATTACAATAGAAACTATTACTCCCAAATAATTCACAATAGACACTTTTACTCCCAAAATATTCGCGATACTGTTTTGTTGGGAATGGGAATATAGGTTTGCTCCCAAACAACTCATTCCCATAACATTCGCGATAGGGGTGATTACGTAACGCTATTTTCGGAATTTTTATACCTCCCCCCCTCCGGAGCGTTACGTAATATGTGAATAGCCTCTTAAATCTATGGAAAATAATATCAAAATTTTTTAATGTCTTAAAACTTTCTAAATTTTTTGTCGCATCTCCATGATTTTTAGCACAAAATTGTCTTTTTTTACCCGTTAGCTTAAACTAAGTTATTTGTTTTTATATATAAAAATGAAATTCATAAAATTATTCCAACTTCCGGCTATGGTAGAAGACTAAAAGATATGTAAAAAAAATATAAAAATATAAAAAAATCGACTACAAAATAGGCGTGCCACTGCCCATAATTTGTATCATAATGATGTAATTTCACGAGAACTAATTGTGTGCGAAGTTTCATAAGAATCGCTTAAGTAGAAGTAGTTTTAATGAATATTTACATTTCATGGGCGTGGCACTGCCCACTTTCCTAACCATAATGTTGTATTGTAACAATAACTACATGTGTATGCAAATTTTCCATACGAATCGGTGTAGTAAAAACTGTTGAAAAAGAATATTTACATTGCATAGGCGTGGCACTGCCCACTTTTTAATCATGATGTAGTATTCGAAGACAGAAGCTTAATGTGTGTGCAAAGTTTCATAAGAATCGGTTGAGTAGAAGTAGATGAAAAGGCATGTGCATTAACTTCGTATGGGCGTGACCCGCCCACTTTTCAGCGGGACCAATCTGGAAGTGCATCATTTTAAATAAGAGGAAAAAAAATCCGAAATCGGTTTATAAATAGCAAAGTTTTGAGAGAACATCCTTAAAAAAAATACATGACGAATTGATAACCTTTCTTTTTTGTGTTTGTTTTTTTTAAGTCGGTTAAAAATGTTTGTGCATAGTTTAGAAATATACAACTTTATGGAGGTATAAAAACAGATTGGATGAGCTTTTCTCTGATTCAAACATCAAGTTATTTTATTTAAAGCTAGGATCTACTCAAAAAACTTCAATAAATAAAAAATGCCGAAAAATGGGGATGACTTCTTTCATGGTTTGTAATCTAGATACATGCAACAAAGTTTCTTGGAAGACAATTAAACGGAGTCTTGTGGAGAAAAAAAGTTCTGGGCTATCAAAAATTACACTTATAAAAGAATCTATATTTTTTTTGTCTCACTGTATTGCGAATTTATTACAAACGACTAAAGCTAATGTCAAGATTTTGCACATTTATACAAAATATATATAGGGCTATAAAACCCCATTAACATAATCAGGTATGTGATGGAAATCGATTCCGAAAACGAAGCAATTTTGAAAGGTGTTTTTTAATAATATTTATTTATTAAAAACAATTTTGTAACAAATATTATAAAAATATTTTTTTATTACAAAAGAGTTGTATCACAAAAATTATGAAAATTTGATGAAAACTGCGTTAAAAGGGACTTTCAAAAGTGCTTCGTTTTCAAAATCGATTTCCATCACATACCTGAATATTACATTATTGACCCGATTTTATTATGTAGCCCTTCAAAAACAGATGTATTTATAACATCTTTAATTTTAAAAATATAGAATTCAAACCCCTAATTTTTAAAGAGCTGTATATTCTAATCTATTAGGAATATCTTAAAACTATTTTAAGCATGCCTTGCTTAAGATGTTTTCTTAAAAAGGTATTCGTTAGTTATTCTATTTTCACACTTTTAGTTTAACCATTTATGATCATTCTCACAACACTGTGCGATGTATTAGAACTCTAGCATTTTTGATAATTTAATATTTCGGCTAAAAAGTTGATGAGATGTTGCGGCATTCGAAAACAGTAGGTTTTACGATCTATTTTAATGTCGTCAAAACTAATTCGATTTTCCTGTATTCCTTTTTCAATAACAAATAATTTAAATTAATAATTTACATAAACGGACTTAATTTAATCACCCCTATCGCGAATGTTATGGGAATAAGTTGATTGGGAGCAAACCTATATTCCCATTCCCAAGAAACCACTATCGCGAATATTTTGGGAGTAAAAGTGTCTATTGTGAATTATTATACACATTTTGAAGAAATTAAAAAAGTTTAGCTGCGTTTTGTGGTGGTGGAAGAGTAGAAGAAATCCGTAGATTGCAGCGAAAATACATACGCGATTAATCGTTAGAGGAAAATTTGCTTGCTAGCAGCAAGATGTTCGCGGTACCACCCGTAGTGAAAATGGGTGGCACTTTAGCTAGCGCACATCTCCAACAGACAATTAAATTAATTTGCTATTTATTAACACTTGTGCTCTTTTAATAAAATAAAAAAGTAGTTTAATACAGTCCTAGCTTAAATACAAATTACAACTTACATGTTCCCTTCTCGTTCCCATCGACACTTGTTGTGAACTTATTTTGTAAAATTATTCGCGGGAGTAAATATTGGCGATGCTACATTTTTTAAGTTAGTGAATTCGCTCCCAAAAACCTAGTTATGAGAAACATTCACGATTGCAAATCAGAAAATTTGGGAGTTTTTTTATGGGAATAGTTATTCGCGATAGGGATGAATAAGATTCAAATAAAATTTGTTAAAAATGATAAAAGAAAAAACTTCCCAAATTGTTTAGTTTTCTAACGAAAGAAAGAAAGAAAGAAAGAATTCATAATTTCTTTTCTCTTGCAGTTATGCTCCCTATCCCATACCCGCCACAGCAGCAGCCGCCAATGCTTTTGCTCAAGCCCAACAACAACAGCAACAACAAGTTGCCAATGCTCATGCTCACCACCATCATCAACAGCAACAAAATGCCGTTGCAGCGGCACAACAACATACAGCTGCTCAAAATTCAGCAGTAGCGGCAGCAACACAGGCTCATAATGCTGCAGCTTTGGCTGCTGCCGGTAACACACCTGCCAGTGGAGCTCATGCAGCTTCGGCTGTAACAAATCCTTTGGCTGCCGCTGCTGCGCAACAAGCAGCACTAGTAGCTTCAAATCCTCTCAATGCCGCCACAAATCCATATCAAAGTTATGCCTTAGCAAATGTAGATATGTCAAGCTTTCAAGGAGTCGACTGGAGTTCGGTGTATGGCATGGGAATGTATGTTTAAATGTAAGCTGAAACTCTTCCTTAAAAATATTTCTTGAACTTGAAAGAAAAGTATAAGAAAACACACACCAACACAGAAAGCCTTAAAAGAACAACGTTTTATAGCAGCAAAGGTAAAGTTTGTTGTTTGTGTTGCTTCATTTTAAAACAATTTTACAATTTTGTGTAAAGCGGCTTTTATTAAGGTATTTTGAAAAAAAACACTGTTAAATGTTTATTATTCTATTATATTCTTCCTTCTACATACTTATTTATCTTTTAGTTTTTTTTTTCTTCTATATTTTAAATCTAAAAGAAGTTGTAAATTATATAAAAAAACAAAAAAAAACTCCAAAACCTAAGCAACAAATCTCCCATTTATATTACAAAATAAGTTTCATTTTAGTTTTTAAGTATTGCTTAAGCATTTGATTTAAACAAAACAAACAAACAAAAAAAATTAAGCAAACAAAATCATAAAAAAAAAACACTATTTATTACCTTATAAAATCATAGAAGTAAAAAAGAACTCGAATTGTTATGTATTAAAAAAATCGAAAAAAGCAAAACAAACGAAAAAAGACAATGATTTCAACAAAACAAAAAAATAATAATTTATAAAGAATAAAGAAGATAATACTAATATTTTATTTTCAAAATATTATACTAAATACACTCACACTCGTACACACATATATATACACATATTTTTAATATTTAAGAAAAACCCCAACAAAGAAATTCCTGAATTCAATTACGTTTTTAAATCCTAAAAACATTGAATTAAAAACACCCAAGAAAAAAAAACATAAAATATAAATAAAATTAAAAACAAAAACAAAAAATCATAAAAAACAACAAATTACACTTTTAAATATGAATTTTTAATTAACTTATATATAAAAGTTATTTATTAATATTGAAAAGCAAAGTTAAGAAAATGAGAAAAAAATCTTCTAAAACCACCGATTGTGATTGCGTTTAATTTTAAAAAATCGTTCTCCTCAAAATTTGAAAAATAAGAAAAACAAAACTAAAAAATAATTTTTAATTTTAAATACATAATTAAAAAAAAAGAAAACATCAAATATTTCTATAATGAAAAAGTCTTCTCTTTTTCATATCAATCTCTTGTTTGTTTATTAACTGAGAATCTCTTTTTTCACATGAAAGAACTCCTGTTTGTTTATTAAGCTTTTCCTGATCAATGTTTAGTTCTTCAAAATATTGTTTATTTAACATTTTATTCGAAAGAGATTTGTATGAATTTCTCAATAAAATTGGATTAATTGTTGATATGGAAACCTGCTAGTAATTAAAAGCTTAAATTTTAATTAAAAACGTGATCATGTGTATAAAATAAACTGTCAGTTTCACTAAAGGTTTTTGTTTTCAATATGAATGTTCGAAAATTTTTTTTTTAACATTTAGAGAAACAGTAAGTGTTTTTATTTTATTCCAGTTAGTTTCTGAGACGTCGGAGTACTAACAAAATCATGAGATAAACAGTAGGGGTGAAACAAATCTCTATGTGGGCGTGACCGTTCTTAAACTTTCGTTATTGGTAAACATATAGAAGCTTGTTTAGGCCCCTATTGTGATTCACAACTCAACAAGGTTGAGTTGTCAATGTTACGACCCAACTCAACCATTTTTTTATTATTATTCACAACTAATTTTAGTTGTCTTCGAAATAATGTCTCTTTGAACATCTCTTATCTATACTCTGTTTTTTGAAACCATAGTAGCCATCACAAAATATTTTAAATATTTTTCGTTTTGGCCTTACTATTTTTTCTTGAGATTTTATGTTTTATGGATATGGCAACAATATTGGTTGACAAATGGGATAGATTGTCGCCTAAAATCACCATATTAAAACTAAGCAAAAGTAACACAATCAGGTATGTGATGGAAAACGATCGTTTTCAAAACGATTTCAATACGATTGTTTTGAAAAGGTGTGATGAATTCCGACCGATCTTTTTACTTAGTTTTGAGCCAATCTCAAAATACTGGCTTTTAAAAAGCACTCTAGAAGATAAAATATAAACAATGTAATAAAACTGTGAAGAGAGATTATCAAAAAAGTAAAAAAAATTTGAAAATGATTGACAAAACGAGTATAGCAAACACATCACACCTTGTATCGCTTTCAAATCGTTTTTGTGTCTAAATCGATTTTCATCACATACCTGAATAGTTAAAATAAAAACCAAAACACAACTGATAACAAACAGTTGTCTTACTTTAATGAAAGCTGTAATGCATAAGAAGAATTTGACAAATACGACTCTACCATCAATTTAGTTGTGAATCATAAGAGGGGCCGTAATTTCGGGCGCAAATGAGCAGTTTTCGTTATTTTTTCAAGCAGCGATTCATAATTATAATCGAATCTCGTTTCCCATTTAATTTCGAAACTAAAATTCATCTCCTCTTCTAGTTATTTTTGTTTTGTTTTTAAAGTGTTTAATGATGCTATTTAAATGATATTCAAATTTCTAATGCATTGTGAAAGAATGTTATTTATTAGCAGTCCAGAATGTGCTAGGAGGTGGACTTGTAGTACATTTTCCTTCAAAGTGAGATACCTCAAAAACTAGAAAAGAAAATACCATGCAGTTTAAGGCTCGTGCTAGAATAGGACTTAAAATATTTTGTGAAAATACTTTGAACCGCCCACAACCACGCCCACTTGTAAATATCAAGTGATAACAATTTACGAGCGAAAAATCTCATTAGAAGTGGGTATAGAAATTTGTTAAACATTAACAACGAATAACAGAATTCAGGTTCTATACTAGTCCCAAATTTCCAAATTTCGAATGGATTGGTTCACAAATGCAGTCATGCAAAACAAAATTTTCCAATACAAATATCCGTTTCTTTGTGAAATTATCAGGTGTGTCACAGAAACTAAACTGGTACGAAAGTGAAAACAAAAATATATTTAGCTTCTCTAGCAAACGAAAAAAATTAAAAAATTTGCGTTTTCAATTCTCTTCTACAATAAAAAAGTGGAAATAATATTATGAAAATATACAAACCAAAGCAGCATTAAAAAATCATTTTGTATACTTTTGGGAGAAAAAAAATAATATTAAATCCATACGTTTTGTATGTTCATAGTGGCGCCTTGAGGTATGTAATTTTTTTTGTGTTAGAACCTTGTTATGAAAAAATGTGAAAGCTGAAGAAGTAAAACCAGAACGTTACGAATTTGAAAGTGTGAATATCTTCACTTTCGTGCAAGTTCTATGACAGACCTGAATAGGACACCAGAGCTTCATAGGCGGATGTGGAATTATTTACTTCTTCAAAGTAGTATATCTTCAAAAAAAAACTAGAACAGATATCAGCATGTAGGATGAGACGTATGACAAAATATGTCTTGTAACCGGCTACAAGCTACTGAATGCGTTCGACCCTATTCTACTGGCTACGCCCAATTATAAGGAACATTTCCCCTCTTTAAATGTTTACTTCTTGATTTTAGCAAAAAAAATTTTTGTTTTTGTAAAAGAATAGGAACCCATAATTTAAAAGTAGTAGGATGTGCAATAATTTTTCTTCCCCGTAAGATGTCTAAAAAGTTCGAACAGTATCATAAAAAATATTTTGAACCTACTGCCACACCAAAAAATATTTTTAAAGTGGGCTGGTCGTTTTTAATTTTACCAATTAATTATGCCCCTCATTCCTGACAAATGTTTTTATGAATTTTTAATTGTCTTACAAATGTCGTGGGTCTGAGTGTCTACTTTCTAATTCGAATCGAAAGAAAATGGTTTTCGAATTGAAATGTAAATAGGATACTAATTCGAATGATTTCCGAATCGAATAAACGATAACATCCAAGTTTTTTTTTCAAATCGAAGTACAGAGTAACCCCTGAAAGTTATACAACATAACATTTTTTATATGGACATTTCCACAGAAAGTCACCATTTTGTCATGTTACGACACTAAGCAATTAGCTTGTATTTAAGAGCCATGATGTAAGATCTTTCCCTCTCTTTAACTAAGTATGGAGCTAATTACGCTCTACACCTAAACACAAAAAATATATATTTTAAGCTTAATTGCTTGGTGACGTAACGTGACAAAATGGTGACTTTCAGTGGAAATGCCCATATGCAACTTGTTTGTGAAGTAATATGAGCCTAGAAGTTAACAGCAGGGTGACGTGTAATAATTTATTTTTTCAAAGCATAGTGTGCTAGAATAGGAACGAGATAAAAGCATAAGACATGAGCTAGAATAGAAAATAAATAGAGAATAGAGCATAGAGTTTGAGGCATGTTCTAGATAGAATAATAAGACATGAACTCTTTTGTGCAAATATTTTGAACCGCCAATTGCCACGCCTTCTTAGTTTAATTTAGAGATTTTTATTCAAAAATTTTTATTAGAACTGACTCCCTTGAATCGTCTAGTTTAATTATTATTCCACATGAATTGCATTATAATTTAGAATCATTTATATTCATGGCTTTCCTGATAATTTCTTAAGATAAAATATTGAAGTACGAATAAATTCTATAGATTTTCATATACATTCGGGTATAAAGTTTCCATATCAACACTTTTTCCTTTGTTTTATTGAACTCTATCTTCATACTAAAATTATAAATATAAAACACCCTAAAACTTGCCATTTACACTTTGAATCCCTCTAACCAAGATACTCAATCATCATTTGCCCAAAACTAATTATAAATTATACAAATATTATTGCCACTATTTTACTAATTCCATAAATATGAAATCACTACCAATCATTATCATTTATCTACTCTTTTTCCATATATTCAGCTCCTTAACAATTTTATTTATTTTTGCTGAAAAAGTAGTAGGTAGGCACACACCAGCACTATTTGCATTATTACAATATTATTTGTTTCTAGAAAACAGTATTGAGAATCTACTTACAAAAAAAATATATTTGAAAATAAAATTGTAAAATTTAGTTGAATATGGTAAAATAATTTTGCTTAGACGTAAACTCTCTATATACGTACTCTATAAAATGTAGCATTAACATTACATACATACATACATATCTGGGGATTTTTGGACAAAAACGGCTTAAGTCTTGATACCTAATTTTATGTCGAATTTGAAACTTAAGAAAATACAGACAATTTTTCACTTAATGACAAACAAATTTCTTTAAAAAGCCACAAGATTTTTTTTATTTCTTTGCATATTATACTTAAGATATTTTGCCAAAAGTCCTTAGCTATGTTATATATGAATTACTTATTTCCATTATTTTAATAATTATTAAACAAAAATATTATAAATGTGTTTTAATTCATTATAATTTCCTATAAACTTAACGAATTTAATTCATTTAGAGTTTGTTTAATTTTGCTAAACAAAAATATATGATTTAATTTAGTTTTAAAACGAATTTAAAATAAGGTATTTGCTTAATTACTTGTAATATATATTAGTTCTATATTTTGCTCTTCTATAATCTAATATAAACTGTCTTTAATTTGTAATTGTCTTTTTTTTTTTTTTTGGAAAATGTTTTTATTCATACAATTTTTTTGTACTTAAATTATAAATTTCTTTCTTTAAATATTTTGTGTTTCATAAAATGTATCATATATTAAAGTGTATTTGTATATAATTTATACTTATATGTTTGTAACTGTTAACCTTTGTCTAACTCTTTTATTAATTACATACATATTTTCATTAGTAGTATTCCGTTTCTTTTTCCATCACAATTATATAGTTTTTCCGTTTTACATTTTTAGTTTGTATGCTAACAAAAAAGAAAAATCATTTTAGTTTTCTTGTAAAGTAGTTTTAGTTAAATTTAGTATTCATTTCCTTTGTTATTTTTATAACATCACACCATACTTAAACCGCTAAAAAAAAAGTAGGTGGTGTTTTTTTTTTGTATTAAAATATAATTTATTTTTAAGGAAAACCATTAAATTAGCCAACAAAAATCATTTGAATTGCCAGACAAATCATTTTTATTATTTAAGGCTTTAGTTTAAATTTTATTTTTTAATCAAACTTTTCATTAAGTTTAAGCAGAAAGAAAATCAAAAGAAAATAACATCCATAATCGCTACTAAACATGCTGAGATTTTGAAAATATGAGTAGTAAATAAATAGAATTCATATATTTTCACTTTTTTATAAAAAGCAAAAGGCATATCAAATCAAATGTTGAATGTTAGTTCTTAAAAGTTTTTACATTTCAAGCTCAATTTAAAATCGTTAAGAAGGTGAAGAAAGGAAGGAAGGCATAAAGCGTAGCAAATTTACAGACCGAGGAGGTTATTGTGTAATTCGATTCCAAAAGAAAACTTGTTGAATTACTACATATAATGTTTACAGTGCAATGCAATGCAACGTTTTGTTTCTATTCGTATTACATTTTCTATTATACCAATAGAGAAACACATTTTCTACATTATTGTAAAATTTTTTATTTTACATACTACATTTGATAGCCTTGGAGCACATAAAAGCTTTGTATAGATACACTGGGAAACTAACCATAAATTGAAAATTTGCTTTATTAAATTTAAACATATGGCAGCCCTACTTTGTGAAAATGCTTTTTAAATTTTTGTTAACACTATCCCACAAGCAGTTCGACTTCTGTAGAAAATGCACCACCATAATGTCGAAAGCATAGAATCTGTTTTATTACTCTGGCAATTCTCTCGTTAAAAGCTTTTTCGCACTATCTCACAAGTCTTTCGTCGACTTCTGTAGAAAATGCAACCCTCATGTAATGATTTTATGAAATTAAAAAAAAAACAATTACATTATATTAGGGTGTCATTTTCTACAGAAGTCGAACCACTTGTGGGATAGTGTAAAATTAGCTTTAAGGTAATTTTCGCGAAATAGCGTTGCCATAGTTAATAATTGAAAATTTTTCAAGCAAACTGACAGCGAGAGAGTGAGAGAATTTTAAAGAGAACTATTATTACTTTTGTTGGTTTTTTTAAACAAAACGCCAACAACTGCGTTCTCTCGGCAACAGCCCAGTGAAGATCTTTTGCCCACATGTCCGACGTCAGAAAGAATCTGAAACTTTGCCAGATAATTAACCGAGTTGTCTAAAATTCCCTTAGACATTTACCAGAATATTCGGCAGTTTTCTGGTACAATATTCTGCAAATTTTCTAAAATATCTGATTAATATCAGACTAGTCTGCATACTATCTGCATGCAGAATAGTCTGCACATTTTTGACACCACTTTTATCCGCTACTTCTGCACATTGCTTGATTTTAGTTTTCGTAATAATTCTCATTTATCTTGCTGGCGCCTAGTTTTTATTCGCCGGCGCCTCACAAAGCATATTTATCAAGTAAACCCAGTTTTACGACAATACATGAAGACTTTTTGGCTAAGACTTTTTTTAGAAGTGATGGACGAACAGTGTGAAAATAATGCGTTTAACCGAGTAGTAACTCCTAAAGAGATTATTATATTTTTTTGGTCTGAAAAACGCAACTGATAAAATGCAGTTGTCTCACTTTGATGAAAGTTGAGTTGAGTTGTAATCCATAATAAGAATAAGGGTTAGACAGGCCGTAATCTGTCTTAAATTTTAATAAATGAACTCTGAAATTAGTGTAAGAGTTCCATTTTTCTTTTCGTTGTGTACAACCATGTTTTATATTAAAACATTGAGAACAAATAAAAAAATTAGAAAAGAAAGAAGGCTTTGCTGTTTGTTGCTAAAAGCCCTGACTCGCTATCCTCCACGATCAAACGATTCATTCACAGGAAAATCTGATAGAATTCTGTCAGGTTTTCCTGTGAATGAAAGACACAAAGTGTGCTCTTGGTGCCACACACTTTTCGGAAATGTTTATGTTATTCTACATTTTCGTCAACTAATTTACAAGAATAATTAATAAATTAAAGTAGACATCGTGCTTTTTTAGCAACTACTCAATAAATGCAACTCTGATTGCATACAAATCACTATTTGCAAATCGGGCAGAGTTGTCAAAAAATATATCACACATATTCACTTTTAAGCTACAGTATCCTAAAGTTTGAGCACACATGAGCTTTTTGACATATCTAACGACTGAGTCTGATTGATAGCGAATTATGGCGTTAAGTGTCTAGAAGCTTGTTGGCCAGAGTTTATTATGTGTATTATAAATAAACCTTTGTTAAGCACATAACTTGCATATGTACATATGTTTCATTTCGAGCGCAAATAAGCACTTTTCGAATAATGCACTTTCGTTACGTCTTCGTGCTGCCATTCACAATAATAATGCAACCACGTTTCCCATTCAATTTCGCAAGGAATTCCCTTCCACTTCTCATTTACTTTCTTTTTATTACTTTTAAAACGATTTTTAGGATGTTATTTATAAGATGTACAAATTAACAAGCAAATAATTTACATTCAAGGGACATTTAGCAGAAGTATTATTATTATTATTATAATATAGTTTATATATGAAAACACACATACACATTTAAAAAAAAACAAACCAATACTTAAACATAATCATTTACATGCATATTGTATTCTCTCTGTCGTCTGTCTCTTAAATGCTGCATTATTTTCCCGCTCTTCTATCTAAAAGCTTCATTTGTATTTCTAATTTCTATTTTATTACTATTATTGTCATTAATTTAAAAACAAAATGTTCTCATTGTTTTTAATATATTAAAACATTAATTACTTAACTTACTTAACAATTTAGTACGAGTACTTACTTATTCATTTTATATACATACATTAAATGAAATACATACATTCAGATGTACTACATATACAAACATACAAATTACATATACATACATACATATATAGTAGTACATAGTATATAACGATCGCTCTATTAATTTTTAATTAATTACCAAGTAGTTTTTTTAAATACATAATTATTTTTTGTAGCATTTAATTTGTATTAATACTTTCCTTTTTTTTAGTTTTAGTTATAATTAAAATGAAATTTTGAAAAATTTACTTTTTTATAATTTTATCTAATATAAAGTAAAGCAAAATTTAAAAGGGAAATAAAATTCCTGCTGCATGTTTTTGAATTAATTTTTTTTAAATAGTTTTATTTAGAATTTCTTTATGAAGTAAACAAAAGCAAAACGTATTTCCATTGAATTTTTATTTTCTTTTATAATTTTCTATTTTAATGCTGTAAATAAAATTTTTTCCATTAAAAATTATAATTTCGTGTTTTTTTATTTGAAAGTTATTGTTTTTTTAGTCACTTTCTTTGTTGTTATTGTATTTAAGAAAAAAATTAGCAGTAGATTGATTTTGTATTTGAGTTGTTTTTTTTATTTTTATTTAAAGTATTTTATGTAAAAGAGTTTTTTTTTTGTGAAAAAGGTAAGTTTTTGTGGTGATTAATTTGAATTGCCCAAAAAATGGTCGTCTGTCTTCACATGTTTTATATAATTACATGTTGGTAAATACTAAAATTGTAGTACATACATATATTTAATTTAGTTATTAACATTTTTTTTGTATTTATATTTTTGCTGCTGGCTGCTATAAATTATTTTGAGACTTATTTTCTTGTACTTAATAATTTAAATAATTTAAGTTGAAGTTTTTTTTATTTGTAGTTTTTAAATTATTTAAATGCTTTTTTCTTATAGCAATTAATTTTATTAAGTTAAATTCGAAAATCTATTAGGATCAAAGAATATAAGGAAAGGAGTATTTCTTGCCAAAATTAAAAATCACAATTCCGTTGAAAAACTTACAAAAACTTCTTTTCCTGTCATAGATCATTTTTAAAATAATTTAGTGGATAAGGAATGTTCGCTAGACAATGATGCTCATGTTAAAAATATCTGCACTGAATTTGAGTGTGAAAGCTTAGAAGATTATGTATTAATGTGCATAAAAACTGATGTTATTCTCTAGTTTGCACAAATGCCCTCAATTTAGATCCATGCGACTGTCATTCAGCAAAAGAAATTTCTTGCGACACCATGTTTAAAATAGCGGATATTAAAGTAAAATTACTAAGAGCTGCGACAATTTGAGTTCTCTTTTCGATTCCCTTCTGAAATACTCGCGCATTTACATAACTTTTTTGTTGCAACAATCTATTGACTTTTTTACGTTCAATTGGCTAATGGGTTTTATTCGCTCATTCGTATCAAGGTTTGTCATAAACTAAAGGTACGTTCACACTTATCAAATATTTGCCGAAAAAAACGTGACCAACAAACAAGCAAAAATTGTATTTCCATTAATTTCAATATTTTTTAAATATGGGTTCGTATTTATTAAAAATAATATAAAAACAGCTTTTTACAGCATAATTGAATTTATTTTGTGATATAAAAACTAAGCTAAATCACACTAACCCTTAGCAAAAGTAGTGGTTACGTTTTTTTCGGCAAATATTTGCCAAGTTTGAACGTACCTTAACTAATTGGTAATTGAATATAATTCATAAGAAAAAAGACAACCTGGCAACACCGATTATAGATAACAGAACATCCAATTCACACGGTGAATAAAAAAACATTATTTTTTATTTATCTTTGAAAACATCTAAAAACCTCTTGCTTTTCTTTATACGATGATTTTTTCACGTTTTTTTTTTATAAATTACTCTCAAAATTTGCTATATTTACTCATTCATAAGTCCCAGTTTACACTATGCAAGTCTTATTGATCAGCTTCTTATTCAGCTGTGAGAAAAACATAGAAATATGTATTCATTTCTCTGTCTTTCTCACAGCTGAAGAAGAAGCTGATCAATAAGACTTGCATCGTCTAAACGTCGACTAACAACAAAAAACATAACACAATCACAGAGAGAGAGAGAGAGAGAGAGAGAGAGAGAAGATTCAAATCGAAGTAAAGAATAATATTAAAAAAACATGGATAACAAAAATCATGATGTTTTTCTACCCCTCTTTCTTCTCTACCCCGCTCGACCACCAAAACAATTTTCATGAGTTTTAGTCATGACTAAAAATCACCGTGTGAATCGCCTGTAACAAGAATACGAATGATTGAAAAATGTAAAAGAAAAGTGTTAAAATTGTTCCTTCAATTTTAATTTCGTGCGTCTTCGACTACCCCCCGTTAGCTTCTTTACCCCTCTCATCATTACAGTGTTTAAAAACTGCAATGATTTTCATGTCATTTGATTTTGCTTCTGCTTTCGCTTGATTTGCTTTTGGTTAGTATCGCAAGTAAAAGCTGAAGCAGTCTATATGCTTTTGCAATTCGCGGTCGTGCTTTTTGTTTTTGATTCTTGTCTTACGTGCAAAAACGGGACAAAAACCACCAAATAGTTGACTGAACATGCAGAAAACTTATTGCCTGTCCCACAATGTCGAAAAGAAAATTTCTTTCGTATATTTATATTGAAAACAATAGCGGATTTCAGTGTTTGATGCAAATGGTCTTGCGAAAGTGCAAATGCAAAATATCGTAGCTTTTTTTTTATGAAATTTTGTGTATTTTGTTATTGGATTTCAGACTAAAGCTACGATATTTTGCATTTACACTTTTGCAAGACCATTTGCATCAAATACTGAACTCCGCTAATAATAAAAACCTAAAATTTCTCTTTGTTTTCAACATAAATATGCGAACGGAATTTTCTTATCGACATTGTGGGACTGGCAGTTAAGAGCAAGAGCTTTTGCTTCTTCGACTGTGACTGTTGTTTGTGCGATTATAATGACAAACTTTTTTCTGACTTCTACGGCAGAGTAATGTCGAATCATCACCGGGCGGTAAGTTTGAATGGGAGACTGATATAGAAAAATTTCCTTTGGACTCAATTCGGTTATATAATAAAAGTTGATTTAAAATATCAAAATGAAATTCATGACAAGAAAATATTTTGGTTTTAAAGAAAGAGATATTTGAAAATGTATTACGTTTACCGCCAAGTGTTCGTTGTAGATAGCCTTGACAGTAATTGCGTTTCTTGATATCCGTTTCAATTTGAAACGAAGAAAAATCGTGAAAATTTCCGTTCGAAAACGAAATTAAGGTTTAATCACCCTCATTGTGGATACTTTTTTTTCCTAGAAATGTTTTCGCTTTCCATTTTTTTGCGATCGTGAATAAAAATTCAAAAAATCAGTTTTTTCCCGTAGATTTTTTCCCTTTTCCCCTATTTTGGTTCACTTTATTTTAGCAGGCGAACTGGATAAATACATCATGTAATTCCTATTTTATCCTTCCAATTAATTATTAAAACTTGTGTAAATATTTATGTTTAGGACAAAATCAGTAAATAGTGTTCATTTGTTGTAATACCAACACATTTATCTTAATATTAATTCCTTGCAACACCTTTCTGACACACATGAACTAAGTTTTGCGGTGATAGAATCACAGGCTATATGGTCGGTGGATGGAATAACAAGTGATTTTTCCGTGTCTGTAGAGAATCATTCATCGCGTCCAAAATACATACATACATAAAAACCAAGTTTTATTCACTCTTGAGAAATTTTAATTTAACAGCAAAGACTATTTGTTTAAATAAGGCAGGATGCTTGCAATTTCTCGGGTTCTCCAAGAGATTGGATGCATCTAGCAAACCTGCACGAACAATTCGATTTTGTTTAGATTCCTCATGGAATGAAAATATAATTCCAATTCTTAGCACTGTATTTGTTTAATTTTAAACAAAACTTTCTGTGACATTAAATTTATTTTATTAAGCTTCTTTCCTCTTTTACATTCACTGAGAACTGATAGCAATTTTCTCTCGAAGGGAAATTCAAGTTTCATGGGAACATATATTTCAATTGTTATTCGCGATAGGGTTGAATAGTTTCGTATTCAGGAACCCATATTTTATGCCTTTCGCAGCTAGAAGATGTTCATCTCCAACCTGTAAGGGCTTACAAAACAACCTTGTAAATCACGTTCCTAACTTCCAAAGAAAATAAACCCCCTATTGTCGGTCAGAACTTAACTCAGTATGATCGTATGAGAGTATTTTATTTTCTTAAAATTTCACAAGAATTTGACTGCTTTTCTGTCCAACTTGATATTTTAAGTTTGTGACGCTATAATAACTTCAACTAAAACTGTTGTGCTTCAAAATGCAAAAAATGTAAAAGTTGGTTCGACCTTCAAACGACCAAACTGAGTTGTGTTGAGAATGGCAATAGGGGCAAAAAGTTTCGAATGAAGCGAATTCTTTACGTTTTCATGAGCATAATCACAAGGTCTGTCACAGAAACAAAAACTCGTATCAAAGTAAAAATGTTTAGCTTTTCTAAAAAACGAAAAACTCGAAAATCTTATGTTTTGAATTCCACTCAACAATTAGTAAGTCCAAAACTAAAAAAAATTAAGCAATACGACCGTTCTGGTTGGTAGTCAATAAATGGCGGAGTTCTTAGAGAAGAAACGTAAGCAAATACCAACGAATTGTTAACTTTCCACTTTTTAAGTCGGCTAAAAAGGGGAAATGATTTGAAAATACATGTTTAGAGAAAAAATCTTTAGACAATTTTTGGCCATACTTTTAGGGGCGAAAAGACAAATTTTCCCAAAATTAGTTTGGCACAATAAAAAGGTTTTTTTAAGTGGCGCCTTAACGCAAGTGAAATTTTTGTGTCTTCTTTATGAAGAAATGTTTAATTTACAGTGGATAATTGGAATTCAGTTTTCAATCCCACAGAAACAATACGGGTAGCAGGACCCACCAGATTTATAATTAACTATTTTTATTTGTCTAATTGTTTTGTAATAGAACTTTTCATAACACACTTTTAAATGTCTTCTCAATATAGCTGCTCTGTTATTCAGGGTTGTTATCAAATCCACGTCAGAATTGTCATTTATGAGAATTGAAAATCGATTCTGATTTTAACTGGTGTTATGAAACCGTCTTGGTTTTACCAAGGCGAATTCCTTTTACAGGTGGTGGTAATAATACAACAAACACAATATCAATTCGCCTGGTTGGCCGTATCTGTCAAAAACAGAAGACGAAAATTTATTTAAAATGTACTTTTGACAACTGTGATTACAATTAATATGCCTAAAATAAATACGTCCTCTTGTTTATTGCCACATAAAAGTGTGTATGCCTTGGCTAATCATTTAAAAACACACGATTAAAAAACAATTGACAGATACAGCCAACGCAGCGAAATAATCATATGTGCTTTCAACACGACCTGTATTATTGGATCATGGGTTTTACCTTGATTCTATAATTATATAATTAATAAACGAAAACCATGTTCGAATCAGTTGTTATGTTTTGTTTACATTTTTTAGTATCACTTTAACAAGCAGTGTTGCCGTTTTAAGCTTTTCAATACTAAATGTAGTCTCTTTTTTTGCCTTTTAGCCTCGAAATTTTTCTATAACCTGTGCTTTTCAAGCGGTTTTTAATTTAAAAAAAGGCCAACAAGACAAAATATTTGCAATGTTTAAAAACTGTTTTTGTCTCTTTCCCAAATCATGGCAACATTGTTAATAAGTTGCCTGAGTACATATTCGTACATACTACATATACTTTGGTACAAACAATTTTTGTTGAGAAAATAAACGTGTCAGTCATGACTTACATACGTGTGAAAATGAATCTTTTCCGAATGTTCTAGTCTCCATAAACCTACGTCTATACATGATACATTTTTATCATGACAAAAGTCAAACTTTATATTGAAAAATATCTTTTATGTTAGCTGTTTTTCATATATGGAATTTGACATATGTCATGATAAAAATATATCAGGTATAGACGTAAGGTAAAGCTAGTGAAAGCAAATAGTATTAGCTTTTTTACTGATGAAAAATTCATTTAATTAAAAAAAAATTCTTTTGTTTAAATTTGATATCTTATCTATCCAATTTGAAAATTTAAACAAATATTTATCGGAAATTAATACAAGGAAAATGAGGTGTAAAAAGCATTCCCATCAGTGATGCCAATTTAGCCATTTTTGGGCTAAATTTAGCTATTTCTCATCCGTTTTAACCAGAAGAAAAGTCAATTTAGCTATTAGCTATTTTTTAGCCACTTTTATTTTAATCTCGCCATTTTTGATTCATGAAATTTTTTTCCCGGTTTTTCATAAAAAAAGTTTTAACTCGCAACATAGGAATACTTCTTTACTACCAAAAAATGCAACAGAATAATATCTTAATGTTTTCGCAGGCATGGACAGAATAAAAAACTTGTAAAACCTCAAACCATTTTCCAGAGACGAAAAAACGTATTTTGTTTTGTTTACCTTCATATTCGTTAATCCATTCAGAAGTTATACACAGCAAACCGTTTAAAAATTGGCAAGAAATCAACGAAAAGTGTTTCGTTTATAAAAATAAAAATCTTCGTTGACCGCAATAATATCTAGTGGCAATCAATAGGAGAAAAAATACAATTGAGAAACGGGAGTTGTCGCTTTCTGAAATACTTGAATTCAGAAGTTATACCCAGAAAACTTTTCAAAATTGGCAAACATCTTCGAAAAGTGGTTCGTTTATAAAAATAAAAATCATCGGTGAGCGCAATAATGTCTAAAAATGTCCCAACAAACTTTTTAAAATTGACAAAAATCGTTGAAAAAAGTTTCGCCAATAAAAAGAAAAAAACTTCGGTAAGCGAAATATTTACTTTAAAAAAAATGTTTTCAGTTTGATGTGAGAGATAATATGAGAATTATTTTCTTACTTTTGCTTAATATTCATGATTTTGTGCATTCGATCTCTCTTAGCCATTTTCTTGGCTAGTTTTTAGCTATTTTTTTTTTAGCCATTTTTTGTCTTCATTTAGGCATATTGGTGAACGAATTCTGCCATCCCTGATTCCCATATATTATTTAAATCGATCGATTTCCATCACATACTAGATTAACTACAAATCTTGCAAAAACATGCAAAAGTACGATGCAGCGATTGGGAACTAAAATTTTTAAATATATTTTATCCAGGGGAAGTAAAACTAATACTTTACGATGACAATATGCAACATATGTATATTATATAAAAAAAATACAAAAATATGTGGTTTGGTGACACGACCTGAGATTCGAAAATTTTCACTCTAATTGAATTAGTTCGAAAGTCATGACAGACACGAATAGATAAGTATTGCAAAAATTATCTATTTGTTGTTATTTTATTTATATTCTATTTTATAATTATTTAATTTTATATACACTGGGAATAAGCTTTCAACTGTCTAAAGAAAAAAAAAAACAAACAAAAAAGCAAAAGAACTCTTTAATTCTGGCAGCTACCATCTGATCGGAATTTTTCTGACAAAAAAACGAAAAAATTGGATTCTGTAACACCAAATTCTAATACAAATTCTGATTCGAACAAGAAACCGACAATATCGACGACACCAACATAATTTTTTGTCGATTTCAATTCTCGCATTGATTTAATTTGAAAATAATTTAATTTATACTGATTGGATCTTATATATCACTTAATTTTATATGTACAAATATTTTTCAAAAGCAGAAGTTTAACGATTGATGCTACTCTGTTTTCCAATTTGATTGTTCATACTTAAATTTATGATTTTTTTTTTATTTATGATTGGACTAAATTTTTATTTATTTTTTATAATTTAAGTTTACCACCAAAGACTTTTTTTATATAAATTATATACATATATTTTTCTTAATTGTAAACCAAACTAACATTCCTTAAAATATTTATACTAGTGCCATCCTCTGTTATTTAAATACTTATGGTAATTCCATTTAAAAATATAAATTTTATTTTATAATTTTTCTTATTTGTTTAAATTTTTAAGCCAAATACTAATTTTTAAGAGATCTCAAAGCCAATTTTTTTTTAATGAAAACGTTTTCAATAAAAAAATATACAATTTTACCAGCTTAAGTTCAATAAATATTCTTTTTTATTTAACCAAATAACTTTGAAGTGTCTTTTTTAATTGTTTTTATTTGTTTAGATGTTTTATTTGCAATTTAAGGCCTTATTTTGAAAAATGTATAATTTGTTTGCCAGAACGGCAACTGGAATTGACATGTCTCGGTTGCCAGTAGTTGCCTTCCTTTAAATTGTTTGCAGTAAATGGCAAACCAAGGTAAGGTTTGGTTGCCATCAATAATTATTTTTTATGATTACGGCCGTTAATTTTTAAATACACATTTTAATATTTAAATTATTTATCTTTTATAGAAGCTTCTCGATTTAATTAATATTCATCTACGCTGTTCTGTAAATAATACCTGGTTCACACACGTCAAGTTTTGATTCAGCTGTGAGAAAGACAGAGAAATGAATACAAATGTCTCTGTCGCTCTCCCAGCTGAATTAAAGTTTGACAAAGAAAACTGGACGTGTGTGAACCAGCACTAAGACGTTACTAAAATTTATCACAAATTAAACGATTAACTAAATTATAAATGGTTATCGAACTAACATTGTACAGTCCCTCAGTTAATGATGTACATGTATTTTTATTTTGGTCGCCTAAAATATATTTTGGAAATCCGAAGAATTTCCTATTGGGTATGTTCTGTATTCAATGCGGAATTAAAATGTGCGGAATTACCAAAGCATTGTTGATATAAATAATAATTTGCAACAACAATGCTTTGCTAATTCCGCACATTTTAATTCCACATGGAATATAGAATACACCCGTATATATCTAAGTTCGATATTTTCGAAGTTTAGACAAGCTATTTCCTAAGTCGGGTCACTGTTATCTAAATCGAATGATTTAAAATAGAGCAGTTTTCAAGAACGAATATTGATGAAATGTGTAATTCTTAGGACGACGAAAATTGTTTGGAATCGAAAAGCTATTGCATGAATAATGAATGCAGTGTTCTCTAAATTGAGTGATTTAAAAAAAAAATACTTTCAAATTATTTTGCTTGAACCATGGTGTAATAAGTATACAGGTGGCCGCATAAGGGAATCAAATACAACAATAACACAAAAAACTAAATGATGTTTGTCAAAAAAATATATACGAGCTGGACGTGGCTTATGCACAAAATTAGCAGAGCAAAAAATAATCAGCTGTCGTTATGCTGCCACCTGTATACTTATTTCACCATGACTTGAACTTAATTGTATTGATGCGGTAGTAAGGCCTATCTCACTAGCTCCTCACTCGATTAAACGTCAGATGATACATATATCATATCATCACTACCTTCACTCTATCAAATTCTATATAGATTCATTTGACATTTTATTAAAGAGCTAGCTGCGCTGATAATTCCACGCATATTTCTAGTGTTGTAGAAATGAGTGTACCTGATAATTTGGCCTTTTGCGGTAGTTGATAAAATTTGCTGCAGTGGTTTCAACTACATATTCCCATAAAAGTCTTTGTCAGTCGGTTTACTAAGTCCCAATTCACACTATACTTATTGATCAGCTTTTTATTCAGCTGTGAGAAAAACAGAGAAATGTGTATTCATTTCTTTGTCCCTCTCACAGCTGAATAAGAATCGTATCAATAAGACTTGCATAGTGTGAATTGGGACTAAGTCGACGGTGAGACGCTGCAAGTCTTATTCAAGGTGAATTAATTTTATCATGTGGTGTTGATTCTAAAACAACTACAACATTACAATAATATTTGACATCTCAGCCCCTATGTCAACGCATACAAATTTTGACATACGAGCATCTAATTTGCGGAAAAAAAGTAGAGCAGCGGTGCTTATAATATCACCTGTATAAATCCACCTTGGTCTTATTGATCAGTTTCTTATTCAGCTGTGAGAAAGACAGAGACATTTGTATTCATTTATTTTTCTTTCTCACAGCTGAATAAGAAGCTGATCAATAAGACTTGCATCGTCTAAACGTCGACTAACGCTTAATTTTAAAACTGTCACTTCATTAACTGTTGAGGCACCTACGGTGGCCAAAGATTTTTATTAGCGTCGGCTAATACAAAAATCGTGAGAAGAGGGATTTTTATGGGTTGGCTAAATAGATCTTTACTTAGCTAAATTGTGTCCAACCCAAAGTGGTCATTCCTCCCAAAGTACTGTTGCTTTCAAAAGAGCTGCCAATGGTATAGTTGAGCTTAGATAATTTCAGATCTTAACCATGCGTTTTGTTCATGCTTCAAGTAGAATTTTTACCAAGATACCAAGCTATAGCATGATTATAAAAACAACGATCTGAGTATAATTTGTTGTTGGCTACAGAATTTAAGGATGTCAAACAAAACTAATTGTAGAGGGCAAAAACGTGGTTGAAAATGCAAGTTTGTGTGTGTATAAAATATGTATATTTATGTACACTGAGCTCATATCAGCTGCACTGTCAATACCACTATGTATGCATCTTCCTGTTTACACTATGCAAGTCTTATTGATCATCTTCTTATTCAGATGTGAGAAAAACAGAGAAATGTGTATTCATTTCTCTGTCTTTCTCACAGCTGAATAAGAAGCTGATCAATAAATAAGACTTGCATCGTCTAAACGTCGACTATAGTTGCATTTTGCATGTACCGTTACACTAAAACAAAGAGTTGCCAACGTATTGTATGAAATCCCCAGAAAAAGTGTCGATTACTTGTCGTTCATGATAACCTTTATCCGATCATTACTGGTTGGCAACGCAACTGAAGTTAATTTGATATCAAGGTGTATCTAACAGGTGGGATCACTACGTCAGCTGACTCACCTGATTAAACGTCAAACTAAGTACTGCTGATGAAATGCTCATGATATCACCAATACCTTTAAACTATTAAACACCATATACAGACTTCCTTCCTTCTGTGTGGTGTTTGACATTTACTTCAAGAGATATCTGCACTGGTAATACCACCCGTTTTTTGACAACTGTTAAGGTACTTTTACAACAAATTTTCTATTGTTTAAGTACTGCCCGTACCTGTTCAATATGCCTTGGTTGCTATTATACTTTCTTGAAATCTTTATGAAGCAGCCTATACATTTATACATTATTTTTTTTATTAACAAACAAAACACACGAAACGAGATTTAGCTTGTCTGCGGAAAACACCCGAGACCAAAAGTCGGGGGGGTTTTTTTTTTGTGAAGTAAACAAGTGAACTGATGAATTCAATCAGATAAAAAAATGTAACACGCCTGCAGTTTACGGAACAGGGATGTTTAAATGATTTTTTTTAAATATAATTTTTAATGTAAAGTGTATAATTTCTTTGTTTATTTAGATATTATTTATAATTTTTGCTTAAAGCTTTTAGACAATAGAATAGAAACCGTAATAAAAAATTAAAAAGTCAAATGCTCCGTTTTTTTCTAGCTTTGCAAAAACTACAAGAGTTTTATGTTTCGTTCTAGCTGCTTATATTATTTTTGTCGTTTAGAAACAAATTTTAATAGTTTTCTTCTTATTGAACCAATAATATTTTAAGCTTTTTTGGTATTAAGAAATCAATGAGTTACAACTAGAAATAAAACCATATAATTATTTTGTTTACTATTAGTAACAATATTATTAAACAAAAACGAAAAAAATACTTCATTGACTTGTGAATGTTTCTTTGGATAATTTTTAGAATCGTGTAGACAAACCCGTATTTCTCTAATAAAAAAATATATTTTACAAAATATTCAATATATATTTCTTACACACAGTTTATTTAGTTAAAAATAATTTTAATTATTCCATACATAGTAAATATTCGTATTGATATTTGTATCATGAAAATTATTTCATTTAATTTTAGAGATATTAGTTTGTATAATGTATTTTCAATAGTTTTCGTTCATTATTTAAAAGTCTTTTCAAAACAAAATTTTTATTCAAAAACACCCATATATTTATACAAAATTATAAAAAAAATGTTATAAACTCAGTATGTATATTAATATTTGTTATGTGTATTTTTCAATCATTTATATTAAAAAAAATCAACCTTAGCTTGACTTTAAACCAACAACATTTTAGTAATTTTAGAAAATTAATGGGTTGATTATGAATAGCAACCGAACTTCAGTTGCGTATCCAGCCGGCAACTGAAAATTTGTGGTTACCAGAAAAGCACTAAATAGCTTCTGAAATTAAAAGCTCTCAGTTGCTACTTTCCATCTGTAATATCGATTTTACCTACTGGCAACCTATCTGAGGTTCGGTGGCAGTACATATTCGACCCATAAGGAAAATATATTTTCAGCAGATTTCAAATAAATGGATATTTCTTACTCCCAATCGAACAGTTATAAAATATCTCAAAAATGTAGAGACATCTGAGACATCTGATGTTTAAATAGGGAACTATAATGTTTCTTTATTATAATTTAATTATTTAACTTATTTTATGTTAAATTGTAATTTTTGTAAATTTTTTGCATTGAAATTTAATGCTTAAACATAACAGACTGTTGACAACATTGGTGCAGAAAAAACTATACTGCTAAGTGCCTTTTTACACACACAAAGTTTACTTTGCAAAGTTTTAATTCAGCCGGTAGAAAGACAGAGAGATGAAGTATTCCTCTCTTTGTCTTTCTACCGGCTGAATTAAAATTTTGCAAAGAAAACTTTGTGTGTGTAAAAGGCATTAACACCGGTTTCGCACTAGCAAAGCTTTAGTTCAGCCGGTAGAAAGACAGAGAGAGGAATACTTCGTCTCTCTGTCGTTCTACCGGCTGAATTAAAACTTTACAAAGTAAACTTTGCTAGTGCGAAGGGGTGTAAGTTTTCTCTTAACACAAAACTTGGCATCAATTGCCGTCTTTTGGTCTTGTACAACTCTGTATTTTAGTCAACGTTCAGACGATGCAAGTCTTATTTATCAGCTTCTTATTCAGCTGTAAGAAAGACAGAGAAACTTATATTAATTTTTTTGTATTTATCACAGCTGAATAAGAAGCTGATCAATAAGTCGACGTTTAGACGATGCAAGTCTTATTGATCAGCTTCTTATTCAGCTGTGAAGAAGACAGAGACATTTCTATTCATTTCTTTGTCTTTCTCACAGCGTTGAATAAGAAGCTGATCAATAAGACTTGCATCGTCTAAACGTCGACTAAGACTTGCATCATCTGAACGTTGACTAAGTCCCAATTCACATATGCAAGTCTTATTGATCAGCTTCTTATTTATTCAGCTGTGGGAGAAACAGAGAAATGTGTATTCATTTCTCTGTCTTTCTCACAGCTGAATAAAAATCTTATCAATAAGACTTGCATAGTGTGAATTGGGACTAAGACGGGATTTACATTAAGGATGTAGTCGCTGGCGACAAAGTATTCAGCTGTGAGAAAGACAGAAAAAGACTGTGTTGCTTTCTCTGTCTTTCTCACAGCTGAATACTTTGTCCCCAGCTACAACACACTTAATGTAAACCCCCTCTAACATTAGAAGTGCTCCTTTAAGCCTAATACGCTCCTCTGCCTGAATTTCAGGCTGCCATAAGAAGTATGTGTAAAAAAAACAAACTGAAATTCAGATTTGAAAAATTTTCAAGCAACTCCGTTTTGTCCAATACAAGTATGTCATATCAATTAGTGGAGATTTTTTCCGTCAACTGAAACAAAAATTAATGTTCAGGCAGGCAATTGTTTGTTCAAGGAATTTTTGACATATAACTTTTGCGTCGTCTGCTTATTTGCAAATAAAAACGTAAAATGCTGCCAAATACTTTTTTATTGTAACTTATTAAATCACTGAATATTCATCTACAAGTTTGATAAGAATCGGTTAAGTAGAAGTATTGAAAATGAATATTTACTTTTAATGGGCGTGACACTGTCCACTTTATGCAAAGTTTCATACGAATCGGTTTAGTAGAAGTTGTTGATAAATAATATACAGTCAAGCCTCGATTATCCGTAATCCGGTTAACCGGTAACCCCGATTAACCGTGATTGCCAAAGATCAGTCTATTGTTTTTTGTTTTCAATGTTTTCAAATTGTTTGCTTCGATTAATCGTGATTACCTCTATTATCCGTGATGGAAGAATCAAATTCAAGTTTATCGCATCCAAGAAAAACTTATAAAAGAAAATTATAAGTTGAAAAATATTAGACAAACAACATTACACGACTTTTTTTTTTAAGAAATTGTATTCTTTTTTTGCTTGATGTCCTTTTTTTGCCTCATGTTTTCAGTAGATAATTTAATGTATACATACTTATTTAATTTAAAATGTACATAAACTTCTTGAATTAATTTTTTTAATGTAAATATGTATGTACACCAATGTTCACTTGTTAAATAATAAAAATATAAAAAAAAACTGTATAATAAAAATTATTATTCGATTAACCGTGAAAATCGATTATCTGTAATGCTTCTGGTACCGACCATCACGGATAATCGAGGCCCGACTGTATTAGTATTCAAACAGATGCTTAATGTGTGTGCAAAGTTTCATAAGAATCGTTTGAGTAGAAGTAATTGAAAACGAATGTGAATTTGTTTTTTATGGGCGTGCCACTGCCCATTTTTCAACGGGACCAATCTGGAAGTAAATCCTTTCAAGTAAAGAAAAAAAAACAGAAATCGGTTTGTAAATGGTGGAGTTTAGAAGGAACAACATAATAAAAAAATAAAAAAATGACGATTGATAATAATTCTCCTTTTTGTTTTTGAAGTCGGTTAAAAAATACAAATTCTGCTGAAAATATTTTTGAAACTTAATTAAACAAAAAATAAACGTATTAATAATCAAGTATGCTTTGAAATTTTCTTAATTAGTTAATTGTGTCATACATTTTGTTAGATATTAAAGAATTATCTTCAACTTTCATTATAAAACTTCTATATCATTAAGGCTCGAATTCACCGTCTTTAGTTAACTAATGATGGTGGTTTAATCATTGATATTTATATGAAAAATCGTTAGTTAAACCACCAGCGTACCTAACTACAGACTGTGAATTTGGTTCTTAGTTCCAGTTTCTGTATTCTAAACATCAAATCCATCAATATTTTTTGCTTGGAAAATAGAAATTGGTCGCTAAATGTGCAGAAAATTTTATTTTGAATTGGTAATTTTTTTTATATATTCAGTGTTTGTGTAGTCTTAGTTACATTTCTTTAATTATACATCTATTTTTCGATTTATACATAAAAAAATAAGTAAATATAGAGCAAGTTAAACACCCTTTCATCACGAGTTTAAAATATGCCATTTTATTATCAGCATTAAAAAAAAGAGTCAAAACATATCCTAATTTTTTTTTCATTTTCTTATTTAATTAATTAAATCCATTTAGGTTTTGAAATTCAGTGATTTTAGTTTTATTATTCAGGTATGTGATGGCAACCGATTTCGAAAATGAGGCACTTTTAAACGACTTTTAAATCGCTTCGTTTTCAAATTCGATTTCCATCAGATACTTTTATATAGTTGTGTGTATATTAATTGTATATAATAGAACTTTTAAATATTATAGTATATACATATTAATTAAATTACGGAAAAGCATCAAAGAATTAGAAAAAGTAATATAATCCCCCCTGTTATGAATGCCGTCGTCGACGTCACATCAACACCACAGCAAAAAATTGTCAGTTGTTTACTCGTTGTCGACAACAACTGACTACTGCTGACAGTCTCTTACAATTTTCTGAGGCTTATGAAATTAGCCGAGCATGTTAATATTAGACAATTGTTGTCGACAAAGAGTAGGCAAGTGACGAACTTTTCCTGCCGTGTTGATGTGACGTCGACGTCGCCATTCATAGTAGGGCGGAATGTTAAATGAACGTCAGTGCAGTACAATAACGAGCAATGAAATCGTCTCAAGAGCTCAAATATTTTTTTAAACGGCACCTAATAGTACTCCTGCAGTTAAAGCGATCAAACCATTTAGAACCGTGCAACGCGATTTCATACTAGGTGGCCGCAAGAGCCCAGCTGTTTACGAAAATATATATACATTTAATCTGTCAGCAGTGTTAATGTATCAGCTTTTTTGACAGCCCAAATGTAAATTCTCCACGGAGAATTATCTCGCGACTACCTGGTGTAGATCTACCTTGATCAGAAATCAAATAAAATACCAAGTTTCATCAATATTAACTTTTTATTCCATGTAAATATCTTTTCTAATAACATTATATCTTTTCTAATAACATTTATACGCTTATAAAAAGTAGAAAATTTCATCTCAATGACAAGTTACTCAATACACAGCAGTTAGTATACACATGGAGCAACAAAAGCTACTTTTTACAAATAAAATAAAAAAAGTGGTTACTGGAGCACATAACAAGATATTTGACTTTTAGTAAAAAAATGTTAATTTCTAATCGGATTGATGAAAGTTCACAAAAATTTACATTTTTATTCCAAACATATGCTGGAAGCAGTGGTGAGAATACAAACAAATTCTATCGGATATATTTTGAGAAAACTTTATGTAAATCTTCTTTGTTGTTTTTCTCCATTCCGACTTTTTGGCATATGGGCCAAAACAATACTAAGGTCGTGTAGCAGTGCCCTAAGAATATAACATTAAGGTTCTAATTTCAACTGAGTTCAGATGAAAAATTAAGAATGTATGTATATAAAGCCCATTCACACCATGACAGTAACTGTCGTGATAGTACTGCCCAAGGTAGATCAACAGCAGGTAGTCGCAAGAGAATTCGCCGTAGAGAATTTAAATTTGGGCTGTCAAAAAAGCTGATTCATTAATACTGTTGACAGGTTAAATGTGTAAACATTTTCATAAACAGCTGAGCTCTTGCGACCACCTGGTATGAAAACGCCTTGGTACTGCCATGACAGCCCATTTCTATCAAGCGCAATTTGATATTGGGACTTTAGTTTCATATGAGGTAAGGCAAAGAGCCTACTTATCGGCTAACTTATATTTAGAGCCAATTCACACAGATCAAGTTTTCTTGAGGAATTTTTTGGAGGAAAGAAGAATGGTAGGGATTCCGAATTTATTTGTACTGCACTTGTACTCGAAATTCGTTTTGGTTTGTCATTCGTTAAGGGCTCTTGATAGGAAGTTCAACGGAAAATTAGAAAAAAAACTCGCTCAAGAGAGGATCGAAGTGAGGTCTCAAGTTGATACGCTAAGAAGAAGACTGCTTTCTGAATTGATTACAAATTTATTTGCTACTAAGGAAGTGATTATTTATTAAGTTCTTTCGGAATAGATCCCAAAAGTTATTCTAGAGCGATAACAACGATCTTAGAATACAAATGGAAGTTTGGTCTACATATCTGTGGCTTGGAACTACTTGAAACCACTTGTACCAAACAATAGCACTGTTCAGTATTTGATGCAAATAAAATACACAAAATTGACGTTAGTTATCACAAAAATATATACGATATTTTTTGTTTGGAACGATTTTCCGTCATTCCACGTCAAGTGGAATCTTCAGTGTTCTTCTGGTTACTTTTCGATTTGCACTTTTGCAAGACCATTGTATCAACCGCTGAACTCCGCTTATGCATAATGCCAGGGTTTGACAATCGGGTTAAGTCTTTTTGAAGGTTCTAATATAATATTTGAAGAATACTTTCTTCTTTTAAGGTTGGAAAGAAAATCACACAATTATTTCTAAATTACTTAAGTGAGTTTATTTTTAACTATACCTGAGAGTTCGTATAACTTATTAAGAAATATTTGCGGCAGCGATGCCATTTATGAAGTTTTTTTACGATATGACAAAAAACGATATGATATACTGTGCTGTTATATTGTAAGTTTTTTACGATATTCCAACACTAAGATAGCCATACACGGTGTTGTCATATCTCAGTGTTGTCATATCGTAAAAAATTACGATATGAAAACACAGTATGTCATATCGTAAAAAAGCTTCATAAATGGCATCGCTGATTGGCGGTATTTAATGTTTAGTGCAAATAATCTTGCGAATGAGCTAATGCAAAATATATTAGCTTTTTTGTAAAATCCAATAACAAATTACGTAGAGTTGCCTTTAGATTCCATAAAAAAGCTAATATATTTTGCATTTGCTCTTTCACAAAATCATTTGCACTACACGATGAATACCGCCATTGAATTTTTAAGTATTTATTTAAATTTTTTAAACGCAGTCATTTAATGAAAAAAAAACTCCTAAAACTTTTATTAGAAGACAACAACTAAAAACAGTATAACGAAAAAAGTGATTTAAGATGGTTTACCAGAGGACATGTAAAACCACAATATAATAATTATGTGCTCTTATTAGTTAATAAATAGTGCATTAAAACAAAAACATTCACACTTATGAAAAATATTATTAAAATAACACATAAATAACAATAATTAAGAGAAAAATAGTGTTAGAAAGTTAACAACAACAAAAAAAACTAGACTACAAAATTTACAGTAAAGAGCAATTAAATAGTTGGACAGACAGAAAGGCTTTTGAGATCGGATTTGTTTGGTGGGATACTGTAGTTTAGCTCTTAAAACAATAAAAAAAGTAACTTTTTCTAGAATTGTATGACAATAAAATGCAAATGCAAACATAATTATACTAAATATTAACTTAAACAAGAAGTGTTTCAAATTTAAAAAAAAAAACTAACTGAAATCAAAGTATTTTTTTTAAGGAAAAACTTGAAACCTTTTAATTTTTTGCATAAAATCCCCAAAAACAGTGATAATTATAAACACTTTAATTGAAAATGAAAGTATTTATTAAAAAGTAAATAGAAGATTTAAAATTAAACTACTATAAGTACAAACTTATATCTCTAAAATTTAAATTAAACCCTTTAAGACAAAAATTAAATCTATTCATATCGATCGTGTATCATATCGTTTCTTTCTAAAAACTAACGATAAAAAATCTAAATTGAAAAACAAGAGTTGTGTCAAATTTTATATCAAAATAGACTTTTTGTAAGAAATATATACACATGTTTTTTTTCAAATTTTCGTAAAAGAAAATTCCCTTTTTTTCTAAATATTTTTTGTAAAAAAGTTTAGCAAGTATTTTATAGTAAATTTATACACAAATTTTAAAAATATATAAACTTAAAAGACTTATAGAAAAGAACAACGATGTTATTACAAATAGTATTTAAATAAATTTTTGGTTTTATTTTGTATTTAAAGAATTTTGAAAACTTTGTTTGTTGGTATTTAGATAAAACAAAAAGTGACTGCAAACGGCAGTTGGTCTTCCTAAGGGCCGAATTCGTAGACTGTAGTTAACTAACGTTGGTGGTGTAACTAACGATTTTTCATATAAATGTCATTGGTTAAACCACCATCATTAGTTAACTAAAGACTGTGAATTTTAGCCTAAGTAGTTTATTTTTCTCGTGAAAAAAATATTTTTCTGTGAAGTAGTTTATTAAATTTTATTTTAATTTCATTCCCCTCTATTATCAAGATTTTTTAAACAATGAGGACCAAAAATATTATCAAAAATAAAAGAACTTAAAATAGTTTTGTAAAAAACCGAGCATTTGGCTTTGTAGTTTTTAAAGTATTATTATACGAGTAAAGTATTATTTTACCTTCGATGATAGTTTATTTTTTATTTTATGACAACAATTTTAGTTGCTAGTTTATTTTTGTATATTTATCTCTTTATATGCTATTTATTTTTAGATTTTAGCTCTTTTTAATCAGTTTTGATGAAAAACGTTTATCAGTTTAATGTAAAACCCTATACTAGTCAATTATCTAAAAATAATAAACAAAATGCAATATTTAACTGGATAAAAGAAACTAAATCATAATAAATATAACAAACCAACATACATAAATTCATAAATACATACAAACATACATACATATTAAAATACACCAAGACAAATAAGAAAAAATAGTACTAATATTTAGTTAAGGCATAAACTAATATTTAACACCTTAAAAAACATTAGCGTCGTTCAGGTTTGGTGGAAATAATTTTGCAAAAATGCAAATCCAAAATATCGTAAAATTTTTACAATGTAGAAACAGAACAACAACATCACTGTGTTGCTAAACTGAAAATGGTGTAACTTTTCCAATTTTGCTATGGTGTTGCAATTGCTATTTTGTTTATTTCTTGTGCGATTGTAAAAACTATGGAATTTTGCATTTGCACTAAACACTGAACTTAGTTGATGAAAAGTAAACGGCTGTGGAATATCAATAGATTTATCTACATAATTAAAAAAACAATGAAGCCATCATGCGCAAAAATTTAAATTCATCGTCGTCCTTTGACATATGTGCATAGTTTGCAAAAAAGCCGCAAAAAGTATTTCAGTTTTTTTTTAAATTTAAGAAACCTAACTCTACGTCTCCACCTAACTTGAAGTTATGACTGCGTTGTTAAAACAATTGCACTAACAATTATGTTATAACATGAAAAAAGCATTAACTTGAGCGGTCTACACTTAACATTAACTTGAAGTTAATGTTAAGTTAAGTTAGGTGTAGACTGCAAATAATAATACGTATTGACCAAGGTGGATTTATACAGGTGGCATTATAAGCACAGCTGTTCTACTTTTTTTCTCGCAAATTTGAGGATCGCATGTCAAAATATGTATATGTTGACATAGGGACTGAGATGTCAAATGTTATTGTAATGTTTTAATTGTTTTAGAATCAACACCACCTGATAAAATTAATTCGCCTTGGTATTGACGAGCAAATTTTTTTGTTATAACAATGAACAAAACGTCAGCAGAGCTGTTTAACAAAAACTTGTTCAAGGCGAATTCAGTGCCCAGTAGCCCTATCAGCACAGCTGATCATCAGCTGATTACACCCCATCAGTCAAACTTCATATAAAATAGAGAAAAACGTTGACCCGAACTATCAACGTACAAATAAAAATAGTCCTACAACTACTGTGTATGTGTGTTGTTTTAATGATAAGGCCACTTAATATTAATTCGCTTTGAACTTGTTAAGTTCTTTGTTCTTTGGAGAGTCCGTACAATGTTTTTGTTAGGTCTAGTCATATTATTTTAAGCTAGTACGACAGAGATAGCAAATTTCTTTTGTTTTTTTTTCTCTTTTTTCGTATTTAAAACAATACTTGTTGTTACTACATCATTGTTCTAACAATTGTTTTTACAACACTGTCATAACAACAACAAAACAGTAACAACAGCGGTCCACACGTGACAAATTCCTGTGGTATCGTGGCAAATTGTTTTCTATTCAATGATAGCGCACAATTGTGTGTAAATTATACATTCGAGAAATTATCGAAAATAATTCAATATTGCCAACATTCACTTTTTATAAATTTGCGGCAGCTTCGCGAATGTGTATGATCGCGACATTATCGAGAGAAGTTCGCTTTAGCGATCATTCGAATTTTTTTAGATTCTCGAGCAAATATCGAACAATTTTGCTTCAAAATTTCTTGACTTTAGTGAGCATTCGTCAACGATGAAAATGTAGTCGGTAACAACTGGGCGTACAGAGTAAGTTCAAAAAGTCAAAAGAGACATAATAAAGGTATAAAATGTCTATTTCAATTTTGTGCGTACATTTTCCTTCTCGTCTTTGCGAGTTGTTTTTGACCAATGCCCATTCGATTTTGCTTTTCTTTTAGGGTTACCCACGTTTGTACGTTTTTAGACTCCGCTAGTATTCCTGTACACGTCCCCAGTTTCCCCGGTACTCTTACTTGAGGTCTACACGTAACATAATATCCGCACAAAAACATAAATGTGAAAATAAGGCGTTTTTTTACGAGAGCTACGAGATATGCTACTTCGTTGGCAGCCCTCTATCACACTGTAAACTACTCGACCCCTTTGCGCGAAATGATCGTAAGCGACATTTTGTAAAAAACAATTTTTTTTTATTGAAATCAAAATTTTATGAGCCTAAGGGCCATTACTACAACTTGACAATAGTTAAAAGCAGGCTTTTGTCGGACGGATAAACAGTTTATCATTATTACAAACTTACTTTAATCTACCAAGTAGGATGCAGCTGACTTTAACTTATCGCTCACTTTCATTTAAAGTAAAGTTTTAATAAAGGTAAACCTTTTTTTTATTCGTCCGACAAAATCCTGCCTTTAGCTATTGCCTAGTTGTAATAATGGCCCTAAATATAGCTTAAAATCGTGAAAATGTCAAAATTGTTGATAAATTTTGAAATACAGGCTGTAAGATTTGATTGTAAGTGACAGTTTATGTATATAAATCATGTTTAAATACAATAAAAACCCTTCTCCTGAAAATTTTAACTTTTATCGCTTACGATCATTTGGCGTTAAGGGGTCGTACTGATACAGCTTGAATCATACAGGCTAGCACAATATAGGTGAGAACGCGAAGGCACCTGCCGCTTGGCTCGGTCCACGTGGCCCGACTACGACCTCAACAGGACACGGGATCTGCTCAGGATCGGTAAAGGTCGAACGAAACTATTAGTAACAGTGCTCACAAGGCACTGGAATATTGGGATCCACGTTAGAAGGATGGGTCTAAATCATAACGACTACTGCAGAAGTTGTAATGATAAGGAAGAGGAGGCTTATTATCTCTCATTCCGTAACTTTAAACAAGGTACTATTCAATGAGATTCACGGTTTACCTTGCATTACAGTGAGTTTGGCTGATCTCTTCTACCTCTCTGCCCTCTATCTCAGAAACAGTTGGCTGATGAAAAAATGTTAAATACAAAATTTGTCGCAAATTTTATTCTCTACAATTTTTATAATATATGTTAACATCATTGGAGCTATAGAAACCGAGATAATCGCGAAAAAACTGATTTTTGTGACCTTTGACCTTGAATAACTTCCTTTTTTGTTTTTTTAGTTCCTATCAAAAAATTTCGGCCATAAAAAGTACTGAGATGAAAATAACGCCCAAGTTCTTGATAGGTACAATACCATCTCATTTCCGTCAACTATTAATGTCACGTGTCAAGGTACATTAAACAGGTATCACTACAAGATCAGCTGTTTTAATAAATTTGATAATGTGTGCATCACACAGACAATAGATTTTGACACATTTCTGGTATTTTTCTTTCAGCAACGGGTATGTGTTAGTAACTTTGAGGGAGCTTTTGAATGTGTGCGACACACAGACAATAGATTTGAAATATTTCTGGTATGTTTCTACCAACAAAATACGTGTGTTTTTTGGTGTTGTATTTGTTGTCGTCGTGGTGGTACCTGTATTATTGTATCATGTCACGTGTTAAAAGTTTCTCTGCTTCCAGAGTTACCCTTATACTAATTATAAACATCCAGGGTAACCGTCTAAACGGCCACAAACGTCAAAAAAGCATGTGATTTTTCGTGGGGTTTTCAAAAGAAAATTGTCAAAAAAAGCAGGCTAAAAAGGTATAGTGTGAAAGGCAGTTCATCGAATAATTAAAAAAAAAGTTATTTATTATAACAAAAAAACACAATGAAAGCTAAAAAGAATTTAAAAATTACTTCAGCCGTTTACTTAATAATTGACATAAAATAGACCCAATAATAAAAATATCAATTCATTTTCCCTAAAGAAAATTAAAAAAACTAATTAAGACATATAAAATTGAAATTAAAAAAGCAATTCTTTTCTTTGAAAATTAAAAATAAATTATATAAAAATGTTAAGTATTTGAAAAATTAAATAAAAAATACAATTAAGTATTTAGGTATGATTATAAATCTAAGATAAAAATTAAATTATATGCTGAATAATAAAATATTTACAATAAAAAAAATATAAAAAAAAATTAATATTAAATAAACATATAAAAACGAATATATACTTTAAAAATTCTATATAATTAATTTGAAAAACAAAAAACTAAAAAAGTGTAATGTATTTATTACCACAAAAAAACTTTGCTTTTGTTCAATTGTAATTAAAACTCATATTAAAACAAAAATAAATAAATAAAGATAAATAATATAATCATAAAAAAAGTTTATGTTTGTTCGTTTATATTTTAACTTGTGGCTATTAATGATTAAACAGGTTAAAATAAAAATATAAATTATAAAAATAAAACAGATATTTTGAAGAAAAAAAAAAGCATTTGTTTATCTCAAATGTATTTAATGGAAATAAAATTTTTATGTTTGTTGTGCGTTTGATATTTATGATTAAAAACAAAATTAATCTCAAAACATAAAAATATAAATTTGTGGTATAAACTAAGAATAAAAACAACAAGAAATAAAATTACAATAAAACTTTTCAAGATAATATTTCAAGTGTTATTATTTTCAAAGCATTTTAAAATCAAGAATTAATTACTCTACGTCTCCACTTAACTTGAAATGTTGTTGTAACTTGAAGTTATGACTGCGTTGTTAAAACCATTGCACTAACAACTATGTTATAACCTAAAAAAGGCATTAACTTGAGCGGTCTACACTTAACATTAACTTGAAGTTAGTGTTAAGTTAAGTTAGGTGTAGACTGCAAATTAAGCCTTAACGTTTTTTGGCCCAATGGTACAGTTATGTTACAAACCAGGAATGATAAATTCAATACAATTGTACTTTTTTCAGTACAATTCGCTTTGCAAAAGTACTCCAGTAGTTACTCCAAGAAGACATTTAATACAATTTAGAAGTTTTTCAACTTTTGCATTACTTCGACATAGTAGAATCGAATTTGATTGGTATGAAACTACTTACATCTTCTTGCGACTTGTCGTTCGAGTCACCATTCGTAAATCAGTGAGATAGAGAAATGAAAATCAGGGGGCAAATTGCGGCATTCGATATCCATCGAAATTTGTATTTAAATTGTATTGAAATTTCGATCGATATCGAATGCCGTAATTTGCCCACAGTTATCTTTCGCTTAGAACGCACATGAAAACATTAATTCGACATAGTGGAAGAGGGAGTAAATAAAGGCTGTCACAGGAGTGATTTTTCAAAAGGGCTTATTTCCACTTGCGATCTTGAACAAATCTAAGAATGCCACCGCCTTTGCCATGCTTAAATGTATCCTCTAGCTCAGAATCCATTGCCATGAAGGTATATTTAAATGACACTTTAGTACCAAAGGGCACATTTCTACCTAATTGTTAGTTTGATTTAAAAAAAAATAATCAGCCCAATTATGAATAACAATTCCCCGGGAATTTTTTCCCTATTCCCTGTTCCCCTATACTAAATAAAATCTCCCCGAGAAATTTTTCCCTTTTCCCATTTCTCCTATTCTAAATTACAATCTCCCCGGGAAAAAACTCCCAGGGGAAAAAAGTAAGTATTCTAAATATGAGGGAGAGGGAGAAATTCTTACGAATTTTTCCCCCACACATTTTGAAGGGAACTAATGCAAAAATTTTAAGTTCAAAATAAAAAATGTTGTGGAACAATGTTATATTTCTCTCTTGTTTTAGGCATTTTTATCCACGCCGTGCAAACATGCGCTTCAAAAACATGAACTACTTCTGCCTTCTGAATGAATTTTTAAAACACACTAAATTTTGCAGCGCATCCTTTAAGTTCACATAATAGGTAAATGGAAGATTTGATGCAGTTTAAAAAATTTACAATTTCCTTTTTACACACAATCATTGGGGAATTAATGCATCTTTCCCTGGCCTTGGCCCAGTTTTCGCTTCACTTCCTCCGCATAAAGTTCTTCCGAGAGCATCTGAGTGACTGCACTGTACACTTTACTTTTTATTTAAGCAAAAACAAATATTTATATTAACACAATCTTATTATCAACGAAAACATAAATTTTTTATTAAGTTTTATTACTGAACTCTTGCGTTAGTGCAAAATAAAATATAAACACTAAACAGCTGATCCAGATTTTTCCCTCTCCCTTATTTGTTTATTCCCCAGCTTTTTAGAATAGGAGGATTTTTCCGCGGGAACAAATTAATGGGAAGAGAAAAAACTCCACGGGAAAATTCATAATTGGGCTGAGTAATTTTCTATAGTTGTCATAAGTGCTTACTTCTATCGCCTCCGGCCATTGCGCATGCGTCCCACGCCTCGGCCAAGCTTTATATTTTTGTTTTTTATGAACATAAAAAGTAATATTGAACATGAAAAATTTTTTTCTACACAGTTTTTTCTCGCAATATTGTTTATTATTTCAATATGTTTATTAATTTTATCAAAATGTCAAACACAGAACAAAAATGTAGAGCACAAATTACTATGGAATTTGACGTTTTATGTTTGCAATAATTGTTAATAAAAATTCGTTGACAATTATTGCAACATATATTGCAAACACCTACAATGAGCTGTCTCCATTAAGCCCTGATTCACTATCCTACACAATCGCACGATTCATTCACAGGAAAAATTTACATAGTGATGCAAAAACATCTGTTTGTATTGTGTATACACATGATCGCATGGAACCTATCACTTTATTAAAAATTTCGTAAACTTTTTCCAAATCGCACGAATTGCCAAAAAATCTGTCACACAGTTGCATTTTTAGTCCACACTGCCATACTTTTCTGGCACACATGTCATATTTGGCAGATCGCGCGATTGCGCAGGATAGTGAATCATGGCCTTTAGCAATAACATAATTTTGACAATTGCTGCTAACATATATTGCTCTAACAACTATGTTATAACCTGAAAAAAAACATTAACTTGAGCGGTCTACACTTAACATTAACTCGAAGTTAATGTTAAGTTAGGTGTAGACAGCATTACTACGCATTGTTTGTCGAGACTTCTGTCAAAGTATTGTTTATGTTTATAAAAAGTCCATGTGTTGTGTTCTTTGTTGAAATTATTATTATTTTATTTTACTAGTTTTTAATAATTTTAATTTAAATATAAGAAATAGCTCTGACGGTAAACGCGTGTGTTTTTAATTCAAAATTTTATTTAATTCATCACTTGCACGTCCCTTTGATTTTCGTAAACAATAATTTTTGACATATACGACGACATCACACAAACAAAAATTCCTGTTTTTGTCGTAATGTTGTATTTGTTGCCCTAGTAATGCCACCTATATTATTTCATCATGACACTAAGACGAGGTTCACACGATGCAAGTATTATTGATCAGCTTATTATTCAGCTGTGAGAAAGACAGAGAAATTTGTATTCATTTCTCTCATTTTGCAAACAGACCACACAAACTACCTCGTACAAGCAAAGATTTTTCCACATTAGTCACTAATTTAAATTGTAATTTTCCACGACCTCACTCTATGGAAATTTTGTTGCAAATGAGCTAATTTTACAATAGACTATACAATCAGTTTGCCACAAATTCAATATGACAGTCAAAATATCTAAATTTTTTGATTTTTCTGCAAGCAGCTTGCCAAAAATAAAAGCATCGCCATATATTACACAACAGGCTTGTACAAATGCAAATTTCTGCCATGTTTGGCAAGCCGCTTGCGTTGTTTATTTGGCCCTTAACTGTTTTGCTACAAAAGGGCAAACAATGTCAACGGTCAGACGATGCAAGTCTTATTGATCAGCTTCTTATTCAGCTATGAGAAAGACAGAGCAACTTGTATTCATTTCTGTGTCTTTCTCACAATAAGACTTGCATCGTCTGAACATTGACAAAGATTTGTTACGGACTACATCATTTATACTGAACATTTTGTTGAATGCGTTACGAAAGGAGGGGGTGGTATAAAAATTTAGAAAATAGCGTTACGTAATATGTGAATAGCTCTTTTGAAAAATCACTCCTCATATTTAATAGGCATTTTGATTTTTTTTACCGCTTTTACACTGTTAAAATTTTATAAAAATATATTTAGTATTTTTGGAGTTGTAACTGTTTAAAGGTTCTACTAATACATTAGACGAAACATTTGAATACTTTTAGGCCGCCCTAATATTATGTATTTTTGTTATTCTAATAATGAAATTAATAGCGGAGTTCACTATGTGATGCAAATGGTCTTGCGAAAGTGCAACAATTTCATAAACTTTGTCTTTTTTATAATGAACTCTTAAAAATATCAATGGCGATATTATTTTTTGTGTTGGAATTTTTACTAAGTGGTAGGATTTTTAGCCCAGATGAGAATCAAAAGACAAAACGGTGCAGTTATTCGAAATTTAAAGTCTTCGTCATTCACAATAGAGACTAAAGTATACAAATAGCTGACGAACATCCTAATATTTTGTATTTACCATTTAACATAATGTTTATCTTTTCGACACCAGACTTCAGTTATTAAAAATAAAAAATAAAAAAGGGTAGTCGGCTAACAGCCGCCGCCGACAGATTTTTGGCTCAGCCGCCGCCGCCGACTATTATCTATCGGCTTCGCTCTCTGCTCCAATAGTTTAAAATTGTCAATATACCAAAATTGTAGATAACTTTTAAAATACAGACTGTAAAATTATATCATAAACGACAATTTATGTACATATGTATATAGAAAACATATTTGAATATAAATAACTCTCTCAAAAAAAAAACCAACTACAAAATAGGCGTGGCACTGCTCACATTTTTTAACACCATGTTGTACCTTCACAAGAACTACTTGTGTTTGCGAAGTTTCATAAGAATGCGTTAAGCAGAAGTAGTTAAAATAAATATTTACTTTTCATGGGCGTGGCACTGTCCACTTTACTAACCACAATGTTGCATTGTAAGGATAACTAAATGTGTTTCATAAGACTAGGTTTAGTAGAAGTTGTTGAAAAACGATATATAATTTGCAAGGGCGTGGCACTGCCCACTTTTTAATCATGATGTATTATTCAAACAGAAGCTTAATGTGTGAGTAAAGTTTCATAAGAATCGGTTGAGTAGAAGTAGTTGAAAAGGAGTTTGTATTTACTTTGTAAATGGGCAGGATCACTTTTTAACGGAACCTTTTAAACAAAGAAAAAATCTGAAATCGGTTTGTAAATGGCGAAGTTTTGAGGTAACATACATAAATAAAATTTTATAACCTTTCTCATTTTTTTTTTAAAGTCGGTTAAAACAAGAAACTTTCTCCTGAAAACTTTAACTTTTGTAGCTTACGATAAAATCGCAAATATACCTCGATCTGTTTAAATTTTTTAAAAGTTTTAATGATTTCAGTATTTGTTTGATTTTTTGACTTGACTTATCAAATACCAAAAAATATTATCTTGAAAATATCGAAAATATATCGAAAAAACAATTGTTCAGTTCACAACCTGTTGCAGGTGTTGTAGATCGTACAAATGTCTGCTTCGGTAATTTGCAAATAAACATGTTTCTAAGGCAAGGTTTATGTGGAAATTACCAACAACATTTATACAATATACAACACATACAACAGGTTGTGAATTGGCCAAATATAAAAACAAAAGGAACTCTCAAGGATTTTATGCTCACAAATTTGGACGAATTAAAAGTATAATCATCAAATATATTAAAAATGTGAAATATAGAAATAAATGAAATTTCAAAATAAATTAACAACATATCAAAGCATTAATTATTTCACAGCATAATATAATAATTACTTTTATATAAAAGTATAATAAATTTTACTAGCAATTACAAAAGAAAACATTTAAAAACAAACACTGAACAAAGTCTACATTGTGAAGAAATTTTGTGGAAAATAGCAACTTTTGAAAAGTCTTGCAACAACATAAGGTGAGTCAAAATCTTTTTGTATATAGTCTTGAAATAAGTAAATTAATAATAAAACTTAGAACTAGTCTTCCATAATAAGCTATTATTTCCTGAACTAACTAAACTATACTCTACACTAAACAATCTAACATGGGTCAATACATCGTTTACATTTGCGATGTACAACATCACACGAACGCGATTGATTTTAATTTTGTAAACCAAATTACGCAATTACCTTCAGATTTAAGTTTAAATGTCAACGTCTTCAATTGTTCATAGAAGATCGAACTGTTAAAAACTGTTTGTGCTGAATATAAATTAAACAGTTAATATGTAGTTTAGTTATTTTAAACTAAAGTTTAAGGTTTAAACTCATGTTATCTAAGGTTTAATTTGAGTTTAATTAAATTCGTCTTTATTTATTTGAATTTAAAGCCCATCGATTTTCGTCGGCTCACTGCAATAGAGCCATAGATAATAAAGCCAAATAGCTTTATTTCTTAACTAATTAAGAAACAAGGGCATAATTTCACTATACTGCAGTGGTAATAAAGCCATACGGCCTTATTTCGCAATTAATTGAGAAATAAGTCCATTTTGATTTATTATCCATGGCTTCATTGCAGTGAGCTGAAGAAAATCGGTGCATTGCGACGATAGTGGGATCCTAGCTTAAGTCGTAGGTCAGCAGATTTACAAACTATTTCTTAAAGAAAATTAAATATCCTTCCGACAATTCGCACAACGTGCACATTAGTCGGATATTTCAGAATATGTGCGGAAATGGCTTACCAGAAAATTAACGACTATTCTGTTGAATGTCTCAGGGGATTTCAGACAAATCGGTTGATTGTCTTGTAAAGTTTCAGATTTTTTTTCTGACATCAAACATGTCGGCAAAAAAAATGTTCAGTGGGTTGATATGTTAGGAAGAGCTTGACACGACAGCATACGTTGTTTTAAAAGCCCCGTTCATACTGTAACAGTAACTGTCGTGATAGTACTGCCATGGCAGCTCATTTCAATTAGAAATTGTGTCAGTTAATGTTACTGTTGCACTATCAAGCTCAATTTGATATTAGGACTTTGCTGTCATGACAGCAACTGTCCTGATTACTGTCATAGTGCGAATGGAGGTTTACTGTCAAACCTTAACTGTTAGTACACTGAGAGCCACAGGCTATTTTATTTTAAAGGTGTAGAAAATGGGTATCTCACAATAAAGTAAATGCTGAGAATGACGCGGGTCGAACAGATTGAAGATTATGTCGATAGCTAAAAATCATAGATGGGGGTAGTGCACTACTTTTGTAGTTTACAATAATACTTATGGCTGATAAATCAGTGAACGTTTAAACACTAGTTTAAACTCAACATCAATAAATCACTTTCCCATGTATTATGCCAAGTTTAAACAATAATAATGTGGCAACACTACGGTATATGTCAAAAAACAGCTGGGCTTGCGGCGGGATAACGATCAAAAGCATATGGTTTGTATTGGAAGTTTTAAACGACCAATTTTATGCGCTTAGTATATGGTTTATATGTTTACTGATTTATACATTTGCTGGTTTAAACACATTTTAAACCAAAAACAGAGATTAACTTGCACCGATTTATTAGCCCTTAAAGATTAGCCCTTAAAGACATATTGCACTAATTTTGTTGATGTTTAGTGCTGAATTGAAAATTAACAGCCTCACTAAGTTAATGATAAAAAATTTTACACTAAAATTAAATTATGCACTAAATTTAAAGTAAAATCTTGGAAAGTTTTCTGAGAGTATGTTTAAATGCAGCCTTTTTAGTGCTCTATCAAATTTTGCACTAATTGAGTGTGGTGCAGATTTTTATACTAAATCTGTGTTTAGTGATAGTGAAAAAATTAGCACGACTACTAAATTCTTTTAGTAACCGTGACGATTCTTTTAGTGATAGTAAAGTACTTCAACCAACATTTAGTGCACTACCCCGAACTAAGATAAAAAATAAAATCTGCGAGAAATTTCAGACAAGGAACAGAACGGCCTGCTTCGGTCATTCCTCAAGAGAAACATGTGAAGCTCATTTTGGTATACTAAGAAAAATTAGCCAGTGAAATTTAAAAATAACAGGATCACTTCAGGGATGGCAATGTCACCTAAAATTTGAATCTTCTACTTACTATTAGAATCTTGTTATCGCACATGTTATTGACTTAATGACGAAATTAATGCAAGCCAATTAAAATCTTAGATAATTGGAAACTTTTTTCCTGTGCATTTCTGCATTTTAAACGAACACACATACTACTTAATCCTTTTTCAGCTTTTCTGCAGAAACACCCTGGCTCTTGGCAGGAATCGAACCTGCGACCCTCGGCTAATAGTCTAGCACACTATCCACTACACTACGGCGATACCCCGCAGAAGATTTTCCACCTTTGTAGTGAAAAACTATAGCGAAAGAAGGGTAAAACTCAAAAAAATAATAAAAATGCCAGTGCAGGTTTTAATAAAAGGGCAATAAATGTTGCATTTTTCAGTTGCACTGTGAAATTCTTTACCATTAAAGTTTTGATTTTGTGCGTGTTAAAAGAAAGGTGATTTGAAAAATTTACATTACATAGTATACTCTAAAACTAGTCAACAACATTAAAGATTTATACATTTATTTAAAAAAAACTCTATATGTTTTGAAACTTTACAAAAAAAATTTGAGTAATTATATGGAAAACTTCATAAGGATGGTAATGAAATTTTAGGAAATTTAAAAATTTCAAAATGCAAAAAGGAAATAAAAACAAAGAAGGTCGTTAATACCTTTATAAAAGAAAACAATAACAATTAATTAACTATAAACAAATAATAACAATAAAAATGAGTTTTTTAGTATTTTTACTTTAAAAAATATATATGTAGTATTAAACAAAATTATTTATTACATTATTTATGAATTAAAAAAGAAAACTAGACGTTAAAAATTAAGAAAATGTGGTGATTTTAATAATTGTTTATATATACAACAACAAGAACAACCATATACTAGACTAGTATGTATTAATTATATATCTTAAATAAAATATATACAAAAACAAATATATATTTATAATTATATATACATACACCCCTTCCCTAATTCTATATATTCTACATAAATATATATTGTATAATTCTCTTTAGATCAAATATATATACAACAACAAAAACAAGGCCTATATACTCGAAATGTTTTGCTTTTTTCCTTTTTGAAAACAAGAATCCTTGAAAACTTTTAACAAATCCTTAAAAACAAACTTCTATAAATTGTATTTCTTTTATTTTAAGTTTAAAAAAATGAAACAATAAAAATTTGCAAGAAACACCAAAAAAAAACGAGAAGTCATTTTCTTTTTTATGAAAAGAATACACATGTGTAATATTCTTTCGAGCTTGAAACTCGAAATATATGTAAGCTAAGTATGAAGACTTTTTTAAAAATTTTATGTATCCTACATATACATATAATAATAAGGGTTTTCACTATGGTGATAGTGCAAATTTGCAGTTTGCAAATTTTGCTGTGCATATTATAGTAGATCGTGAACGACTTTTTTAATTATGTTGCATTTAAGCTTTAAACGCACATTTACTAAAAATAATAGTCTGGGGGCACTACAAACTGCTAATTTATTGTAGTAAATCTGGCAGCATTGACATTTGTTGTCAAAAGTTATATTTTTGCTTTTGAGTATGTTAACACACAAACCATCAATTAATTATTGAATTATGTGTAAAAAAATTATTAAATGCAAATTACTAAATAAAATTTAAATATCATTGTATAAATACATAGTTTATTCATTAAAAAATTAACAATATAGCGGCTGATGTTATTTGCAACTAAGCAAATATGCACAACCATTTTTGCTCAAGGTTTTTTTTAGTGCAAACGAAGTAAAACGAAGCAAATTGCAAATACGTATATTTTGTTGTTGTGTTGTGCAAATGTTTGTATTTTTGCACACATTTGCATCGTTTGCACACTTTGCACTACCCATCGTGAAACCCCTGAATAATTTGTAGTTTAGTTTTTGCACTTGTAATATTGTAAGCTGTATAATTGTATTCTCAAAAATTTAGTTTTTAAATTAGTTTAAAGTTAGCAACTATATTCTGTAATAATTGTAATGGCTTTAGACCGTTTATGTTTGTAATATTTTTATTTATTACATATCTTGTAGTTTGATTATAAGCATTTGCAAAAGTGTTATGCATAATTTAGTAGTAATTTAGTCATCCCTTGTTATTTTGTTATTTGTATGGTATTTTTTTTTTCATGAAAATGTTCACTCACCCCCCAAAAAGTTAAGACTTAATGCAAAAATTACTTTCCAAAAATTTCACGCCCCTAGGACCATGCCTTCCCGTGCCGAATTTCCGTTGAAGTTTTATTAAATTACACTTACATGGCACGATGAACCACAAGTCGAAAAATGTGACATCATGAAAAATTTTCTTCTGAAAAATTGTTGTCTATTAAGACAACAACTTTTGATTTTCAGAACGGTTTCTGCTCGACGTCGGTAGCTTTTGAACTATAAAAAGAACTTGGCAAGAAATGTTTACTGAGTGTTTTAATGAAAAATTTGTTGATAGCCGAAATTAAAAATAATCAGCTGTTGAACTAGTGGCAACGCTGTGTTGTATGCATATCGTAATTTTTGTGAATGAACTACTTTATTGTGAATAACATCAAAACTTGTGCATCGACTTTAATGAAATAGGGGTTATATCCCCCCTTATTCCGTAACTATTTGTCGACGTCAGGTCGAGACAATACCAAAAAAATTTTTACATTTCTACTCGTCATCGATAACACTATACTATTACTGACAGCCACTTACTAATCTCTAAGGCATAGAACATGGGAAGAGGCTGTTAATAGTAGTAAATTTTTGTCGACAGCGAGTAGACAAGTGCCAACTTTTTGGTATTGTCTTGACGTGACGTCGACAGATAGTTACGGAATAAGGGGGATTATTTGTAACGTGATTTTTGGCGATTAAGATTTTTGAACAACACAAATGTTTGAAGTTTTTCATAAACTTTTTTCTAAATTTCGACTTGCAAGTAATTGATCGTCATTTTCTATCTTTATGAAAATTTTTAAATTTAGCAATTTTTCAAACAATTGATTTTTGAAAAATTATGTTAGTACGACTTGAAAAGAATTGGAACGTGGAACATCAATTATTATATTTCAAAATTTTTTGTTCTTTCTCGACTTTATTATTGCTTTATTTTATTTTTTCCCCATTTTAAAATTACTTTCTTAATGTTAAAAAGTAGTAAAGGATTAGCAATATCGACGTAGTAGTAATAAAATATCATAATCGTGTCATTTTTAAAGCACATCCCCAAGAAACACTACAGAATGTTAACAATTCTAAACAATATGGATATAAAAAAGTTAATATTGATAAATCTAATATATAAATTATTTGAAACGATATCACCAATTAAAAATGCCTTTAAAAAAATATTAAAAACAAAATATTGAAAACTTTAGATTCAACATAAAAAATAAAATAATTAAATTTTTATTGTAATACAATTTAAATACACACACACACAGGCAAAAAATAACAACGGACAATATTTCTTAATTGGAAGATAAATTAAAAAAAAGAATACCTTTAAAAATATAGATGTAATGTTTAAAAAAAATATATATATAACTTAAATACAATGAAGGTAAAAAGCAATATAAAAGAAAAACCATAAAAAAAATCATACTGGAAAACATTTTTTTATGTCTGTAGTGTCATTAAAGTAAAAATTTACGCTTGTTATAAAAAAAGAGAGGAACATTTTGATGTCAAATTATATCGCAATAAATAGTAAACTTAAAATGATAAAGAAGAGACTGAACTATAGTAGCCACTAACTAGTTCTAGAAAGCTTGCACAGAGTTAGACGTCAATAATATTTTGTATGTAGTATGTGAAATAATAAATATTTGTTATGAAATCAACAAATCAGTTCGTCACGGTGCTGATTGATACATGCTTCTTTCTACTAAGTCACCAATATGTGTATGCATGTGTTAGCCTTCGAACTAATTGAAATTATTTCCAAAGATGTCACTTGCAAAAGCTCCCTATCTGTGTTCTACATCTGACTTGTCACATCTCCCACTGCAAAAGTTATACATGCCGTGTGAACCTTTTGAAATATTTTCCACTGAAATTTACAAAACCAGTCATATAGCAAAATTTTCAATTAGAGCGTGATCTATTTTCATCTTACATCAGCTAGCTTAGCTTAGCGGTTATTTCAGTTGTAATTATACATATAAGTTTGTAAACAAAAATTATAAATCGCTTGTAAATTGACAATTTTGATAGACACGCAGAGTTACATGTGGGTCGCAAAACTGAAAAATCAGATGTAAAACACAGATAGTCTAAAACCAACTTAACGATTACCGGCTAGTGCTGTCAAATTCTACATCTTTCAAGTACTCAATATGTACTTTTTTCACTTTTATTTCTTTATAGCTTTTTTAAACTATCTCACAAGCCGTTCGACTTCTTAGAAAATGCAACCCTGATGTAATGAGTTTACGAAAAGATTTAAAAAAGCAATAACACATATGTGTCGTTTATTGTAAAAGTGGTGTAACTCCATATTTTTAATAAATACATATTTTTGTAGAATAGTAACACATTTAGTCATATCTGTCGTAGTAATAGTGAAGCAACTCCAATTTTTGCACCAAAACCCCATAGATGGCGTTACTTGTTTACCCGCGAAAGTAAAACTGAAATAGATTCACTATAAAATTTAATTACAAGGAGATAATTCACTGTTACAATGAACGAAACATATCAGGGTTGCATTTTTTACAGAAGACGAACCGCTTGTGGGTTAGTGTTAAACTAGCTTTAGTGATACACAGAAAAATGTATTCCTAAAAAATTTTCAATTACTACACCTAATAAAAAATTAAAGCTAGTTTGCATTAATTTCGTTATTGAATTAATTACACATGCGATTAAAAATAAAATTATCTTCAGTAATTCAATAATTAATTTTCGTCGTATGTTGAACTCAAGGTGTATCTAACAGGTGAGCTTACTAGATCAGCTAACCTTATTCGCCTAATCGGCAAACTTAGTGGAGTGATGTATCGATCATCATATCATCACCGCCTTCAAACTGTCAAACTTTATATAGAGATGATTGTTCTGTAGACATCTGTCGACAAAATGACTATTGACGACTCATGATTCATGAATCATGATTCATGACTCATGATTCATTACTCTCTTTACGGTGTTTGACATTTCCTTACAGCGCTAGCTGCGCTGATAATTTTTGACAACTAGTAGAGTAATTTCTACAACAAATTTTCTATTGTTGTAGAATTAGGTATACCTGTTAGTTCTGCCATGGTTGAACACAATTAATTGAATCTGCATTTTTCGTAATTGAATTCGTATTTTAGTTTTTTCTGTGCACTAGTTCTGGCAAAGTATTGAGTAATATGTACCGAATATTTGCCCTTATTTTAGAGTACTCAATACTAACAAGTAGTTACTCGATACTTTGGCCGTTGTACTTTTTTATAATTAAATCGACTTGAAAATCGATGATTTAACATTTAAAAATATAAATTTTTCTAAGCGTTAAAAGTATCGACTAAGTATTGGGTACACAAATGAAAAGAATTGGACACTCAATACAGTAGTAGAAATTGCATACAAACTGAGATAGGCAAGCTTTTTTTTAACAAACTTGTATTTCGGCTTCCCCTCTGAAAGTATCGAGTAACTACTTTGCAGTATTGAATACCCACAAAAAGAGCAAGTACTCGCTAGCCACTACTCAATACTTTGTGAGCGCTAGTAGTGTTCACATGCAAACCCTTCTTCAATTAGATCATGATCCAATAATTAGGTCTATGCATCTCTACAACAAAAATGCCATAATCGTGAAGATCTCAAACAAACTCCATATATAAACAATTTTTTTTTACGTTTTTTATATATGAAGTCTGACATCTTTACGATGGTAAACCATAAACAGCTGTCGAGTTGCTTTGACCTGATTGTTGGGTCATGAATTAGATTGTGCAGTAGTTCAGTATTTCTTAGTAAAATAGTTTTGTGTTATTCAAGCTTTTTCCTCAGTTTTTAATTAAATACAAGTAAAACTCTAGATAATTAAAAAATATTATTGAAATAAAAAAAACAGTGTTAACAAGTTTAAAGTTCATTGTAAACAGTATTAAATAAACATTTTGCTAGAAAATACTTCTGAAAAACTTTATATGTAATAACGTATTAAAAAAAAACCTGTCCCAGCTTTTTATGCATCAAAATAACCTCGTATCTTAGTTTTCATATTTTTATTTTGCCTATTAAGAGTGGGTTTTTAAGAACGAGATTAGAGATTAAGCTAAATTTAATATCTGTATTTACTCTGAGTTGACTTTTTTAATCTTTTTCTATTCGTTTAGCGGCCAATGTTTGTGGTTTAATCATAATCTAGCAAAGAAAAATAAAAAATTTTGTCAGCTTGAAGAGTAAATACAGATATTGGCGCATATTCATAGTCAAAAGAAAGTTTAAAATCAGTATTTTGTATGGCAGTACTGGTTTTAAATTCCTAAAGTATATTTTGTTTATGACTATGTTCATAGTCATTAAATTTAAGTTAATCTCTAATTTCGTTCTTAAAAACTTACTCTAAGAATCATTTTTAGTTTTTAATTCATTGATAATATTGTAATGAAAAATATAAAAATCTGTAACAATTAAATGTAGTATTTGCTAAATATAAATATAAAAAAAGATATTCTTTAAGAAACTCCCAGTATACTTATTGAAAATGTATTACATAAAAATATATTGCAAATTAATAATAAAATAATGTAATTTATTTGTAGTTTGATTTTAGTTTTATCTAGTAAAAGTTGGAAACAAATCACCAGTAGTTAGTTACCAGAAAGTTAGAACCAGAAAGTAGTGAAATATTTTTATTTGAATTTTTATTTCTATCTTTTTAGATATTTGCACTTTTTTATTTTCTTTTATTTTAGTGTAGTTTGTATTATTGCGTAGAGTATGTAGCAAGGCGAATTCATAACAGGTGGCGTTATCAGCACAGCTGATTGTTCAAGGAACTGCCAAACTTTCCTTATAAATATTTTTATTTAAATAAATTGAAAAAATTTTAATGTAAATTTGTTAATTTATTTTGACAATTGCTAGAACAAAAAAGTTGCTTTGTTGTATTAATTCGCCGATGACTATACCTTATTGATCTACCTTGGTATGTAGACTAGAGTGTTACAAAGAAATTTTCATCAAAAAATTTTTATCTGTTAAGTTTCAACAGCGTTTGCCTTATCGACTTTTATTTTTTTTTAATTTTTAACAAACAAGCGATTAACCTATCTGCGGAAAACACCCTGGGTTTATGGCATAAAACGAACCCACTACCTCTGGACTGACAGACTAGCCCCTGTGGCTATAGTGGCTAAGTGGTAATGATACTTGATTTACATTAAAGTCGGCAAGGCAAAAGCTGTTGGAAACTTCACAGACAACAACTTTGTAGTAGAATTTTTATGTAAATACGTAATATCTTTATTAAGGTGATATATAAAAACAGAAAAGAACATTTGCTCAAACTTCCGTGGTCGTGTGTGTGACACGCCTTAATCTTAACTGATTGACCTAAATTTTTTTGGGATAGTTTTTTATAAATACCCATAGATTTGGGATATGACAAGAAACCCAAATTTGATTTTTTGACGACCATTCTAATGTAGACTCGAAAATATTTTTATTCGTTTCTACGCAGAAAAAATTATCACCAAAAAATTTTCAAATAAAAGTTTGTCTAAAAATAAATTTAATTTTCAGTAAATGTTCTGTCCATAATCTATGGATTGTTTGTTTGACTTTTATTTAGAAAGCAAACACCAAAAACAACAATAAAAAATGTGTCGTAAAAACCACGCCGATGACGACATACACACAAATAACAACAACAATCATAGCAAGAGGAATGCAATTGTACCAAGTTTGTTTACAAAAGATTTTTGAATGAATCGATTAGTTAATGTCATTGCGTTAATTCTTATTAAGTTTTTTTTAGAGTATTTAGAGATAAACATTCAGACTTGAACACATTTAACAAAGTGAAATCGCCTGAATGAAATGGATGATGATGATGACACAGACAAAAATTTTTTTTGTATTTTTGTTTGATTAAGTAAATTATTTTGCTTAATAATTGTTAGCATTTTTAGACTAATTGTTTATTAAATTCAGACAGAAATATTGTTTGATATTTTTCAGAAAATCCAGTAAATATTTTTGTTTGATTTAGTAAATTGTTTTGTCTACAATTTGTGAATATTTTTAGGCAAATTGTTTTATAGATTTAAAGAATTTGTTCACTGAAAAAACAAGTTTTTTTTTCAATGAAATTGTTGAGGTATTTTTGTCTATATTTACAAATTCGTTTATAGGTCCGTTCATAGACAAAATATTTACTATTTCATTGAATTTCTTTACAGAAAATGGAATTTTGTTTTTTCTGTGTAGGTATTCAACTAATGGTCATGGCGAAAGCCAAACTGATCACTAAACTGCTCATGTCCTGAACAATACAGACATTTAAGTGTTTCATTAGCGTAAGTTATATTTTACGAAAATTTCTGAAGTAACAAATTCCATACAAAATTAATAAGCCCATTAGACGATTTTTGGATGGGTACAATATTTTGAGCTCGCGTCACTGAATGTTAAGAACAGTATTGGTAATAACAGTATTTGTATTAGAAAAATATAATTAAAAGTTTTAATTTAACTTTACTTTAAGATTTAAATATTGATGATTATTCCAAAATACTGCTCATAATAATTAATAATAATTAGTATACATTTTAAAACTTACCTCCTTATGTTTCATAATATTTTCTGGATGAAATAGTAAACTTTTTGGTTTTTCTAACCAACCAGCAGCTGGCGCTAAAATGCAAAAAATAAGATTAAACACTCTATTGATTTAATCATGGTTTATGTCAATTTAATTACTTAAATTAGATCTGCAGCGTTGTAAGGACTGGAAAAAAAATATTGTAGAAAAAATAACACATTAGATTTTCATCATCTTCAGATAAATATATTAAGTCCAAAACTTACTTTAAACGTTTTAATTTGAAATAATAAAGGTTTTCCAAACCAACCAATAGCCAAAGGTAAAGCCATAATTTCTAAAGAACGTTATAAAGAAAAATACTTTAAAACATTTAGAAAACATAAATAAAATAAGAAATCCTACAAAACTATAAGATACAAATCTACAATTAAATTCGCCAAAAAAAAAAAGAAACAATTTTACTTGTAGATTTGTAAGCTGTAGTTCTGAGAAATAGAACCCAGGACTGAGTTTACATTTGTCACTATTTTTTGTATTTCATTCTCTCTTTGTGCTACAAGAAAATTGGTCCCATTGTAAAACCAGTCCTGATTATCATTTTTCAGAATTCATAAATTAGATTTAAAGATTTTGAGATGACACTTTGTTGCTACAAAATGGTTCTTCGAAACGATTTATTTAATAAGGATTTTGTTACATATATTTTTTACTAGTCGCAGTTATTAGAATCAAAGGAAAAACATCACGGTCGTTCTGCACATTTTTCGAAATCATAGACAACTAACTAGATCCGTCACAATAACATTACGAAGATTGTATGAAAGAGAAAGCAGATCTTATTTTCTAATGTGGCTTCTAATTTGACTATCTCTTTCATATTATCTTAGTAAGAACATTTTGCATGTAAAACTGCATAACACATGATAACAGCCTTTTTTAGCTCCCAAAAGTGAGTATTCTGTTCCATATTCTGTGTTCGAAGTAACATAGAAATCCAAACTTGCTTTTGGCTTATTATGAACTATTTTTTTAATGATTTTGCACTGTCACGAGTACCCAAGGCAAATTCATACCAAGTAATCTCACTAATAAAACAAGTACAACATGTAGCAAAAACCACAAGCATTTTCTTTTTGTAAAACCATTGTACGTAGTCAAATTCACATAGCAAATAATGCATTTTGACATCCGACAATTATGAAAATGCTAAAGAAAAGTTAACAGCTGTGCTTACAAGTTCACCTGTAGTGAATTCGCCTTGCGGGTACCTTAGAAACTTTATTAAGAAAACAAAAGAGCTTACCAAATTTTACGCAGAAAATAATATTAAAAATTTACAAATAAAATATTTATGTATAAAAATATACGTTTCACAAACGAACAATCAAAAAACTTCTTTTACAAAATTTTGACAAACTATTGATAAAAAAAAAACGGTAAACTCGGTGAATAATAAAAAATATTGAAACGAGTTTCAAAAATACCGGGAATGGAAAAATGCTTTTGTGACAATTATAAAAGCAATGGTCTAAAATCATAACCAAGGTAGATCAACACCAGGTAGTCGCAAGAGAATTTGCCGGGGAGAATTTACATTTGGGCTGTCAAAAAAGCTGATACATTAACACTGCTGACAGGTTAAATGTGTAAACATTTTCGTAAACAGCTGGGCTCTTGCGGCCACCTAGTATGAATTCGCCTTGATAATAACGGTATTTTACTTTTAGGCCGTAAAAAGTACTTATAGTAGAAATATAACCTCTAGTTTCCAAATATTTGTTTCCATATACCCATACTTTTGCATTTTTTCCATTCCGCTTAAAACAAGTCGAAAATATGGTTTCTTAGGCCATCAGGTGGCAAGTTCAGATATTCCGTTTACTCGTCTATATACTGTCTATACCTGATACATTTTTATTATGACAGCTGTCAAATGTCATATTAAGAAAGAAAAAAAAACTAGTGGCACAAGGACTGATTTTGAAGGATCTTCATAAATACATCATCTGGGCCTAGGATGTTCACGATAAAGTTCATTTTACCAACAGTTCACAGTTGTAAAGGAATTAATCGTTCATTCCTTTAGATAGACTCGCTCCAAATTCGCCTTAGAAAAAACTTTCTTGGCATGCCAAAAAAAACTAAACAAAAAAATTTTAAAAGGTATTTTAACATCTGAGGTGATCTGAGGCAAGTCGAATTCATACCAGGTGGCCTCCAAAGCTCAGGTGATTATTTTTTGCTTATTTTCGCCGCTTGTATTTTTGATCTACTTCAGACGTCAAATGCCTTTTTGACACATTTTTCGGTACTTATTTTGACATCGAAAGTAGGTATTTTCCAAAGAGGAATTGGGCGAGTATTCCTAGTAAAATATCCCTTGGTCTGAGAGGGATAAAATTACAAGCGGTGAAAATAATCACTTCGGGGCCCCTTTTGTCGAAACTACAAGTTACAAATCTACAAGTAAAATACACACAAAACAACAATAAATTTTGTAAAAGTGTTGTTTTTTTTTGTTTGTATTTGACTTTTAGATTTGTAACTTATAGTTTCGAGAAACGGGTCCTGTAATGAGATTTTTTATTTAATGTTATTTATTATCGGCTGTATGCAAAAATAATTAAAGTAGCTTTGCCAAGCAATGTTGAGTAAAGTTGTATTCTAAAAAAATTATTATATCGAAATTTTAAAGTAGGCACTCAAGTTTGTTAAGACTACTTTAAGTTGATATTTCCAAAATGTGTATTTTTTACCTCAAATATGTTCGTTAATATAGCACATATTGATTCATGTTACATATGAAAATGATGCTTGAAGTCTTATCTCTTAGCTTAAAATCATTATTTGTTTCATGTAATGGGAAACAACACCAAATTATCTAGTTGATTCGAAATACATAGAAAAATTCATTAAAAAAAATACAAATATAAAAAAATGTCTTAGTGATGTATATAAAATCAAAACAGATCGAAAAAAGTTAGATATTCAAATACTCATTTCATTCGAGTAAAAGAAATTGTGTTAATTCTTCTACGTTCATCATATTTTTTACTTTTACTTAATAGAAATGTTTTTATGCTTTACTACAATGTCAGAAGCTCATATTTTTTTAATTAAGTTGTTTTACTTCAAAGTAATAAAAAGTTATTTAATAATATAAAAAGTTATTTGACTACTCGAATGAAATTTGTATTCGCTTTTGTACATCATAAACTATGAAGTGGTTGTTGAACACGGTGGTGTTGCCAGTATTTATTATTAAATCACAAAATAATTAAAGTTGTCTTTTGCATATAATTTCTTAACAAAGTTATGTTAGCCTTAAAGTGCTTGGTAACTACTATGAACTTCAAAGCCAAAGTAAAATATTTTTTAGCATACGGCCGTATGTCTTTAAATATTGCAAATAAATAAATTAATTAATTTTTGTAAACTTACAGATTTCATTTATTATTACGGTTTATGGAATGCTATGTATGTATGTATGTACTTCCCATTTAATTCTTTTTTCAGTTTATTTCATTTTATATTTGTTTTGATCTCGTCCAAAGTAAGAAGATTATACGTATTATATGAAGTTCCAGCTTAACAAAATGTCTCTGGCCATCTTAAAATTGTCAATAACTTAATATACATACATAAGTATGTACATAAATAGTCAAAACCTTCTATTGGTAGATCAAAATGCTGCATGTGTGACTCAAGACATACATATGTGATAATCCAGATGAAAAGGGGCCTTATCTTACGAAGGCCGAAATTTCCTAAGACTGATAAAATTTGCCGAGATATGAATTTTTGAACATTATAAAGGGGTCTTAACTTCCCCAATCCATTTCATATGAGTGAAGTTAAAATCCCTTGCTCTCTAAATGTAGATGTCGGGAAAAATTTCTTTTTCAGTAATTTCAGAGCTGAGTATATAAATAATTCCACTTCTAAGGGGAGGCGAACATGGCTTAGCAGTGATACCAACCGTAATATGAAAATCTACAAAATTTAAACAAATAGCTATTTTTGGCTGAAAATTCTCGATATCTTGATAGGTCCCTTTCATTTGAGATCGCTCGAATTACAAAGTTATGCTGAATATTTTTATTTTTTTTAATGAAGCCATATTCGCCCAGACCTTGTTAACAATTTTCGATATTCGAAAATGATAATAATGTGTCTCACTATAAAGAATTGATCTTCTACAATTTGAAAGTATGTACTGTACCTTGAATTGTGGCGCCTCTAGTGTGTAACACAAAAAGCTTGAGATGTACTGCTATATAAAAAATTTAAGCACTTTACTTTCGTTTTGAAATAAATACAAGCAAGAGGCTCATAAAGAATATGTGCACAAATTTATTGAACATTCAAATAACCTTTTCAGTACCGAAAGAATTAAGACAAATTAACACTTGTTTACTTGAATGAAATTTGAGGACAAATGAGTTACGATTAATTAAAAATTAATTTTGGGTTGTCTGATCTAATAACACTGTCAAGTCTTGAAAATGTAGCCACGAAATTTAGGATCCACGAATTGTGAGTTACAAATCTTTAGGTAAAATTACTTCAAAAAGAAACAATTTGACAACAAAAAGAAATAATTTTTTGCAGCTACGATTATTTTACTTGTAAATATGTTATTTAAGCTGTCTTTGCACTGTCTGAGTTTTCGTCTGATTTCAATAACTAACTTTAAGAATATAGCATTTAAAACTCATATTGTATACTAGAGGTGACTGCCGCTTCGCGTGCTTAAAATTTATTTTATGGCTATAAAGTTCTTTACATATTGTTTAAAGTTCCTGTTGTATAAAATAAACAGTGCTACCAACATTAAAAAAACATCTTTCAAATTTCCAGCAACATAGTAAAATTGCAAATTTTGACCTATTTTTTATTTTAACTTGGAAATAAGATATTTTATCGCGGTAAAAAGTATCCTAAGTTTGAATCAGGTCTCTAAAGTACATCTACATCGATTATTGTTTACGCCACCGTAAAATTTTTCAAAAAATATTTAATGTACAGACACGCCTCTTTTACAGTTTTATTATATACTAGACTAGATGTGACTGCCCGCTTCGTGCACTTAAAGTTCGCTTTATGACTATAAGGTGTCCGTAAGATATAATATAAAGTTCTTTAGATAAGGTTTAAATTTCCCGTAACACAAACTAGACAGTGCTAGCAACGTAAAAAAAATCTTTCTAATTTCCAGCATAATTTTTGTTAGTGAAATTGCGTAATTTCGCTTTTTTCTTCGAAATGAGATATTTTATCGCTAAAAATAGTTACCAGAACTCTAAAGTACCTCCATACCAAGTTTTATGAAAAGCCGTTCAGTCGTTTTTGCGTGATGAGCCTTCGGATAGACAGACAGACAGACAAAAATTCTAAAAGTTGATGTTTTGTGTTCTACACTAATTAATGTTTACGCCACCATGAAATTAATCGTGTAGAGAATAATGTTTGCATACATAAAAACTCTTTTCTTTTTTAATTTACAACACACAAAAACGCTAAAAATTAATTACCTACAACTTGCGAACAAGTTTACGGAAAAAAGTCTCCACTTATACTCGTAGTTGTAACATCCCCGTAATAGACAATAACGGCCAACAATTCCGTGCTCTTTTCTTTTGGAACTCTGTACTAGCAAGCGGAAATTTCTTTAAGGAATTTACTAACGTGAATTTCCGTAAGTTTTTTACACACAGATCTTATGGGAGTGTGAATTTCCTTAAGAGCTCCTCTATACCATGCTTTAGCTGAAAATAGACCCAGTTGTAAAAGGAAGTAGTATGGAGGCCTTATAGAAGGCATCTTTACACCTTCTTTTGAAAGGATTCAAGCTTCATTCCATGTTCATATCTTTTTTACACACACACTGCATATCGCTTTTTCTGGAAGGCCTAAAAAAAGACCTTCTAAATATGAAATTTTTTTTAATCTCAGTATTTTTTATAGCGTATTCTGTACTGAAGGAGCTTGGTTCGATTCTCAGTTAAAATTAAATTTTTTATTTTACTTTCTCGAAAATGAGTCGTAATTGACGAGTCATAAAATACTCTTTTAGAAGAGTCCCGGCTAGGATACCGTTTTCCTACCGACAAAAGTATCTTTTATGATCACATAAATGATTATTTTAATCGAGCAGAGGAGTCAAAAAAGACTCGAAAATGATCAATAATTTCATAAATTGCTAGTTGGGTTATTTCGAATTATTTCCTCTTATCCAAAGTAATATTTTTTACATATGAGACTAAAGTTCGTGTATGTATTTATTAAAAAGGAATTGGCTATGAATAGTTTCGCCAGAATAAATATAAGTTATAAGCTCCAACATACACGGCATTATAGCAGCATGTATGTATATTATCTCTTGTAGGCAAATTTCAGTCTTATATACAAATTACTTGCGAAAAAATAATACGAGAATTATTTCGAACGTATTTGCTTTGTGAATCCAAATTGATTATTAGGCTAAGGTTCCCTTGTTCCTTGGAATATTAATCATGTCCAATTCTTTCTAAATATAACGTTACGAACCTTAGCCTAATAATCAATTTAGAATACGAGAATGTTTGTTATTTCTAATGTACATTTTTTGTTAAGCAAAACGAAAAATCTAAAAATAGAATTCTGATTCCTCCTCCCTTCTACTAGAATGTCTTTTCTTAAGCTGTTTTTAGACTATTATACAAGCTGTTCGACTTTTGCACAAAATGCAACCCTGCTATAATGTGTTGTTATTGCTTTTTTAAAACTTTCCATAGACTTATTAGATCAGGGTTGCATTTTCTACAGAAGTCGAACAGCTTGTGAGATAGTGTAAAACAGGCATTAGGGAGAGTAGAGGCCCTCTAAAAGAATTTTCACTTTTACATATATTGAAATCAGACGAAAAGTCAGACAGTTTAAGGGCAGCTTTATAGTTTTGAATAATGGGCTTTTAGGGGTCATTCACATATTACGTAACGTTAAAGATTTGTTACGGATTAGATACTTTGTACTGAAAATTTTGTAAAAAGCGTTACGAAGGGGGCAGGTGGGTTTTAAAACCTCCGAACATAGCGTTACATAATATGTGAATAGGCCCTTATATATATTTCAAAGAAAACTGAAACCATCTGAATATTTAAAGGAAGGAAAGCGAATAAATAACAACAAATAAGTGGAAATTCAGTTTTAATGTCGTAGTACAAATCCCATCCTTAAGTATTTATTATTTTATATTTATTTCATTGTACATAAATATTGACTCCCATATTTAACTTGTAATTCTTTTACAGTATTCCAATTGTTTAAACAATTAAAAAAATAAAGGAGAGCGAGAGAGCGAGAAGGAGACAAACAAAACACAATTTAAAACGGAAAGAGAAAAAACAAAACAGGAGAACGAGGAAGAAAAACTATTTATAAATAACTTGTAAAACATTTCATCAATGATTCTTTATGTCTTTTGAAAGTGATTGAGAGCACACGTTTCCTTTTTTATTTTTCGTTTTCTTTTTTTTAATCTTTATTTTTCAGATCGTTTAATCCAACGAAAAGTTTATCTGGGTAAAGAGCAAATTTCACAAGATGTTAGTTCGCCACGATTAATGAAAGTACAGTGATCACAAGTCCAAGTGGGTGATTCAGTAACAACATTTTCATGTACAGTTCCGGAAGCAAGACCGCCACCAGCGGCTGCTCGTATGCCGGCAGATGATGAGGGATAACTTGTTGTACCGCTAATTAAATTAAATAATGAAGGTTAGTAATTACAGCAAACTACTGTTAGTGTTTGAAAAAAGATAAAACAACTCACCCACTACCCGATGAACTGGCATGTATAAGGGATTCTAATAGTTTCCAAACATCTTCCTTTTTGAAAGCATATGCCATATTTGCATTCTTATTACGCACACCCTCTAACAATGATTGCATATGTTGACGCAATGGCAACATGTCCATTTTGAACAGATACACCAACAAATGAAAATCCGATATCGCTTCCAAAAACTCTTCATCCTCCCACTGGGACAAATACGTGCTTAAGGCATTAAAGTCCTGCAAATGGCCATCCAAATAACGGTTTTCTACAGGGAATGGTTGCCTCTTGTCATACTGGGTGAATGTATATTGTGGCTGTAGAGGTGTTGAGGCTGGCACATCAACTAGCAAATATTCAACCGGCAGAGGACGTGCTAACCGCGGTACTTCATTGCCATATTGGTCTTTTTCCTGCAATAAAGAATATGATATAAATAAAATAAAATAAATAAAGGAAATAAATAAATTGAATTGTTCTTCTTCTATAATAAAATGAAGGAAAAATAGTAAATTGTATTTAACTTGAATTTATTTCTTATTATTATGAATATGCCCGCAACAAGGTGAGTAGAAATGATTCCATTTATCATAGAAAAGTAAATACTATTTGAATTGAAATTCATAACAGGTGTTTTGAGATTTAGTTTTTATATATAAATTCATTGCCATCTAAAGTTTTCATCGTATAAAGTTCAGGGTTAAAAATTCTGTTTCATTAAAATTATTAGACGCATGTGAACAAGGTTAAAAATATTTTAAGGTTAACCGGCTTGTAGAGTATTTAGATGATTGAGTTCTAATAGAAACTGGGTCACCTATTTTATTATCTTTAATTTTATGTTTGCCTTTCTTTTTTATTCGTTTACAAAAATGCGAATAGAGCTTTCAAGTTTAGTTGACATTAAGGAGACCGTAGGGAAGGTAAAGAAAAAGCTTTTGGGAATTATTGTGTCTATTTTTGCAGTAAGAGCATATAAAAAAAAAAAACACACACACACACACAACAATACATACGTTGGAGTTTGAAGTTAGTGATGATGATGTCGATGTTATTTTTTTTTTAGACAAGGCTAAATCAAATAAGTACAGTGGTCATGTCCGCATATATTCATATGTTTTTTTTAATAGGGGGAGCAATTTATGGTCTCTCTCCGGTTATACGTAAGAACCTTATCCGCTGTCGTGTCCCCCGCCAACTTTTCAGGTTTGTGGAATCAAACAACTGTAATATCTTGCCACTAATTATCTCATTCCCTAGCGCAGTTTTGGCTTGTGGTCCACAAAACGTCGCAGAATATCCCTTTATAGCGAATTCATCTGCTGCATCGTTTCCTGTGGTACTGATGTATCCCTTAATCTCACCAGCGTTAACTCATTAGCCGAGGCACAACTATTTAGTTTTAGAACACATTCTAGCACCAATTTGTAGTACACGTTCGCTTGATGCATCTAATCTAATCAATGAGAGTTCTCCTCCCCTCCATTTGACGCTCAATCAGGTGATCTAATGCACGCATCAATCCAAGCATCTCTGCCTGGTAAACGTGCATGTACCCGCTCTTGATCTTCCGTTCATAAGAGACTCATCAGGAACATTCTCAGTTTTGGGGATTTGTCCCCAAATAGGGGATTTTTTTGGGATTAGGGATATAAGATTTGTGAAAATCCCTAGGAGATTTTTTGGGGAAAAACACTTTTTTTCGCTGGCGATTTTTGGGGATTTGAAATCTATTTCTTCTGCACCAATATGATTTCAAGATACCAGTCACCCAACAACTATGGTCTGGGGGCATGGTGAATCAGTAAAACACAAAAATAGCTCTAAATCGCTTCATACAAAAACACTTTAAAAACAGTTCAGTTTTCTTCTCAAACGCTAAAACCTTTTAATATAAACAACATGAACAACAAAATTGCATAACTGATTATTCAGAAGATTTTGATTCTGAAGTTTTTGAAATGATGAACATTGATACCAGTGCTGGCTGTTAGGCATTTTTTTCCAAAAATCGTCAAAATCGTCAGAATTTTCGAAAATTTTCGTCACACTAAATACCAACTGTTTTATAAAAAAACAACAGGATTTTATAGAAATGAAAGATTAATTTCTATAGAAAGTAAGAGTTCATCTATTTTATTAAAATAATAAAAACTTAAATAGAAAACAATGGTAAAATTAAGACTGTCTTACAATTTGTTCGGCCAATTCAAAGCTAGAATATATATTATCAAGGAAACCGCAAATATGAAATTGCTTCTCTGTGCGATGTATTTATTTAGTCACAAATATTTGTACGTTTCAGAACTTTTTAAGTATTTTGGCATTGATTTGTTATTGCATATTTTTGCATATTTAGAGTATTTTTCTAGTTTTTGTGGCATATTTGGCTTTTTTTAAATGTTAACATGCATTCCAAAAATTGGATGATGGTCAGCTTCCACCAAGGGAAGATTTTTTTTGGCAAACTAAATAATAAGGAATGCTCACTTGAAGATTACGAGCACGCAAAAAAAGATTTGGCATACCTTTAATTGCAAACCCCTGCGAGATTATATGGAATTATATCTAAAAACAGATGTGCTTTTGTTAGCAGGGGGTTACTCTGTAATTCGAAACGAAAGAAATGCTTTCGCATTGCAATGTAAATAACATAGAAATGCGAACAGTTTTCCTTTCTCATCGCATTACAGAGTAACCCCCCATATATATTCGAAAATTTTAGAAAAGTCTGTAATAGGGCATTTACACTGTCTCGAAATCTAATAGATTTGATATGAAATCTTTTTCGAAATCTATATCGTTTACACTGACTTTTATTGACATTTTTCTAGATTTCGTATCCAAGAATAAATACTTTGACTGAAATTTATCCTAAACTCTAACCCAACAAGTGCCCACCTTAGCTAATGTACACACTTTTAGTAGAAAATGTTTGTAGATCGTAGATAATTCACTCACCGTTTATATAAAAATGTTATACAGGGTAGTAAAAAGAAAATAAATATACTAGACTTTGAGTAGATTTCGTCCAAATCTACTGACAAAGTAGATTTCGTTTTGAATGGGAAATCTAGTAAAAAAAAACAACTAGATTTAGCTCGAAATCTCGTAAGTACTAGATTTTGAAACAGTGTAAATGCCCTAGAAGGGAATTTATAATCTAGATCCGTGTCAGTACTATACTGCTCCAGGACTATCATACGATGCCATGTTAAAGCATACAAATATAGAATTAGAGTTGCTAACAGACATTGAAATGTATAATTTCTTTAAAAATGGAATACGTGGTGGAATGGTACAGTGCAGTAAAATATATTCCAAGGCAAATAATAAATATTTAGATGATTTCGATAAAGAGAAGCCTTCAGAATTTCTAATATATTTAGATGCAAATAATCTTTACGGTTGGGCGATCGATGTCTGGAGGGTTCCAATGGTTGACAAGTTTATTTATACAAACAATAAAATCTGTTTTGTAATAAAAAAAATATTTAAAATTATTTTCATATTAACAAATTTTTTTGACGTTTTTTAACTTGCTCTAATGTATTTTCTCCCTAATTTCTTAAAAATTTTCTTCATTCCATGAATTTATTCCGAGTCTATTCAAAGCTTTCAAAATTGTAATTACCTTTTGAAGATTCTTTGAGCAATACCAATTTTTTCGAGATTGTCCGCTTATATACATACATATTTACATTTCATACAAAATAATAGCGTTTTGCAAATATTTAAGCTATTTATGTGATTTTTCTGATATATAGAAAAAATATTTTAAAAAAAACCTGCGATTTGTTAGTCAAAATTTAAGTCCATAAATTATTTGTGGTGGTGCCCCTTGGTGCCATTTTATACACGAACAGATAAATGCACAGGCTAGCATTGTTAAATCGACTCCCATGCCCATAATAGAACAGAATACATATACTTCGTGGTGTCAGAAATGAATATTACAAACATTTGTTAAATTCACAAGCTCAGTCGTATGTCTTATCGTTTAAAAAAGACGACACTTGTTTATGTGCTTGTGAACAGACAAATTTGTTGTATCGTTATTTTGTCGTATCTTAAATGTTAATTTAATTAAAACCAAGGCAAGGCGAACTAGTACCAGGTGGCCTCGAGAGATCTGGTGACTAAGAAAATGTTTCCATATATGCACTGTCAACTGTGTTAATATGTCAGGTTTTTGATTGCCCAAATATAAATTCACCGTGCAGAATTTATATTTGGGATGTGAAAAAAGCTGACACATTAACGCAGTTGGCAGTCCAAATATGTTACACAATTCGTAGTCGCCTGATCTCTCGAGGTCACCTGGTATTAATTCACCTTGATTTGATACCATGAAATGAAATCAGGCATGGCAGTTTTAATTTGACGCCAAATAGAATAACTTTTTTCGCGACAAGCAATTTTGATTAAAATAGTTTGAAAATTAAATTGAAATGAATCAATTATATATATATCATTAAGAATAATGTATTTTCTGGTGTTACTTATCACATATATAAAAGATTTTTACAAATTAATCTAACAAATAGAATAATCCCAGACCTGGCCTCAATACAACTATTTGAAGAACATATAAAATTCAATCGTATAATTATAATGCACTTTTGTATGAAAATTGCGAAGAACAAAAATACAATATTGTATAATTAGACGATTACACAACACATACGACGTTAATACGAGCTTGTGAATTGAACAATTATAAACGAAATTATAACGTTTTAAGAGCATATTTTTCAAGTTTTTAGAGCATATTTGTATATTTTAGGTGCATACTTAATGCGCACATTAAGCACACATTTTTACAGCATATTTCCGTTTTCCCTGTATATTATAGTATTTTGAATTTATAATGATTTTATACTTTATTTAAAAATTTTATATTTTCCAAAATATGCAACGTTATAAGAAAGAGAAGTTAAATGCCGATATACTCATATAAATAATGGGTGATTTTATAAGAACTATCGGAAAGTAAAAAAAAAAACACATAAAATTCAGAAAAATGCATGAAATATTTATTTGGATCGATAGTTGGGTCGATATAATTTAATGTTTGAAGATTATTTCATGCAAATGTTGGCCGCGGCTGCGCCTCAAATGGTCCATCCGCTTAGTCCAATTTTGGCATACTCTTTCCAACATTTCGGCCGGTATCTCACGAATAATGTTGGCTTCCAGTGCGTCAATCGAAGCGGGCTTGTCGCTATAGACATTAGCCTTAACATAGCCCCACAAAAAATAGTCTAGAGGCGTTAAATCGCACGATCTGAGCGGCCAATTGACTGGTCCCAAGCGTGAAATAAACTGTTCACCGAACTCGCCTCTCAATTGGTCCATTGTTTCGCGTGCTGTGTGGCATGTGGCACCGTCTTGTTGAAACCACATGTCATGCAAGTCAAGCTCTTCCATTTTGGGCAGAAAAAAGTTTGTTATCATCGCACGGCAGAGGCCCAATTGCTGCGAAAGGCGCCGAATCGATAATTCACGGTCATCACCAACACTGGCCGATACGGCTGCGATATTTTCTTCAGTTCGCACTATACGTAAACGTGTTGGTGGTTTAATGTCCAACAATGTAAATTTGGTGCGAAATTTTTTTACAATAGCCCGAATAGAAGTCGATTAAACTGACCATAAAATGGAAGAAGCGCGCGATGAACTTTCTTAACAGAGCACGCATTTTGGTAATAAAATTCAATAATTTGCAAGCGTTGTTCGTTTGTAAGACGATTCATGATTAAATTATAGACCAAACTGAAGATGTTTGACAGTGACACAAGATACAAAACGTGCGTGAGCTGTCAAAACTAGTGTTGCCAAAAAGATAATAGCAAAAAAAATCACTCGTTACATACATATTTCAGTACATTTTTTGCAGAATAAACTTTGTTTTCTAATTTTATTGTTTTATTTTAATATAATCTTCAGATTTTGATAGATGTTCACAGAATGTGTTTACAGTTTTCACTTCATTTAATTTTTTCCATTGATGACAAAGTTGTCATCATTGATGACCAACCGTAAAGATTGACATTGCAATTAAGACAATTGTCATGGGCTCAAAAACAAAGACACTTTTCATGGTATTGTTATCAAATTACATCAGCGGTACGACGATTTTTCTATCAGTGTAAACATTTTACTTCAAAGTAGAGATGGGAAATAGTCATGTGACATGATTGCTGTGAATCGTTCATGATCACGCAACATCGCGAGTTATTTTTCCCTCCAATCATAAGCCGATTTTTCTCATGTATGAAATCGTGAGTGAAAAATTAATCACGATCACATCTCTTCTTTATGGTGGTGAATACAACAAGAATTCCGAGAATTTTACCAAGTTTTTATATAAAAAACTAATATTTAAAATAACAGTAACAAAAGCGCCACAAAAAAAGCTTTACAAATTTTCAAGCAGTAGTTATCAAAGGAAAATAAATTTATGTTCTTGAAAATTAGCCTTGTACGTAAGTAAGTATTTCCACATCGTTTGTGTTTACCAGCATTCATCAACCAATTTACACAATTCTAAGAATTGTGAATTTCCGAAAAGGAAAGCTTTTTAACACACACACACACGCACATACACACACAACAGGATTTCGAAGCCCGCCATTACTCCAAACGGATGCTAAGAACAAAATCATTGACATTGCACTTGCTTGATGTTTGATTGTAACAAGAAACCTTGGACTTGCTTGCTTCCCTTTTTCTTTCACATCATTTCGGTTTATTTCGTGGCCATGTGCTTACTCACTTTTAAAACAAAGCAAATTGTATGTACATACTCACACACATGTGTATTAAGGAAAAAAGAGAAAAAAGGATGCTATATATATACATTTCAAGAGAGCAAGTAAACTTTAAAATAGAGATAATATGCATTAAAAGCTTTTTTGCATTTTTACGTCTAAAATGGCAAAATGAAAGTAAAATTTCAATGAAAACATTTACAATTAAGTTGTTCAACGTTACGGTTATAGAAAACTAAAAATAAAATAGTTTAAAGCATTTTAAATTAATACATAAAATTTTAAGAATTTAAAAGAAAATACACAATTTTAAAACGAAAATTATTAAAAATTTATTTATCTTTTAGTAGAAATCTATATAAAAACGTTAGTTAAAGATATTTAAGAAAAGGATAATTTTTCTCTTCTAAAAAATTTAGTTTTTATTTTACTTTTAACAAGAAGAAAAAAAGAGGAAAAAAAATAGAAACCACAAACATCTTGGAAAAAACATAAAAGAAAATTCTTTAAAGAAAAACTATTAAAAGAAAGTTCCTAAACAATGTTGCCAAAAGCTGAGTGTTAATATGTGTCTGTGTGTTTGTGTATGTTTTAGTAAATGTTAAGCAGCAACACGTTTCGTTTTTAACTGTTGCTTATCCTTAAATAGATATTTATGTTGTTTAAACAAATGCAAAACCCAACGATTTTTTAAAAACATTAAATTACTCTACTATAAAAAGTCGTTCTATTATCTACATCCTTGACTTGAATGTTTCCTTTGAATTTATCTTCATTAAATTTTTAAAGCCGTCGAAAGTTTCTCAAAATATTTATTATACTGCATCATACTGCATGATTTTATCAACTGTGATTTAATAAAAAACGAGCAAAATTCACTTTAACTGGGTAAGTAAATGATTCAATTAATGGTTGCTGTTTGTTGGTGCTGCTGCTGCAGCTGCTGCTACTGGCACTAGTGAGATGTGATTAGATTAAAAAAAACGTTCATTATTAAATATTCAAAATGTATTGCGATATATGGAATGTCAGCAATGGAAAATTTAAACCTTTAACGGGCAAATGGAGACAATAAATAAAGTGTTGCATACATGTAATGGTACAGTCGAAAATTCAAGGTCAAGGCAATCATCATCGTGGGCTTTTTAATTTCTACTGTATTTAGCAACAACAATTTGTCAAATATTAGTTAAAATAATGTTTTAGAAAAAAATGTTCAATGATATTTCATTGGAAAATGTCAACCAGTGCGAATGACAGACAATATAAAATGGAATCTACTAAAAGTTATTTTTAGCATAAACTGAAGAAAAAAGTCTTGAAAAACGACATTAAAATGTTTACACTAGATGTCTATGGTTTTAACGCATTTTTTTTGAGACATATTTTCCTTAAAATTCATAACAGATAATATAAAGAGGTGTAATGTTTATAAAACAGATCTAAACTAGGGATGTGAGGTTATTCGATTAGTAAAACGTTTTGAATAATCAAAATTCATCTTCGAATTGATGACATCCTGTCATCAGAATTGTGACAACAATTTTATGAAAAATTTCATCAATAAAGCAAAAAACTGTCATCAATCTTATGGCAAACATTGATTACAGAATTGTTATCATTGTCATTAATGACACGATGAGCAAGTGATGTAAAAGTTAGCATTGCAATGGTGACAAGTGTCATGAGGTCAAAAACGAAGACTCTAGACACAGTGTTGATGTCAAGTTACATCATCGAGCTCAAAGCGCTGCAAAATCCCTAGATTTTTGGAGAAATTAAAAAATGTTTTTTCAACAATTTCGACTACGATATCTCTCGAATCACTTAAGCAATTTAGATAAAATTCACGGTATTCGGCGCAGTTTTCCAAGTTTAAAAAAGTAAATGAATCCTAAAAATCGATTTGACAAGAACTTTTACAGTTGTTGAAATAAAGCGCTTTTTCGAAATTTTTCGTCAACGATCAATCAAACTTGCAGCAGTCGACGTAGTTTTATGACCGTAAGAACTGATTAGATTTTGGAATCGATCGGTTTAGTTTAATTTAGAATTCGAATTTAGTTCAAAAATTCTCAGAATCTACCGAACCGAATGAGTTCATTATACCACGGAATCTAAGTGAGGTCAATGTCTTTTGAATACCGTAAATTTGATTCCGATGGGTTAAGCCGTTCTTAAGTTATGAGAGGTTTACATACACACACACATACATCCATACGGACATTATCGTAAAAGTAGTCAGAATAGATTCTAATGTTCTCAAAACGTCGATATCCGATAAAAACTCGATTTTCGAAAATCGGGATAAAGTCATTAACTTCCTCTCTTTGATTGCGGGATGCTAAAAAGATCTAAAGGCTAGAAAATTAAAAAATATAATTAAGTTATGAGTTTAGTCGAACTGTATGGGTTTATACCCAAAGAAATTAAATTATTTTTGGCTTGAGTTCGGTTTTAATTTAATTTTTCAATTAAATTATATTTTTATTTAGAGATAAATGTGAAGCATGTAGACAAAGAAAATTTTGACTGAGCGGAGGGTTGAACTGGCGTTTCGATAGCTCCCGCTAATCTCATCAAAGTTCTTTGCCGCTTCGACTACTCGACCAAAGTCGGTGGTCAGTCTAGAGCTGTATTTCATTTGATAGTTATTCATATTCACTTTTTTCTTTTGTCTTGTGTTAAGCTTCTTTTTTTATTATTTCTAATTATTATTATTATTACAACTAATTTTTATAAAAAATAGTTTTAAAAACTTGTTCAAGTATTCGAATATTCTATTTTTATTCTAAATTGAAAAAGTTATTCGTTCGAACAAAAATGAAAATAAGTTGTTCGAACATTCGAATAATTCTTATTCGAATGACAACACTAGTACACATTTACTTTGTATGGGCGTCCCCATGCGTAATTTTCAACGGGACCAATCTGGATGTACATCCTTTTAAATAAAGAAAAAAAGTCCGAAATCGATGTATAAATGGCGGAGTGTTGAGGTAATACACATAAAAAAATACATGACGAATTGATAACCTTTCTCCTTTTTTTAAGTCGGTTAAAAGGAATTGGATATAAGATAGTTTCGAAGGCATAAGAAGAAGTTAATTAATTCAAACTATACATGAACAAGCATGTTAGTTCACACTGTTAAAAAAATCCCCAACTTTTGAGATAAACTGCTCGCTGATAATGTTTTTTTCTTAGTTTTGATTCTTGCTATTAACTTACGACAGTAGAAAAACGCCATACTCGTAATAAAAATTTATTTCATATCACTTGAAAACAGTGAAAATAGTCTTGTTCTTAAAGAGATACAAATGCATCATTAAGTTGCATATTTTTGTCTTACTTTGAGATAAAGATGCATAGAATAATGTTTATGTATTTTACTTAGGCAGGAAATTATAATGTAATCTTAGTTAGAAATAACTACGATTTTTTCTTAAACTCAAGGTGAAGGTTAATAAGCACAAAACAAAAATAAAAACAAATTATAAAAATAGGAAAATAAAGCTCCAACACATAAGGACGAACAGGATTCAATATCAAGGTTATCAGTGAGAAATGTAGGTCTCTTTTTTGTACAGATGTATGTACTATTTATTTAAGTATGTATATATGTATGTATGTACGTATGTATACAAAGGAAATGCTTTGCTCTCTTTATATTTTCAAAGCCAAAGGAAGAGAGAAGAAATCATATATTTTGTATATGGAAGAGAAATTAGTTATGAGTTTTATTTTTTCATAATGTTTATTAAAAATCTGCTCACACGATGTGTACTTGTCATGTGGAATGTTAATTGTCTTTCAGAAAAATTTCTACACGTTATATTATATTCTGTCAAACCTCCATGTGTATAATATATTTGTAATTGTTTCAATTAGGTGAATGCTTTAAATTAATGTCACTAGCCATATGATAACAGCTGCTTCAACCATTTTGTTCTTGTGTGAGCCTAAAGTAGTGAAACGCATAGAGAAACACTTAAAATGAGAATGTATTGGTGTCTCTAAGTTTCATAAAATACCCTGCAGACGAAGTAACTAGTATGTAGTTAGAATTATAGTTACTTTTTACTTCAGACTATTTGCCCATCTGTCCTTTTTTCATATATCGAACTATCGATTTTAACATTAGGCTGTCATAGGAGCCCAACTAGTTCATTTGTATACAGTTATATCCCAGTTGGAGTCCTAGTTGTTGTAAACTAGTGCTTTCACTAGTTTGTTTATTTAGATTTTTTAACTCTTAAAATAAACTTTGGCTCAACCGGGGTACGAACACACATTCCTCATATTTCAAGGCAAGTACTCTACCCACTGAGCCACTTTCTACTTATTTTTTAAGAGCTAAAAATATGTTTTATATACAAGTCGTACACCCGAAAATTTTTTCCTTTTTTGACTAGTATCGTTATTGTCTCGATACAACTAGTAATGTGATTGTTCTTTTTTTTTACTAGTATCGTTACTAGTCTTGCTACAACTAGGAATATGACTGTCCTTTTTTGACCAGTAACATTACAACTAGTAATATGACTGTCCCAAAGCGTATCTAGCTGTAAATTTAGCTGCTGGGTTTAGGGACAAATGTTCATTGTTGTTGCTACTAAATGAAATGTTTGCGTGTTTTGTTCTCTGGAGCACAAACACGTATTATATACGTGTGTTTAGTGCTGTTGGTGTTTTTCTTTTAGGGCAATTTTTGGTGATCGTTGGTCTAAAGCAGTGGTGCCCAAACATACACTATCTTATTCTGCTATTGTGTATGTGCTTCGCGGCTAAATAGATAGGCTGTGACTCTCACACACAGTGTACGTGTGTTGAGGGTAAAAAAGCAACATATGCATGAGAGCATAGGAAATTTAGGGAATGGCCGCCGCTTGTCGAAAGTTATAAGCTTGATGTAAAACGCCAACTTTCACATACTCATAAAAATACTCATGGAAAGAAAAAGTAGCATAAATTTGTGCTCCGAATACACATCATGTGAACATACAGCTTAAGGGTATAAAAGTAAAAAAGGGGGAAAAATAGTGAAAAGTACGAGAAAAATAAAAATGCAATGGGAGTCTCAACAGCAGTGGCATGCAGTTTCATGTGCAGGTGTTTGGCAGCAGTTAAATATAGATTAATAGCAAACGTCAAAGTTTAAAATTGCAACTACATAGTAAAAAAAAATAAAACGAGTAAATAAAAATTAAACAAAGATTTGCAGTTCAAGGCGATTAATTAAATTTGAATAAAATAAATATATTAGAAAACTATCTAATGAAATCATAAGGATTTACAATATCCATAAATAGTTTATTACTAAATGTGTCTACGGCTATAAGAAAGAAAGATGGTAACATTCATGTAATATTCTGCTTTAAATTCGAGTTCATTAGATGTTCGTTTTTTAATGTCCCGGCTTAAAAAAGGTGTTTAGTGGCTTTTAAAAATGTTATCAATAAAATCGTTAAAAATTCGATATACATGCATGTAGAAGATGGGTCTGGTGAAATATACAATTGATAAAAATCATGATTTTTATACAACAGTAACATTTTAATTTGCGTGTGTATGTATGTGTGTTGTATGGATATCGAAATTTTCGTCAATTGAGCTCTCTCACTTTATTGTTAATAAAATCAAAAGTTGTGGATCGATTTTAAATAAATATGGCTTGTTTTGTTTAGAACATATTAAAAAACTATAACGGATTTTTTTTACTTATCTTTTATTTTTAATGAATTTTTAAGAAAAATATGTCAAACATTTTCTTGGAAAACGTGTTTTTTGTCACAACTTTCTCAATCAATATCTCGAAAGCTATAAGGCCAGCCAAGAGTTGATGACAACATAGTTTGAAGATAATTTTAGTTAAAATTGTTTCGAGTTATAGCAAATTATGTGGTGCAACATTTATTAACGAAAAAACATCGAATAAACAAACAAAAATCACCAAAAACGGGACAAAATTACAAAACTGGGGAGAACTAAAACGGGGAAAATGGCTCAATAGAAAAATTATTAACAGGGAAAAAATTGCTAAAACGGGGGAAAATCGCTGAAACGGGAGAAATAATCGCTTATAAAAATAAAAATAGCCGTAGCGGGAAAAAATCGACAAAATGGAAAAAATCTGTTCAATTTTCGGAAAAAAATTAACCAAAAACATGAAACGAGAACATGAAACAAAAACTTGAAACGAGAACATGAAACGAAAATTCGTCGAGTAAACAAGAAATCGACAAAATGGGAAAAAATAATTAGGACGGCGCAAAAGTTGGCAAACAAAAAAAAAACACTGATATGGGAAAAAATCGCTAAGACTTCAGAAATTGCCAAAACGAAATAAATAGCCGTAACGGGAAACAACTGCTAAAAACGGGGAAAAAACCGCCACATTTTCCGAAAACAAGAAACGGTAACACGAAACAAAAACATGAAACAAAATTTTTTGAATAACCTGGCCTTTACACATGCACGTGCAAGTGCGAAAAACTCAATACTCTTAAACTTTTCTACTAACACACTTTTGATTCAGCTATGAGAAAGACAAAGAAACGAATACAAATTTCTCTTTCGTTGATAATACATACACAGAACTTGCATGTCTACCCAGCAGCTAAAGTTACAACTAGTAACGCTTTGAGACAGTCATATTACTAGTTGTAATGGTAGTAGTCAAAAAAACGACAGTCATATTACTAGTTGTAACAAGAGTAGTAACGTTACTAGTCAAAAAATAACAATCACATTACTAGTTGTATGGAGACTAGTAACGATACTAGTCAAACAAGCACATTCATATTACGAGTTGTATCGAGACTAGTAACGATACTAGTCAAAAAATTAAAAAATTTTCAGGTATACGATTTTATATAGAACCAATTGTTCGCTATTAAAAAAATAAGTAGAATGTGGCTCAGTGGGTAGAGTATTTGCGTTAAAGTATGAAGAATGCGTGTTCGTACCCCGGTTGAGCCAAAGTTTTTTTAAGAGTTACAAAACTCTTAATAAAAAAACTAGTAAGCGTACTAGTTTCCAATAAGTAGGATTCCAACTGGGATATAACTGTATACAAATGAACTAGTTGGTCCCCTATGACAACCCAATGTTAAAATCGATAGTTCGATATATGAAAAAGGGATAGATAGGCAACTAGTCTGAAGCAAAAAGCAAGTAGTATAGTTCCAAATACATACCAGTTACTTTGTCTACAGGGTAAACGCACGGTGAAATAAAAAAAAAATCATAAAAAGGAAAATAAAGGGCTGTTCACGTATTACTTAACGCTCCAGGGTGGGGAAATTTAAGGATTTGTTACGGATTATAATATGTGAATAGACAATAAGTCGCCAGAAAGATATATATCGCCAAACCGGTTCAAAAAAGAAAACAAAATCGTCCAAACTAAAAATCGCTCTAATGGAAAAACTCCAAGACGGAAAAAATTGGCCAAATTAGAAAACCCGAAAAAAAACGGAAACATATCACCAGAACGAAAAAAAAACGTTGAAACGGAAAAAATCGTCAAATCGGAAAAAAATCGCTAAAAATATAACAAAATCGGACAATGTGAAAAAATTGCTAAAACCCCAATGACACTTCATTTATCTTGCATTGTTTTGCTATAGGATTGAAAGAAAGAATCAGCCAACAATATAAAGAAACAACTGTACAAAATGTAAACAAAACGTAATGTTTTCCTTAAGTGTTGCCTACTTTTTATTTATTATTATATAAGCGCCAACAGAAAAATAAATCGAGAAAAAAAAGAAGCGCTTAATCGCTGAATTCTTGCATTAGCCGCTGATTTGGTAGCACTTTATGGTTTCAAGCTTGAAACGTCAATTTTAAGTTGAAAATTTTTATATTTTTTTTACAGAACCGCATTTTTTTTATCGATAACATTAGTAAATGTTTTGACTATTTTGTATTTATGCTAATATAGCTAAACTCTTTGCACCTGTTGAAATTTCCTATTACATTTGTTCAATTCACAACCTATTGTATTGTATATAAATGAGTAGTCCACTTGCAAACACCACTAAGTTGAAAAAAAAATAAAAATTTGCTAAAAGCCGCCATTTTATTTGTTGTTTAAAGATTTAATCGATTTTCTACAAATTTCGATATATTAACATAGCGGTGTTTGCAAGTAGACTACTCAAATGTTGTTGGTAATTGCCACATAAACATGTTTCTACCCAAATGTCTATGTGGAAATTACCAACAACATTTATACGATCTACAACACATACAACAGGTTGTGAATTGGCCAATTATATTTGCACTGTTCTCCAAAACTAAAACAATGAAGAAAAAATGTATTGTTATAAGGTCTTAAAACGGAAAAACATCAACACTTAAAATACGTCATTAAATCGCTAATCGACTAAAATCGCTAAAAGAATTTGTTACGGAGTGAATAATTTATACTGAAAATATTGTAAAAAGCGTTACGAAAATGGTGTTACGTAATATATGAATAGCCCATTAGTGCAATATAAGCAATGTGTATATGCCCTGCATGTATATTACATGTAAATGTCAATTAAATAATATAAAAGTGTTATACAAACAATATTTAAATTACATCTAAGTAAGCACGAATTTCTTTCTTTTTGAGGGAATAACTTTTTTTTGTGCGATCGTGTAAACAATTTTATACTAAAAAATGTGCCTTGTTACGACTGTTAAATCTACTTCGACTGTTGTACTAGATTAAAGAAAAATTTTGTGTTTCTAATCTAATACGAAAGTCGAAGTCTACTCGACAACCGTAATGAGGCCCAATGTTAAGGTTGTTGGTTAACGAAATCAGGAAATAAAGACTTTATCAGCACTTATAATAAGGAATTAAAAATAATGCATGGTACTTCTAATAAAATTTAATTTTCCTTTTTCTTTTCAGACAAAATATATCACAACAACATGGCTGTGTCACATAAAACAAATAATTTAATTCATTGTAATCGATGCCATTTACCATTTAATTTTAAAAATACCGCGCCAAAAATGTTATCGTGTAAACATTGGTATTGTTTCAATTGTCTGGAACAACTTTTGCATACAGCCAAAGATACTGAGCATTTTATTGACTGTGTACAGTGTCAAAGATCAATTGACATGCAGGGTTTGCAAAAAACCGAACAACAATTTATACAAAATTATGATAAAAATAAATTACAACAAATACAAAATAATAATCATATTAATCAACGCAATAAAAGTGATAATAACATGAAATCATCGTTTGGTTGTGAAAATGAATTTGCTCAAAAAGAATTTGAGTTGGAACACGATCATAAAACTAGATCAGCTTCATTGGCCTCGGAAAATTCAATAGGCAGTTTTGTGTATTTTAGTAACAATAATAGCGCAAATGTTACACAAGATTTGGAGACTAATTTGCATTTAGGAAATCGTTGTAGTAATGCCAATACAAATATTATAGAGAAAATGCTGCCGGGAGAAAATTGTTTCATACACGGCATGCCGAATACTTTGTGGTGTCAAACATGTCTGGCAGTGTTGTGTAGAGGTTGTAATTCCGGCACCGAACATAAAGATCACAAAGTGGAAAATCAATTGGAGGCGAAAGAATTTTATCAGAATAGTGTCAAACAAGAATTTATGGAAATCCAGGTTAGCGTAGAAGAAATGGAAAATTTAAAACTTTTACAGAAAGGTTTCCTCCTTAAGCTTTTAGAAACTTGTTGTACCTTAAAGTTGCAAATAGAACATGAATTGGTTAACAATTCGAATACTACAGATATTGATGAAATGAAGGACACTATGAAAAATTTACAATTATGTTTTGGTCTTTTGGGCAAACAAACGCCTCATGAAATTTTGAAACTTTATAAAGTCATCAAGGATGAAAATTGCAAATTTAAATTGCAACACAAGCAAATGTTGCAACATTGTAAAATGCAACAATTTCTTAGTAAAAGTCAAAAAATTTTAAATTTCGAAATGTTAAAAGAGATTTTACAAAAGTTAGACTCTGCCAGTTCCTCTTCAAGTGATTTGAATGAAATGTCCGAAAGTTTGTTTAGCGATCATCATGAGTCTGGCAATTGTGCCACCAATTCCATAATGATTTTAACCAATTATTGCATTTATCGTTTGTACATGTCCTTCATGAAACAACAGCAACAGTTTATAGAGCAACAGTTTATGCGTTATCAACAATATCATCAAGAGCAAAAACAAAATTTAATAAAACAATATAAAATGTTGCAGCAACATACAACGACAGCAACATCGGCGCTACAAAATCATCAACAACATCAACAGGATTCTACTGCTGCTACTGCCGCCAATGAATTTATAACCACCTTCTATGACCAGAACAAAGACAAGCAAAAAACTTATGCCGAAATAGCCACCATTCAAAATGCCCACCAACAATTTGATTGTAATGAAAACTCAACAAATGGTTTTGAACTCATGCCCACCTCTAATAATTTTCAGCCCTATAAAAAACCTTTAACTAAATCCTACGAAGAACCGCGTAAAACAGTACAATTACTTTTCAATCCCATTAATAATGAAACCAATCAAATTTATTTCTTTGATTTTGAACGTAATGGCCTGCATTTGGGACGTGTCTTAATTAAGGTTTTTGCCGATATTGCTCCCAAAATGTCGTATAATTTCCATGCTTTAGCCACCCATGAAAAGGGTTTCGGTTATATCGGTTGTAAGGTTTTTGAATGTCATCCGAATGAGAGCATTATAACGGGGGATATAGAACAAAATACCGGCTACAGTAGTCGCTCGATATATGAAGATGTACAATTTATACCTGACGATACAAATATAGCACCATTTGCTGGCGCTGTAGGTATGCGCAGGGCTAAAAAGAAATTCGATTCTCAAGGTTTAGTGGGTTCACAATTTCGTATTATTTTAACTGAATTGGGTTTTACCGCCATCTTTGGTTGTGTTATTGAAGGTTTGGATGTGGTAAAGAAAATCTCTCAAACTTTAGTACAAAATGATAAAATTCATGGAGCCAGTGTTGGTTCTAATGGTTCGTTAAATAATGGTGTTGGCGGGTTGGGTGCTGTTGGTAACGGCAGTGCTCTTACTGTAGCTGGTATATTTATAGCCCAATGTGGACTGTATGAATTTGTTAAACGCGATTTAATGTGTGGCATTTAAAGTACGAGTGTATGCATGTATGTATGTAGACTAGGATAAAAACGTTCCTCCAAAGAATTTTATCAGCAAAACTAAATTTCATAATTTATTATTTATTAAAGCTACGGTACATACTGTAAAGATTGTAAGAAAAACTATTTAACTGATGGTCCATAATGAAAAAAGTATTGAGAATTTTTAGGCCAAAACGAAATTACAATTGGCCAATTCACAACCTGTTGTATGTGTTGTAGATCGTGTAAATGTTGTTGGTAATTTCCAAATAAACATTTGTTTAGAAACATGTTTATGTGGAAATTACCAACAACAATTTTACGATCTACAACACTTACAACAGGTTGTGAATTGAACAAATATATTTCCAAACATTCGTATCTAAACGTGGGCAATGCCGATTTATAGAATTGATTAATCGGCTATGTGGTTAATAAAGTTTATGTATCGGCGAATTCAACCAATTCGCTGAGTTTCTCACTGTTAAAGACAGTGTTGCCGGACGCTATATTCTAGTTTACACAGAAAACGATATAATGATGAAACAGAATTAAGGCGCAACGTGTTTTTCCATACAAATTTACATTTTAAGTACGTGGAGGCTAGGGTTAAACGTCATAAAAAAGCATGTTATTGCCTACATTTTTTATATGGTGTTTGACAGTAAGTCACATCGAGTTGACATGAATTCGCTGATGCATAGAGCTTATAATCGACCTGGACTCGTACTTTTGAAAAAAGGTTACATTCTCAATTTCTTACACGAAACATGTTCTTCGCATAAAACATCGTATGGTCTTAGTAATGTCTGGCTTAATAATTCCGTCAATAAATGAAATTGCCGTATTTGAAGTAAGAGAAAAAAAAGGAAATGCCCGAAGTAGTTTTGATTTTTTTAGTTCAGTATTATGCATCCACCAGAATGTAATTTGAAGCACATGTTATAGTTGTTGTACGTGGCTGACATAGGACCATATACAAAACTCTTTCTGAGGAGCTGGAGCTTATCACAAATGATTTCTGGTTAGCATCATTAAGTGACACAGTGCTATTGAACTGATATCCGAGTGTTTCATTGTAGCAGATACTATTTTTTCAGGACCAGGACTGTCGCAGTGATTGGCTGTTAAGACTTTGTGAAGTGCAGGAATTTGGGACTCCTCAAATTCCAGGACATTATGGGAAATTGTGCTTTTAGGAGTGATACTAAAATTTTGTACGTTCGTCTACGCCTCCGGCCACACCTCTCAAGTAGGGAGTTCGATGGTTTTTAGACATCACAATATTTCTATAGACCTCCGAGTGCAGTTGCACACATACCAAAATCAACATAACCTAATCTATCGTCATGTCTAACAAATGTCTTTGACATTTAGTGAGGTTGGAATCACAGGACAAAAACAAAACTAATTTTAAACTAAAACAAGAATACAAATAAAACCGAAAGAAATCGAAAAATATGTTGGAAATTTAACCAGAACTTCGCACCCTTAGAAAACATATTTTGAAAATTTTTACACTTTACTAAATTTAAAACGAAAACTTTAGAAACCATAAAAAGTAAATTAAGCGTAAAAAGAAAACAAAGATAATAAAAAGAAAATAACTAACTAGTGGTTACAGGCAAAAGTAAATGTTAACTGTCTATAAAATAGCATCATAAGAAGAAATATATTTTAAATCATATATAATAGATATCTAAATTAAAATATTCGTATTTACAACTTTTTGAAAACAAAACAAAAATATATATATAAAAATAAACCTTAAGAAAGAAGTGTTGCATTAAATATGCTGAGAGAAATTCATAAATATTTTTGTAAAAGCCAAGGACATTGTGTTTAGGGAAATTTAAACAATGTTATAGAACAAATTCAAAATATAAAAGAATTTTTAACACTAGCGCTACCAAGAGACCTGTTGAAAAAAAATAATATTGAATATTTAAAACAAAAAAACGAAATACTTTACAATAAATTAAAATAAAAAAATAATAGTTAAAAGTAAAAGTTAAAAATTTAAATAATAAAGAAAATCCGTTCCATAAAAGGTATTAAATAAAAAAGTGTAACTAGAAATATTAAATTAAAATATATATAAAAATGGTGCAGTTGGCATACTTTGCAAATATTTAATGAATAATATGTGGCCACCAATATTAAACAGACACATTGCTTTGCATGGGATTAGGACAGTGCGTTTTAATTTTATTCAGTTATTTAAGGAATTTTTTTTTTGATTTTGCACATTTTGTGTCCCAGGCTCAGCGATGCCATTGTTGGGGGTTCTTTTTACGATATAGCAAAAACGATATGACATACTATCAGCGATGTTGTCATATCGTAAGTTTTTTACGATATGACAACATTGCGATATGACAACACCGTATATGACTATCTTAGTGTTGTCATATCGTAAGAAACTTATGGTATGACAACACAGTATGTGATATCGTTTTTTGTTATATCGCAAAAAACCCAAAAATGGCATCGCTGCATAATGTGTTGTCATATCGTAAGTTTTTTACGATATGAGAACACTAAGATAGTCATATACGGTGTTGTCATATCGTAAAAAACTTACGATATGACAACACAGTATGTCATATCGTTTTTTGTTTTATCGTAAAAAAACCCCAACAATGTCATCGCTGCCCAGACTTGATCAAGATACATAAAATGGCCAATGTCGGTTGCAAAAAAACTATTGGAGTAAAGCTTAAATTTAAGTTCAAGTGCATTTGAAAACTCAAATAATAATTGGCCTAAAGCTCAATTATTTTTTAATTAATAAAATTAACGCAAAATTTATCAAATATTATTAAATTATAAATATTATAAGAATATAGAACAAATTTATGTCAAATATTATTGCTAAATGTTGCTTAAATATTGTATATGTTTGCATGTATATTTTACAAAATTAATCAAATTAAACATCAAATATTCAGAATAATAAAATAATAAATTAAACACGAAAGAAGGGAGCTTTTCATCAAGCGTAGATAGAAAAACTTTTATACTTTTTAAGATTCTTTATTTAACACAAGGGTTCTTCCATTTTAGAGAGATAAAGGACATTTTAAAATAATCATTACAGAATAATTACCTTAAGCTTGGGTTTAAAACCTATCAGAGAGTATCTTAATTATGTCAGCTAACACTTTCCAATTACAGTAGTTTTCCGGTTTAACGAACATTCGATTCTGCGAACATCGCTTTTAACGAACAGTTCAAGATCAATTCGCTCCTTTGATTATCTTATATAACGAACAAAAATATTTTTTGTGCTCAGTTTAACGAACAAATAAGATTCATAATATTAGTTAAAAAACTTATTTTAAGAAATTTCTTATACAAATAACTAAAAACAAAGCGAGTAGAAAAAAGTGACGCTATCTTACAATAAAAAATACAATTCTAGCTATTTATTTATCCATAAACTGGTTATTCTACATAAGTACTGCGTATAACGTACTTTTCAGTTTAACGAACGGGCCTGACAAAGTACTGGTTCGTTAAACCGGAAAACTACTGTATAACGCCAAATAAAGGTGTCAGCAGAGGGACCTGTGTAAACCGATTGCTAGTCAAGAGAACACTGAAGATGGGACATAGCCGAAACTGGTTTGATAACACAGTGATACAAAAAATAATAAAGTAGAAATATCTGGGAAGTGTCACTATTTTTCTGCTAGATATTGTATCGAATACAACAAGAATCTGTTTTTTAAATTTGCTAAACACCTCTAAAATAAAAATAAAAAGTTAAGGATAAAAAACGGGGTTTTCGTGGCTTTGTCCCATTAAATTAATTGAATATCAGCCGATTCGTTGCTCAGCGGATTTAGAAAGAAGAAACTGAGACTTTTCGAATCGTATATACGGTTTTAAGACTACCTTGAAAAATCTGTGTGTATTCCGCTGTTGGCTGAGATGGTTAGCGCGTTGACTACAACTGCGTTGACTGCAGCGATTAATACTGGCATATCTTAAAGCACATCACAGCACACTCCTTTATCGGTATTGTAGCAGAATCGTCGATGAAGTAAAATAACTAATGAAATGGCTACACAGCTCAAAACAAATTAATGTCCCTATTTGACACCAGAGGGGCTGCAACTCTTCTCTACAAAAAACGAGCAATAGCAGATTTGTAAATAAAATAAGCTTACTATCTCTCTCCCACTTCACCACCTGTTTTCTCTGCGCTATCCCTTTCCCAAAAAAGGTAGAATAGAATAGGGGAAAATCTGGTCCAAAGACCGGCACTGCGACACCCACTTTTGTGCCATAAATCTATAAATTAAATCAAGCTCAGCATGACACTCCTTATGAAAGTTAGCACAGAGATTGGAGAAGCCCGCCTAATATCATCCGAACACAGAAACTCAGAATAGAAAACACGCCTTCTAATATTACATAAGAGAATACATTCACAGAGAATGTATGTCCTTGTCTCATCTTCTTCCAAGCATAAACGACACAAGGGTGACCGAACTTGGTTACTTTTCCATAGAGATTAGTTCAGTCCGAAGTGACCAGAGATAAAGCCTGTAACCAGCCGTAAATCATTCTTGTTGAAATTCATATTGCCATTATATGAAAATGGCTGCATCAATGCTTTGGCTTGCCTTAAATCAAAAGAAGCCAGCCTTTGCTGTCCTTTGCCGTCGATATGTCATTTCAATTGATTAAGGACTTGACAGTCAACCAGTTTACACCACAACAGGGCTCTGGGCTCATAAGAGGAGCAGCAGAGGCCCTTCTAGCTAATTCGTCCGCCTCCTCGTTACCCGGATGACCACTATGGCCAGGTATCCCCTACATGGAAACCTTGTTCCGTATCGATAGCTCCTATTGTGAGTCAAAGCCTGACTATCGGAGAAGATAGCTATATATATGTATGAAAAACAGCTAACATAAAATAAACTATTTTTAATATAAAGTTTGACTTTTGTCATGATAAAAATATATCAGGTATAGACGTAGAGTTATATTCAGAAAGAATCAAGCATGATTAATATTCCAAGGAACAAGGGGAAAACTAACATCAATTTAATTTTTCAACATACGCAGCAGAACATAACAACGCTGTTTTCTCGAATCCGTTACACTTCCATCATTAGTGCTCATATGTATTTTGCTTATCACCACGAGTAAGGTGGCTCTGTTGAATGTGATTGCAGTTCTTATGTCTGTTGGTGGGAGGTAAACTACACCAAGTCACAGATTTCTCTAAATAAGTTTTTTATACGGTTGGAATTGGTATTGTTTTTTCTTTATTGATAGGTGAAATCTTGTAAGTCCTATGTTTCAAGGGATAGCAGTACTGCTTAGAACCATCTGGGAGGCAAAGAACATCAAGTCCATTTTAAAAAGTAACGGTTATATTATATGACATAATTTTATTAGGGATATGTTAGATATAAAAAATAATAATATTAGAGTCATATAAAATATTTGGGAAAAATCAAAATGTGTTAATCCTACAGAGATAGAATCATTTGCGATTTTAAAAATGTTTTTGTGGTCTCCTGTAAAATGTTCAATATGTTACTTGGTGTAGTTTACCTCCCACCTACAGATATATACAAACTTTTCGCAAAAATTGTATACGAGAATTGAATCACTTAAGTTGATGTTAATTTGTTCTTTTACCACAGCAATTCCCACTGTTACCGTTGGCTTATTTTTCTTCATGCCCATTTTTCTGATATTTTTGTTCTACTTAACTTGGAGGTTACACGTTCAAGTTTTGTTTCAATTTTTGTTTCAAGTTTCAATACATTCACACTTTTTTACTAACACACTCACATAATTGGAAATTGACTACCAACTTGATTTCAATTTTGCTTTCAAGATTTGTTTCAATTTTTCGTTCAATTTAAACAGCTGATCTCTATTATTGTAAGTAAATTACAGAAAGACTCGGCTATAACGAACTTTGTGCAAACAGCAAAAAACCGCTCTATGACAAGTTCGTAATAAGCGTAGTTCGATACAAACGAGGGCTCGTTAACTACGAATTCGCTATTACGAATTATTTTTGTATGAAAATGGCAACCGAAACGTCGGCACTTTAGACTTAGATCGTTACAACCGAGAATTCGTTATAACCGGGTTTTACTGTTTCGTTGTTGATTCCTTGACGACGGCATCTTAAAAACAAAATTGACTATCAATTTGCTTACAGCCTACGTCATAGCGTCAATTTAAAGTAGTTTTAACAAGCAATACGTGTGATCAACTTGAAAGCAATTTCTTGAACGTGTAACTGCAGAGTAAGTCAAATTTTAATTACACAACGCAACAATTTGGAACTTTTTGAAAGTTTCGGCGATCAAAATATACTAATCAGCCATGTCGCAGATTCCGTTCGGATTAGTGACTTTCATATTTTCATAAATTTCAAGATTTTTTCTATTCTTCGCATCATATTTCCGGACGGGCTCTCAAAATCATAAAACAATTTATGGATTCTTAATCTACACAAAAATATCTTTCTTTGGAGTGTAATCTTGCTGATGTGACTTTCAGGATACCTTAATGGTATAGCCAGGATGTTGGAAATTGTGTGTTTTTACTTTAGTTCTTAAAACTTCAAAAATACATTTAAAAGTATGCATTTAAAACATATTTCAAAAATAGACGGCTTTTTTCTTGTTAAAATTGAAGAATCACACGTATTTTAAACTGCCAAATTAATTTTCGTCAAATAAAATGTTAAGAAATTAATATTATACACATACTATAACACAAAGCGTAATAAAAAAAGTAGATATGTAACTTTGTGGTTCTAGTTTTTCTCTATGATATATTTATTACTAATAAAAAAAGAAGATACAGAGTATCAGCCATGTCAGAGAATACCATTCCCATCGGAAGTAGTTTCAATTCCGCAAGTTGCTTCTTCAGAAAACGAAAAACGAAAATTTTCTTCGTAATCAAACCACTTTTAAATTTCAAAGTGGAATTGAAAAACACTTTTCTACTGACTTCATTTGCAGTAAATACTAAAAAACGTGCATACTTTTAGGAGCGTCAAATAAATATTTGGTCATGAGCTTTCCATGTTAATAAAAAGCTCAACGTGAACTTTGCATCAACAAACGCATTATGGTATAAAAACTTTATCATTGTAAAAACGAAATACAAAATAAACGGACTCTAAAGCACCTAAAATGTACTTTTTCGGAATGACAACTACGGAATCAAAACCAATCCGAACGGAATCTGTGATACCGCTGTATTAGTAAAAAAAACTATAATTTGAAATAAAAATACATTTTTCGAAGAAAATACTTGTCTTTGAGTACATACTTGATAATTTTTAACAATTTGTACAAATTATTACTAAATTTTACTGGATTGCGCTCATTTATTTTCTCTATCTCTCTCTCTCTCTCTCCTTGTGAACTTAAAGCTAAATATGTTTGTATAAAATAAAATAAAAAAAGAATAAAACGAATATTAAAAAAACATAATTAACTGTGACTACAAAGATGTGGCTGGTGCATCTCAAAAAATACATTAGTATAGAAAATGGTGCTAAAAGTACTAAAAAGTTATTGAAAAAAATCCAGATTCAAATTTATATAATTTAGAAGTAAAATCTTTAGAAAAAACGTATAAAACCTGACAGAATTTACTAAAAGCAAACAGCTAATAACAAATAAACGTAAGACAAATAAAATAAATGTTTCTATATGTCTATGTTAACTAAAAGAAATAAATCAAATGCTGAAATTATTTAAAAAAAACATAATTAACAGATTAATTAGGAAGATTAAACAAATTTTTATTATTCCAATTAATCAGATCATATTTTAAATGTTACATTTGTCTAATATTTAAAAAAATTTATATAAATAAAATTTTCCTCTTAACTTTTAAATTGTCTAAAGGACCTTAAACGTTTTCCCTGTTTTTTCTCAACAAAATCCCTTTTTTTAATATAAACGTAAAACATATAAAATCTATTAATACTCTGTTGTTGCGTACCGCAGAAATAAAACGATGAGAAATAAAAAAACTAATTTGCATGAAATTAATATATGAAAAACAAAATACATGTGCATCAATGTATTATTATTGTTGTATATCGATGAAACTTTAATTAAAACTATAGAAGAAATTATAAAAACTGTCTAAAAATAAAGAACAACTAAACAATAAAAATTAATAAATGGTCAATGAATGTAAACAATACTTGGCCTTGGTTTTTTTTTTTTGCAACATATAAAAGGTTTGTATTAATGTTTGAGCCATTTATATTGAAAGTATCCTAAGAACGTGGAAGTTACTAGAGAAAATGTTAGTGTAAAGTTTTTAGTTGCTATTTTATATTTTAAGAGATCACTGCAGTAGACATATAAAACTAAAAAATAAGTTTTTAATTGTATGATTCCTGGAAATTAGGAAAAATCCGGATGAGCTATAATTTTAAAACATTAATATTTTTATTATTAACTATCGTCAGAACATGGCGATTGGACCAAAAGATGCGCTTTAAAAATCTGCATTTACTGTTAATGGAAATTCGAAATTTTCTTAAGTCGACTTAAGTGCTTTTGTCAAAAGTCCACAGATATATATATATATATATATATATATATATATATATATATATATATATATATATATATATATATATATATATATATATATATATATATATATATATATATATATATATATATATATATATATATATATATATATATATATATATATATATATATATATATATGGGATAGGATGACATTGAAGGCCATTCCTGAAACTTCCTGCAAATTTCAAGCTCAAAGTAATTTAAAAAAACACTTTTTTCGAAAATTTTCGACAACGACATCTCTCGAAAAAATTTAACCGAAAATTAAATCTTGAAAATCGATTTGACAAGAACTTTTAGAGTTATTAAAATAAATCGCTTTTTTCGAAAAATTTCGTCAACGATATCTCTCTGTTTTAATCAAATTTATAGCAGTGGAGGTTGCATTTCGTTTAATAGCTTAAAATTTATTTGAAAGAATTTTTTTCGAAAATTCGCAAAATCTAACGAGCAGAATCAGTACACTATCTCACCAAAAAGCATTATTATTACATTTATACGCACACACACACATACATCCATATGGACATCATCGTAAAAATAGTAGGAATAGATTCTAATGACCTCAAAAACTCGATTTCCGAAAATCGAGGTGTAACTTGCTATTTTTGATAGCGGGAAGTTAAAATAATCGCTTCAATCGAAAACGAAACAGGCCCACAGAAAAAGAAAAAGTTTAAAAAGTTTGAGAGAAACTCGCTTGTATTAAAAAAATCTATGTAAAATCACTCTATTGACAGAGCGGATCTAAAACTTTTATTAATACATATCAGTATTTCAGAAGCTAGAATACGCCAATTAAAATGTCCACAAAGTTTCAAAGTCTAATCAATCGACTTTTATGTCGATTTGCTTATAAAGATTTTGAAACAAGTGTGGGTTTTGATTCTAAGGAAAAACAATTCGAATTTCTTAGAGCTAAAGCCTCATTTTATAAAAATAAACTTTTCTAAACCTTACAGTTTGTGTGGGAAAAATTTACATTTCGAAAAATTCCCCAGAATGAATTTTATCCATAAAAATTTTAAACGTTTAGAATCGATATAAAGTATATAAACATCGAGCAAAATGTTTTCGAACTTTACAATATCATATCATTTATTATTAGAAAGTACTTAAAGGTATTTAGTTAATTAAAATAAGTATATACGTTTTGCACTTACCTTATAATAAACGTCTGGAACATATTGCTTATCAGTCGATTCACGGACGTAGCCCAATTCAGGGGCGTCTTTAGTTGGTATTAAGCAATCGTCGCGTACTAAAGCCATACATTGAGCTGAAACAGCATAGCCTTCCATATGGACTTGTTTGGTACTATCGCCTGCAAAACATATACCAATACAAATGCATATAAAAATCAAATATGAATAAATCACTCTTTTAAGGTTTTAGTGTTAGTAAAAGCCTAAACAAGTGCATAAAGATGTAGGTTATGTTAGGTTGGGAAGGGTAGTGCTATGCCGCACATCCACTCGGAGACCCAGTTGGATCCATTGTGATTCCCTTCTATTCATACCCCGCATAAAGATGTAAGCAGCTTATTTATTTTATAAAGTTGTTTTAACTTCACGCTATGAAAAAATTTCCGAAATTTTCGAAAATTGAGTTTTCATCAAATTTTGTAGTCTTGAGGTCCAGCAAGCTATTCTGACTATGCTTCACACTTTTTGAAGGAAGAATCGCTTGAAACAATATTTTCGGACATCTAAAGATTTTCACTTCACTTATATATCGTGTGAGTATGAAGCGTTTCTTTCTGCTAGACTTTGAGTATTTTCAAATATAAAATTATCGAAAAAATATTTTTGAAATAATTAGCTCTTAACATTAAAAAACAATGTCGCAAAATTCGACAGATATCATCCTTGTGAAAATTTTTCGAAAAACTTTCTTTTCGAAATCAGCGGAAAATTCTTCAAATTAAAAAATCGGTGTCATATCAGTAACTTCGCAATTTTTTCCTAGCGAGAAGTTAAAAAATATTCAGATTATTTTGAAAAACATTTCGTGTAAGAAATTTTTAAAACTGTTCTATTAAGAGGACTTTTCGAAAGTCTTGTACTCAAACTTGAGGAAAATGGATTTGGTTCGTATATCTTATTAGTTTTATTTTCAATCAAACTTTGTAAACTATAAACTCAATGCTATTTAGTTGGAATCGAGTTCAAATCTCCATAAGAGTTGACATTTCTTTAATTACATAGTTTCTTTTATTTTCTTATGATTAAAGAAGACAGGAACGCTGGGCATATCCACAGTCAAGTGGATAAGCTCGGTTGCTGAAACGTGCGTATTTTATCCTACTAATTTATATTCCTGTCTTCTTTAATCATAATAACATTAGATAAAAAAAACATTCTCCGATGGAGTGTGGATTCGAACTCGAATCCAAAAGAAATTTAAAAAATACCCAAAAACTTCACAACTACCCACCTGTAACACAAACGGTAACAAATTTCGAACCAAAGACACCATTAGAAGAGCATTTGCAAGGATTAGGATGACGATTTTGCAATTCACCAGCCATGATACATTCATGAGCGGTTAGGAAATGGGTCTCAATGCCACGTAACTGTTTAACAGTACCAGCGGCCGCATCATCTGTGATCAAATCAGTAAAAATCCAACCAACCTAAAAAGTTAATTTTTTAATTATTAAAAAAGAAATGGAATTAATTTATTTAGCCACACAATAACTAACTAACTAACCTTTCTCAAACCCAATGCCTTGGCCACCTCTTCAACATCTTCAGCTGACTCATCATCCAAAAGTTTTATCGAGTCCCTGCTCGATTCTTGTGGCGGTTCATAAATTGCTGCCACCTTGGCTCTTATGCCCAATGGCACATCCGTGTTTACTTCATATGTGCCATATAGGAAACCCATTCTTTGGTGTCCAGTGGTACGCCAATAATTTAAAAATCTCTCTACGATTGTGGTATTTTCAAACATGACATTGTCTACGTGACGATAGATTTGACGATTTAATGTAATAGCCGATGGTTGACATTTCGAACAGATGCCCTTGGGCCATGGTGGATGTTCGCGACAACCAGGCTTAATGCGACAATTAATGTCATCAAATACCATGTATTTGCCGCGATCAATGCCCGATGTTTGTTTGCGGATGTATGAATGAAAGGATAAATGTTTAATTTTTTGTTCCTTAAGATAGGTTTCATTGTAGGGTTCAATCGGTGAACAGTTGACACAACGACCGTTTGCTTGGTGACGACAACTGAAGAAGAAATATAAATAGAAAATAATTAATTTTTCTAGAACCTATATGCTAATAGGTTTAAGTTTTAAATTAATTTCTTTTATTGTTTAAGATATTTTGCAATAAAAATAATAATTCTCATTATTACTCACTATTTGCTATCTCTTTCTCGTTTTATTGAACCATCCTCTTTTGCCAATAATTGATCAACTTCATCTTCGAGCACTGCTGTGGTTGCTTTAAAATCATTATTAGTTATTGTGGCTGGTACATGCTCAAACTGATCTATAGCTGTCGTACTAGTACGCTTAAAATAAAGGTCGATATTACAAAAAATATATATGACTCGCAAATATTTTATATACTTACCCTTGCAGACGTGCCAGCCAATTGTTTAAGAAATATCATATCGCCATGTTTTAGTAGAATACCAATTTGTTGCGTAGAGTTTGCATAAAGCTAGAAAATTGCAACAACAAAAAATCAGAAATGTAATTAGCGAATATTTATGTATATAGTGAAGCTAGCTAAAAAAGTAACCAAAATGATAAGATTTACTAAAAAAAATAATGTGTCTGATTCGCAGCTGCGAGTCTCACACACAGTGTACGTGTACTGATGTTAAACAAAAAGCTTCAAATGAAGATATCCTAACTATAAATGTAGATGCTAGGGCAAAATTAGTGAAAAAATCTCAAATTTCAGGAAGAAAATTTTTATATTATAAAAAATAGCAAAACAATTTTAAATATATTTTTCTGGTGGTTTCAATGTGAGCTTTACGACCATTTTCACAATGTATGATTAAAAGCAAACGTCGACTCTAACGGCAATTTTATATGCCGAACTTTCCGTTAAAGTCCACGTTGTCTTAATCGTACATTGTGAAAAGGACCGTTAAATGCATTATTTAACTACGCGTTAAAAAATTATTGATGTACATTTTACTGATCTCGAGATATTGGAGTTATAGTGTAACACGCAATTTACACAGTGATTTTTAAGACATATCTTTTTTTTAATTATCTTTTAAAGTTGCTACCAAAAACTTTTTGCGTTTATACAATGATTTTTGATGTCATGTCTTTTTTGTACATTACACTCAAAATTTGCTTTATTTACTCGTTCATAACAACAAAACCCCTAACACAGTCACATAAGAGAGAGAGAGAGAGAGAGAGAGAAAATGTAAATGGAACTAAAGAAATATATAAAAAATCTCGAAAAAAAATTCATTGGGGCTAATGCAAATCGTCAGGGAGCCTTTACCCAAAAACCTCAATCAATTTCAATGTATTTTAATAAAACTTTAATATTTTACTCAGAAAGTAAAATATTAATTTGGGAAAAAGCACTATACCAAATTTAAATTAATGTAATTTAATAATTCCCAAAGAAAAACGTAATTCAAAGATTAAAGTTTAGACCTTTTTATACGACTTAATGGCTCAAGATATGTATTTCAAAGTATTGTTCCGTGTGTTTGCTTAAGATTTTGTCAGCAATTTAATGGTGTGCTACAAGTTGAAATCAGATGCTTAATAAAAAAGTCACAAGCAAAAAACCAAAAAAAAGTCGACGCAAAAAATTTTAAAATTTAATTTCGAAGTGAAATATCTCTTAGACCTTTCGGTATATGTTTTTCGATTCATGGCATAAAAATCGAATTTTGTTATTATTCGACCTTAAATATTTTTAGTAAAGCTGGATTGATTCACCCATTGTTTCCGAAAAAAATTTTAGTCCGGACAAAATTTTTTTACATGTAGTTTGACGTCTCTCTTTGTGTGAGAGAGAGAGAGAGAGAGAGAAAAGAAGAGAAATAATTTTGTTCGGAACACTCTCAGCTTGAATTGGATTAATTTTATTTTTTGTCCGGACCATGGTAGAATAATACAGGTAGTGGTGAAGCGTTAACGAACTTTTTTTTTTGAGTTCGACTCTGTCAAAAGTTGTTTATGTTATACCAACACACCCACACTACTGAAAAAAACATGGCGAAGTAAACACACACATGTGAACATATACATTTTTTTCCAAATTTTCTTTTGTGCTTTTTGACAACCTCGAACATAAACAACAATAAAAAGCCGTGTTGTTTTTGCTGTTGTTGGGTTGTTGTAGCTTCGCTACTACCTGTAGTATAATTCTACCATGGTCCGGACAAAGTGAAACTGAGTTGCCACATCAAAGAATGTTTTTATAGCGATTCTTTCATTTTTTGTTTTATTTCTATAAATGTGCCCTACAAGTAATATCAAAGTATTTAGTTTAATAGTTAATAACATAAACACTAGTATTTTATCCAATTGCTACACAATTTTGTCGGAGATGTTTATTTGCTATTTACATATAACTTACGGTAGCTTTGATTTTCCAGACAAATTGTTCGAAATGTGTGAATCGTGTTGCAAAACACTCTCAGTAAAAGAAATTTTGTCCGGACAAAAATTTTGTTCGGAAACAATGGGTGAATCCACCTTAAATTTAAATTTTTTTAATTTATTCAAAAAGTTTAACCAAAAGTGGTTTTTTAGAATGATGTCATATGCCATCATTTGAAGAAGAGGAATTGAATTTTTTAAACAAGGTGATCCTTTACTATTATCTCTAGTTATAGTGTATTTGAAAGCAGTTACTCTAAAATGTTCAAATTGTGCGAATTTTTTTCTTAGAAAAGGGGTGAAAAAATGTTCGACCAAATTACTGATTATTGTTTCTAGGGTCAATAGTAGCAAGAATCAAAAAGAAAAAAATAATTTTGAGCGCCCTCATAAAAAGTTATGGCGTAAGGATTTTTTTCTCAAATGAAAACAATCAAGTCCCTTGGGTAAATTTTGATGCCATATGGCGTCATACAAATTTAAAAAAATCCTACGGCTAGGTTATATATCTTTTTGATTCAACAATAAATGCTATTATTAAATGACATCTTTCTGCAGACTTTTGAAAATTTGATTTTAAAAAATTTATTGCACAATTTAGTAAAATATAGTATTTTATAACACACTTTTTTCGATTTGAGGAATCATGGACTCAGTAAAGTTTTAAAATTGTAGGATTTCAATGCAGAGTGACAGAAATACTTATATATTTTATTCAAATGTTGTTTTTAAAGCTTATAAATTTTTTCATTATCTTGTCCAGCAAAATCCAACGCTCTTGAAATTTTACTAATCGGTCAGTATTTAAGAAAGTTAGAAGCCGCACAAAATTTATCACACCCGGGATAGCCAACTTTCACCCCCTGTAGCTCCGTCCCTGGTTCAACTACATACTTCACAAGACACTTTGCTAAAAGCGTAGCTCCTCCTCTTTAACCATGCAAACTTTCAGGCAAATCCCGTCAGTACTTTAGAAGTTCCATTGTTATTATATATTTTTTTAATTTACAACAATGTGCATAGAATGTCATTAAGTCCCTGTCCATATGAGTCAACTTTTGCTTCTGCAACTTTCTTAAATTTTCTTTTGAAGTTGCATTCGTGTCCATACAATAAAATTCTTGCTGTGCATTTTTATTTTTTTGCATAGAATTTGTTGTTGCTTAATATTACGAGAGGAAAACAAAAGAAAGTTGCATATACATGAAGCAGTGTACCCCTTCCTAATCTTCTCACTTCTCTCTCCCATAAGCTCAAAAATTCCGCAGCAAAAGTACTCCTATGAACATATACTAAGGGACGAGGTCTATATTGGGGCAGCGTAATTTGGAGGGAGCCTTATATTTCGTAACTATGACCTCCTGAGGAGCTGTCTAAAGCCCTTATGACACTACATTTTTTCTTCATTTTTCAAGTATTGGAGAACAGTGCAAATATAATATAATAGGAAATTTTACCAGGTGCAAAGAGTTCAGCTATATTAAGATAAATACCAAATTGTCAAAGCTTTTACTAGTGTTATCGATAAAAAAGGGGGGCCTGTCAAAAAAAATTTAAAAATGTTCAACTTAAAATTGACGTTTCATGCTTGAAACATTAAAGTGTTGCCAAGTTATCGCTTTATTCACGAATTCAGCGACTTAGCGCCTCGTTTTTTTTCAATTTTTTTTCTTTTGCCGTTTTATTATAAATAAAAAGTAGGCAGCACTTAAAGAAGCCATTACGTTTTGTTTACATTTTGTATAGTTGTTTCCTTCTATCATATGCTATTTCTTTCTTTCAATCTTATAGCAAAACAATGCAAGAAAAATGTAGTGTCATAAGGGCTTAAGAGAGTTCTCAGAACCTTGTTCCGGAATTTCATTTTTTGGTTGCTGCTGACCATATGTATACGTCTGTTTTCGACAGAGATGTATAATTGTATCCTTACTTCGTTAGTCTATGATGAATTTGAGGGTGATAGCTTCAAGGACGTCTGTAATGTTCGCCAGATATTGGGTTATTTTGGCACTTATGTCCGTGATGTTTACACCGGCTGATATGATCCATTCGTTTGATATCGTTTTGAAGGGAGGAGCTCATGATATCAGTAATCAGCACCGATTGATCAAAATTCTCCAATGCCTTGGACAGGTCCAGTGCGGTTACTATTGTGCGTTGGCACCGTATGGGGTATTGGGTTTACCGGATTTCAGAATAGGAATAGTTACTGCAATTTTCCATATATCTGGAATCACCAACTGGCGAATCCAGAGCTCTAAAATGCGTATAAGATACTCCAGTATTGCTTTACCCATTGTTTTCAACATTAGAGCTTTAGAGGGTTTCGCTTTTAAGATTATGCTCTCAACTTCATTGAGAGTGAAGGAGCGGCACTCAAGTGTCGTGTTTGAGACTACCGCCTCTCCAGATTATAGTGTTCGGTGGGGTGTTCGACAAATTGTGGGCAGAATAGAGTGGCAAATTCTTTTTGCATCTTCATGTTGTATGACCTAATGTTTGAGGTGTGCATGCGTCGATTCGCAGAAACTGCCTACACTATCGAGTTTAGGAAATTGAAGGTAAAAGAAAACCCAAAACTCATAAAATAAAAACCTGATGCGTCAACGACCCTTCTTGTTTATTTTATTTGGCGCCAATTTTTCTCTTTCATAGATACAGATACATTTGCAAACTATTTTTTATTTTTAACTCACCTCTTTAGTCAAATTTCTCTCCTTGAATAGACCAAAGCCATCTATCTTTAAAGCTTTTTGCACAGACTCATACAGTTCTTTAAGATTCGACTTGGGAGAAATTTCGATACGTTTTATACCTTCAGCAGATTGTACGCGAATTAACTAAAAATAAAAAAAGATGACAAAATATAGAAAACAATTAGAAAATTAAAATAAAATGTAGTTTTTCTATTTATGTTTTTCTATTATTGTTTATAAACAATCGAATAAAAGCGTGGAGGAAACCTAGTGACGACAACAAATAATGATGACAATAAACTTTTACAAATAAAGAAAGAATGTGACGGCAAAATTCTTGGCAATAATTTATCAAGTTCAAGATCAAACCAAAAAATTAACCAAAACTACAAAGAAAAATATTCTGAATCCATAAGTTGATGAAAAAACGTTTTACTTTATTGCAACATGTAATACAATTTATTTATTTTATACGCCTTACCGATTGTTTGCATAACAACATAAAACGATGTCTGAAAAATGTATAGACAATATTACGTTTTCTATAGAACAGATTTTCCAGTTCGAAGGTAGCCATTTTGTAGAAATTTTCTACGGGGGTATTTTTTTATAAAACTATTTATTTAAGTTTCTTTCAAATTCAGCAGCATAAATATGCTACTTTTTGGCCTTGGGGGCCAGCTTAATCACCACACTTCTTTTCACCACCAATTTTCAAAACAAACTGAATAAATTTTACTTCCGTTAGTTGGAAAGAAAAGATGCGCATTTTATTGATGGCTTTGTTTATCTATACAACTTTTAAATGGCATGTGTTTTTATTTTAGACAATTAAACGAATAATTATAAAGAATAAAAGACGTGCAAGAAATTATAATTATTCGAAAAATTTTAACGTAGAAAGGATTTATTAAAAGTAATTGTTAATAGAATTGGTTTGAAATGCTTGTAGTACGTACATATGCAGATGATGTAAAACTTAAGAGAAGTGAATTTGGATGATTAGAAAAAAAAGAGAAGCAGTGAAGACGTCCGGTTAGTGAAATTCCTTTCGCTCTAAATATAATTAATGAAATATTTATTTATTTATTTATTTTATTTATTATACTTAATTACAATAATACAATTATGAAATAAAAAACATTAAATTAAACATTTTAAAAACCCCAAAAGTAAATAGATGATAATTTTAAAACTGTTGACCTATTTTCTTCAAACATAGCTCAGAAGATTTTGGATCAAGTCACCTTTAAAACAAAATTTACTAAATTAAAATCGGTTTACCCGTTTGGTAGCTACGGTGTCAAAGACACAAAGATTCAACAGGATACATCTACAAAAGATGTGATATCTTCTAAACGGCTCGACGGATTTTTTTCAGCTAAAAACATTCTCGGTCAAATCACCTTTCAAACAGAAAAAATTAAATCAAAATCGGTCCAGCCGTTTGGTCCGTATATGTGAACTTGTACAGACGCATACTACAAACTTATTATAACACCCCTTTTTTGGTCGGGGATTAATAAAAATTAAACAAATTTAGTACGTTTGATAAATAAAAATTAAGAAATTGTAGCGAAATTGTTATTAATGATATATATGTTGATATATGATATATGTTATATATATAACATTAAATAAAAAACCCACGAAGGAAATAGACGCTAACTTCAAAACGGCTGGACCAATTTTCTTCAAACAATTTGGGCCATTACCTTTCAAACAAAATTTACTAAATTAAAGTCGATCTAAACATTTGGGAGCTACGGTGTCAAAGACACACAGATTCAACAGGATACATCTACAAAAGATGTGATATCTTCTAAGCGGCTGGACCGATTTTCTTCAAACATAGCTAAAAACACTCTTGATCAAGTCACCTTTCAAACAGAAAAAAAAACTAAATCAAAGTCGGCCTAGCCATCTGGTAGATTAAAATAAATTTGGAATAATGATAAACTGTTTATCCGTCCGATAAAATCTTGCCTTTAACTATTGTCAAGTTGTAATAATGGCCCTTAGAAAATTTAATGCTTCATGTGCAATATAAACATAATTATGATTTTCTTGAATACTTGGCTTTTCGTAGGTCCCTTCTAGGTATCCAACAACAATCTGCTAGCATTCCTGGACTCCACTTCTCTTGATAGCGCTTCATCATTAATGAAATGTTCTTATAAAATATCGCGTCTTGTTCGCTGCTCACAGAACCAAATGATATACAGGCGAGAGTCCAATACATGTATTTTTAAGCACATTACACCTCAAACGTTTATATCTTTAGTTCCGTTCGGTTCGGTATTTCGGTTTTGCTCTAAATTTTTCAGAATCCGTGTATTTTGTAGTTGGATTTTACTGTGATAAAGTTCTAATACCATGAGGCGTTTGTTTAAACTTTTTAACTTCGCGCTATCGAAAATAGGAAGCTACTGATTTCACCAGGAGTTTCGAAAATCGAGAATATATTCATATATATATATATATATATATATATATATATATATATATATATATATATATATATATATATATATATATATATATATATATATATATATATATATATATATATATATATATATATATATATATATATATATATATATATATATATATATATATATATATATATATATATATATATATATATATATATATATATATATATATATATATATATATATATATATATATATATATATATATATATATATATATATATATATATATATATATATATATATATATATATATATGTATATATATATATATATATATATATATATATATATATATATATATATATATATATATATATATATATATATATATATATATATATATATATATATATATATATATATATATATATATATATATATATATATATATATATATATATATATATATATATATATATATATATATATATATATATATATATATATATATATGTATGTATGTATACTTGATAGGTCACGGCGGGAAAAATACTATTAAGAGCAATATTGAAATTTATGTAATTATTTCATCATATCACAAAGTTCATGTCAGACACAGCGACGACGAATGTTTTTATTTAAAAATGCAAAAAGCAATCATAAATATTTAACATAAAAGTGTTATTATTTGAACAAAAGCCAGGCTAGCAATGCAATGACTTGTGAAATAGTGTAGTCGTCATTTCGATTAATTGATTAGTGATTTACTTGGTCAACATTAGATGTAATGAGAAAAATAGTTGAAAAATTTGTAACTTCAGGACAATACATTACGTGTATGTTGCCTGAGGCGATGCTGTCTACTTTTCTTTTTTATTCACAAAACAACAACTTTTTAAGACTTGAAAATCCAGCCGGCAAAATTTCCATTGTCTATAAAATCCTTTTGTATTACATGCGCATGGAGCCGCCGAAATGCAAATGATCTTAAAGAAATCATTTTATATAAATAAGTTTAATATAAAATATCAGCACATAAGAACATTGTACAAAGAAATTTTTAAATTTTAGTACCAGACAACTTACAATATTTTTACCAGCTTGCGACATGTTTGCAGCAGTTTATCTCACCAAGCCAAGTTGCTTTCTTTTCGTTATAAAGAAATACAAAATAAATACAGTTTTAATAATTTCTAAGCTACACTTGTCAACAAGTGTTTAGGCAGTTATAGCGTGTTATTTTTTAAGTTTTCTTGCAAACAAATAAACGGAATAACACCAAGAAAAAAGTTACGAAAATTCAATTTCAACTTTATAATAGACGATTGAAAAAAATCGCAAATTCATTTAAATGTCAAAACAAACTGTTTGATGACAGCTTTACAGCTTTGATAAGTTGTGTACTAATTGTGATATATATAGGAGCTTCGCGATATGAAAATATGAGTTTATTAAATCAAAGGAGGATGCCACTTTTTTATAGGTGGTCATATTTGCTAATACCGGACTGATTCATGTGAGCAGTGGCCAATCCTAAATCGTTTAAAAGTACGAATTGGTGTTCAATTGCAGGTCTTAAAAATCCTTAAAAAAAAGTATACTTTATTTTGACTATAAGTATACTCCATTATTGATTTAAAAAAAACTACGTGCTTATTACTAACCCGAATATTTCATTCACCTATTTTGTTGCAGCAGTTCTATGTTTAGGGACTACTTACATATAACATAATGTCATTACCGCGCTTTTTAAACACCTTTCCCTTCCTAAAGCATCCTCACTAATTTGCAGTACAAATTTCAAACTGAAAATGCGAATTTAATTTACGAAGTCAAAAGCTGGCACTAAGATTGCCGTTATGCTACGGCTCTGTTTAAGCAAATGTTTTAACACACCTTCTTCCTTAAGGTACGGTCACACTTGGCAAATATTTGCCTAAGAAACGTAACCCACAGACAAGTTAAAATTGTACTTCCTTTAATTATAATTTTTTTTTAAATATGGGTTCGCATTTATTAAAAATAATATAAAAATTGCTTTTTGCAGCATAATTAACCTTATTTTGTTTGTGATATAAAAAATAAGTTTAATCAAACTAAGTTTGAGCAAAAGTAGTGGTTGCGTTTTTTTAGCAAATATTTCCTAAGTGTAGCCGTACCTTTAGCAGAGACAAGTCTCAATGATAGTACTGGCACTTTCAAATGTTGAGTTTTTGCCCAGCTTACTGGGGGTCTACATAAGCCATGAACTTGGTAGGAACATCATGTCGGACATCGCATATGGCTAATGTAGACCGCTCATGTCTATGTTTCGTCCATGCTCTGACATCGATGCCCGAACATATGGCTGAGCATCTTTGTTCGCCATGAGATTCGCCGTCAATAGAAAGAAAAGAGACAGAACGAAATTGTTAAATATTCCATATCTATTGCACAACCACCAAACACATTGATAAGACATGGACATCGCACGTATTCACCACAACAAAGAAGTTGTTGAATTTCTTACAGTTGCTCTGCCGCCGTCATGTTCATGTCATGTTCAAGTCGATGGCTCGTGAAGACGTAGGGCTAACATCAGTTAGTTAGCTGGTAGTGGTAGTGCGGCTGCTTGTACCTAGTAGTTTGTTGCACATATATAAAAAGATTCTAGCTCTGTAATTGTAAAATATAAGCAAATAAAATAAGTTCTGTGATGAAATTTCTACAAATTTTATCTTTGCTTGAGCAAATACATTAATACAGACACTTTCTTGCTTAGCAGAGACAAATCTCAATGATAATACTGTTATCTATCGAACAGTACGTTGTAGCTCAGCTTAACACCAGCTGGTAGTGCAGTTCAGTGATATTAATCGTACAATAATTACCGCTTTGTACAGTATTTTCATTAAAAATACGGTAATTTCAAAAAATTTTCAGTTTGGAAACTAAAAAGTTACAATTAACATAAAACACACACAAAAATTTAATTTTTGCTGCTGCATGAAAATAGTGATTTTTATCAATTTTTATCATTTAATTGTGATAATTGTGAATAAAATCAGATCGATTTTACTAAAACACGGTGTGTTTTGTGGTACACTTTTAAGTATCTTAGTGGTCACCAATATGAATACAACATATCTTCAGCATATTATTGGTTTTACCCTCTGCCAATTTAAAAAAAAATTGTTAGGAGTGGATTATAGTAAAATTAAAAAAAATTAATCGCTTATATTTTTAGAACACAATATATTTTTTGGCTAAAAACCCTGTTGCAAATAAGCCCGGTTACAGATCAAGTGGTCGAATTTGTACCACTGGGCGGGTTCGTAGTTCAAAGAAATTGTTTATGAATACTGCTGCTATTTAAATTAAAAACCCTTGCGTACGGTAATTTCGTTTTAAAAATGGTAGTTTTTCGATTAGCGTAAGATAATGAAAATATTAAAGTTAACATCACTGGTGTGGTTACTTGTTTACAGTGTTGCCAGAAGATGGATGAGAAGAGAGGCTAAGTTGGGCTATAAAGGATTAAGGGCTAAATCGCGCAAAAATTAAAGCTAAAAAATGCTAAATAGTTTTGGTTGAAACGAAATGTTTTCTTTATTGTGTTATAAGTAAAAATACATAAAAATGTTAATTATTAAATTATATGTTAATTATTAAATTATATGTTAATTATTAAATAAAAAGGTACTTCAAGTAGATAAGAAAATAACAAAGGTACAAAGTTTTATATATGTACACTTATTTTACACGGTGCATAAAATTTTTTTAGGACTCCATTACAACGAAAATAAAAGGAATATAAAAATAATTTTGCTTCCGTTTCATAGAGAAAAGTGTCCAGCTCAACAATAAATATTCATTTATTGCAAAAGTTTACAATAAAATGCCTTAAAAATCAGAGACAAAATAAAATGCTTAATGTAGCCGTCAAAATGCTAAGCTGGCAACGCTGTTTGCTTGCTATGAATATGTATGTAGTATATTAACATAGCGTCTTCACGAGCCATTGATTTGTCTTGACAAAAGTCAAATACGATATGAAAAAATAGAACTAACATTTTTCTGATGTTTTATGTATGAAGTTTGACAAATTTTAGAACAAAATTATGTCTCGTGAAGGCGCTATGTAAAGCTCTCAGATATGAAATTGTAAATAAACCAAATTAGTTTTGTGATAACATGTATAGTAACTTTTTCTCTGTTTAAGCAAATGTATTAACAGAAAATATTGAATCTAGATGATAACACAGTTCTCTTTAAAAAGTTACATTGCATGTTAGCTCAACACCAGTTGGTAGTGCGATTTCTACCGACATATTCTTAAATGATTAGAAAAGTTAATGTGTGTATTAAAACCGATTATCCCTTACAAAATTCGTATAATAAACCAATATTAACTTTCATAAATTTTTATGAATAATGGGGCTACTCTTTTAGCAGTTTGTCGTACATGGTATATCAAAGATACTTGTTGTGCAATTGTAATATTTTGATTTTGTGTATGATTTTGTGTATGATTAAACTTATGTGACTGATTGGCAGAAGTAGTGAGTTCGTTTCCCGCTAAAGACCCAGAATATTTTCTGCAAACAAGCAATATCGCTTCGCAGGACGTTTGTTAAAAACACCTAACAGTTTTTTAGCAGATGCAAAGCTTAATGATAGTACAGTTCCATCTTATTTGGTATGTTATAGCCCAGCTTTACACCATTTGGTAGTGCGGTGATTTATGACTAAGTAGTTTTTTTGCACATACATATATCAAAGATTAGTGCTATGAAATTATAATATTTTTAAAAACAAATTTAGTTTTGTGATAAAGCTTCCAGTGATCAATTGTATTCTGATAAGTATTTATTTATCATGTAGTTTCACGTGTATAGTAGAACATTCTTATCATTTGGGTATTTATTGTGTTGTTTTGATGTAAAATTGATAAAAGAAATGATAGTGTGGTGAAAGTGTAGCGACTACTTCAATTGCCAGCGAAGCTGCAGCGGTGAGTTGCAAATTGCTTTTTATTTATATGTGTGTATTTATGTATATTGCGGATTTTTCTTAAAATTTCTGTTTTGCTACAATATGTACATATATGCAGTAAAGGAAGTTTTAACTTTAAAAATCACAATATCTCCTGATGCTGCCGGCTTCTTGTAAGCACCTCAGTGAAAACACCCACCACACATTTAGGTTTAACGTTAAACTTCAAACCCAGCAAATCTAAAGGTTTGAATGATAGATAGTTGAAAATGATTTGAATATGTATCAAACTAAGGATTTTATGGGATTTATTTTGTAAAAACCTACATTTCGATACGTTGGATTTTCCAAAGTGTTCAAGTTCGCCTTGCACATCTTTATACCAAAATTCGCTGACTTCAGACTTCTTTCTAATCAGTTATCGGAATGGAATACTTATTTTTTTGTACCGCTACAAACTTTTTCAGCATTCTCAGTTTATTTTTATGTTGGCTGTGTAAAAAAAGTGTAAATAAAATCACCATTTAAATTTTTAAGCTTAAACAATTTTGCGTCTAGAAAGGGAACAGATGTATAATGAAATTGTAATGAGTAAATTTTTCACAAAAGAAAACAGTCTTAAGGATTGTAAAAAAAAAGAACAGAACTTATCACCCACTTCCGTTAATGTATGCAAAGCTTTGCATAAATTCTAAAATAATTTCTACGGGAAAATACTGAATGAATTTTACAATCATGCATAGTGCAGAATTCAATTATTCCCTCCAGAGCATTCATATGTGTGTAATATATGCAAAATGTCCTTGATAATGCCAAGAAAAAATATCTTAAAAATATGATAAAAAACAGCAAAATATTCTTGTAATAATATAAAAACAAGATTAAGAATAATACACAAAGCCAAAATGATTGATTTTATGAGTAAAATCTAACATCTAAATACAAAACAAAACACTTAGTCATATAATCAAAATATATTGCATACTTTTCTGAGTTCATTATAATATTAATGTAAAGCATATCTTAAGCTGAGCTAATTTAGCAGTTTTAGCAATTGTTAATAACATTAAATATAAGAAATAAAATTTACTTATGTTAATTGTTTTCCAATACTATTTTTTTCCAATTTCTTCTCCCAGTGTTTGTTGACCCAATTTCTTGTGGTTATTTCTTAAAACCCATAAATTTTTCTGCTTAAGGAATTAGTTGACCTTGTTGTTGGTAACAATACGATTGTAATTTCTCTAGAAATTCGTTACATGCAAATATTAAAGAATTTCAATGAATTTACCCTTTTCAAAAAAAAAAAAAAAAAAAGTTGCGTGCTTCGAAAAAAAAAGAAAAATATTATGTATATAAAAAAGAAAGCAATTAAAATATTTATCTAGTAGATTCTTAGGCTGTTTTTTTGTAAAAAGAAATTAATTGAAAATGGCGTGGTGTGGACATTAAGACTAAATTTAAAACGGTGGTAGAAGGAAAATTAAAATTACTTTATTTGCTCAATGTAATAAATATATTTTTAATGTCCACATTTTTTTGCAATTAAATTTTTTTCCCTGAAAATATTAATCGTATATTTACTATATAAAAATACTAAAACTTAATAATGAAATTTAATAAAGGCTTAACATTATAATTGTTAGTAAAAAAATTTAAGGCAATTGGGTTTTATTAAGAAAATTTTAAGATTGATTCTGGCAGAGGGAACATAAAATATATACATACGAGTTTCATTTCGGGGGGAGTTAAAGTTCCTATATTTTACACTTAGTTATAGTGATTCGGCATAGGAAATCTTGTAAGCCTCACGTTTAAGGTATAAAATGTGTTCAGCGCTTTTATGTAAAACATCACGAGGAAAATTTTTGTAGAATATTTTAATGCTATAACTGTGTGTTGTTTGTATGGGTCTTTTTGTACCTGGCGCCGGAGCACCAGAACACAAAAAATAACAAAAGTGATCCGTACAATAGCCCAGACCCATCTACATACCTACATTTATTTTGCAGCGCTGATTCCGAATCTGAGGTCCGTTTGGCTCGTACACCCTTAAAATTTCAACTAAATTGCAAAAAAACGCTAAAAAGGCTACAAAAAATATTTTTTTTTCGCAATTTATTCGAAATATCAAGTACGAGCCAAATGAACCTCGGATTCAGCTCGTCGAAATAATTGTAGGTTGCTGGGTGGTTAAGTAGATGGATCACACTTGTTTTTGATCCGGTTTGCCGATTTTTTCCATTTTAGCGATTTCATTTCGATTTAACGATATTTTTCCGATTCGCCGTCTCTTTTATTTTTGGCATTTTGAAGATTTTTTTCCATTTTAGCGTTTTCCCACTCTGAATATTTTTTTCAATTCGACGATATATTTTTCGTTTTAGCGATTTTTGTTCGTTTTCGCAATTTTTTTCAATTCGGAGATTTGCTCCGTAGCGACCTTTTTCGTCTTAAAGTTTTTTGCGTTTTGGGGCTTTCTTCCATCTAGTGATTTTTTCACGTTGTATCGATTTTATTGGCTATTTTTTCAGTTTTTGTGGTGTTTTTCGTTACCGTTTCAGTTCCGGCAATGTTTTCCATTTTAACGTCTTTTCCGTTCTGACATTTATTCCGTTTTAGTGTGTTTCCAGTTTTGCTGATTTTTTTTACAGATTTTTTTCTCGTTATGGCGACTTTTTCCGTTCTGGCGATTTGTTTTCGTCTTGGTATTATATTTTGTGTTCTAGCAATTTTTTTTCGTTTTGTTAAATTTTTTACCGTTTCGGTGATTTTTTCTATTTTGTGATTTTTCCGCTTTAGAGTTTTTCGGTTCTGGTGACTTTTTTTCGTTTTGGCGATTTTTTTTCAGTTTGGCGATTCAATTTTGGGGATTTTTTTTATCCGTTTTTGTGATTTTTTTCACCTTTTCGACGATATTCTTCAATCTCGAAGTGTACCCTTTCATATAAGTACAATAAAAATTTTAGAAATCGGTCTATAAATTTCGCAGTTATGAGAGAACAAAGCCTCCTCCTTTTTAGAAGTCGGCTAAAAACTATTTGATTTCCCATTAGAGAACCTGAATTATGATTAAAATTAAAATCGAGCAACGTAAGGCGAAATATGTCCAATTGGAAATATTGGTTTCTTTTCGTTTAGAATTCCAGCATTTTCGTTCGTTCGACATCGTGGAACAGACTGTTAAATAATTATTCTAAAACTATAGCTTAGATACTTTTTTGCTTGCACCCTTTTTTGTAACCATCGATGACGAAAACACTTGTTGCTATTTGATACGAGTGCTACTTTATAAAATTTTCCTTCCAAACATTTTATCATTTTTCAAAATTGGACAGCGTAGTGTTTAAATAAATTAAAGAAAATTATATTTTCTTTAACTCTAATTTTAAGCTGTTCAATTAATAACTAATTTATTTTGAAACAACTCACTACGCATTTTAAATGATTTATAATTATTTAATTTAATAATTTGTTTCTTCTATTTGAATCTAACTAACGTTTCTTTTTCTTAACTTGCTTTTATATTAAGCTGAATCCTTCAAAGCGCATGCTTTTGAAAATCATTTCCTATTTTTCCAGTTTGCAAAAAAAAATTTCCTTTAGTATTGTGAAAGAAATTACCAGTACCTTAGCTTTTCCCCCACACAAGCACACTGTTAAATGTACAAGAGAACCACAACAACAATTAAAATATAAACAAAATAACTGTTGTTTGTACACGTGCTTTTACAGCTTTTACAGATGTTTATGCATTTTTAAACAGAGCCATTATGAAAATATCTTACTGTTGTTATTCTTGTTGTTGTTAATAGTGGGAGGAATATTAAATGTTGTTTTTGCTAACAGTGCTAGCATGCAAGAGAAACATGAGACAACTGTGTTGCCAGAACTCCTCTTCTTAGCCCCATGCCAAAAAAAGAAGGATTTTATAAGTTTAACATGTGTGTGTATCTGTGCGTTTGGCGAGTAGCTCCCAAACGGCTGTATTGATTTTCAATTAGTTTTCTTCGTTGGAAAGTTGACTTGATCTAATATGATCCTTTGGTCTGACTTTTTAGGGTTCCGCAAAAGTCGAAGGAACCGTATTGTTTTCGTTACGCTGTTCATCTGTCCGTCTGGCTGTCGCGAGCTTCTATCTCAAAAACCGCAAGAGGTATAGACCTGAAATTTTCACAGAATATGTGTAACTTTCGCAGCTACAACTAGAAACATTACACATTTTCACTAGGTAAAAATAAAGGGTGTGCTAAAGCGAGCAACGTAGCATGTTGAATTTGTAAAGTATATTGTGAACGGTAATATGTACACACTTGACATATTCACAGCTAGTGTATTATTATACAAACTATAACAATATACAAAATATAAATTAAAGGGTATTTTTGATCAAGTAATGTCTCTTTGACGATGCAATTTTGACGAGAGCTGTATCTTGGAAGCCGTAAGAGCCAATCTCTTGAAATTTTCACAGCCAAAGCAGGATCTTAAAGGCAACCGCAACGAATACCAAAACAGAATAAAAACTAAAGGATATTCGATCAGGTAATGTTATTTTGAAATTAAGTTGAATCTTATGAACCGTAATAATCAGACACTTCAAACTTTCGCAATTAGTGTACTGTTATTATGGCAACATGAAATAAAATTAATAATCAAATAGTACCCCCAAGTAATACAGCGTACAATACGAAAAGAAAGTCGCCAAAACGAAAAAAGAGAAAATAACTAAGACTAAAATAAGTCGCTAGACTTGGAAAAAATTAAACAAGTTTTTCCAAATGCAAAAGATTGTCAAAAAGAAAAAAATCGGCAAAACATAAAAAATCGTAAAACATAAAGCAACCCGTAACGAAAAACCGCCAAACTTGATAAAAATCGTCAAACCGGAAAAGTTGCAATAAACGCCAAAAATCGTAAAAATAATAAAATCGCCAAATTGAAAAAATCGCAAAAACAAAGAAATGGGCAAACCAAAATATCCATCAAATTGCAAAAAATCGGTAGAAAGAGAAAATCGATAAAATGAAAAAAAATCGAAAAAATGGCCAAAACGAAAAATCGCCTAACTTAAACGATAAAGTCGAAATAAACGCGAAAAAAGATAAACATAATAAAATCGCCAAATTGAAAAAAAAAAATCGCTAAAACAAAGAAATATGTAAACCAAAATATATATCGCTAAAAAAATCCCCAAAAACAGAAAATCGCTAAAATAAAAATAGAACGCGAAAACGAAAAAATTCGTCAAAACGCTAAAAATCGCCAAATAGAAAAAACGAAACGAAAAAATCGCCAAAACGAGTAAAATACGTTCCTAGCATCCTACCAAAGGAAAATGGTACGAAAAGACCAACAATGGCAACGTCGTTGCTTATCAACAACATAACAGACCAACATGAATGATAAACAGAGTTCATAGGGATAGACAGTAAAATGCCGTTAGTTTATAAAGTTTTTTTCTAACATTTTTGTTAACATTTTCATTGTTATCAACTTCATCGTTGGCGTCGTCGTCGTCACTGTGGGTCTTCTTCCTTCGTTGGCGACATTTAAGACAGATGTTTCTGTTTGATAACAATGAAAATATTTTAGTCTGCATTTATTGCAAGTCCTAAACGGTTGTTTGAGCGGTAATTCAATATTTTCATAAAAAGTGGGAAAACGAATTTATTGAAGTTGTAAATCTTCACCTGCTGTTTCATTAAAGTGTTTTGTTAAGTTTTACATACTTACTTACTTATGTACATAAATATTTGTTGTTGTGGTTGTTGCTCCTTTTTTTATTGGCAACAAAAGTGCAAGTATTTAATCTGTGCGAGCAAGAAAAATTACGGAAGTGTAGAGCGAATGTAATAAACAAAATTCTATTCATTTCCGGCTTAGTTGTTTTTCCGTAAGGAATTGTATTCTATTTGAACAACAAGCAAAATATAAAGTAAAAATATTTTTGTGAATACATATAAAAAAATTTTATGAATAAAATTGAAAAGAAAAGTAATTTAAACAAGATCTTAAATAAAATCTAAATTTTAAAAGAAAGAAAAAGCTGTGTGTTGCTATTAGAATAACAAACTTCTTTGAAAATCTTTCTTTTGCAAGGGTAAGTAGAAAGAAAAAAAGATGTTTTATAACACTTTCAAATTGTTCGTTCATTATTTAAAATAAGCCTTTTTCCCTTTAGGCCTCATAATAATTGTTATTAATAAATTTTGATTTAATCTTTATTCAGCTATAAAAACAACAGTAAGAAAATAATGAAATTATATAAAATGTTTAAAATAAATTTTATTAGACAGTGGAAAAGTCATCTGTTAGCTTCTCGAAATTAACTAAAGAGAAAATATATAAATTTTATGTTTTTAAAATAAAAATTTTATGTTTTTAAAATATGAATTTTATGTTAAAAAAAAATTTTTGTCAAAGTATTTTATTATCAGCAATATTTTGCAACAGAAAGGAGAGGGATAGATATTTAAAACAATGCAAAATATAAGGGATTGTTTGCCTGTCAAACTTCATACAAAAACTAATGAAAGTGCACACACTGAACGAAAAATTCAAGAAAAAAGTTTATTATTTTAACGAATATTTCAATAATTTTTACCTAAAGTACTTGAACATTAAATTAATGAACTAATTGGCTTATTAATTTTGTTAAGGAATAACAACAATGAATGCTTTCAATGAATCGTTTTACATTGAACTTCAATGAATGTTTTCATTGAAACAATGTATACATAGATTTAATCAAGGTATTTTTGCAAAAAAGTTAATGAATCTAGGTCGATTAATGAATGAATGAATATGCTTTATTTTCCCGACAAAATTGATTTTCGCCAAAATAATTTTGTTCAACAAGTTTTTATTAACTTGAGCAAAATAAGATCGAAAAAAAAATTTTTTTGCTTAAATTACGTTCCAATAAGAATTTCTTCCTCCTAATCTTGACTAAGAAAGCATTTCTTAAAAAACTCCGCAAAAAATTCAAATTACAGTAGTTTACAGTAGTTTACAAGCCATAACCTTAAAAAAAGACGTTTTCTAAATTGATTTGGGCTTGCCGAAGACGATTAAATAATATGTTCATTTATTTTTCTTAAGAAGGGTTTTCGCAAAAAACCTGTTTTTCTTGTCGGTTTTTCTTAACTATTTCCAAAAATCTTGAGAACTATTCATTTGAATTAATAAAACTTTGCACTATTGAGTAGATATGTCTTTCTTCTTTTAGCCCAAATATATACTGTGTTGATCGGATCAAAAATAATTGAGTTACAGACCTTAAGATTTGAAAAAAAATCGAATTTTTTTTGTTTTTCAAAATTCGCCATTAAGGTAAAAAAAAATTTTAAAATTTAAAAATTAATATCGGACAAAATATGAGAAAGTTACAACATGCAAACATCTAAATTTTAATTTTTATTCGTTGGTCCTCAGATCAGTACGAGTTTTTCGTTATAAGTCCATTAATTTTGCATGTTTAAAAGAGAAAGGTAGACATATCTAAAATTATAAAACTATGAATAGTTTGATTTTAACAATTAAAAATTTTTTAAACAGATTTTGCAAAACAAGTGCTAAAATGGTGTTATGTGGTGTTTTGTGCATATAAAATTTTTTCTTAATGCTATAAAATCGTTGATTATTGATATTTTCGAATGCAATTTTTCAGTTATATATAGGAATATACGTAATAAATACCAAGCAAACGAAGCTAAGATTTATTTCTAAGAATTTCAGAATTCCTAAGAAAGTTCCAACAAATCCCAAAAATGGATTTTTTTTATTTTTTATTTTTATTCGGTTGAAGGCCCATAAAATGCTTTGACAAATTAAAAGCATATACATAAGAGTTTCTGCAAGCAATATTTGTTTTTGAATACAAGCTTTAGGATTTTATAATATATTAGCTAAATTCAAAACTTTGCTGCAAAATAGATCAAACATCAAAAATTGTAAATTGGCTTAATTTTTTTTAAATCATACCTTTTAGGCGTATATAAAGGGTGAATTCCAAAACATCACAATATATTGCACTGATGCTACTTCACTCTGTTCACAAAAGCAAAGTACCTAAGAATTTGCATCACTACACACAGAAAAATTTCCATGTAAAATCGTCGAAAACCAGGTTAACTTAACATTTTTCGGTAGTGATTTTGCTTCATAGGTGTTTCATGTTAAATCAACATGATTTACAATAATCTTGAAAGAAAATTTTTCCTTTTGAATTAACTATATTTCATGTTGATTTAATATTCCAGTACAGTTAAATCAAAATGAAGTTGATACTGGTATTGGAACAACACGAAGAATCATGTTGAATCAAAGTTATTTCAAGTTGAAACAACGTGAATTTGATATTGGAACAACACGAAGAATCATGTTGAATTAAAGTTATATCAACAAGCTGAAACAACATGAATTTATGTAGCTATTTTATTAATTATTTTACTTACGTGATAGTCATCAGAAAACTTTTCATTGTAGCTGACTGCCCCAGCCAAGATTTGAACTCGTGCCAGCTGCATGATAGTCCACGCGCTAACCACTGCAGCCACAACAGCTTCAAACTTTTCTTTACTTATACACTAAATAAATACCCTCGTATGTAAAATGCATTTCATTTTAGTTCAACATGATTTAAATGATTATTTAACATAAAACTTATTTGAAATTAAAGTTATAGTCATGTCGATTGAAAATGAAACTTAACGTTTATAACAAAGCAGCAGCAGTAAATATTCGCTGGTAATTCGTTTTTTGTCGTATACATAGACGACAGATGTAAGAATAAATAACAACAAGCCACACAACTAAGCAGAACAGTGAATGAACAAAGCAAGTAAACACTAACACACTCAAACGACAAATTATTTCTTCTAAATTTAATATGATTTGCAATCAAAATTGCGGCATGTGGATTTTACATTCCTTTTTTTTCTGTGTGTACAATGTATCTTGATGTTTTGGAACTCGACCATAATAACACTGTGTTCGGATTTCGAACTTTTTGATCTTATATGATTTAGCGATAAGGAATCGAATGGCGCTCACCGTTTTTTCAGATTAGCTCGAGTTTTCGAGATATTGGTATTTTGATTTATTTTCTTTGTATACCATATTATTCGTTAAAAATCGGTCTCATATGCAAATATTTTTAATACCCACTTTATAATTTTTTGAACTATTTGCGACGCTATTTGTTTAAATTTTTACCACTTTTTTTTCTTACTGAAGTTTTTGCTGCGAATCACGCTAATTGCAAAATAAATTGTCATCGCTCGCTCAAATAACTGTTTCAGATATTTTTGTCTGGGTCTTCCCTGATTTTTATACGAATATTTGATATTCGAACATCGAATATTTTATATTCGAACATCGAATATTTAATATTCGAATATCATGCTTGAATATATTGTATAGAGCAAGCAGTAACGATAAGTTGTATTCCACGGTTAATTGCCTCGCCAAAAATGCCAATATTTTTGGGTAATTATGCGGGGAAACCATTTAAACGAATACGCTTAACTACCTCATTGAAGTAATTAAACGAATACGTTTAATTACCTCAGTGAGGTAGTTATACGAATATGTGTAGTATAGAAAATAATTAAGAAAACACTCTTATTAAATTAAATTCGATTGGAATCTATTTAATTTGTTTTGCAACCTTCATACATTTACCGTTGTCCACCGTTGGCTATTAAATTAGCATAAAATCTTTATTTTGAAAATAGTATGTGATGGAAATCGATTACGAATGAAAATCGTCACAAAAGCGAAAGAAGTTGTGTACGAAAAAACGTTAAATCACATGCTTCATAGGAATTTGTAGATGTATCAGCTAAATCTAAAAGAGATAGCAATAAAAAACAATGGATTTTGCTCTTAAATTTTATCTTTACTAGTTTTTGAAATGGCTTGTCATATTCTACTAACAAAAGCGTACCCATACATACATATGTACTTATGATTAACATGTAAACTTGCGTGCATTATATGCAGTGTTGTTGTCAAATAGTACTGAGGTAATTAAACGAATAAAATTGTGGGGACATTTTATTTTGGGAGTTTCATTTTTAAGGCAATTAGCCGAATTGCGTAATTAAGCGTATGGCAGTTAAACGTGGACTTTTGTTTGAAAAACGTAGGAAAACAACGAGGATTTAAAACTCAAAGTAAATAAGCGTGAAATGCATTTAAGCGTGGGGTAATTAACCGGGAAATACTGTATCACTAACTTGATTTTGAGTAAAAATTTTATTAATAAATATTGTAACAATAAGAAAATATAAGAAATATTTCAAAAGTAACAAAAAACATCGAAAATTTCAGTGTATTGCTTCGGTGTATTTTATATTATGCAAACATGGGGAAATTAAAATTTTCTGTGCACATAATTTGCATATAAAATCGATCCTAAACGAATAAAAGGGTATCCAAAGAAAAAATATTAAAATACTAATATCTCGAAAACTCGAGCCAATTTGAGAAAACGGCGAATGCCATTCGATTCCTTGTTCCCGAAATTATATAACAACAACTATCAGAACCTTTGCCCAAATTTTCGACAACCACAGTGTAATTATATGATCATGAAAAAATGTTTTAAGGAGATTAGAACGACGGTGAACGATGGTGGACGATTGTCAAAAATTCAAAATTATGAAAACATTTTCAAATTAAAAAAATGTTTCTATAATTTTTTTTTAAATTCAAAACTTTGTTGTTTATCTAACAAAGAAACAATTGTCACAATCGGCTGTTATTTGGATGCGATATATTGAAAACACTAGACCAAGGTGTTGAAAAATTAAGAAATTTTAATGTTCAAATGAGCCTCACTAACTATTATCGGATTATCCGTTCAGAAATTTCTGATTTATTACCAAATATTTGATTCTGTTCCACTGTGCGTTGCTCAGATGTTTTAACTAAATATTTTGCAACAATTTCACGCTTAATAGGTTTGGGAAAAATTTCTCTAAGATATGGATAAAAAAATGTTAGATATATTTTTTGCCTTAATGGTGCGACTAAAAATGGTGAATTTTGAAAAAAAAAAATTTCACCATTTTTTTTTCAAATCTTAAGGCCCTTAATTCAATGAATTTCGATCCGATCAACACAGACTATATATTAACTGAAAGAGGAAAAACATATTTATGCTAAAGTGCGAAATTAGTATCATTCAAATAAACAGTTCTGAAGATTTTTGGAAATAGCTGAAAAAATTTAAAAAAAATTTTTTTTGCTAATATCTCGAAAACATTTCTTAAGGAAAATAAATGAGTGTCATATTCGTGTACAGCAACCCAAAATTTGTTTTAAAAAACCTCTCTTTTTACCCGACTGCGCGACGCAAAGAGGGCTATTGTGTTTACCAGCCTATGTATGTATGTGTGTTCCTTTGCGGCACTATATAAACCGAACGCGTAGACCGATTTTGACGATTATTACGTCAGTCGATTCGTCTTAATTCGGGGAGTGTCACTAAAGATATGACAGTGGTCAAAATTCAATATGGCGGCCAACAGACGCTATTTTGCTAATACGAAAAATATAAAAAGCCGGCGAACTATATCAAAATGGGTATCAATCGACAGGTATTTGAAAATCATCTTTTGGTTTCTCTTATGATTTTTAATTTCGAATGACCATTTAGGATATGTAACGGTTTAAAGTTGTTTTCTTTTATTTTGTTACGCAGTCGGGTTTTTTGGTTTTTTAAATTTATTTTGCGAACTAGTGTAATTTACGCTTTTTTCACAATTTCCAAATTGTACTTGTAATGTGTGAACGAACATGATTGATAAAAATATGATTATTATATTTTCTTCAATTTTATGATTATTTCCTCAACGCCTAAATTTATGCCGTACATGTGTTTGAAATACTCTTATTTAAATTATGCAAATACAATAAATTCAATCAAAATAGTACAAGAAAAAGTTTAACAGCAATAAAACGATACAAAACTCAATTGAAAATATAACAAATTACAAAAAAAACCGAAATTTGTGCGGGATAATTTAAAATTTCAAAAGTAATTTATTGGTTTTATCATATTTTCTTTTCAAGGAAAATATAATAAGAATTATCAAAATCATTCCTTCGCAAAATTAGCAAGCATCCTTTCAATATGTTTTTAGATTTCTGAGGAAGAATGTTAAATTATTATGGCTTATACACTTTTTTTTGTTAATTTCCTACAACTTTTTTGTTTTAAAATCAATATATTTTTATTTATTTTCTGTCATATCATTAGAAGATGATGATGTTGATGATGATGATGATGATGCCGAAGCCTAAAAATATGCTATTGAATATTTGTTTGTGCAGAAATTTATGCAAATTATCTTCATTCGTATCAATAAATCTCGCAATTTATCTACCGAAGTACGAGTATAATAAGTAAACCCCATAATTTATGCTTCAACTCTGAAATGTTATTGAAAATTGAAAAACTAAAGAAAAGCATGGAAATCATTAAGATTTTTAAGGACAGTTGTAGCTAAGGAGGAAAAGCATAAAGGAAAGTTGTTCCATTTCAGGTGTTTAAGAAAAATACTTTTTTTATTTAAATTATGCTCTATAATATTATCGTGGTGTTTAAAAGTATTTTTATTATTAAAGAAAACAATTATTTGTATTGGTTCGCATATATTCCGTGCTTGAAATATTTTATTAATTTTTAGATATTTACTTTCTTCCTGGAACCCATTTCTCAAAAATACAAGTTACAAATCTACAAGTAAAATTCACACAAAACAGCAACACTTGTACAAAATTTATTGTTGCATTGTGAGCATTTTACTTATAGATTTGTAACTTGTAGTTTTGAGAAATGGGGCGTAGAAACGGAACTACAAAGAAATTTGTAAATTCAAACTAAAATGTAGCAACAATTTAATGAGAAAAAAGTGATATAGTTTTGCTAAAAAGACATATAATATTAAAGAATTTTCTTATCAGTAACGCTCAATACATTTTTGTATGCATTTCTTATGCTAACTAAACACACTTTACAAATATACACTAACAATTTTGCATTAATTTTAAAAGTTGTTGGTAACGTTCAATACATTTCTTCGGACACAAACCATAATGATGAGAGTAAGCTTTTCCAATATAAAAATACTTGATAAATGCACAACATTTTGAAATATTTAGAAGCGCAAATGTACATTCAAAAGAAAAATCAATACATCTGTATTTAAATCAATCAAAAGCGGTGTCAAAATGACGGCAAGCTGCGGAAGTTTCTTCTCAAAAGTTAGCGAACTATCTTCCTGGGTCAGCAGTAAGGGACTGGAGTCAATCCAGGAAAAATTGAGGTTGTCCTCTTTACCAGGAGATGCAAAATAGACAACTTTGTGCTACCTAGGATTGGAGGGTTGTATGTATATAAGGCTAGCAGAGGAAGCTAAATACTTGGCTGTTTTCCTAGATAACAAGCCTTCCTGGAAAAGTAACACGCAGGAAAGGCATAAAAAAGGGCTCCGTAAATATTAAGCAAGCAGGAACTCCATTGTAAAGAAGTGGGGTCTGCAACCGATGGTTGGATTTACACATCGGTTGTTAGGCCGGTTATTTCCGATAGCTGTGGGATGTGCTAGGGGCAATGAGGAAGGAGAGTTGTAGGAGATTACTTGTTAAAGTTCACAGGAAATCACAGGTATCCACCTCCGGCTGCCTTGGATGTCATTCTTCACCTATTCCCAATAGAGGACTTTGTAGCGGGGATAGCGGCAAGAGGACTCTTTAGACTCTTAAGGTCAGGTTGGATGAGGACAATATTAACACATCACACAGCAATCTTGAATAAGATGAAGTTTAGCGGGCGGGTCTCTGTAGCACCTGCGTTCACGGATTCTAAGGTTGTTGAAATTGATTTTAGTAGCACACCCTCACTGGTATTTCCGGATAGGGACTTTTGAGTCCAATCTGATAGTCTCTACGGGGGATGCCTGGTATTTATACACTGGCCTAAAAATTGAATATGTACGGGCGCTAGTGTTTATATTTTGGCTGCAGACATTCGTAGTTCTTTCAGACTATCGAATGAATGTAGTGTTTTCCAAGCTGAGATCGGCGCTAAAAGCTTTGGAGGGACATAGTGTCAAGTCGAAACTAGTTAGTGACTGTAGGAGAACCTTGAACTTGCTTATGGACATACATATATAGTGTCAGACTGTGTTGGGTTCCTGGTGACTGCAATGTTCAGGGAAATGAAACTTGTGATGAGTTGGCAAGAATGGGATCGGCGTTAGATGTGAAAATGTGCAACAAATTGATTAAATTACCGCTGGGTTATTACTATAGAGAGCTCAGTAATTGAGTGTTGGACAGGGCTATTCGCTCATGTGGGAGTAGGTAGGATCGGTAGTATGGTGGTCCACCACAAGCAAGAAATATGTGGTAGAGCAGCTATACAAAATAGAGAGATCTGCATACAGCGGGATTACAGGCTGTTTACTACTAGTCCTTCAGACGCTCTGAATGCTACACTAAACGTAGTTCTGATTGACCTTCATGTATTGGCTGTATCCTCGAGCAGTGCGGTAAGACTAGCGGCATCTAGGAGGCGGAGATTAAGGACTTATGGCCATGCCAGAATCTTAGATCAATTACCACCAACACCGAGGCAGCCCGCTGATTACATGGTACCTCATCTGGACTTCGATAGCACTTTCAACGTCCTTATTCCATCTAGAAGGGAGTGGAAGGGAGGTAACATTGAAAAAGACCTCAACCTCAGGGTATATACCGATGGATCAAGAATGATCTGCGGGGTGGTCTCTGCAGTCTTCTCGAATGACCTTGGAGTAAGACCCTCCTTCCGAATTCCCAACGAAGCCAGTGTATTTCAGACTGAAACATTGGTTCTAAGGGAGGCGGGCAGGGTGTTGATTGACAGGAGTGTTCAAGAAAAGGAAGAGTCGGCATCTTCGTCGACAGTCGGACGACACTTCTGTCTCTAAGGTCACATACTACTTCTGGTTTTCAGGTCTGGCTCTGCTATGGACGCCCCCAATGCTGAATCGGTAGCCATGTCGTTTGGCACTATTATAAACCAAATTTTCAAGCATTAGCACAGAAAGCTGAAGACATGTGGCGCAAAAGTTGAGGACGTGAAAGGTGGCTAGGAAGATATGGCCTTGCTACAACGATAAGCGCACAACAAAGCTAACCAACAGAAACCGTAGGGATATCCCGAGGCTCGACGCAGTGATGGGGTACTGGGTGATCGGCAGACATGCTAGCAGGATAGGCCTTTTCTACAATGCTTCTGCCGTAGTTACCGGTATCAAACTAAAGAAGAAACAGTATTTCACTTTCTTTGTGAGTGGCCGGCCTGGAGCCTCTCGAGACACAAATTCTTGAACACCAATAAACTAGACGACCTATCAAAGACTGGTGAAGGTGAACTGATCAGGCATCTCAATGCAACGGGTTGGATCTAGTACCTACTACCGCACCCGAGATCTGGGTCCGAACCTACGTAGGTTGACACTAGCGAATGAAGTGGTCTATCGGATTTTATTGACTCTACTTGAATGCTTGCGTGCAGTAGGCAGCCACGTATACCAACCAACCCCAACCACGGAGGATTGTAGAGTCTCGAGGGCTATGTGGCCAAAACTTGACTTACGAAGATCCGAACTACTACTGGATATGAATAGGACGGTTCTAGCAGTCTTGATAAGCGCGTTGACTGGTCACTGCGCGGTTAGAGCGAGGACCATCATTTGGGAAACTGGCACTCTAGATTTCTGTAGGATGTGCGAAGATAAAGAGGAGCCAGAAGCCATTGAGCATATTATGTTCTATTGCCCGAGGTTGGAACGCCATAGGCTTTGGTGGATGAGCAGACGTTTTCATGAGAGCATTAGTGATATCGGGAAGTGCAAACTAGAAGATGTCAGTTGCTTTACAATGGGAATTTAGTGGCCTAATGACAGGTAACAGGGGGTTTCTGGATACAAAGGGAATTAATTTATTAAGTATAAGGAAATCACAATGGATCTAATTAGGTCTCCGTGTAGATGTGTGTAACAACACTACCATTCCTTACACACTTATGATGGTATTTATTAAGTGTATATCTTAAGTATATTTGAGGCTGTTGTGACTGCAGCGGAGAAGGCATGTACTACCAAGCGATGAGCCCGACCAGCCAACTATAGCACTTTTTAATGCCTTAGTGTAAAATAATTAATAAAATAGCTGCATATGTAATGAATTTAATATAAAATTCATTTTATTTTAATTTGAAATAACTTTGATTCAACATGATTCTTCGTGTTATTTCAATATCAAATGCCCGTTGTTTCAACTTGAAATAACTCTGATTCAACATTATTCTATGTGTTATTTCAGTATCAAATTCATTTTGTTTGAACTGCAGTGGAATATTGAATCAACATGAAATATAGTTATTTCAAAAGGAAAAATGTTCTTTAAAGGTTATTGTAAAATCATGTTGAATTAACATGAAACAACTATGAAGCAAAATCACTACCAAAAAAAAAATGTTAAATTGACGATTTTAATATGAAATTTTTCTGTGTGTGCATTTTGGCGATTTTTTCCACTTTGGCGATTTTCTTCTGTTTTTTATTTATTTTTTCGTTGTGATGTTTTTTTCTGTTTTGGAGATTTTTTTCGTTCTTGCGATTTCGTTCAGCTTTGCCGACTTTTATGTTATAACGATTTTTCACGTTTTGGCGTTTTTTAGTTTTAGAGCTATTTCCGTTCTGGTGACTTTTTTCCGCGTTTTGCGATTAATGTTTCATCTTAGAGGTTTTTAACATTTCCTCATCAGTACGAGTATTCATGTGTATTTCATAATAACTTTCGCTACTAATCAGTTGGTTTGGTTGTATGAAAACTCAATTGTTATTTACATAAATCATGACTGAAAATAGAATTCAAGAATTATTAATTATTCTAACGCAAACTCAACTCAATTAACTTCATCTATAGCAAAATTTTGCCATTTAGCAACTTATTACGAAAAGTCCTTTAAATGTTAATCACACTTTCTTACATACTTTGACTTAATTAATTTTTATTGAAGTATAATGAAAAACATTTAAGCTTTAATTTACACTTAATTGTTTACACTCATTTAACAAGACAAATTTTAATTAAATTCCATTCATGTAATTTGAATACTAAACAGCAATGTGAAGACCGAAAATGGCATAATGAATAAGAGAAAAAGAAACTTATAATTTATTTAAATTTTATTTATAGAAAGAACTCTTAAAAAGAAAATAAATAACAAAATTTTTTTTTCTTTAAACTTTCAACTGTAAGTAAAAAGTTATTACAAATAGAGGAAGAACAGCAAGCGAATTGCTTGCTATGGAAGAAAAAAGAACTGTAAAAGGAGGCCAATTATTTGATATAATTATACCACAACAGCATATTTTTCTCTTGAGTATTATAAGGAGTAAAATAGTGATATTCTCTTTCCTTGTTTAGCAATTAAATTTAACAAAGTATGAGCAAGGGAATAAATGAATATTAAATTTAGGCCAATATATCAAAGAGGTTTCAAAATTTCACAAAACCTTAAAAGCATGCTTTTAATTTCTTATTTTATTTCTTAAAACTTTAAAGCATAAACATACGCAAAGCTATTATAATCCTTTTAAAGCTCTTGGATTTAAAGTTTTTTAAAATTCTGAAATGATTTTATAAACACTTGCTTGCATTAACATAACAAAATGTTAAGCATGCATTTAGGCGTCTAATCTATAAAATAATATAGTATGCTTAGAGGAAAATATTTATTAGGTCTATTAAATCAATCATTTGGAACGTACGTCTTTTGTATATAAAATATTATGACTTTGTTACTAAGTAAAATCTCCTCTCATTTATGACTTAACAAGGTATTCAAATCTCAAAGTCTTTTCTTTATTTATCAAATATTTTTTTTTCGAATTTAGTTTATATCCTTTTCCTTAACTTTTACCACCAATAAAAAGTGTATAAAACTCTGTATACATTTTTCATTCCATTTGAGTAATTCTGAGTGAATTCAACAAATAGGTGTACCGTATGGCTTTTAATTTTAATAAAAAAATTGGAGACAATCTTGTAGGTACTAGAAACACATAACCGCCATCCTTTTTATTTATTATTGTGTAGCTTCTGATTAGTGGCCACCCGAAGTAAAAAATTTGATCAATTTCATACATTTCTTCTTAAATAGAAAAGATATTGAAACGATTCATTCTTTGTTTTATAGGGCAGTAATGATCATTTAATATTCCTATGCAAAACTGAACTGGAATAATTAAATGGCCGAAAAGTGGCCACTTGAATATTACACAGTTTTTTCTCTTTTTATTGATTTTCAACTGAACCCTGTGTGAGCCCTGTTGATCGTAAAGCATTGAGTTTTTTCTTGGTAGTGAAGAAGGAAACCCTATGATACCACGACATAAGTTTCATTGTGCTAAAATATTATCTTCTGCAAAAATAAAGGTGCTAAAATTTATAAATTTTAAAAAATGCTCAACTTTGATCTTCAAAAAAAGCTATGTGGAGATACAGATAAAAATCTGATATTTTCAGAAAATATAGGCTAGTACTTCGTTATTACGTCCACTTAGTGCCGTTTTGATATTTTCACTCTATTGCGAGATATGATTTTTTTAAGCCCAATTTTTATCAAAAATAATGGGCCCAAAAACCGATGTTGGGATACAGATAAAAATCTGAAATTTTTAGAATATATAGTCAATACTTTGTTCATTATGTGCACTAAGTGACAATCTGTTATTTTTCTTTGTTCACGAGATATGATTTTTTTAAGTGAAAATAAAATAAAAAATATGTATTTTTGAGCCCTTTTAATTCGCCTCATATTTTATTTTCTAATTTTTCTAAGAGTAGCACTTAAAAACCCATATCTTGTGAACAAATGAAAATAACAGATTGTCACTTACTGCACATAATGAACAATTGTAAAAATGTATGAAATTTGTAAAATGTTTTACTTCGGGTGGCCACTAATCAGAAGCTACACAATAATAAATAAAAAAAGATGGCGGTTATGTGTTTCTAGTACCTACAAGTTTGTCTCCAATTTTTGTTATTAAAATTAAAAGCCATACGGTACACCTATTTGTTGAATTCACTCAGAATTACTCATTTGTAATTTATAAACCTGTTTTAAGAGTGAGCAGAGTAGTAAGAAATTTTTGTAGAACCACTGACAAAATATTGCCTTTTTACAAAAGCTTTTATTTAGTTTCATATGTTCCGGGTTTGGTTGGGGGGCAATAGAATCTTATGACAGCTTTTTTTAACAACTTCCGTTTAGAACGATTTTCCGTCATCCCACGTCAAAATTGGTTTGTAAACAGACCGGTTTCGGTTGATTCAATAGAACACTGAAGATGGCACATAGCCGAAAGATTTGTTACGTATTATATAATTTATACAAAATTTTTTTTAAAAAGCGTTACGAAAATAGCGTTACGTAATACGTGAATAGCCCCTTATGTACAAAACTACCAGAGCAAAAAATAATCAGCTGACGCTATGCTGCCACCTGTATACTTATTACATCATGTTCCAAAGCATCTAACTAATTGCTAACTAATGGCATTTGATGGTTTAACTTCATATCATGTCTTTAAATCAGGAACCGGCAAACACATACTAATACATTTTCCTTGTATGGGTTTTGTTTTTCAACTCTCGCTCTTAAAAAATTTTTGTTAGTGTATATCAAGCAATATCAAGAAACGAGCGATAACACAACCTGCTTGTTTGAATGTTCATGCTACACTGATTGATTTTATTTACTTTTAGTTAATACGTGTGAGTACATACGTGTGAGAGTAAAAGAGTAAAAAACCCCATGTGATATGCTTTGCAGGTTCCTGCTTTAAATGAACTCATAGCACATGTTAACACTCTTCCTGTTATAGATTTCAAGATAGCAGGTAATTATTAATAACTTTATGTGCGGAGTACCCCTTTCTTCTCACCTCCCCCACCCGCTTTTTACATAACTGCGTATCATGTCTGCAAATCAGTTCGTACCAAATTGGAAGACACCTCCTGTATTATATCTTTCGAATTAGCATGACATTATTGATTACATTTTATGGGGAGTACCCCCTCCCTCGGTCCTATACTGCTACTTTTTCTAAACACTTCGCATTTTGTTCTTTAAATTACCCACATCATATATGATTACTCTGATAGGAGATATTTACTTAGTATAGGCGTGGCACTGCCCACTTTTATGTCCATCACTTGAAATAACTTTGATTCAACATAATTCTTCTTGTTATTGCAGTACAAATTCACGTTGTTTCAACTCGAAATAACTTTGATTAAACATGATTCTTCGTGTTATTTCACTTTGACTTAACTGTACTGGAATAATAAATCAAAATGAAATATAGTATTACAAAAAGAAAAAAATATTCTTTGAAGATTATTGAAAAATCATTTTGAATTAACATGAAATACCTACGAAGTAAAATCACTACTGAAAAACGTTAAATTAACCGTGTTTTCGACGATTTTAATATGAAATTTTTCTGTATGTTGTTATTAGTTGACTAAAAAGTGGGAATTCGGGCACAATTTTTAATATTTGCTTGTAACTTTTTTTCGTGCGTATTTTTGAGGGAACGTACAGTGGTTCCAATTGAAAAAAGGTTAATAAATTTGTATCTTTGAAACTTTCTATCCGATTAAAAAACGATGTATGTGTTTTAACAGGATGTTCCAAATTTCAACATTCTTAAAGCTATGATTTTTGTATACTTCGTTTTGTCATCGAATGGCAAGTTTCAAAGATACACATTTATTATTCTTTTTTACAATTGGAACCACTGTGGAACGTTTGATATATTTTTACTGAATCAGGCCTGTAGTTTTACTATTTTTAATATATACATCCTGTTTCTATAAAACAAAAAAGTATACTTTCCTTAAGCCTTTTCTTGTGTATCATCACAATTTCCTGATAATAAATTTTATCTTTATTAAAATCACACTTAAAACATGCATACGCACATCAAACTAACACAAGCACATTAACACACTGTTATACATACACACACGTGCTACTACACAACCCAGTTGGCCAGATTGCATTGCACGACATTGTCATCTACGATTCTTGCACGAACTGTCCTCTATGGATTGGTTATCTACTCGACATTACAAATGAAATCGTCGTGCACGACAATCTGAGCGACAAATTCCTGCAAGTTGTCCTCAATCCAACTTTGTTGAGGATAATATGAGCGATAATGTCTTAAATTTTGTCCCCATTAACATTGTGGAGGACCTGATGAGTGACAATGTCTTAATTGTTGTCCTCAATCCAACTTTTTTGAGGACAATATTAGCGACAATGTCTTACATTTTGTCTTCAATCAAGCAAATTAATATGTTGGCCTTTTGTTGTCTATGTTTTAAGTGGTGCAGCAGCAGGGTGGTAAGCACGAAAACTTATAAACTTGCCGCCTCAGTTCGAATCTCAGCTAGTTCAGTCAATAATTTATATGAAACGGAAAAACAGATAAGCAAAAATATGCAATAATTAAGTAGGTGACATTGTCGCTATGTAATCGTTAACGACAAGGTAAACGACATTGTAGCCTATGTAATCGTTGACGACATAATAGACGACTTTTTTGTTTATATAATCAATGACGACAACATAGGCGACAATTTTGCCCACGGAATCATCTAGTGTTATGTAAACGACAATCTGAGCGACATTGTCGCTCATTAAAGCGTGCACGATTTTTGCGATTTCCGGCTGTCCGACATTTGTCGTCGAGGATTTAACATTGTCGTGCACCCGTCTTTAATGATGTCTTAAAGACGTGGCCAACTGGGAAACAGCCATAATTACAATATATAAAACTTACTTTACCCGCTATTAAACGTTACACAGTAAAAATTCACAAGAGAGCCAAGAAAAGCAGTTTAAGTTTGAAGCTCATTTGGAGCTACTTTTACTTTCAATTTGTTGCTCAAAGGTTTTTCTTCATTATTATTACAAAACTCATCAATGTGTATGAGAGTGTATATAAGAGTGTGTGGGTGGGTGTGCTTTATAGTTTCCGTGATGTGAAACAAACACCCGAAAATAATACAAATACAAAATGACTGTTTGCTGTATGGTTGTGTCCCCTCTTATATATTTGTGATAAGTAAGTGTTTACTTTATTATTTTAAGGCATGAATAACGATAATTATTTGCCCGAGAATGTGTGTGTGTGTGTGTTAAGGAAATTGCCTGTGTGTGCATGTCTTTTAATTTTCAGTTTAATAAAAATCCAAGCACAATATATGTAAGTTGTGATGTTTATACAAGCAGTCTAAAAAGGCAAATAAAATAATATAAATTCTTGGCCCCTTTTTTCTACCTTTTTATATATTTAACTTAAAACAACAAAAATTTATGTTTAACCCACATGAATGTATTTTTATGATCCCATATCCCATTTGTTGGTATGTTTAGTTTTATAAGAAATTTATAAAAAAAAAAAAATACGGCAAAAAGATTGTTGAATTGAATTCTTTCTCAACAGGTGCTGCTGTGAAACATTCCCTAAAGGTTTGTTTGATTGACACTAAGTGTAAAAACGTGTGTTCGTATCATTGTCGTACAAAAATAAAGAAAAACATTAACAAGTGATTGATTTGAATTTGTGTCGTGATTTGTTGCTCGAAAAACGTTAGCAATTTTTTGCCTTATAATTTACAACATACAGGGGGAGTGATTGAATAGGTTTCTCTTTTCGTTTGAAATTTCTAAAATATTCATTTAAAATAGATAAAGGGAAAAAAGTTTTTTTTTATGGAAAATCAACAAAATCATTTCATAAACTACTGAGATATAATCTCATATAATTTCAAGTTATTTGTTATGAAAGTTTTCGAATTTAGTTGTTACTAACCGAATTAAAAACTCAGCGCATTGTGGAAAATAAATGGTTAAAAATAGTATATAAATGCTAAACTACTGCTCAGACTTATTTGAAAGTTGACATATTAATACATGAGGGGCTATATTGGCATACTATAGTTTCCAAACATATGCAGGATATGGACTAACGACTCTACAGTGGGATGAAACAAAATTGAACGCACGTGAAAAACTTTAGAAGTCTGGTAAATTTCGCAAATTTCAACCTATCTTGAACCTTTTTGTAAATAATATATTTATTAAGTTATGAGACATAAAAGACAGAAAAATAGTATTTGCTCAAATATTGGTGGGCGTACGACACGCCCTAATCTTAACTGATTGACCTGGACATTTTTGTAGGTTAGTTTTTTATAAATACCTATCGATTTGGGGTATGATACCTGATGAAATCTAAATTAAAATTTCTTACGACCACTCTAGTGTTGCATGTACTATAATTTTACATGGAAATTTTGTTTAAAAAACTTGTAACTTTGCCAATACCCAACCGATTTTCCTAATTTAGGACTTATTATAATCGTTATAAGATACACTTTTTAAGAAAATAAAATGTGTTGCAAAAAATAATCAAAATTTAAAAAAATCGGAAGGAACGATAATATTATATTTTTCCGTTTGATAACATTTCTAAGAAACAAGGCAGTAAATTTTTTTTTGCGTGAAGTCCCAAAAATAGTTTTTTATCGAAAACTTCAGCTTATGAGGGGGTGTATTGCAATTTTTTAAAATGGCAAAATAGCCTGCTCAACTAGACCTACAACCCTCACTCAGTCGCTTTTGACGAGAATTTTCACTGTTACAGCGTGCTATAAATTCTTTTGTATTTATTTATGTGTGTTCCCTCAGAACTCCGCCATTTATAAACCGATTTTGGATTTTTTTCTTTATTTGAAAAAAATATACTTCCAGATTAGTACCGTTGAAAAGTGGGCAGCATCACGCCCACACAAAGTAAATACACACTATTTTCACCTACTTCCATTTAAACGATTTTAATTAAACTTTACAATAACATTAAACTCCCGTTATAATACTACATTACGATTGAAAAAGTGGGCAGTGCCATGCCCATTCGAAGTAAATATTTTTTCTTATTCCTACTAAGCCGTTTCTTATGAAACTTTGCACACATTTTTAGTTATAGTGACAATATAACATTATTTTTAGAAAATTGGGCAGTGCCACGCCCAAACGTACCAATTATTATTTTTTAACTACTTTTACTTAATCAATTCTTATTATACTTTACACACACATATGAAATTCCCGCGGTAATACAAGATGATGATTTGAAAAGTGGGCAGTGATACGCCCATGCAAAGTACATATTATTTTTTAACAATTTCTACCAAACCGATTTCGGACTTCGAACACATATTTCGTTGTCGTGACAATAGAACATGCTGATTAGAAAAATGTGTTGAGCCTCGCCCAAAACAAAATAAATATTCTTTTTCAACTACTGCCACTTAACCGATTCTTAATAGTGCTGGGAATTTCTGCTACTTTTAATTACTCGATACTACCCAATACTTTTCATTTGGGTACTCAATACTTACTCGATACTTTTAACGCTTAGAAAATTTTATACTTTTAAACAGAGCTATATTTTGGCCATTCATTTTCCGTTCGTTTAGTAGTAAAAATACTACCCTGAAAGTATCTAGTTACTCGATATACTTTTGAGTATTGAGTACCATTAAATAACACTAAGTACTCGATACTCGGTACCCACTACTCAATAATTTGCCAGCACTAATTCTTAAGAAACTTTGCACACGAATTAAGTTCCCGGTACAATACAACATTATGATTAGAAAAGTGGGCTATGCCACGCCTGTTTCGTAGTGGGATTATCTATTGCAAGAATTATTTTAATATATAAAATTTTTATAAAATTTTGAGGTAAAAAATCCTATAGAAATGAGATTATAGCGAGGTCTAATAAAAACCAGTAAAAGTGTGTATGCTGATAAAAGCACTTATGTAAACATTGGAGGTTCTTACAAACCGAAAAATTTACAAAAATTTTCAATTGTGTTAAAAAATAACAACGATATGATTAGATATGATTGTAAGACTAGAAAATATTTACGACATAAGTCGTTATTGCTAAAAACTATTATAACTAGGGATGTAACGATACGCCGTTTTGCCGATCCGATACCGATACCGATATTTAAAAATAAATATCGCCGATACCGATACCGATTCCGATACCGATACGAATATTGAAATTGAGTTCAAGCTTAGATTAACAAAACTAAAGTCCAATTTTTTTATTATACAAAATTACATTGTAAGAGAGAATATATAAAATTGATTTTAACCCAGTATAAAAAATTTGAAGTAATTTTTAAGGAGCTACATTTTCTTTGCTTCAAAAAATCTATATTAAAAATATGCAGAGAATTAGTAGAAAACCAAGAAAAATTTCTTAATTCCTTTGTAATTTTAAAAAATACTCGCCATGCTTTTTAAAAAATCGATTTTTTAAAGAACATTTATCAACTAATATTCTTCTAAATAACTTAATAGCTTAATTATTAAAAGTCTTCAAAAAGTTTATATTTATTCACTTAAATTTACATGAAAATAAAGTTTTGAGTTTAAATTCGCATAAAAAAAATTGTGAAAATGGATAATTTTTTATCCTTTTTCCTTGAGGAAAAACCATTATAGAACACCGAAAAAGAAATTTGTCCTAGCATCGCTTCCAATTCGGTGATTGGTAATCGAAAAACAGAACTTCTTGCAATGGCAAGGATATGTAAAACTAATTAGAAATTATCCAAATTTGCAACGCTTCCGGATCGCAAATTCTACATTTTAATGACTTCTTTGGAGTGTCTTTTTTTGCTGGAATAAGATTTAAAAAACAACGACTTGAATTTGAATTCATGGTAAAATTAACAAAAAATAAATATTTTTTTTTACAAAATAGCAGCATAAAAGATTATTAATTTCTAAAATTGATATTAATAAGATTTAAAAAATAACGAAGTGAATTTAATTCATGGTGAAATTGAACAAAAATAAATTATTTGTTAAAAAAAAACTCTGAAAAAATTTTTTTAAGTATCGTCGTATCGGCAGTAAAATATCGCCGATACCGATGTATCGGAAAATCTGAAATATCGCCGATATATCGGTATCGGTATCGGTATTCGTTACATCCCTAATTATAACCATAATTACACTGTACAACACGATTAAACTTTTTTCCAAACAACAAAGTTCTAACCAGAGATACTGGTAGAAAGTACCAAAAAGAAATATGGATGTTACGTTGTTTTGAAAGTTTACACCTGGGATTCAGTTTCAGGGGAGTTAAAGTTTCGCCCCTTCCGCACATTGTTTCAGTGAGTCGGTATATGAAATCTTGAAATCCTAACATTTTAGGTATAAGTTAAGTTGGCATTTTTATGTAAAACATTACGAGGAACATTTGGTGGAATAATTTCAGCCCTCTAACTCTTCGCTGTATGTGTGTTTTTATCCTTTTCGAGCAAAAGGAAAAAATCCCTTAAACAGCGACGTAGCGGTCTAAGATGTCATACAATTTTATTATAAATCTTTAAGCACACTCGAGCTGCAAACTCAACTTGAACGATACAAATTATTCAAAACTTAAAATGTGTTTAAGAGCTAATTTCGTACGTATTCACAATTAGTACTAGAATATTCCACAAAATCAGACTTTATGAGGCTAAAAAGAATCATTTAAAAACCTGCTCTTTAAAGAATGTGCTGATTTTGAATTCACAATTAATGGATTTTTGCGCCCTCCTGAAAAACTCCTAATTTTTATTTTGTTAATCTTAAAGCATATTTTTTCTTTACTAAAAAAATTGGTCGTTAAAAATTTGCACTGTCTGTAGTAAATTTGTTGTGTCCTTAGGTAGTTTAAGTATCAAAATGATTTGTATATCTTAAGGATCTTTCTATTTTTATCTTTATAATGCTTTGTTTTTTGCTTTAGAACAGACAGAAAACCATATTTTCTCCCTTGTCATTAACAAAGAAATGTTTTATGCAAACGATACTTTAACGTTTTGATGTCTTTTACTTTTAAAGACATTAAATTTTCGTGCAGAGAATGAGAAAAAACTTTTGGTCTACTTTTTCCTCAGATTATTTCACACTTAATCGATAATAAATGAAAAACAAGTTTTTTTTCTTAAGAAGTTGCGGCTGATTGTTTGTTCACCAAATAAACGTTGAATAGCAAAAAAGAAATAAAATCACGTTCTTAATGTTTCAATGTTAGATAATCGAGATTTGATGACTGAGAAAAATAAAGTTTTCAAAGTAAACAAGTACAAGGATGTAAAGGAAAGTGAACGAATAAAAAATAAATAAATATTAAATTTGTAAAAAAAACCGAAGGAAAAAACTTTCAAGTTTTTATCCCTCTTTTCAAAGAGACCAAAAAAAAAACAAAATCAACAAGAAATAGATTTTAATTGAAAAGTTTCTTATGAAAGACAAACGTTTTGCAGGAAGCTTATTTCTAGGGAAGTTAAAATGAAAGATATTAAAGAGTTGTTAAGTTTTCAAATAAAAGATAAACAGAAACTAAAGGGCTAAAATACAAGATTTTGAATTTGAAGATGAAAAAGTAAAATTTAAAGTCAATGTCATTAAATTTTTTAGCATAAAGGAATCTTTATCAAGAGTTTGTATTTTAAACATTTTCTGTCAAGTACAAATCAATTTTCCATTTATTTGAATGTGAATAAAAAATCCTTGGCCCTTTGCAAGTTAAATCGATAAAACTTTTTTATATGCCCATTAGCTTTTGAAACCAGTGGCGTATGGGCAATATTCAGCATGATTTAATAAAATATTGCGCATACGTAAAAATGTTTACAAAATGTATTGCCTAATTTTTGGCATATTTAATCATACATTTTTGTGCACAAAATATAAGGAGTTGTCCTAGATAATTGAAAATTGGCACCGAGCATTATATTGATAAATTAAGAAAAAATATTAATTTAATTAATATCTGCCACGCCCATCGGCCACCTCCCATAAAATCCAAATCAACTTTTTCGTATAAAATTGTTCCTATCTAAACAAGAGTCTTCAAATTTGGTACATACAGTTTCCAAAATAAGCAAAATATACATGTCAAGTTTCACCAACATCGGCCACGCCCATCGCCCACCTCCCATACAATCCAACTCAATTTGTTCGCATAAAATTGTTCCTATCCAAAGAAAAGTCTTCAAATTTGGTATGTACACTTTATAAAATAAAAAAAAGATGCTTGCCAAGTTTCATCAATATCTGCCACGCCCATCGACAACCTCCTATACAATGAAACAAAAAATTTTCGCATAAAATGGTTCCTATCCAAACAAAAGCCTTCAATTTGGAGCATACACTTTCTAAAATAAACAAAAGATTCATGCAAAGTTTCATCAACGTCAGCCACGCCCACCGCCCATATATAAGTGTAAACAAAATGAGTCCAAAATGCTCAAACATTTTATACATCTGCTATCATTTCTTTAACTAGATCATCTAGTTCTAAAAGGTGTTTATAAATCTGACGTCTTATGCTACTTATATACGGATCAGATGATGCAAGCAAACGTTGCAAAACATCAGTATTTGTTTAAGTTCTATTGCACTTTCTGGAAAACAATAATCTGTACTTCCTGTAATCTTTATTACGTGCTTCTTCTGCTTTCTCGTAGACCATGCCAATAGGGAGTACTGCTGCATTCACAGAAAAAACTACATTTCATTTTCTGTAAAGGAATTCAGTGAAATAATAAATATTTTGTCTACGAATGGACCTACAAACGAATTTGTAAGTATAGACAAAAATACCTTAACAAGTTCATTGAAAAAAACGTGTTTTTTTCAGTCAACAAATTGTTTAAATATATGAAATAATTTGTCTAAAAATATTTACAAATTGTAGACAAAACAATTTACTAAATCAAACAAAAATATTTACTGGATTTTCTGAAAGATATCAAACAATAGTTCTGTCTGAATTTAATAAGCAATTAGCAAAAAATTAGTAAAAATGCAATATAATTTACTTAATAAAAAAAAAAAATACAAACAAAATTTTTGTCTGTGTCATCATCATCATCCCTTAAGCATTTATGAGATTTCACTTTGTTAAATGTGTTCAAGTCTGAATGTTTATCTAAATACTTTAAAAAAATTAATGAGAATTAACGCAACGACATTAACTAATCGATTCACTGAAAAATCTTTTGTAAACAAACTTGGTACAATTGCAATTCCTCTTGCTATTATTGTTGTTGTTGTTATTTGTGTGTAAGTTGTCATCGGGGTGTTTTTTTACGACACAGTTTTTGTTGTTGTTTTTGGTGTTTGCGTTCTATGTAAAAGTCAATTCACAGATTAAGGACAGAACATTTACCGAAAATTAAATTTATTTTTAGACAAACTTTTATTTGACAATTTTTTGGTGATAATTTTTTCTGTGTAACGATATTTTGTCCATTATCCTTTAACTTAATATATTTCAAAAGAAATGAGTCCTTTTTCATTGGTGCACAACTTTTGATGTTATTCACAATTTACCAAGAGAGAACTTTTTACAATTTTTCATGAAATTTTTAGTTTCTGGCTTAAACTTTTACGATATCTCTGAAACTAATAGACAGATTTAGAAACAATGTTCGCTCAGCCTAAAGGTAATTTAGTTGCCGAGTTTTAATTTTTATGTTTTACTGAATAGGGCAAAACCTTCTCCAGTTGTGCTAATGTATGTCGTGCAAGTGCTTACATTTTTAACGCAACGATATATCTCGAAAACTAGAGCTGATAAAAAAATTGGAGTGCAGATTTGCATTCAGTGGCCAAAATAAGCAAAAAGTTTTGTTCTACAGAATGTCAAAGTTTGCCAAAATTTTTAAATTAATGTAATAATTCTAAAATTTTAATTGTTATGTTGTTAAATATGCGATTTAGATAAAACTTGGTATGGCAAAAGCTGTTGAAAACTTTATAGACAGAAACTTAAAATTTTTTTTTTGTAATTATGTAGTATGTTTGTTAAATTAAGATACCTAAAAACCGAAAAAGATCATTTGCTCAAACTTCGGTGGGCGTGCGGCACGCCTTAATCTTAACTGACTAAGCAGAAAATTTTCTTTAAGGTATGCAATTTTTGCCCAGTATAAAAATCTAGATTAATCCTCATAATCTTGCATTATAAGTTCCAAAATCAAGTTTTTTGAATTATGACTTTTTGGAACAAATGATGGATTTATAAAACAGTAATTGATTAATGAACGAGATTTTAATTAATATTTTTTTAAAGAATAGGATACTTTTTGTTAACGATTTTATTTTCAATTTCATTCCATAACAAAATATTCTCTCATTTTCAATACTCTTGTACACATACATATACATCTTTCACTTTATTATAATAAATCATAACGACAATAACTCTGCATAACCAAATAAATTAACAATTTTCCCAAATTACCAAACTCTCAAATTATGATAAATTTGATTATTTATTAGATAACTTAATTAGTCATTTATCACTGTAATAAATAATATTTTAAACAAAAGAAATCCGTAACAAAAGCAAACTGTTTGGTTTTTTTTCTCATAACAAATTGATAAATTATTTTTCATACTCATGTTCCATTGAGCCAAAAATGTGTTAACGAAAGCAAAAATTCAACGAACGAGTAGCTGCCGCTATCAGTTTCTGTGCATGAATTATTAACACTGTACAAAGCTTAATTGAGCCCAGTAGTTCTGAAGAAGCAATTTAAATACTTTATTCTTGGTTGCTTAGAAATGTGTAAAGTAAACAATTTGCTTCCTTAGACTGTCTCTTTCATTGGCATTTAATAATTCAAGGACTTAGTTTGCAAAAATTATACTTTTGGGATAGTACCCAGAGCTAAGCTGGAGATTTTTGTACATACTTTTTTGTAGTGAATATATTACATTCTAATGAATTGTATTATATTTCAAGGGCTTAATAAACAAACACTGTGAATAAATGAATGACACACTTTAGCAACGTGACGTTTGTAACTTCATTAATGTGTTTTATTGAGAATTGAATGGATTTCCATTATATGTATGTACTATCATTTGGTTTAATGTGATTGTGTAATTTATAATTGAAAATGAAAAAAAGAAAAGAATAATGTTCATTACACCGACTCAGTTAATATGTTTTTCAGAGCGTTAAAATATATTTTTGCACTAAAGCAGCTTCTATTAAAAATTAACCCTTAAACATATTTTAAGTTTTGACTTTTTTCTGCCGTTCAATTTGCATTTTTAACTTTGTTGGCTTTAAAGACTTATAGTGGAATTTACCCAGTAAAAAACTTGCTTCCAATAAAGTAGGTTTCTACTATTATGGAATAAAATTAGCGCTGACAAACCTGCTGATATCGCTGCTGATTTTTGTATGGCGAGTTCCCGGATTGGAGTACTACATTTTTGCTCACAAAAGCGCTTTTGAAGCGCTGAAAATCGTCAACATTTTCAGCACTAGAACTGAAAATATATGAAAAAAAAAATGGTTCGATATGGATTGGCGTCGTTAACGCCATTTTGAATTTTTCTTATTTTTCTTCTTTATTTATTTTTATTAATTCCATATTTTTACTCAATGTTTGTTATATTAACTTCAACAAGTATCGAACTAAGAACCTTCAGGTTTGAAGTCTAACGTACCAATCACTCGACAAAAAAACACTGTTGCAAAACGGCACCAAGAAACTCAAATAAACTTACTCTTCATTCTCGCTTAAAAACCTGCTTTGGATCAGCACTATAAAATTAGCTTTTTGTATAGCTCGTGTACGAAGGTTTTGTATAAGTAAAAAGCAAATACTTTTCTCGCTTCAAAACCTGCATTGTTGTGACGCTATTAAATCAGCTTCTGAACAAGCTCATTTTTTAAAGCGAATTATGAAGCGCTTTATTTCTTTAGTGCCTCAAAAAATATGAAAATTTTTTACTGGGTAAAGACAAATGTTTTTGTAGGATATTTTAGCCCGCTATGTCGCTGTTTAAGATGAGTTTTTTCCGCCTTTTCAAGCCGGGGACAAAACGACCCACACAACGAAGAGTTAAAAGGTTCAATTGTTGCACAAAAATATTTCTCGTAGTGTCTTACATGAAATTGTTACCCTTATACCTAAAATGTTATACACCCCTAAAATGTTATACCTAAAATGTTATACACCTAAAACGTTGTACCTAAAATGTTATACCTAAAATGTTACACCTAAAATGTTATACCTAAAATGTTATACTTAAAATGTTATATCTAAAATGTTATACCTAAAATGTTATACCTAAAATGTTATACCTAAAATGTTATACCTAATATGTTATACCTAAAATGTTATACCTAAAATGTCTTACGCCAATTCATTATAGTAATGCGCAAAAGAAAACTTTATCTCTCCCTAAAATAAAGGCCACACGTAAACTTTAAAAACGCCGATACACGTATATTTTTGTTTTATTTCCCTCTTCGTTGCCATAACCATGTTATTTTTCTTTATTTTGTACTGTGTATTGAAAAATGAGCTTGTCGAATATATTACACTGAAATAATCATTTTATATAATTTCAATGAATGACAATCATTGACTTAGATTCATAATTTTTTTTTTAAATATGTTGATTCAGTGTACGCATATATTGTTTCAATGAAAATATTCATTGAAGTTCAATGTAAAATGGTTCATTGAAAGCAATCGTCGTTGTTTTTCATTAACAAAATTAATGAACTACTTCATGGACTTAAGATACTAGCACATAAGGCCAAAAGAAATGAACAATTCGTTGAAACGATGAACGTTTTCCTTGAATTTTCGGTCCAGTGTAGAGTTGTGCTTGCATTAGAATAATAAAAAATTCTTCTAGCTTAAGTTCGTTCAATTTAATTTTTAAACAAATTATTTTTATTAGAAAGAAATACTAAAACCCGTAAAAACTGAAAAGACAAAGAACATTTTTTGACTGTACCGAAGGATGAACTGACGTCATGGTCAAATGAAAGCTCACGGAGTAACCCAGCTGAATTGAAAACAAACAAAAAAAAAGCACAGGCTACCTTAAATGAAAAACTAATTGAACGTTTATAAGCCAGAAGAAGTAAATATTTTCGGGTTAAAAACCATAGAGTTCGACTAAAAATTCATAGCTAAATAATCATAAATAATTCTCGTATTCTACTTCCAGCCATAATTTTTATAAATAAGATTAAATTTGCATGCAACCGTGCCACAAGAACAGTGACGAAATACATAATGAAATACACATTAGCACTGCTGACGGAGGTGTGTTGCGGCTTTTGAAAACAACGTTGTGATGTTCTGCCGCGTATTTTGTGGAATTAATTAACGTAAATTTTTTTCCAGTTGAGTTATGAATTTAGTCGAAGTGTATGGTTTTTATACAAAGTTATTTATTTAGTTTGGCTTAATTAAGTTCGTTTTTAATTTAATTTTGCTATGAAATTATTTTTATTTTGGAAAGAAACTCTAAGGGGTATAATAATTGAACATTCAAAGAAAAATTTGATTGTACAGAAGGTTGAGCTTACATCGGATGTTTCGATACTATCACAGTCTTCTCATCAGAATTATTTTCCGCCTAGACGACACTGCCAGCGAAGACAACAACAACCAAGGAGTTGAAAATCCTATTTACTTTTTACCAATTAACAGCTGAGTCGCCATCTTGTGAATTTTTTCTCAACTATTGTTTGAACAATGGTTCGGAACTTCACCCTGTTTCTTTAAGCTTTTTGATTTCTATGTATCATTACGAGCATGAAATATCATCAATATTAATTTTTTCCTTGATACCTTAGTTTGCAACTTCTATAATAGTACAAAGTAAGTTTCGCATATCAGAGCAATTTTTGATATCTAATCACATGATTATCAAAACAAATTACTGCTGATTTGTGAAGTACATTATGACGGACTGGATATAGTGAGTAATTTCTTAGTCACGAGTGAGTAATTTATTTTTTCAAATGTGCGCATCCAGGAACCAAATATTTGCTGTGTTTTGCAAATTCACGCTCACCTGAGTACAAAAAGTTATTCATGACTTCGAAAACTCACGATCACAAAATATTCAAGGTAAAAATAAGTAAAATTAAAAAATATATAACAACGTTTTTTTCTTTGAGTTGAGCTATAATTTTATTATTAAGTATAAATTATAATCATTCACCCTACTATTTTTTACCCGTGATTTAGTTTAAATCACGCTAATAATGAGACCATATCTGATGCAGACATGTAATGCAACAATGAAAAATCAGATAAGATATTGACATCACTGACAATTTTCATATTTATTCAGCTAATTTTGTCTGTTAATGATGTTATTTTTAGCTACACCACAATCCAATATAATTCTAGATAAAGAATTTTTTGTAAAATTTGCTTCCATTTGAATCCCAACTGAACTTCTCCTTAACATTAAATTGTAAGTGGCTGATTCTCATTTTTTTCGTTTCCATTAAAAGTAATAGTAAAATATTTTATAAAATAAACGCATAAATTGTAAAATGAAAGCTGCTTTAGCATGATTTAATATACTATAAACAGGCGCGGAACCAGCTTGAGCTTTTTGGGAGGGGGGACTTCTAAGCAAAACATACTATTTTTCCAAACTTCTTTTAGAAAGTCTACAGAGTTTTGAGAGAGGGAGAAATACCCCCTTCCCCCTTGTATCCGCGCCTGCTTTAAATAAATGTACATAACTTTTTTTTGCTGTAAGACTGTCCATTATTTCATACCACATTGTGTTAAAAACGAAAAACGAAAATACTGTTTTTCCTCTCTTCATACAAAATGGCGTGTCCGTAATACATGCTGTTGGTTTTTCACATTAAGAAACTATGAATTTTTCCACAAATAAGATTAAATTTATAACGATTTTCGAATATTCGCATTTGCTTCTCTTATTTCTCACACACCAAGCTTTTCAAAAATATTAGAAGATATAATTTTTTATTTTAAATTCTTGTAGTCCGCCGTCAGGTGTATTGAGCGTTACGCTTTCTTAGTACGCTTCATTACTGAGTTTAATTATTGAAATTGTATTAACAACATACACTAATACCCTGTTCAGACATGGATTCTTAATTGAGACAATTAAATTTTAAAATTTTTAATTGAACAAAATTAAGTTTAGTGTTCACACATAGTAAATTAAGCTTAATCAATTAGCTTTTGTCTTGCCAAGGGTGTAATAAGTATACAGGTGGCCGCATAAGTGCCACGAATACAACAATAAAATAAAAACTAGATAATGGTTGTCAAAAAAATACACGTGTTTGACGTAGCTTATGCACAAAATTTCCAGAGCAAAAAATAATCATCCGATGTTATACTGCCATCTGTATACTTATTACCAGGGATCGAACTTTCATGCAACTAAAAATTGATTTTAAGCGTTTAACAAATGCACCTAAAAATGAAAAATATGCGCAAAAATATGCATTTACCTACGAATAATGTAGCAAAACTGAAATAATATTAACATATTTTTTAAAATTTGTATTATTATGTATTAGAGAAAAAACATAAAACAAACATAATTGGATCTATTACTTAATGCAACCGAATAGTAGCGTTGCCAGTCGGTAACTGAGAATTAAGGCTGTTAGAAAGGCACTAAATAGTAACTGAAATTGACAGCTCTCAGTTGTCAGTTGCCATCAGTAGTATCATATTAATATTTCTTTCAAGAATTGAGAAATATGCATTAAAAAATTTTATAACTCCAAAAATATGCATTTATTCCCAAAATATGCAAAAATATGCAACTACACATCGATGCCAAACTACTTAAAATTTGATGATTCGCATAAATAATTAGTCAATACCTCTATATCTATCACCAAAAAAAAAACATGCATTTGCATGAAAGTCCGAGCTATGCTTATTACACCATGTGCTTGCCACTGTATACAATTTTTGCTTCTCATTGAACATACTTAGCAGTAAACATACTTGTCCGAAAGGCTTGCATTTCGAACTTTATTTATGAATTAATTAAGTACTAATTGCTCAATTTATTAATTGAAGCCTTGTATTATAAATTCAGCTCAATTAAGGCCGTAATTGCGTAAATTTCTTAAATTGTGCAATTAAGGCGTATGTCTGAGCAGGATATAAAATAACAGTGTAATTTTGTACTTCTAAATACTCAAAAATTTTTATTGCAAATTGTTGAAAAAAAATGTATTGAGTGTTATCCATATTTTTTAATTTAATTGAAACTTTTTAGTGACTACCTAAGAAGGTTATGTTAAAATGCATCGAAGATTATATATCTGAATTGTATTGAATTCCAAATAAAGTTTATATTCTGAAAAAATATTGAATTCATATAAAAATGTATTGAGCGTTACGTAAAAATTTTCTTTGAAATATAATTTATCTATAAATTTTAGGACATTAAAAAAAAAGTTAACAGCAGCTGAAGGGTAGAAACGATATAAAGAACATTATCTGTTTACAAATTTTTGGTTTTCTTTGAAAAAATTTGGCTTTTTCGCACGTGGTTTGTTATATTTTCGAAGAATGTAGTAGTATTAGGTAGGTCGTATTTTGATACAAAAAAGTTATTTGAAATTGACATAACTTTTGACATGGTTGGTCGATTTTATTAAAATAAGTTTTATTTCAAACAAGGATTAGCCTACTTTTTGCTTGTGTATAAATATTTGTAAAGAACTATTTTACAACATACACATTTTTATTTTTCCATATGAACCCAAGTCAAAATTGAAAAAGTGGTCATAACTATTAATTTCGTCCTGTGATTATTATAATTTTTTGTTTTTAAAGAGTGCTTTCAAACCCTCTACTCATTTTTTGTGGTGTATTTTTTCGCAGAAATTATTCCCAAAACAAGCGCGAAAGCAAATGTAACGCTCAAGACACAAAAATTTAAAAAATCGAAAAATATAATTTTCTTTCAGGATGCATTGAATGAGGCGAAATATGAATCCTACCTTCTCATATTTCATTAAGTTACATTGGTAAACAAAAACAAAAATGTACGTTTAGAATGAGAATCAGCCAAGAAAATAAAAAAAAAGTATGTCAGAATTTTATTTCAAAAGTTCATCTTTATTTCCAACTCTGTTCTTAATGTCATATTATTATTTTTTTTATCACCATTAATCCCAATAGGATATTTTGTATTGAACATTATTCTCAGCATTTCCTACCACAAACCAATCGAATGTGTTTCATACCTTTGCAAATTCCTATATATTTTAAGGAACATTTTCCAAAAAATTTATTTCATAGCTTGACATCTCCTAATATAGCAAAAGGTTTTTTTTTAATACCATTGATCTGCAAAAAATTTATATGAATAAAATACCTTTTTCACACGACTGCTTTCAAGGAAAATCAAATTGTCATAATGGTTGCTTGCTAATAATGTAAGCATTATTTGCACATATTTTTTTTTTTTGGAAAGCTGTTGTAGTAAAAAAAGTTAAATGTTAAAGGAAAATATGTGATGAAAGTTTAATATTTATTCGGTGAAATGGTAGATGGAGAGTGTTATGCACATATTAAGTAACGCTATTTTCCGACTTTTTATACCCGCCTTCGTAACGCTTTTTAAAAAATTTTCAGTATAATTATTAACATGCTTTTATTAGCTTCACATGCACGTAATGGAAAATTTCAATGTAATTTTCACCAACTTCAAGACGTCCGATCAACATGAAACTTGGCACACGCATTAGTTTCGGATTACAATACAATCTGATGGATGTTGTATTGCGCTGTGCCATGCCCATAATAACAAAATACCTTATATCTTGAAAACTATAGCAGTCACAGTATTCATATATGGTGTGGACTATTTTGGGAGCAAGCTGAGAAAAATGTCCAAAAATTAGTAGAATAGGACCGATATCTTGAAAGCAAGCAAGCAAGCGCCTTAAAATTTGTTATGAGTTAATTTGAAGATAAGACACGACTATAGGTAAGAACCTGGTGGGGTAGCTGCGAGGAAAGGGGTACTCCCCATACAAAGTAATATATGGAAAGCTTTAATAGTAAAAGCCTTCAAATCCGGTATGAGTTAATTTGCAGGCAAGGTATGAAGATAGTTGAAAAATTGACAGGGTAGGTGCGAGGAAATTGGTACTCTCCATACAAAGTTATTAGTAATTACGTGCTATAAGAAAAGGTACGATAGTAGGAGTCTTCAAATTTGGTATGAGGTAATTTGTAGACAAGATACGCAGTTATAAATACAAACGTGACGGGGTAGGTGCGAGGAATTGTGCTCTCTACATACATAGTAATGACGTGTTATCTGAAAAGCTATGATAGTAAGAGTCTTCAAATTTGCTACGAGGTAATTTGAAGACTAAATACAAAGATAGGAAAAAATTGGCGGGTGAGGTGCGGCGGAAGGGGTACTCCCAATACAAAGTAACTAGTAATTACGTGCTATAAGGAAAGTTACGATAGTAAAAGTCTTCAAATTCGGTATGAGGAAATCTGAGGACAAGATACGTAGATATATAAAAACGTAATGGGGTAGGTGCGAGGAATGGGGTTCTCCCCGTACATAGTAATTACGTGCTATCTGAAAAGCTATGATAGTAAGACTCTTCGCATTTAGTATGGGGTAATTTGAAGATAAAATACAAAGATAGGAAAGAAACTGGCAGGGTAGGTGCGGCGGAAGGGGTACTCTCAACGCAAAGTAATTAGTAATTACGTGCTATCTGAAAAGCTATGAAAGTATGAGTCTGCAAATTTAGTATGAGTTAATTTAACTACAAGATACGAAGATTGATAAAAACCTGGTGGGTTAGGTGCGAGGGAAGGGTTATTCCCCATACAAAGTATATGCGAGGGATAGGATGCCCCCCCTACACAGAAAAAACTATATTTCATTTTCTGTAAAGGAATTCAAGGAAATAGTAAATATTTTGTCTAGGAACGGACCTACAAGCAAATTTGTAAATATACACAAAAATATCTTAATAACTTCATTGAAAAAAAACGTGTTTTTTCAGTTGAAAAAAACCTGTTTTTTTCAGTGAACAAATTGTTCAAATCTATAAAACAATTTGTTTAAAAATATTTACATATTGTAAACAAAACAATTTACTAAATCAAACAAAAGGATTTACTGGATCTTCTGAAAAATATCAAACAATATTTTTGTCTCAGTTTATAAAAGAATTAGTCTAAAAATACTAACAAATATTAAACAATATAACGAGTGATTTTTTTGCTATTATCTTTTTGGCAACACTAGTTTTGACAGCTCACGCACGTTTTGTATCTTGTGTCACTGTCAAACATCTTCAGTTTGGTCTATAATTTAATCATGAATCGTCTTACAAACGAACAACGCTTGCAAATTATTGAATTTTATTACCAAAATGCGTGCTCTGTTAAGAAAGTTTTTTATCGAAGAATTGTGTTCAGCGACGAGGCTCATTTCTGGTTGAATGGATACGTGAACAAGCAAAACTGCCGTATTTGGAGTGAAGAGCAGCCAGAAGCATTGCAAGAGCTACCAATGCATCCACAAAAAACAACCGTTTGGTGCGGATTATGGGCTGGCGGCATCATTGGGCCGTATTTCTTCAAAGATGATGCGAATCACAACGTTACTGTGAATGGTGAGCGCTACCGTGCGATGATAACAAACTTTTTTCTGCCCAAAATGGAAGAGCTTGACTTGCATGACATGTGGTTTCAACAAGACGGTGCCACATGCCACACAGCACGCGAAACAATGGACCAATTGAGAGGCGAGTTCGGTGAACAGTTTATTTCACGCTTGGGACCAGTCAATTGGCCGCCCAGATCGTGCGATTTAACGCCTCTAGACTATTTTTTGTGGGGCTATGTTAAGGCTAATGTCTATAGCGACAAGCCCGCTTCGATTGACGCACTGGAAGCCAACATTGCCAACATTATTCGTGAGATACCGGCCGAAATGTTGGAAAGAGTATGCCAAAATTGGACTAAGCGGATGGACCATTTGAGGCGCAGCCGCGGCCAACATTTGCATGAAATAATCTTCAAACATTAAATTATATCGACCCAACTATCGATCCAAATAAATATTTCATGCATTTTTCTGAATTTTATGTGTTTTTTTTTTTTACTTTCCGATAGTTCTTATAAAATCACCCATTAGTTTACTTAATTAAACAAAAATATTTACTGGTTTTTTTGTAATATATCAAACAAAATTATTGTTTGTGTCATGATCATCATCATCCATTAAGCATTTATGAAATTTCATTTAAACTTGTTCAAGTCTGAATATTTATCTAAAGACTTAAAAAAATAAAAATGAGAATTAACGTAACGACATTAACGAATTGATTCACTCAAAAGTCTTCAGTAAACAAACTTGGTACAATCGCATTCCTTTTGCTATCATTGTTGTTGTTGTTATTTGTGTGTATGTCGTCATCGGGGTTGTTTTTACGGCACAGTTTTTCTTGTTGTCTTTGGTGTTTGCGTCCTAAATAAGAGTTAATCAAACAATTCATTGATTATGTAAAGAACATTTACTGAAAATGAAATTTATTTTTAGAGAAACTTTTGTTTGATAATTTTTTGATGATCATTTTTTCTGTGTACATAATAATTAGTAATTTCGTGCTATCTGAAAAGCTATGATAGTAAGAGCCTTAAAACTTGGCACGGAGTAATTTGAAGACAGGGTAGGTGCAATGGAAGTAGTACTCCCCATACAAAGTAATTACTCACTAAGTGCTATCTGAAAAGCTACGACTTAATTTGAGGACAATATACGAAAATATGTAAAAAAAACCTGAAGCGGTTGGTAGAAGCGGAGGGTAGGGAATCTCCATGCAAAGTAGTTAATAGTAACACTAGGCAACAAAGAAGTACCAAATAGTACCACTATAATTTTTGTGATGTGTTACTGTCGACTAACTATGAAAACAGACTAAATTCACAATTCTACCGATTTTATCATGAGTTGAGAACGAATTGTTATATTAAAAAGGCGCAGGGTGCCATTTTCTATATACATATTGTAACATTTAATATTAAGCGCCTCACGATTTTGTACCATAAGGGCTGAACCCACCCCAACATAAGACAATACTGTTTTTTTTTTTAATAATACGACAACGTACATTAGTTCTTATGAGACAATCCACACCAAACAAAACAACCGCAATACTGTCTCTTTGACTTACTGCGCAAAAACATTGGTTGCAGAAAATATATGGGGTTTGATACAACATGCGCACACAGAGTAAAGGCTCCATTACTCATACGTAACGTTTACTGACTGATTGACGTAACCCACACTAATTAAGACAAGTAAGAAAACGAAAAAATACAAAAAACATAGTCGCATTGCTGTCTGATTACCGGTTACCTTTTAAGACAAAAACTTGATAAGACCTATTTATTGGTATGGGTTAGCATGAAACAAGTGTACTTGACTTTAAAGACAAAAACTTTATGACTTTTGTTGGTGTGGTGAATTATTTTGTTAATACATAACTTAAGTTTTATTTCAGTCTTATTCCAAATTAATTAGTCATAATTGATTGTTGGCATTGTTGGAACTAGTTCCATTTGCTTTTAAAGCGTGCTTTTTAGTTTTTCTTTTAGCTATAATTTATTTTCTATATAAGAATTATTTAAATTTTTTTATTTCTCATAAAAGTTTTCATTTGATATTTTTTATTTATCCCAAACATTTTCCCACACTTATCCCTATTGTTTATTATTCGATATTAAAAAAAAATCCACAATTATTATTGTCAAATATGTTTATATTTATGTATGTATATTTCATTAAATGACAAATATTAAATATTGCTCAGTAAATAAATGTAGTGTCTTTTTTTTTGGTTTTTATCTTTCTACAATATTTTGGTTGTCAAATATTGTTTATGGTTGAAATGGGAATAAATGCGATAACACAACAACAACAACAAGAACAGTAGCAAAATATGAAATATCCCAGAAAACCAAAACATATCTCGGACAAAACACTCGAGAACGGCTATCGAAGTCGGAAAGAGAAAGAGCTGCTAGAGCTCACTCTTCGCTCAGTTTGAGGCAGCAAATCTTTCGATTTCGATGTTTCGCTAACAAATCAATAGCGAACCAATATCGAAGCAATATCGGTATCACAAAAATGCAGGAAAAAGTAATTTTTCAAGATTGTTATCTTTATTTTTTAATTTATCTATATTAATGTAAATGGAATATTTATTTATTTTAAATTTTAACTGACGCTGCAGTCAATCAGATTCGAACACGGTACCTCCTGGCTAACAGATTAGCACACACCCACTAGGCTATCGTGGCAAACTTTTTTCTATTCAATTATTACACACATGAATGTAAATTGCAAATTCGAGAAATTATTGAAAATAGTTCGATGCTGCGAACATTCATATTTTATGAAATTTGGCAATTGCGCTTGCTATCGCGACATTATCGACAAAAGCTCAATGTACCGAACATTCGATTTTTTTAGATTCACGATCATTTGTCGAACAAATTTGTTTCGAAAATTCTTCGTTTTAGCGAACCTTCTTTTCGAATCTCATGTTTAGTGGGATGTGTAGACAAATACACACATACGCATACACATATAAACATTTTGTATGTACATACACAAAATATTTATACATGAATTCTTTCTAATAGATCTGTGCCCACAAGGAATAACAGCTAAACTCGATTTGGGCAAGTTTTCAGGAGAGCACTTTTAAGTTTGAAATCGTTGCCTGAAATCAGGGAATCGCACTCCTTTTTGCTGTCGTTGTTGTTGTTGTTGTTATTTGTCTATACACTCTAAAACATTACTTAAAATTTAGCATCATATATTGTGTAAATTTGTGTTGAAAGTTTCTCTTTGTCTAAAATTGCATCGATTTTGTAGGTATTTGCAAAAAAAAAAAACATAATTTGTCTAATTTGACTTCACAAATTAAACATACATATTTAGTTCAAGTGGATAAAATGGTAGAAAAAGTATAACATGCCTATGGCTGCTAGGTAGACACGCCAGACTATCAGCCAAGAGGTCGCTGTTCGATGCTGCAGGCACCCAACCCTTCGCCGCTAATTTTTTATTTGTTTAAGTAAACATATTTTGTTCAAAAATCAACAAAAAAGGCGTGTCTAATTTTAGGTCGATAATAATGTGTAAAGTGTTGCCTACTATTATCGACCTAATTTTCAGAGTCTATGTTTTTTTAGAGTGTATGTTGTCATCTGGGTTGTTTTTTATGATACAGAAAACTGGGTTTTCTTGTTATTTTTGCTTCTGGCGTCCTAAATAAAAGTCAAAGGAAAAAATTTACTGATTCAGTAAAAAAATTTACTGAAAAAGAAATTTATTTTAAGACAAACTTTTGTTTAAAAAGTTTTTGGTAATAATATTTTCTGTGTACTATCTATCGACATTTCCTTCAGGGTATGTACATAAAATATTTATACATGAATCCTTACCAATATATGTAATCAAGTTGCTGTACATGCCAACAGATGCATGTTTCAGCATTGAAATATGAGCGATTTTTATATTAAAACTGACACAATATATTAGCATATTAATGGGTCTTGGAATTTGTTTTGTCATTTTATGCCACAAAAATTAAAAAAAGGATTTAATAGAAATCCTTTAACTTAGAAATTATTTAGAATATTAATATTTGCAGATACTTGATGGAATCACTGCCTAATTTATGTTTCCATATTATTGAGCTGATCATAAATCATTATCTTACCCAAGAATTATATTTAAAAGTTAGTAGAATGCAGTAAAATAAATAATAGATTAAAATGATGAGAAGTATTCAAAATATTTTTTAAATTGAAATCATTAATCAATTTTTAAAATTGGAAATCACCCCACTAGGAAAATTTTTCAGAATAATATACCACAAGACTCACATAATACATATTGAAATTTTTTTTTTAAATCCATAATATTTCACTTGTGTATAAACCATAAATGTACGTTAAGATTATTAAAAATTCTCACACATTTAGTTAAACAGATTATGGCAACAGGTGCTATGAAAGTTGTTGACATTCTACTGACATGCTTGTATGTACTCGTATGATGTGTGTAACCCTCAATCAAACTTAAAAGTGTTTCTATCAATTTGCCATAAAATGATATCGAAAGAAAAATGACACATCTGGGACTTATTTGTATGTAAAATAAGACAGAGAATTTCCTTAAATACAATTTAATACCACAACTATGGCAAAACAAAAAAAAAACGCTCATACACAAAAATTTCAATCTAAAATAAATTGTATCGACATTTAGAGAAACCAATTTACATTCCTTTCCCACAAAAAATGAATATTCTTATTTATATCAACAACATGATTTTCAAATTTGGGTTAACATACTTAAATGCAAAGTAGTTCCTTAAATAGTTTCCCTTAAAAAAAGTGTCAACTGTTTGCTTATCCAGACATTATTGATCTTAACCTATTTTTGCACAACGGACTATGGAAAATAAACAAGTGACAGGAAAAGTTGGTTTTAGAGCCAGCTTTTTTTATTAAAACAATGTACTATTTAGTTTGATAATTCTTTAACACAATGACTCTTTGAATTGATACATTTATTATTATTTTATATATTAAATCGCTTGGCTACAAATATAAGTTTGAAAAGGAAAGAATACTGCAATTATGTAAAGAAATTTGCGGGCTCCTTGAATCAATAAATTCCAATTTAATGGAACATTTAACATGACCAACTGAAAAGACTAAACTATAAGTGGACTATGGCTAGGCTATGACTAGACGAGACTATAACTCAACTATGACAATATTATACCTCGACTATGACTAGACTATAACTAAACTATGAGTAGACTATGACTATGAATGTTCAATAGTTAGGATATGGCTATACTATGACAATGACAAGACTGTTACTGCGTTATTGCTAAACTTACTCCTTAACAATTCCTGACAAAATGCTGTTGCATTATTAAGACATGTCTTGTTATTGTTTCACATTAATTATATTCAACGGCAGCCATATCACTTTGTATTAAAATGTATTCGTTTTCAAAAAGATTTTGGCAGCTTGTCAAATTATTATAAAGCTTTTATTTTAACATCGTTTTAGTACCAGTTTTATTATCTACACAACTTTACAAGCGAACATCTGCAAGTTGACCAGTTTAATTTAAACTTTCCGTAAAGAACAAACTAAAACTGTAAGTTTTCATGTTTCAAACACATGTGGTACGCATACTTTCTTTTTAAACATTTTATTTTATAAAAGTAATGCAATTTAGTCAGCAGTGAAATCAAGCAGATGAAAGTGTCATAAATTATTAAGGAAATAAAGAAAAAAATGACCACTTTTTTAGGGTTCCGTACAAAAAAGTGTAAAGCAACCCTATTGTTTTCGTTACGCTGTCCGTCTGTCTGTTTGTCTGTCTGTCTGTCGGTCACAGGCTGTTTTCTCGAGAACCGTAAGAGCTACGGACCAGAATATGTAAAACTTTTGCTGCTACAATAACAAATATATAAAGTAAAAATTAAAGGGTGTTCTAAAGCGAGCAAAGAAACATGTTGAAAAACTAATGTAATATACAGAAACATATATAGACACTTAGAATTCTCAAAGTTAGTGTAATTATTATCAGAACTCGGAGTTTCATGCAATTAAAAATATATTTTAAGCGCTTAACAAATGCACCTAAAGCCCCGTTCACACCATGACAGTGACTGTCGTGATAGTACTGCCGTGACAGTTCATTTCTATGAGAAGTTTTGACAGTAATTGCCACTGTCGCACTATCAATCTCAATTTGATATTGAGACTTTGCTGTCGTGACAGCAACTATCGTGATTACTGCCATAGTGTGAATGGGGACTAAAAATGAAAATTGTATTTACCTGCGAACAAAGTACCAAAACTGAAATAATATGAAAATATTTTTTTTTTTAATTTTTTATTATTATTAGAGAAAAAACATAAGCCAACCATCCATCCATAGTCGGCCTATTAAATTTTTTTTCAAAACTTGAGAAATATGCATTAAAAATTATAACTCCAAAAAATTGTATTTATTGCCAAAATATGCAACTAAAAATCGATGCCAAACTACTTAAAATTTGATGATTCGCATGGATATTTAGTCAATATCTCTTTATCTATCACCACAAAAAATATGCATTTTCATGAGAGTCAGAGCCTTGATTTATTATACAGACTACACCAATAAAATTAAAACTAACACTGATATTTAGAACAATAAAAATTAAAGGGTATTCTATTACTTAATGTAATTTTGACTATTTAATGTCGATAGCTTGCTGTATCTTGGAAACCTTAAGAGGTAAAGAGTACATTCGTAAATTCACTAATTGCGCAATAATCAAAGTCCTGCGCTCGAAAACCATCACTTGGCAATACATTTTTTCATAAAAAGTTTCTTTACGCAAGCAATTGACAGTGCTGCTGCAGATTGCTGCAGCTAGCGCAGCATTTTTGTTAGTGTTCCAATAGTTTGCATACCGGCTGCACACATTTGCTGCATTAACGAATTCACCTAAACTGTTGAAATTAAAAAAAACGCTAAAACGAAAAATCGCCAAAAGTAAAAAAGCACTAAAAGTAAAAATGCTAAAATGCAGAAAATTAACAACACTAAAAAGATCGCCAAACAAATAAAAAAAATGTTCAAAAACCTAAAAATATCGCCAAAACGAAAAAAAAGCGCCAAGGCTAAAAAATCGTTAAAACTAAAAATATTGTCAAAAAACGAACAAAAAAATTACAAAAAACTGAACAAACACCAAAACGAAAAAAAGCTCCAAAACTATATGAAATCGTCAAAACCGAAAAAATCGCCAACGCGAAAAAAAGTGCCAAAACGAAAAAAATCGCCAAAACTTAAAAAAATCAGGAAAACCCGAAAAAATCGCCAAAGCGGAAAAAAGCGCCAGAGCTAAACAAAAATTGCTTAAACTAAAAATATCGTCAAAAAACGAAAAAAAACTCCAAAAACCGAAAAAATCGCAAAAGCCATAAAACGCCAAAACGAAAAAAAACGCCAATACTCAAAAAATCATCAAAACTAAAAAAATCGTCAAAAACAAAAAATATCGCATAAAAATTAAAAACATCGCCAAAAAATTAAAAATAAGTGAGCACTGACGATGTAAGTGTAGCGGCTTCCGAAAGTGGCACTACTCTGTTCTGCTGTGTACATTGACAAATTAAGTTGATATTAATTTTTCCCTTGTTCCTTGGAATATTAATCATGACCAATTCTTTCTGAATATAACGTTACGAACCTTAGCTTAATAATCAATTTGGAGTCACAAAGCAAATGCGTTCGAGATAATCATATTAATAAAAAAAATCGCAAAAAACTAAAAAAATCGTTGAAACTAAAATAATCGCCAAAACGGAAAAAAACACCAAAACTAAAAAATTTACAAAACTAAAAACATCGCAAAAATCACAAAAAATCGGAAAAAAGAAAAAACCACCAAAAACCGAAAAATATCGCATAAACGAAGAAAGTCAAAACTAACAAAAATCGTCAAAGCAAAAAAGCGTCAAAGCAAAAAATCGTTAAAACAAAAAAAAATCTCCAAAAACAAAAAAAAATCGCTAAAAGCGAAAAAAACGCTAAACTGAAAAAAATCGCCAAAACTAAAAAATCTCCAAAACGAAAAAAGCGCCAGACTAAAAAAATCCCCAAAACGATAAATATCGTCAAAAACATGGCAAAAAAGAACAAAATCACGCTAAAATTAAAGTAAAAAAAATAAATTTAAAAAAATCGCCAAAACGAATAAATACGTGTATCTATATGCTATTCGTACGGAACCCTTCGTATGAGAGTAAAAGTCGCACTTTACTGAATTTTTTTGCTATAAACGTTTTATAAGTTTACTATGTATTTGTGATTTGGTCAAGAACTTTGCAACACTTTAACGTCTTGGTTAAGCTCAAAAATACACTATCTTGATTGTATTCTTAGAAACAATAAAGTTTTTGTTTTTTTATTACCACATTTTTCTTTTTCAAATAAAAAGAAAAATACTGAAAAAAGAAATTGTTTTAGTAACAGGGAAAGTTAAGAGCGAGGACAAAGTCAAGGATATGAAAACAAATACATAGTTAAATAAAGCATACGATATTTCTTAAAAGAAGGTAATTTTTTAATTAAGAAACTTTAAGCAGTAGCAATAAAAACTGAGACAACTACAAATCAAAAAGAATTGGGTTGCTCTGCTCCTATTAAACTTCGTTGAGTTTTTTTTTTCAATTTAATTATAATTATTTTGCTTTTCATTATATATATCACATTTAGTTATCGTGCCAATACAATATTATAGTTAGAAAAAGTGGGCAGTGCCACTCCCTAACGTAGTAAATATTCCTTTGCAACTATGTACTTCTACTTAACCGATTCTTAAGACACTTTGCACACACATTGAGTTACCGGGACAATACAACATTAAGATCAGAAGAGTGGGAAGTGCCACGCCCAAGCGAAATAAATATTATTTTTGCACACACATTACATTCTTACGAAAAAACAAGACTATGATTAGAAAAGTAGGCGGTGCCACACCCAAAAGAAATAAGCATTCTCTTTCAACTACTTTTGCTTAATTGATTTTTATGAAACTTCGCAATCACATTAAACTCCCGTGAAAATATAAAATTTTGATGAGAAAATGGGCAGTGCCACGCCCAAAACGAAATAAATATTATTTTTCAATTATTTCTATTTAACTGATCGAAATAAGTATTCTTTTTTTACTATACTTACAGCCCTTTTCCCAATGTATGCTTAAAGGTTAACGTGAACTTTAACGGCAAGTTCGGCATACAAAACTTGCCGTTAAAGTCTTCGTTAACATTTAATCGTATATTGTGAAAAGGGCCGTTAACTGATAAATGAAAAAAATACAAAATTAGGACTAGGAATACAACATTAGGACAGCACCGCACCTGTTTTGTACTCAGTGTTTCTTGCAAGATATATTATGGCCTGTTATTGTAAAAAATTGATTTCCAAAATGTTTAAATTTGAATGAAAAATAATTAAAATTCGTTTAAAAATTTGTAAACGAAAAGGAACGCTTTGGTTAACAAAATCACATCCTTATGTGATGTTTATTGAACCCAAAGAATCGAATTGAGTGAACAATTTGTATGAAAAGCACTCAGTTTTTCGAGAGGTTTCCATAAAAATTTTCTACTAAAGTCAATTGCTTGGGTTCTAGAAACAACACAATAATTAAATAAATTGTAACTTGAAAAATTTCATCTCAATTGACATTATTTCTCATTTCTTAGAAAATATTTACATTTTATATTCCCCTTATTCAATTCACAATATGTCCATGTTAATAGTCTTATTCAAATAGTTTGACTTTCTGTGCTTTTAAATAAATAAAAATATATAAGCGCTACTAATGAACACACACGAAATAACAACACGACATATTTGTAAATAATGTTTAGTGCACACAGAAGAATTTCATATTAAAATCGTCGAAAAGAAGGTTAATTGAACATTTTTGGTAGTGATTTTGGTTCATAGGTATTTCATGTTAGTTTAACATGATTTTACATTAACTTCTAATGAACATTTCTCCTTTTGAAATAACTACATATCATGTTGATTTAAATTTACAATACAGTTAAATCAAAATGATGTTGATATTGAAATAATTCAAAAAATCATGTTGAATCAAAGTTATTTCATGTTGTTTATTGAGCGTTACGCATTTTTAGTACGCTCCATTGCTCAGTTTAAAATTGCATTAACGACATACACTGAATTGACATCGTAGGTTTGTACTTCTATATATTTAAAAGTTTTGTGAACTTTGTTAAATAGTATTATATTGCAAAACGTTTCAGAAATCAATCATTGTATTGAGTGTTAACCATATTTTTTATTTTAATTGAAACTTTTTAGTGAATACCTAAGGAGCTTATGTTAAAATACATCGAAAATTATGCATCTGAATTGAATTTAAAATATAGTGTCTGTTCTAAAAAAAATATTGAATTTGTATAAAATTGTATTGAGCGTTACGTAAAATTTTTTTAGATATAATTTATCTGTAAATTTTTCAACGGTTAAAAAAAGTTAACAGCAGCTGAAGGGCAGAAAAAACCATATAAAGAGCATTATCTGTTTACAAATGTCTGATTTTCTTAGAAAAATGTAGCTTCTACCGCACTGTGGGCTGTTATATTTTCGAGGACTGTATTAGGTAGGTCGTATTTCGCTACGATTAGTTATTTGAAATTGAGATAACTTTTAACATTGTTGGTCGATTTTATTGAAATTAGGCTTCTTTGAAAGAAGTGTTAGCCTACTTTTCGATTATGTATAATTGTTTGTAAAAAATCTTTTAAAAGATAAATTGAAAAAGTGAACATAACTTTGAATTACGTCCTGGGATTATTATGATTTTTTGTTATTACAGAGTAGGTCTAGTATAGTGCTTTTAAGCCCAATACTAATTTTTAGGCAATCTTTTTCCAAAAATAGTTCCCGGAACAACCGCGAAATCAACCGTAACGCTCAATACACAACAAATTTAAGAAACCGAAACATATAATTTTATTTCAGGATCCATTGAATGAGGTGAAAACTACACAAAAAAACAAAATTTCATTTTCTGTAAAGGAATTCAATGAAATAGTAAATATTTTGTCTCGGAACAGACCTACAAACAAATTTGTAAATATAGACAAAAATATCTCAACAATTTCATTGAAAAAAACGTGTTTTTTCAGTGAAGAAATTGTTTAAATCTAAAAAAACAATTTGTCTAAAAATATTTACAAATTGTAGACAAAACAATTTACTAAATCAAACAAAAAGATTTACTGAATTTTCTGAAAAATATCAAACAATATTTTTGTCTGAATTTATAAAACAACTAGTTTAAAAATACTAAGAAATATTAAATAAAATAGTTTACTTAATCAAAAAAAATATATATATATTGGATTTTCTGTAATATATCAAAAAAAAATTTTGTCTGGGTCATCATCATCCGTTAAGCATTTGTGAAATTTCACTTTGTTATATGTGTTCAAATGTGAATGTTTATCTAAAGACTCTAAAAAAATGAATGAGAATTAATGCAGCGACATTAACGAATTGATTTACTCGAAAATCTTCAGTAAACAAACTTGGTACAATCGCATTCCTTTTGCTATCATGGTTGTTGTGTTGTTATTTGTGTTTTTCTTGTTGTTTTTGGTGTTTGCGTCCTAAATAAGAGTAAAACACACAATTCATTGATTATGTAAAGAACATTTACTGTAAATGCAATTTATTTTTAGACAAACTTTTATTTGAAAATTTTTTGGAGATAATTTTTTTGTGTATAATATGAATCCTACCTTCTCATATTTCATTTAGTTATATTGCTAAACAAAAAGCACAAAATGTACGTTTAGAATAAGAATCACCCTTACACTTTAAAGAAATACCATCATAATTAAAATGAATTTAATTTTAATTCAATATGATTTAGTTGGTGATTTAACATAAAGTTTATTTGAAATGAAAGTTATAGTCATGTTGACTAAAAATGAAATATGAAGTTGATATTTTAACAGTAAAAAATATTAAATCAAAGAGATTTAAGGTTATATTAATAAACTTTCGTTTAAAATTTTTATAAAACAATGGTAATATTAAATCAGCAACAGGAAATTTACAGTGTTCATACGAAGTTTGTCGGCTATTTACATTTACACAACACGAACATCAAAGTAAACAACAAGTCACACACCTGAGCACAACAGTCATTGTGGTAATGAACAAAGCAATTAAACACCAAAACACTTAAACAATAAATTATTTCTCATAAGTTTAATATGATTTACAATCAATATTGCGACATTTTGATTTTACATTGTTATTTTTTTCTGTGTGTATGAACTGAAAAATACTAAATAGGAAGTATAATTTCAAAATAATCAAAATTGTTTATAATGAACATGTAAATTCATATATATATATATATATATATATATATATATATATATATATATATATATATATATATATATATATATATATATATATATATACATGTATATCTTTCTTAAGCACATTTTAACAATTCCCCAAAAAAAATCAGTAACATATTATCTTCTTTGTACTACAAATATCCTTCAAAGATATTTTTCAAAAAACAGATAACAAATAATAGATGATGTAAAAAAAAGAAATCTTCTATTTATTAAAACCACACAAAAGAAATAAGCCGCCCCAGAAAATAAAGCAAATAAAATAGAAAAAACTTGATGAAATGTAATAAAACACAGCTGTAACTTTGTTTGTGATATATAGAAATCAAATGATTTCCGGTTTCCGGACAAATCCGCAAACACACAACCACACCTTAGAACATCTTAAAAAACAAATGAACTTTCTAAACTGATTATAACTGTGTAGGAGTCATCAAAAAAAAAAATATGTTTGTTATGGAGTCTCTATACAGTCCATTTCCTAAACAAATTACTTACACAATAGCAAGAAGAAAGAAAGAAAAAAGTAAATAAAATAAAATACTAAATCTTTTTCATATGTATGTGTGTGTCATGTTAAATCGTGCTTAATCATGAGGATAAAATATTTGAATGTTATTTCTTTGTTGTATGTTACGTCCCAATATATTTGTTATTATTATTATTTTTACAAATGGTATTATTGTTAGTGTTGTTACATAGTTTTTTATATAATAATAAATACGTGCACATAACAGTTGTTGTGTCTGTGTGAAAATTAGTGTTTATTTGTTCAAAATAACTTCATACGAGACAACCGTTTATTGTTTATTTTTGCCGTAAGGCTTTTCACGTCTCTTTTTTTTTAGAGCGAGAACATGTGGCGCAAATCAAATGTTATCATCATTTTCAAGCTGTTGCATATACCCACATACAAACATATGTACATATATATGTGTGCATGTATGTATTGTCCTAAGTTTATTATAATGATATCACGCACTCACCAAGAAATTTATGTCCAATATCAGTGTGACGCACACTGGGAAAAAGGCCAATCTAGCGGCGGAAAAATCATATCTATCAAACTAATAGTCTGATCCACAAAACATGTATGGATGGCTTATAGGGAGGGATGTAGGCTACAAGGTGTGTAGAAAGTTAGGCAGCTATATGTTGTTATATAAGACCAATTTTGCCGATAAAATTATTTAATCGTCGGAAGCTTATATTTTCCAAATTCTACAAAAAATCAATTATAGGCAAAGATAAACGCTTTAAAGCCCAGATCCCACTATCGGCGCAATGCACCGATTTTCGTCGGCTCACTGCAACAGAGCCATAGCAACAATGGCGTAATTGCATTACACTGCAGTGGTGATAAGGCGATAAGGCCTTATTTCGCAATTAATTAAGCATTAAGGCAATTTTGCTTTATTACTTATGGCTTCATTGCAGTGAGGCGACGAAAATCAGTGCTGTGCGACGATAGTGGGATCTGGGCTTAAGGTTTGTAAATAATAAATTCAGTAAAGTGCAACTTTGGCTCGCACACGAAGGGTTCCGTACAAATACACATATATCCCATTTCGTTTTTGCCCTTTTTTTCTCATTTTGAAAATTTTTTCGTTTTGCTCTATCGTTTAATTTTAGTTTTTTCATTTTTTAAGTTTTGTTGATTTAGCGATATTTTTTGATTTAGCGATATTCTCGTTTATTGCAATTTTTTGTTTTTTTTGCCGATTTTTTTGATTTGGCGATTTTTAGGTTTTGGCGTTTTCTTTGTGTTTTCACGCTTTTTTCGCGTTTTTTTAGTTTTGGTGCTTTTTCGGTTTTTCGGATTTTTTCGGTTTTTGGTGATTTTTTTATTTTTAGCAATTTTTTTCCGGTTTTGACACTTTTTTTCGTTTTGGCGATTTTTTCGGTTTTTACCGATTTTTTTAGCTTTAGCGTTTATTTGTTTGTTTTGGCGCTTTTTCGTTTTGGTGATTTTTTTTTCATTTTTTGTTATTTTTTCGTTTTTTGACGATACTTTAATTTTTTGTTTTTTTTAGGTTTTAGTGCTTTTTTTTCGTTTTGATGAATTTTTTCTGTTTTTTACGTTTTTTTTTTTTCGTTTTTTTTTCTCGATATTATTAGTTTGGTGATTTTTTGCGTTTTATCGTTTTTTTAGTTGTGGTGCTTTTTCCTTTAAGCACTTTTTTCATTTTGGCGATTTTTCGTTTTGACAATTTTTTAATTTTGGAAATTTTTAGTTTTAGCGATTTTTAAAATTTCAAGAGTTTGCCTCTTGCGGTTTGCAAGATACAACAAATTGTCTTAATTACATAGTCAAAATTACATTAACTGATAGAACACCCTTTACTTTTTATTGTTTTAAATATCAGTGTTAATTGGTGTAGTCTATTCTACGTACTACACCAATTAACTTTAACTTTGAAAATTTAAAGTGTCTGTATATTACATTAGTATTTCTACATTTTTCGTTGCTCGCATTAGAGCACCCTTTAATTTTTATCTGTCATATATTTGTTGTTATAGCGGCCAAAGCTTTACATGTTCTGTGAACATTTTAGGTCCGTAGCTTTTAGCGCAACAGCCTGTGACAGACGGAGAGACAGACAGACGGACAGCGTAGCGAAAACAGTAGTGTTCCTTTACTTTTTTGGTGTACGGAACCCTAAAAATTAGGCAGTTATTTTCAACACAGTGTTGTATAAGACCAATTTTACCAATAAAATTCTTAAGTCTTCCAAAAACCCATATCTTCCAAACTAATAGTCTTATCCACGAAAATGTATAGATAAGTTATAGCCAAGTATGTAGGCTATAAGATCTGTAAAAAATTAGGCAGCTATTTTTAACACAATGGGTGCTATATGTTGTTATACACGACAGACAAATTGTAAAAATTAAAAATGCATTAAAAAAATTTTTTTAAAGCGAGTCCCCGCAGCTAATTTTTGGAGCAAAATTACTCTATAATATCTACATTAAGATTCTAAAAAAAAATTCATGTATACTCGGGTATACTTTTTTGTATCTATACAAAGATTTAGAAAAGTTTTCAAAATAAGATTTTTCTGTATTTACGCTTCTAAACCTTAACAGAAATATCAAATATATAAAAAACAGTTTAAGATAGCTGATATAACACTTTATAAAAAAAGTTACTTTGCCCGAAAACGTTCATTTTATTTAAAAAAATCAATAATACAAAAATACATTTTTTCAATGTTGTCTTCTGAGCCAGGTAACTTTCTGATAAATAAATTTTATTTTTAAATACACTGATTTGTCCTCTGTGTCACGGTCTGAAGAAAAAAATTCGAATTAGAAAAATCACTACGAATAATACTTACGTTACATATTTACATACAACACTTGAGGTAAACTCAGACTAGACAAAATATGGCGGAAAACGTAAACTATGTATTTTCTGTAAACTAAGCACAGAAGCTAATTTTGGCAAACACAATGACCAGTGACCAGTAATTATATAAAACTCTTCTAGGCATATACTAGACATATACTAGACATAGACTAAACATAGACTACATACACCCTAGACATAGACAGAACATTAGAGTGGTGGGTAAAAATTAAAATTTAGATTTCTTCAAGTCTCATACCCCAAATCGATGGGTATTTATAAAAAAACTACCTTATACAAGATTTCCGGTCCATCGGATGACATTAAGGCGTGTCGCACGCCCACCAAATTTTTAGCAAATGCTCTTTTTCTGTTATTATGTCTTACAACGTAATAAATATGGTATTTACAATAAAAAAATATTCAAAAGAGCTGTTGTCTGTGAAGTTTCCAAGAGCTTTTGACCTTACCGACTTTTATCTAAACAGCAAAGTATTGAAAAAGCCCATAACTTTTAAAATAAAAAAAATAAATAAATAAAAGCCCATAAATCTACAAATTTTGGGTAAACATTTTCGTTCACTAGAATAAAGTTTCTTTAGTTATTTGGGCCGCTAAGCGGGAATTCGCACCCGAATTTCATTTCATCAACTTCAGTTTTCGATATTAACATTATGTCAAAAATGAAGGCACTTGTGCGACACATATTAGAATAACTGAAGAAGGGGTTACTCTATTCATTAAAAAATAAAAAACAAAATTCGACAAAAGTAGAGCAAGTCTGCCCATTAGTTTCAGAGATATCGTAAAAATTTGAGCGTAAAAATTAAAAATTTTATAAAAAATTAAACAATTTTTGTTTTTAAAAATTCATAAAAAAATACACCAACAATCCCATTTCTTCCAGTACCATGTAGTTTAATATATTCAAAAGAAAATGAGCCCATTTCCGGTGCAATCGATGCACAAGTTTTGATTTTATTCACAATTTAGTGAAAAAAAGTTTAAAATTTGTTATGAAAATTTAAATTTTTGGACTTAAACTTAAAGCGTTTTTTATTCTAGCGAGAATTTTCTACTTTAGCGAAATTTTTCGTGTTGGACTTTTTTCACTTTATTGCTTTTTTGATTTTAGCGATATTTTCATTTAAGCAACTTTTTTGAAACTTTGGCGATTTTTTTCGTTTAGGTAATTTTTAGTTTTTGGCGATTTTTTCTTCTTAGTGTTTTTTCTTTGTTCTGGCGATTTGTTTGCATTTTGGCAGTCAATGTTTTGTTTTAGCAATTTTCCCCATTTTTGAAACTCTTTTCCGTTTTAGTGGCTTGTTCCGTTTTTTTTAATGTTGCTGTTTACACAGTTCTATAACTTTTTTGTGATTTTTTTCGTTTGCGCGATTTTTTCCCCGTTTTGGTGATTTTTTCCGTTTTGACGGTTTAATTTCCATTTGAGCTGATTTTTCATTCGTTTTTGCCGACTTTTTCCGTTTTCTGGATAGTTTTAGTCTAAGCGCTTTTTCCTGTCTTGGTGATTTATTCCCCGTTTTTTTATGGGTCTGCAACTAAATTTGATTTGATTTGAACAGCTTCCATAAGTTTCTTTTCCATTTTATTTATTTATTTTATTTTTTATTTATAAATATATTTTTATTTTTGGTGCCACACAAAAAAAGCTAAATCAAACTACTCAACGCACGTTAAAAGTTTGTTAACTTTTGTACTTTGCATTGACGGATACGTACCGTATGTGACAAAGCTCATAAGAAAACCTGTATATCAACTTAGTTGTCAGTTGCAAAAGGCGACGTAACTATAAAGTCCGTTTATATCCGTTTTGCAGATTTTTCAGTTTTACTCCTCCTTTCCCGTTTCGGTGATTATTTCCCCGTTTTCGTGCCTTTTCCTTTATTGCGGTGACTTTTTCCGTTCTGGCGATTTTTATCAGTCTTATCGTTTTTCGCTGCTCTTAGCGATTTTTCTAATCCATTTTGGCGACTTTTTCCGTACTGGAGATTTTTTCCAGTCTTAGCGCTTTTTTCCAGTTTCAGAGGTTTTTTTCTAGTTTTTACGACTTTTTTCTGTTTCGGTGACTTTTTTCCGTTCTGGTGATCGTTTAAAGTCCATCGTGTTTTGGTCCTTTTAGAGATATATTCCCATTTTGACGATTTTTTTTCTGTTCAAGCGATCTGTTTTCACGCATAGCGTTTTTTTTTTTCTTTTATATTTTAGCGACTTGGTCCATTTTGGTGATTTTTTTTCAGTTTCGTTAACTTTTTTCTGGCGATTTTTCAGTCTTCGCCCTTTTGTACCACTTTAATATTTTTTTACGGTTTTGGGGACTTTTCCCAACGCTTTTTCGTTTCATATATTCGTTTTATGTTTTTATTTCAAGCTTGTGTTTCATATTTTCGTTTGATATTTTCGTTTCATGGTTTTTCTATTTTCCCTCCCGTTATGTGCATAAGATGCAAAAGATAACTTTGTTCCAAAAGAGACTTGAACATATGGAACTTTAGACACAGGTGAGCATGGATATGGATAAAGAAATAGGCATGGATACGGACATAGAAATAGATATGAATATGGACATGAATAGAAACAAATGTCTAGCAATATGGATATGGGCCTGTGAGATTACGTAAGTGTAGAAATGGATGATTGTGGACAGGAAAATGGATATTATGCACCTGGGTGTGCATCTGGATATGGGCTTGAGTATAAGCATGAGTAGGGAGAAGGATATGGAAGCGCATATGGAAAAAGGATGTGGGTATAGATATGCAAATGAATATTGATATAAACAAGGACGTGAACACAAGCATGAGCACCGATATGAACATAAAAATGAGCACAAACGTAAACATCAACATATCTATAAATATAGATATGAACATGGACACCTGTATAAATAGGCATAAATATGTGGGCTTAGATACGGGTGCAACAGTTTTTGGAAAAACAACATGATTGGCTAACAAAAGGACAAAAATTTACTAAAATAGACTGAAAAGCACTTAAACATTCACAAATACCCATTGATTTCCTTAAAATTTCCATACGCCAACATCTTAAATTATACGAGTATAACAACATTCTGTTTTGATTTTATACAAATCAATTTTTATTCGTTCCCCATTTATATGGACCATATAAAAAAGTACACGTTTATAAACAAAACTTTTATTTTAAATACATTTTTATCTTTATGTGGCTGTAAAACGTGAAATTGCACCACATCATGTACGAGCGAGTGAGTGAGTGAGTGAGTACCTGCTCAACTTGGAGAACAAAGTGGAAAAAAAGTTTATATTTAAGTTTACTTTTGTACATGTTTTAATATGAAATCTTTGTAAACAAATAAAGGGAAATGAAAAAGATTATAAAAGTTTCATTTTTACTGGTTTTCTTTGATTTTAATAAAACTAAAAAAAAAAGAAAAACAACTCTTAATGTTTTCATTTTCTGGAATGTGGAGATTTAAACAGAATGTTGGCTAAAATAAAAAGGAGAAGAACAATTTGAACGATTGCCAAGATATTTGCAACTGAAAGAAAGTAAAAAAAAAACTAAATTTTAATTTAAAGATTTCACACACACACACACACACACATAATCGCTTGCAAATAATAGACAAACATGCATGTATGTCTGCAGGGTTTTTATTTATATTTATTTATAGTAATTCTCATTAAGTTTCAATTTCAAATACATCAAAAGTAAATAAAACTTACTTACATTTAAGTTTAACAAGAAAGAGAACGAAATTAAGTTTAAGTTGCAAGAAAAATGGCATTGAAATAAATTTAAATAAAACTTTAAGACCAAAAAGTTTACATATACTCGTATATGATCTCTTTAACAAAAGTTTATTATTATATCTTAAACAAATTTACTTTGCATGCAGGAGTTCTTTTGAAAATAAAATGGGGAGTACATTTATTTTAAACACTAAATAAATTTTGTAAGTACTTAAATATTTATTCAATTTGCAAGTCACTTTACATGTAATTGAAATAAATTATATAGTTTTGTACAAAAATGTCATTTTTGCCCATCATGGAAGAAAAGCCTTTAACACGTCATTGAAGATTTTATGTCTTGGGAGAGCAAAAAGGAACATTTCACCCCCAAAGACAATAAAATTGATCTTATTGCCTAAAGTAAATTATGGAAGGAGTTTTCTTTGGAACGTCTGTACATCACGAATTTGGGGCAAAAAAAATTAAAAACATAAAACGACACCTTAAATCAAAAACATGACCCAAAAATATAAAATAATAATTCTTCTTAAAAAAACTAAATATAAAATATCCGTGGCACTACCCATAATTTTTATTATAATGTTGTACTTTCACTAGAACTAATTATATGCAAAGTTTTATAAGAATCGGTCAGGTAGAAGTAGTTTAAATAAATATTTAAATTTCAGGGGCGTGGCACATTTTCTAATTATAATATTGTATAGCAACGATAACTAAATGTGTATGCAAAGTTTCATATGAATCGGTTTAGTAGAAGTTGTTGAAAAATAATATTTACTTTGCATAGGCGTGGCACTGCCCACTTTTGTAATCATCATATAGTATTCGAACAGAAGCTTAATGTATGTGCAAATGTTCATAGGAATCGGTTGAATAGAAATAGTTAAAAAGGCATATGTACTTACTTCGCATGGGCGTGATCCTGCCTACTTTTCATCGGGACCAATCTGGAAGTATATCCTTTTAAATAAAGAAAAAAATACGAGCTCGGTTTATAAATGGCGGAGTATTGAGTGCACATACATAAAAAAATACATGACAAATTGATAAAAAAAAAAAATTTTAAGTGGCTTAAAAAGCGTTAAATAAATAAATAAAAAATCGCCTAAATGAGGAGAGATCGGCAAAACTTAAAAAATTGCGAAAACGATATAAAAAAACTGTTAAAACGGGTAGAAATCGACACAAACGAGGAAATATCGCCAAAATGGAAAATAGTCGGCGAAGCGAAGAAAAATCTCTTAAAGGGAAATAAATCGCTAAAACGAAAAAAAGTCGCTAGAACGAAAAAAGTTGTAAAACGAAAAAAATAGTAAAAAATTGAACAAATTCGCCGAAACGTAAAAAAGTCACTAGAACGCAAAAAAATCACCAGAACAGGGAAAAACGCTAAAACGAAATAAATTGTAAAAACCGAAAAAATACATAATTAAAATTCCATGACATAAAAATAACGTTAAAACTAAAAAATCGCTAAAACCCGAAAGATCGCTAAAACGGAAAAACCGACAAAACGTAAAAATATCATCAGAATACAAATAAAAGCTGAAACGGAAAAAAATTACCAAATTGGGAAAGAAAGTCACTAGAACGGGAGAAAAAGTTATCAAAATGAAAAAAAATACCAAAACGGAGAAAAGTCGTTAAAACAAAAGAAAAAAAAAACGTTAAAGCTGGAAATATCGATAAAACAGAATGGGAGAAATTCTAAAACGTAAAAATCTCCAGAATGGAAAAAACAACAGAATGGAAAAAACGAAAAAACGATAAAGCGAGAAAAATCGTCAAAACAAAAAAAATATAACATAACATAAAAATGTCGGCAAAACGAAACAAATCGCTGAAACCTGAAAAATATCGTAGAAAAAAAAAACACTAAGACGGAACAAGGTGGCAGAGTGGAAAAAACAGCAAAACGAAAAAAGCTTCTAAAACGGAAGAAAGTACCGAAACGGACAAAATTGCTTAAACGAAAAATAAGTCACCAAAACGGGGAAAAATCATCAGAACGGGAAAATACGCTAAAAGGGGGGAAAAATTAGCAAAAACGAAAAAAATCTCCAAAATGGAAAAAAATCTCTAAATCCAAAAAAAAATCGGCTAAACTGGTAAAAAAAATTCCTTGAAATATAAAAAGTTGCAAAAACGGAAGCAGTTGCCAAAAAGTAGAAAAAAAAAAATTGCTAAAATAAAAAATAGATCTCCAAAACGGAAAAATGTCATCAGAACGAAAAAAAAACGTTTGTTTAAAAAAAACGTTTAAACACAAAAATCGCCCAATTGGGGGAAAATACTAAAACGAAAAAAAATAACTAAAACTGACAAAATCGCAAAAAAGTAACAAAAAATTTAAATAAAAAATTAATCAAATACATGAAACGAAAAAGCTTTCAAAAATATTTCCATATTTTCTTTTTATTTTAAATGGAATTAATGCCTACCAGTTAATTAATTAATGTGTTACCTTCTTTGGGAAATGGATAGTGTAGAAGGAACAGATGATGAAGTGAGAGAGATAGAAGACTTTATTCTTTTATAACTCTGCTATTGCGCGTCCTTGTGAGTTTTTATAGCAGTGTTGTAGCGTCTCTGGTGGCAAGTAGGAACATTAATGTAAACAAATGTAATGTAAATATCAAGTAAACAATAAGTTACGTATTGTAAACAATTTGCAGATGTCATGCAAACCATACTTAAGTGTCATAAAAACGATGTGTAAATGTCATGTAAGTTATGTGTTAATATCATGTAAATCATGTGTAAATTTCATGAAAACAGTACGTAAAAGTCATGTAAGCAATATGCAGGCATTATGTAAAAAATATGTAAATGTCATGTAAATTGGCTGCAAATAATATATAAATATCATCTTTGCAGTGAGATTTACATCTCGTGTAAATAATTGGGTATTCACAAGGTGTCTTATCTTGTCATAATATCATAAAGTGCTAATATTTTAAGATAGTTTAAAAACATTGTTGTTGTGCTTCAAACAAAAATGCCCTAAAATAATAAGACTTTTTGTGCTGTGTTTATTATTTTGTCATAACTACACAGTAAAAACCTAAGCCGAACGGCCGAAACTCTTTCGTCGAGCCGGTGATAATATTTACAATCCGCCGTCATTGATATAAATGAATGTATGTAATATGCAGTAAAGTATGTCCTAAAATTTTTCACAGCTTTGTAACTTCACATTTGATTATATTTTTATAGCTGTGTAACAAGTAAAAATAAAAAATCGAGACATTTAAAAATATGCAAGAGAAAATTTTGTTTGTATACTTTAGCTGGCTGGCAGCTAAAGTATACAAACTTTTTTCAACTAGCAGCCGCGTGGAAAATTAGTCGGCTCAGCGGCAACAGCTGGTTTCGTTTATGTCGTGGTGAAATAAGTATACTGGTGGCCGCATAAGGGCAACAAATACAATAATACAACGAAAACCTTAATAATGCTTGTCAAAAAAATTTAATTGCTAGACGTGGCTTATGCACAAAACTACCAGAGCAAGAAATAATCAGCTGACGTTATGCTGCCACCTGTATACTTATTACATCATGGTTTATGTTTATGGATTTGAACAATTTCACTTTTTGTGTGCGTTGAAATTTGTTTTTACTTTAATTAAAAATGAAGAGTTTAAAAGATATTCAGTTGGGTTTTATTTACTTTATTAACAAGTTGAATAATTTAAAAACTAACTGGCTATTATTTAAATATCTTCACTTGTTCTTGGCATTCTGATTTCAATTATTTATAATTGCTTTTTTTTATCAGCTGATACAAATTTGAAATAACTTATGAGGGGCTGCTCACAGCAGTCATATTTTTTCGTGTTATTATTTTAAAACATATGACTTTATGACTACCTTGTGAATCCCCCAAATATGTAAATAACATGCAAACAAGATGCAAATGTCACGTAAACAATATGTTTATGTCATGTAAACTATATGTTAATGTCATGTAAGCCAGGATCCGTGACCAGGAGAGAGGAAAGAGGGATATACATAATTTTTACAGATATTTTACGTAATAAATTAATTTCAAAAAAATTAACAATATCCCGAATATTAAAAAATTACAAGAAAAATCTTATCCTCAATCGCAATTTCAAGTAATTTAATGAGAAAGACAATCGCCACTGCAACCATACGTGTTTATTTCTAACCTAATAAGAAGAAAAAAATTATTTTACAACCTTTCAAAAAATCTATTTAGTACTTAAAAACTTTGTCGTCTGAGTTTTCTAACAAACAAAATTTAATGGTTAAGATTTTGATATTCTTAACCCGCAAACAAAACTTTTGCACATAAATTTTATCTGTTCAGCAACTTTAAAGATTTTTTGCTGCTTGCGTAAGTACTCGTAAAGTAGTACAACAACAAAGCTAAAATTTACAATGTAAAACCTTTTTTTTTTTTTTTTGCAAAGTATGTACTTAAATTCTTTAAAAACAATTAAAGAGATTGACAGATGATAAAACTTCATGTGATAGAAATACAGAAAAACAAACGCATACTCCCGTAAGGAAATGATTTAATGCAGTAGTAAAATTACAGCATGTAAAAGCAGTGTAAAGCAGTTAGTGGCTTAACTACGGTCGGTACTATCGTCCGTGTTCTAGATATACTAAATGATTTCATGAAGGTTCACAAAAAATCATCCAACTTCATAAAAAACAGCCACACAATATATAATGCATCCATGAGTACAATTAATTACTGATATATAGTAACTTTCCTATATATACTAAAATTAAAATAATAGCAAAATACAAAAACAAAATTCCTTCAAATATGCTAATTCTCAATTTATTGAAGTTTCTTCCCTTTTAGTCTTATTATAAGACTCTTATACCATTCCAAGAACAACACGAAGAAGATAAAAAATTTTGTATTGTTATAATATTTGCAAAAGCAAAACCAACAGACAGACACACGTATATGCTTGCTTCGTTTTTTAACTATAAGCTAACACATGCATGTGTACTATGTGCGTATGTATTAGTAGCAACTTTAAACGTTTATAGCTTCCAAAATACTGAACCGATTTTAGCAAAATATAAATTGTACACCTCTCTGAAAAAATATGTTTAAAATGGTTTTATCAAAATCTGTTCAGTACTACAGGCGTAAAAGGGATATACAAAAATGTGTTTGCCTATTAATTATATAGAATAGATGGTTCAAATAGAATCATATATCTAAAATAAAATGTTTCAAAAATAGTATTTTTTTAGCTCAGACAACTTTGTGCTGCCATAGTTCTCCCCGTATCGACCTTTCAGACAGCTTAAAGAGTGGGGAGCACATTTGTAAGCAATTTTTGATATAAAGGTATATGGGTGATTATCCGTTCAAATGTTGTTTTCGTGTCCGTTGAAAGTATAGTAAAATATTTCCTAAAATAAACACATAAATTATAAAATTAAAACTGCTTTAGCATCATTTAATAGATTATAAATAAATGTATATACGTTATTTTTTTGTGTAAGGCTGTCCCTTTTGGGTTAAAAATGAAGAACAAAAATACGGTTTCTACTCTCTTCATACAAAATGGCGTGTCGTGTCCGTAATGCATTCTATTGATGTTCCACATTAACAAACTATGAATTTTTCCAAAAACGAGATAAAATTTATAACCGCATTTGCTTCTCTTGTTTCACGCATAAAATTTTTTAAAAATATTAGAAATTATTACTTTTTTTTTAATTTTTATTGTACCCAGTCTCGTGTACTGAGCGTTACGCTTTTCATAATTAAAAATTCACTAACTACATAAGCTAAAGTAACAGCGTAGGTTTGTACTTGGAAATATTTAAAATTTTTGTGAACTTTGTTAAATAGTATTATATTGCAAAACGTTTCATCAGTCAATCATGGTTGGTATCCAAACAAATGTGTTGAGTGTTATCCATATTTTTTTAAATTTAATTTAAAATGTTTAGTGAATAAATAAAGAGTTTATATTAAACTATATCAAAGATTTTACATCTGAATTGTTTTAAATTCAAAATATAGTGTGTATTCTTACAAAGATATTGAATTCGTTAAAAAATGTATTGAGCGCAAAAAATTTTTTTAAATATAATTTATCTATAAAAAAGTTAACAGCAGCTAAAGGATAGAAACGATATAAAGAAATGATCTGTTTACAAATTTCGGATTTTTTTAAAAGAATTTTGCTTCTGCCGCACTACACATAGAGAAATTTCAATGTAATATCGTCGAAAACCAAAGTAATTTAAAATTTTTCGGTAATGATTTTGCTTCATAGGCGTTTCATGTTAACTCAACATGATTTACAATAATCTTGAAGGAAGATTTATCCTTTTGAATTAACTATATTTCATGTTGAGTTAAATCAAAATTAAGTTGATACTGAAATATTACTGAAATAATACGAAAATCGTTATTTCGAGTTGAAACATCGTGAATTTGTTATTAGAAGAACACGAAGAAACATTTTGAATCAAAGTTATTTCAAGTTGAAACAACATGAATTTGATATTGAAACAACACTAAGAATCATGTTGAATTATAGTTATATCAAGCTGAAACAACATGAGTTTAATGTAGCTATTTTATTAAGTATTTTACTTACGTGATGGTTATTAGCATATACCTAGTTTATACGCAGAGCTTATTTGCAAATAAAAACGTAAAATGCTGCCAAATACTTTTTTATTATAACTTATTAAGTCGCTGATTATTCATCTATTTGTGAATATATTTATATATTTATTATTTTTTATTAACAAATATATGTAAAGGTGGCAACTCAAACTTCTTATTCGCAAATAGCACGTTAATCAGTAATTGTTTGCGTGAGTTAGTAACTTACAATAAAAATACATACTTGGCAGCACTACGTTTTTATTTGCAAATAGCACGTGCGTATAAATGAAGTAACAGATATCAAAAAACTTTATGTTCTAGCTGTGTGCCCCAGCCAAGATTTGAACTCGTGCCACTTGCATTATAGTCCACGCGCTAACCACTGCAGCCACAACAGCTACAAACTTTACTTCAGCTATACACTAAATAAATACCCATCGTATGTAAAATGAATTTCATGAATATTTGACATAAAAATTATTTGAAATTACAGTTATAGTCATGTTGAATTGAAATGAAATGTAACGTTTACAACAAAGTTGTTTAAACAATGAAAAATTTTAAATCAAAGAGATTTAAGGTTAGATTAATAATTTTTCATATGAAATTAATATGAAACAATGGTAATTTTAAACCAGCAGCAGTAAATTTTTCGCTGTTAATTCGTTTTTTGTCGTTTACATAGCCGACTCATGTAAGAATAAACAACAACAAGTCACACAACTAAGCACAACAGTGAACTTTAGCAATGAACAAAGCAAATAAACACTAATACACTTAAACGACAAATTATTTCTTGTAAATCTTTATTTATTTTTCTGTGTGTATGGGTTATTATATTTTCGTAGAATGTAATAGATAGGTAGTATTTTTCTATGAATAATTATTTGAAATTGACATAACTTTTAAAATTACAGGCTGATCTGTTTCAAATTGGTCTTATTTGAAAGAAAACTTAGCCTGCTTTTTAATCACACATAAATCTTTCCAAGAAACCATTTTAAAAGATGCAAATTTTTTATATCTTCATGTGAACCTAAGTCAAAATTGAAAAAGTGGTCATAACTTTTAATTTCGTCCTTCGATTATTATAATTTTTTGTTTCTAGAGAGTAGATGTATCCAGCTTTTAAACCCTATACTAATTTTTTGTGGTGTATTATTAATAATCAAGAATATACGTCACATTTTTCAATTGTATTTGTGAATTTTTTTTCAAAACTTTGAAAATTTAGCTTAATAATTAAAAACCGAATACTTAAATCTCAGCAATAATGGTTTCCAGATGTAAAAGTCGCTATGTTCCACACGCTGGACTTGTTTTTTACGCAGTCCAGTTTTTAAATACTTTCTTGAATATCAACAATTGTATTTGCAAAAAAACTTCACAAATACAATTGAAAAATGCGACTAATATTCTCGAATATTGGGGATCCTTGGCTACAATTTCCATATGTTCCAAATGAGCTACAAGTAAAGATGTGCCCAAATATGGCCATAACCTCTTAAAGATCATAGAAAATTTTCCAAGTTGAATTTTTTAATTATATTAATATAATTAAATTGTTTTTTTTTATTTTGGAGGGATTCCACGTTAAACGCCCCTATGCAAGGAAAAAATAATTTTCTCATTTTTAATAAAAATCTTTAAATTGATGCTTTTTTAGAGAATGACGATTATGGAAAAAATAAAAAAATACACTATTTAATACTTTTTTTTTTGGATCAATTTGAGGCACTTTTAAATTATCATGCAAGAAACATTTTGCTCTCCTTATTTGTATGTTTAATATTTATTTCAGATTTTCTTTTATTCCCTTTCTCATTATTAATAAAAATCGTTATCTCTGAAAAGAATATACTTATCTTGCTTTTTATTGAATATAAAAAAATATTCAGCTAGAGTATTCTGCTGTCTATAATAGAACGAATAGCAAATAATTTAATGTCTTATTATTTTCTTATGAGTTTATCTTTATATTATTTATATTAATATAATCAATAAAAAGTTTTATTTCTTCGATATTTTTAAATTTTCGTACTAGGTCACACCCGTCGGTCACACCCGTCTCATTTTAAATATATATTTTTTTTATAAGAAAAATAATTTTTTGTCAAACAGTAAATACATAATACAATTAAAAACACTTTGAACATATATCTATACCAAATTTAATGTGTACCTTATAGTCAAAATTTTACAGAATTTATACTGAAAGTCATAATTCCTTAAAACTAAGATTTGTAAGGTCATAACCGCCGCAACGTTTTTTTACCTAAACATTTTTATATTCTTGTTTTATAACAAAAAATGTGTGTAAAATGTTAGTAACACCTGGCTAAATGGAATTACTCTTTGTACTTTTTTAATATTATTTTCCGTTTGTTTTTAAAATCATGATAATTGAGTATATGTAAATAAAATACTTAATTTGTAATGTGACGTCAAAACATATTTAACTTTTGAGTTAAATATGTTTAACGTAAGAGCTTATGTTAAACATATTTAACTCGGCATATTTATCTTCACACACATTAAAATTGTATAATTTTAGTCTAAATCAGCTGTATTATGTGAGCGTAAATGGGATCCAAGGAAATCCTATTATCTAATTAATAATTAAGTAATTAATTATTATTATTAAAACGGGAATAAACGTAAAAATAAACATGGATATGAGTGTAGTCATGGATATGGGTATGAAAATATACAAGAGTATGGACAAAGATTTTGTTACTCTCATGGAAATGAACGTGAGTAAGAAAGAGCATAGTTCTGTACAAACCCTGAAGAAAGGCAGGGGCCAAGTGGCTGCAAGTACCACTTTTGTCGACTAGTTTGGTGACTTTTTGGTGACGTTGTCAACGAATCGTCAACTTTTTATTTTAGCTTTAATGAGAAGAAAAGTTTTTAACAGCTACAAAACGCTTTTTTATGGTCTCATTTTGATGTGCTGAAAATATATGCGGTTGAACGGAAAACTAAAAATTTTCTTAAAAAATCTAATTAATTTAATTAGCTGGTAAAAAGTTTCATATGTGTTGACTAGAATCATTAAAATGCACTAGTGAATCTCTGGTACCGGTGTTTCCATATGGTCCCATAAGAACCACCTAGTCTATAATAAGTCAATAGTTCCGATGTCAGTAGTGGAATCTGAATGACAAGCACATGTTAAATGTCTATAGCACAGAACATTGCCTGGGTACAATTAGTCAGTAGTACTGGTGACAAAGTCAATAATGAATCAGTACAATTTTACTATCGACATTTCCTGCAGGGAAGATATGGATTTTTATAACATTATAGACAGTAATAGAGAAATATACTTGCAGATGAGCATTGATACGGATAAAGTTATTGGTAAGGATGCAAACATTGAAATAGATATGGGAACATGGGCGTATATACAAGCATGGAAATAAAATATGGAGAAAAGTACTCAGACATGGAAATGGATATAGACATGAACATATAAAAGGATATATAATTTGCATGGTCATTATGCCCAGAAAGTCTTTGCATAAGATAAGAAGTTTGAAACTTTTCAAAAGTATGGTTAAAGTCTAATGATGATTTGGTAAAGCATCAATGAAATATAGGGTGGCTGAGTGGCAGTGATGCTAGCCTGTCAGTCCAGATGTCGTGGGTTCGATTCCCGCCATAGACCCTGGGTGTTTTCCGTAGACAAGCTAATCGCTTCGCGGGTTGTGTTTGTGTTTGTTAAAAAAAGATATATAGACATGCTTAATCCGCAACAAATATAACTTTTTTTTATTTTTATTCTTTGGTTTTTTTTTTTTAGGAAGGAAGTAATATTTGTTTTATTTTTACATACCCTTCCAATGTATGCCGCGTTCTTAATAAAAAATGGGAATATCAAATTGTTTTTAATACTTTAGGATTTAAAAGCTCGTAAATACACTTATGTGTTTTATTTGTTATTTAAGGTCTCATAAAATTGTTTCTTTAAGGGCAATAAAAACTTAAGTATGTGGGAGGAGTATTAGAAAATGACTTATAAGAAGTCTATTAAGCTCTTGGGAAATTATAAATGAAAACAAAAACCAAATGTGATTTAAATCAGTTCTATAAGTAAAACGGAGGAAAATGGCTTTTTGTCTTCTAAGAAGGCAGTTTGAGGCCATTCTCTTGCATTCTGAGTTTAATAAAAGGCTGCTTAGACATAAATCGGTTGAGGGTTAAAGGGAAAGTTGCAGCTAAGAAAGCTTTGTGTATATAAGTAAGTTTCATAGGAAAGTAGGTTTTCATTAAGAGTTTTTTCAATTAAATAATTATTTCTTTTATCTCCTGTTTCTTTGTTTGTTTGATTTGTTAGAATTTATTTATAGACTGAAGGTCTACAAGAAAAAAATTGTTGGTCTTCGAAACATTTTGGAGTCGGGTGACACTATGGCTGATGGGTAGCGATGCTAGACTGTCAGTCCAGAGGTCGTGGGTTCGATTCCCGCCATTGTCCTTGGATGTTTTCCACAGCAAGCTAAATCGCTTCGCGGGTTGTGTTTGTTTGAAAAATAATAATAATTTTGATAGATGTGACAGTGAAGGCCATGGCGTATTATTTACTTTTGTTGAATTGTCTCTGACTCTCAAGATATATTAATAATTATATAAAAAATTTGGGAAATCATACGTTCACATAACTCGAGAATGGTTTGATTGGTTTGTTAAAGTAGAACACTCCAAAAATACATTAAAATTCCTTTCAAGTCTGATCAATAGCCTCACAGATCTATGTGTATAATTAACAAGCAGGACGAATACATTTTATACTCATATAAGACATATATTAGCTTAAGCTAAAAAGAAAAAAAACAAACAACACAATACAATAAGATTACAAAAATGTTTCTCTGCTTTGAATTGGTGTTGTTGTAGGAAAGAGATGAGAGCAAAAAGGAAGAGAGTTTAATAAATTGAATTAGCTTATTTAAAGCTACATATTTAATAAGTTGTGCAAAAAAAAAGTTGTATGCCTAACCACTTTAAAAATGTTGGTTATGTTACAAATACAATAAGGCATATTTCTTTAAGATCATAGCACAACTTTTGATTTCATTCAAAATCAAACGGCAGTATTCAGTAGACAAAATTGCGATTTTCATGCAACAGTAGCACCCAAGACACTGTCAATTAAGTCACGTCATTTAGATTTGAATGAAATGAAAAGTTGTGCAATGACCTTAAATAAATATGACTTGTTGTATTTGTCATATACCCAACTTTAAGAGAGTTAATTGAACTAATTATAAAACTTATTTAAATAATTAAAAAAATAATTGAATTAATTAAATAACTAATTGAATCAATTAAATATTTAATACAAACAATTAAATAATTAATTGCATTAATTAAAAATTATTTGAATTTATAAAAAAACATCACTAATGTAAAAAAAAACTTATGTTATTTAAAATTAATATAAAACAACGTTTCACCATTTTATAGTGATTTTTTCAATTTTAAAACGACAATAAAATCGATTAAAATTAACATTGATGAAATCAGAATGTTAACTAAAAGAAATTTTAGTAACAGTTATGTAATATTTAGTTATTGTATGTTTCAATAATTAAAAAAAAAAATCATGTGACGAAAAATTTTACTTCTTAGAAATAAAAAGAAATGTAAAACAGTCGAAATTTAATTTATTTAGTTAGGAGTTGCAAGCAAAAATATTTTCATTTGTAATAAATTCGATATATTCAGAGTTTACTTGATTTGTCAGGCAATTTTTCACAATATCTGTTTATTATCTCTTAGGAAAGAATATGACTTAAAGAGTGTTTATTTAGGAGTTTAATATGTAGCAATTTATTCAAATACGGAAGAAAAGAAATTCAAATTCAAAAGAATACATGTTGTTTAAAATTAAGGACTGAAATCAGTTAAAACTGCATCTTAACGATTTTTTTCCTATAAATGCCCAGAAAAAACTTCCATTATCAAGTAATGAGTTAAAAAAAATGCATTAACTTGGAACTACACAGAACATTTCTTATTTTATGGGACTATGCAACAGCAAATGAATACAGAAAAAATCAAATTTAGTAAATTTTATTAAAAAAAGTTCAATGAATTAGTAAATATTTTGTCTAGAAATGGACCTACAAACAAATTTGTAAATATAGACAAAAATATTCCAATAATTTCATTGAAAGAAAAAACCGCGGGTTTCAATAAACATATTGTAGAAATCTATAAAACAATTTGTCTAAAAATATTTACAAATTCTAAGCAAAATAATTTACTGTATCAAACAAAATTTTTTATTGGATTTTCTATAATATATCAATCAATATTTTTGTCTAAATTTATAAAATAATTTGTCAAAAAATACTTATAAATACTAAAAAAATAGTTTACTGAGTCAAACAAATATATTTACTGAACTTTTTTTAATAAGAAATTTGTTTAATCAAACAAAATTTTTGTCATCATCATCATCCATTAAGCATTTAAGAAACTTCACTTTGTTAAATATATTCAACTCTGAATATATATCTAAAGACCCTAAAAAATTAATGAGAATTTACAAACTTGGTACAATCGTACTCCTTTTGCTATCATTATTGTTGTTGTTGTTATTGTTATTTGTGTGTATTTTGTCATCGGGATAGTTTTTTACGAACCAGAAAACAGGGTTTTGTTGTTATTTTTGGTGTTTGCGTCCTAAATAAAAGTCAAACAAAAAGCTAATTGATTCAATAAAGAGCATTTACTGAAAACGAAAATTATTTTTAGACAAACTTTTTTTCTTTAATTTTTGGTGATAATATTTTTTGTGATAACGAACATAACTAACATATATTTTTTGATTATAAGAAGCTGGTGCACCCATTTTATTATAACTTAAGAATGACTTGTCCAATTTGGTGACAAATTGCATAAATACAATTGCAATTTTAATTACCATTTCTTTGTATTCAACATTTTTGGAGTTATTCAAACCGAATAATGAAAAATACTGCTTTGGCATAATGAAGAAAATTTTATTTAAAAAAACTTACCACTTTTAATACTCGTAGTATCCCATGAAGTAACATTTTAAGACATCTACAATTCAAAATTTTTAAGGTTTTTCCAAACCAAAGCGAACAAACTATTTTCAAGTTATGAAAAAATCTGCGGAGTATCTTCTTCAAAACTCATACTTTATGCAAAAATCATTCTAAAATTATGATAAAATCGGTAAAAAAAATAACGTTCAAGTATAGTCTGATTGCTCCAAAGGATTAATATTGTAAAGTGTTTCATTTCCTCTAGTTTGACTGATGCCAGTAATTTAGTTCTGCTAACTTTGCCATTATTTTCGGAAAAGATTTATAACAGTAAAAAGTAAAATTTATACTCACATGCAGGACTATAAACAAAATAATCCTTCAAAGGTTTTAACATGTTTTTTGTCGTTATTTGTGTTTGCTTATCAACCAGCATAAAACAAGAGATTTTTCCTCATTTGTTTGTATACAACATGGTAGCATAAATACGAGTATATATTATTAAGCTTTAGTGTACAGTCTTATTGATTTGATGGCCTTACATGGCTTACAAAGATTTACAGTTGGGAGTATAAAAACAGCAACTCCTTATTTCGTTACGAAGGCACATTTACGCGTCATTCTGAAGAAAGAAAATTTTACGCTCAAATATGCGGTTAGATATAAAAAAGTTCTTTTATAAAAAACTTTTTATGAAAATATTAAAAATTCGAAAAAACTGCCCGTTCAATATATCGTAAATTTTTTTGCTTAAATATAAGAGTATTGCTATATTTTTTAATAAGTAAGTGGGCGAAAAGCAAAGGGGTACCAGTGCCAAAACTAAAACAGACGCTATGTATTAGGAACCAAAAAAACTTTGAAGCTTAATTACTCATAATTTTATTTGTTTCACTTGCATCTCTTTGCTTTTAAGCCCCTCAAATAGTAAAGAAATAAAAATTAAAAAATGTAGTTTGGTACTATTTTCATACAGGTAAGGGTTCTGAAAATTTAAAATAAAATTTGTAAAGAAATTTAAAAAGCTCGATGGACGTTTTTCAAATTTCACTATATTCGTCCAATGCTGGATATAGCGTGCAGCTGCAGTCATTTTCTAAGTCTATTCTTTTGAAATATTGACAATAAAAATTTTAGTTTTGAAAAATGTTTGAGAAAAACGTCGAACAATTAAGCTCTATTTTTGTCAAAATTCAGCCATTTTTCACCCTAATTTCAGTTTTGACTTTGATTTTTTTACGGCTTCAAGGATTTTGTTAAGAATCATAATTTTTTTTTTAATTTTGACTATAACCGAGGCCAAAAATCAAAATATTAAAATTCAAAGCCAAATATCTCTAAAAATAAATAACAAAGATGTCTTACTAAATTAATGTGCATTTTCTTTGTTTACAAAAAGTTTGTAAAAGTTGTGAGGCCAACAAAGTTTTTCATGCCCGACGTACTTTACTTTGACACCCTGTAGCACACCGTGTGTTTCAACAGGATAGTCCGCGTTTTATTATTCTGAAAGCTTAGGTCCTCCTCTATCATTGTTATATACATCGTTTTATAATCGGATCGCAAGTTTCAAAGATATAGATTTATTACCATTTTTTCCAATTAGAGTCATTGTGCGGTGCGACTTTGCTGTTTGAGGTTAATTTTTTAATTTGAATCAAATCGGCAGCTTGAAACTCGTTTAAAGAAAAAACTTTTCCAAAAAATAAATATTCGGAAATTCTCGAAATTTACTTCATATTCAAACGATATCCCAGTAAAATCGAACTCGTTAGAATATCCGAAATTTTATACACTCCCACATACACACACATTCAAACAATCCAATAGATATAATCGTAAACAAAGTTGGAATAGTTTCCTAGGACAACAATCGTGGAGATCTGATGAAATCAGTACTTTTTCCCATTTTTTGAGAGCTGGAAGTCAAAAATAGTTGTATTTTTAATTATTAAGATTATTTTAGTATTTTATCATAGAAGAAATCTCTTTTTCTTTCAGATAAACAACATGACATATATAACTGGCATAAATTAATGGGTAAGTAACTTTTATTATGAATAAAATTATATTGGAAATTCTGCACAAAAATTTTTTGGAATTATAATTGAATTTTAAGATCGTTTTTAGGGTTCAGTACAGGAAAAGTGTAAAAGAGCCCTATTGCATTCGCTACGCTGTCCGTCTGTCTGTCTGTCAGTCTGTCTGTCTATCACAGGCCGTTTTTTCGAGAACCGTAAGAGCTACGATCTGAAATTTTCATATAATATGAAAAAATTTGGCCGCTACAATAACACATATATGACAGCTAAAAATTAAAGGGTGTTCTAAAGCGAGCAACGAAACATGTTGAAATACATATAGACATTTGAAATTTACAAAATTATTATACAGACTACACTAATTAACACTAATATTTAAATCAATCAAAATTAAAGGGCATTCTATCAGTTAATGTAATTTTGACTATATAATTTAGACAATTAGCTGTATCTTTAAACCCGTAAGAGACAAACTCTTGAAACTTTAAAAAGCGCTAAAATTATAAAACTCCAAAATTGAAAAAAACGCCAAACGAAAAATCGCCAAAATGAAAAAAGCGCTTAAAGTAAAAAATTACAAAAACTAAAAAGTTCGCCAAAAAACTAAAAGGTAATCGCCAAAAACCGAAAACATCGCCAAAAACCGAAAAAAATCGCCAAAAGCCGAAAAAAAATTGCCAAAACGAAAGACGCGCCAAAGCTAAAATCACGAAAGGACAAAGCACAAAAACTAAAAAAACCGCCAAAACAAAAAAAATCGCCGAGTGTCAAAACTAAAAAAAACCGCAAAAACTATGAAAATCACCAAAAACAAAAAAATCGCCAAGACGAAAGAAGCGCCAAAACTAAAAACATCGCTTAAACTGAAAACATCGTCAGAAAAAGAAAAAAAAAACGCCAAAGGCGGAAAAAATCGCCAATACAAAAAAACCGCTAAAACTGAAAAAAATCGTCAAACAAAAATAAATCGCCAAAACGAAAAAAATCGCTTACACTAAAAATATCGTCAAAAAACGAAAAAAGTCGCCAAAACTAAAATAATCGCCAAACCGCAAAAACTGAAAAAATTTACGAAACTAAGAACGTTATTAAAAACCGCAAAAAATCGCCAAAAAGAAAAAATCGCCAAATCAAAAAAATTGCAAAACGAAAAAAGTCACCAAAACTAACAAAAATTGACAAAAACCGAAAAAATCGTTAAAACAAAAAAATCGCAAAAAATTAAAAAAAAATTCACAAAAAAAAAATCGCCAAAAATCAAAAAAATCGTTAAAACGAAAAAAATTTTAAAACTAAAAAAGTCGCCAAAAAAAGCACTAAAAATAAAAATATCGTCAAAAAAATAAACAGATAGCCAAAAACTAAAAAAAATAAAAAAACAAAAAAGCGTCTAAACAAAAAAAATTTACAAAACGAAAAAAAAATGCTAAACTAAAAAAGTCGCTAAAATTAAAAAAAACCCCGAAAACTGAAAAAAAATCGCCAAAACGAAAAAAGCGCCCAAACTCAAATAAATCGCTTAAGCGAAAAATATAGTGAACAAGCAAAAAAATCTTTGAAATAAAAAAAAGGCCAAAACTAAAAAAAAACGCGACAAAAAAAATCGTCAACAAAACTAAAAATTGGCAAAAACTGAAAAATCACCAAAATGAAAAAAAGCGCCAAAACTAAAAAAGTCGCCAAAAAACGAAAAAAAAATCTGTAAAAAAATAAAATGAAAAGAAAAAGCAAAACGAAAAAATTGGCTTAATAAAAAAAGGGGCAAACACGAAAAGGGATATGTGTGTTTTTTAAAGGAACATTTCATGTGGGAGCCAAAGTCGCACTTTACTAAATTCATTAAAGTAAATTTTCAGTTTCTTTAGTGCTCAATCAACAATTAAAAATGCACAACGTTTTTAGCATTTGTATTCACTTATTTTTAAACGAACAATAAAAGGATGCAAGAATTAAAAATTTTTCTTCTTTGCTTGAAAGTTCTTTTTTATTGAAATTCTTGTTAAATTCCAAAAAAGTTCCAGTTAATACGCCTGAGTTTATGACCATGATGTTTTCGAGCTGCTACAATTTCCTCTTTAAATCCTTTCAAGCTTATTTTCTTGTTTTTCTTTTTCTTTCTCTTTTCATTTTCTTCCTCTCTGGCTGTCTGTTTATATACTTTTTACTGAAGAACTTTTGCATAACATTTTATGAAAAAAATTTGCACAGATTTACTTGACTTTCATTTCAGCTCTTTTTGTTTTTATTACGACTGCTTTATTTTATTTTACTTTACCCTCTTCTGTGCCAGTAAAGAAAACGACAGACAGCAAGGTTAACTATAATTTTTTGGAATTTTTCGAGTTGCTCTTCTTTCTGGGGCTTGTCGTATATTTAAGTGAATTTATTTTTCCTCATTGATTTTCTTTTAAGATCCATTTCCCTACTTTGCACAGGGTATGACGTTTGTTTTAATAAGAATTTTATGTGCTTTCTTAAGCTTATTAAAAATTTATAAGAAATAAAACCGATTATGTTTACATACTATATTTTCTTAAGCAAACATATTCGCATATTTTGAGACATCGTTTGCTCTTCTTGTTGCTTTTGTTTTCACAAACCTTTAGGGAATATTTTGTTTTCCATATATAAAGCAAATCAAACGAGATGAAGAAAACTTTTAATCTGTATTTTAACAAATTTCTGGGATAATAACAATAAAATATTCATCATTACACAGTTAAAAGAAGCAAACGCAAAACATTTGTCAGTGTAGTTAACTTAACTTGAAGAGACTCAATATTTTATGAGTTCTTTTGCAGTGAAAGTTGAACTTTCAAAATGAATTTATGTACTTGAGCTTGATGATTGTTGGTGGCTGCTATTATATTAATCGAAATATATATTTAAATCATTGCTGCCCAAAAAAATTTGGAGCTGTATTGCTGAGAGAATTTCGAAGTACAGTAACACGATAATAAAGTAAACGCAAAATTTTCGTTAAATTTTATTACAAGAAACTATGTTGCCCATAAAATAATGCACAGTTCACAACTGAATTTGCTTTTTTTTTTTTACTTGGTAAAATGGAGAAATTTTCAATACATTTTGCCCCAATCGTCTTAATTTTTCCTAAAATATCTTTTTATTTCTAATAAAAAGCACTTTGTTTTCCATCATCATTTATTTTACACACTGTATATGGCAAAATACCAACACAGCTACTATGCATGTGCACTCGTCGCTCACATGCATTAACAACTAGATAAAGAGTATAAAAAGAAATGAGGTATGGCTTCTAAACAATTGTTTGTTTGCTCATTTGCACATTTGATTTAAATCCCTCTTACTTTTCGACGAAGGGGCGTATGATTGATGAGCCAGTTTATATGAAACAGTTATTAATCATACATCGTAACCTATAAAATATTTCGTAGCCGTTTAATGAGGAATGATTATTTGGGGGATATTTTATTCCAAAAGTATAATACAACAATTACAGCCGTAATTTTAATTGCCATTCTTTATTATTACGATTTTTAAGCCCATCATTTGGAAAAAGTTCCTTTCTAAAAATTTTAGCTTGTTAAGTTTGTGCACTCAATAAGTAATTTACCAACAAACGTTTGTACTATGTAACTTTAATTGCTAAATTTTCCACGTGCATAAGATACCACGTGTTGGTATTTAAAAACATTCCAAACACATACAAACTTAATAGCATTTTTATGTAAATATTAGCGCATAAAAGAAGACATATGCAACATGAGCTTTAATATGTGAAAGAGGCTGTTTTTCAACGCTTTTTCTAAACAAAATACAATATTGTATTTTTTGGTAAATGAGAACTAAATACGAGAAAAAATTATGTGTGTGACGAATCATATACAATCATGTATAATCGTATACATATGTATGTATTTATGTATGTATGTATGTAAATATAAAGCATTCCTTTACACATCTAATTAAAATGAACGTGCTAACTTGAATTAGCTAAACAATTTGCTGCAGCATTTTTGTATTTTCAGCATTGTCATTATTGTTGTCTGCATACAAACCATAAAAGTTATCTTAATATTTTTATGTTTTTTTGTGGGTATTTAGGGGTTGAATAAAATTCTTTATAAATGTACACATCCAACAACGTGTCTGCTTACACAGACAGACACATTAAAGAATTTTTATTCGTTACAATTTCCTAGGGGTTTTTGTTCCCGCTTCTGAATTCGTTAAAATTTAAAGACTTATTGTACACTTCGTTATGTGTTTGTCATTTACAGCGCTACAAATAATAAGATAATATTTAAGTAAGTATGTACTTAGACTTAAATTTTACTGTGGAGCCTGCAGGAAAAATTAGACATAAAAAATTATTGATAACAAAAATTTTCTACAGAAATTTGATCGAAATTAAAAGTTTGCCATAGAAAAATTATCGTCCCGAATAGTGACGACTGAAATTATAAATTACGTAACTCCAGATAATAGAGTTTCGATCTTTACGGATGACTCCAACATGAACTCTAGGTAGTGGATCGGAGGTATTCTGTGAAGATTTGGATCTTTCTGTCTCGCTACGGTTAGGCGACACCTGTACTGAGCTCAAGGCGGAGATTTATGCCATAATCGAAGCTGCAGAAAAAGAATTGACAGGCTCGTCCCAAAGACCACTACTACAGATATTTTTATAGATAGAGTGGCAGCAATTGGGGCCCTCAATTCAAAGGTGGTAAAATTGAATTGTGCATCGGTATGCAGTCTATCTCTAGCTCTGCTGGAACGACATTATGTTAATATAGTTTGGCAATCTAGGCCTCTTAGGCTTTGTGAAAAATTCTGGGTGGCTCTCAGGAGATGGAATACCAGAGCTTCGTATGAATATGTGCATAGTCCTTTGTGCATCACAGTGGTCATAAAATCCTTCGAGTATACTACCTATCATGCGGGTAGCCCATATAACCTAACCTATTACAGTTAACATCACTTGGTTTACAAAACTGATCGAAAAACATTGATAGCAAAGATAATATAACGATTGATTTACTTAATAAAATTTATCAAGAATAAAAATTTTCTATAAAAAATTGATCGATTACAAAAAGTTTCTATACAAAATTTATCGATAACATAACTTTCCTATTTATCGAAAAAAAGTTTTTATCACAAGCAATTTCAATCTAGCAATTTTTCTAAATAAAAATTTTTCTGTATAAAAGCTTTCGATAAGAAAGTACATACATACATTCTAAAACATTTTGTTGAAAATTATGTCGATAATAGTCGGCAAGACGTTACCGATTATTATCGACCTAAAATTACACACTCATTATTTGTGAACAAAATCTTTTTACTAAAAAAAGGCAGGTTTGAACCGCGAATTCCTGACTGATAGAGTGACTTAGCTACCATTCAGCCATAGCCGTATTAAACTTTATGTTAAATTTTTTCAACTTAAACTAAATATGTTTAATTTGAAAGGTTTTTTCTTCAATAAAATAACTACAAAATCGATGTAATTTTAGACAAGGAGAAATTTTCAACACAAGTTTAGACAATACATGATCGTAAATTTGAAGTAATGTTTTAGAGTGTAGATTATAAAAAATTTATAGAAAAAAAATTTTCGAGTTTGAAAGTATGTATGTATGTTCTAGCATTGTTGTTCTCAGGAAAAGTTTTCGATAACGAATGCTTCTTTAGAAAATTTATAGATAATAAGAATTTTCTACAAAATAAAATTTATCGATTATAAAAATTTATTAGTTTAATATATTTTTATTCGACATTATTATGTGTTTTAAATTATCTTTGGATATTGTAATGTATGTCTTATTTAAATAATTACATATTCGTATTTTATATATTTTATACGCTTGTTAGATTTATTATTTATAGTTATGGTTATCGAAAACAATCAAAATAAATGACAGTTCTATGAAAGCTTTATGTACAATATGTACAAAATTTATCGATAACAAACATTTTTTATACAATATGTATCGATCCCAAAAATTGCCGAATTAAAATTTTTGTAGAAGAGTGATTCCACGTAAAACGGCCCTATGCAAGAAAAAAATAATTTTCTGTTTAATAAAAATTCTTAATTGATTTTTTTTTTAAGCATGACAGTTGTAGAAAAAATAAAAAAAATCATTATTTAATATTTTTTAAGCAATTTGAAGCACTTTTAAATGATCATCCACGAAACATTTTGCTCTCCCTCTGTGTATGTTTAATATTTACTTCAGATTTTCTTTCCTTTCTCATTATTAATAAAAATCGTTATCTCTGAAAAGAATATACTTATTTTGCTTTTTATTGAATTAAAAAAAATATTCAGCTAGAGTATTCTGTTGTCTATAATAGAAGGGATAGCAAATAATTTAACGTCTTATTATTTTCTTATGAGTTTATCTTTATGCTATTTATATTAATTAAATCAATAAAAAGTTTTATTCCATCGAATTTTTAAAATTTTCGTACTAGGTCACACCCGTCGGTCACACCCGTCGGTCACACCCGTCTCATTTTAAAATTAGTTTTTTTATAAGACAAATTATTTTTTGTCAAACAGTAAACACGCAATACAATTAAAAACGCTTTAAACAGATATCTATACCAAAATTATTGTGTACCTTATAGTCAAAATTTTACAGAATTTATACTGATAGTCATAATTCTTTAAAACTAAGATTTGTAAAGTCACACCTGTCGCAGCTTTCAGGCGACCATTCTGAGCAGATATCGTGTTCTACCAGCGTCTACCCGTTATTCAATGACTTTAAACGTAATGTCCTTGCGAGCCAGCAGCAACGTTTTTTTAAGTAAAAAATTTTATATTCTTGCTTTATAATAAACAATGTGTGTAAAATGGTCAGACCCGGCTAAATGGAATTACTTATATGTAGAAAATTGATCAATAACAAAAATTTTTTATACAAGATTTATCGATCCAAATTTCCGAATCAAAAATTTATCAATAAAAAATTTTGTAGAACATATTCCGATAACAAAAAATTTCTTAAGAATATTTTTCGATAGGAAAAATTTTCTGCATAATATATTTCGATAGCCAAAATTTTGCGTAGATTCAATGAAGCGTTTTATCAATAAAAAATTTTTTGTAGAATATATTTTGATAATAAGGATTTTCTATATTTTTCGATAACAAAAATTTTCTAGAGAATATTTTTCGATAACAAAAATTTTCTATAGAATTTTTTCGATAACAAAAATTTTCTATAGAATATTATTCGATAACAAAAATTTTCTATAGAATATATTTTGATAACAAAAATTTTCTATAGAATATTTTTCAATAACAGAAATTTTCAATAGAATATTTTACGATAACAAAAACTTTCTATAGAATTTTTTTTCGATAACAAAAATCTTCTACAGAATATATTTCGATAACAAAAATTTTTATAGAATATATTTTGATAACAAAAATTTTCTATAGAATATTTTTCGATAACAGAAATTTTTAATTATATGTTTTTCGATAACAAAAGTTTTCTATAGAATATTTTTCGATAACAAAAAATTTTCTATCGAGTATTTTGCGATAACAAAAATTTTCTATAGAATATATTTTGATAACAAAACTTTTCTATAGAATATTTTTCGACAACAGAAATTTTCAATAAAATATTTTTCGAAAACAAAAATTTTCTATAGAATTTTTTTCGATAACAAAAATTTTCTATAGAATATTTTACGATAACAAAAATTTTCTATAGAATGCATTTTGATAACAAAAATTTTCTATAGAATATTTATTTATATATTTATTTATTTATACAGAAATGACCTTCATACATCGACTACTAAATATAGAAATTTCCATAAAATTTTTATTAAAACAAAATTACCGATAGCATAAGGTTTTTATAGAAAATTTTTCGGTAGGCGAATTTTTTTTAGAAATTTATTCATATATCGATATTATTACTTTTCTAACCACAATTTTTCCGATAAATTTCTTTTAATTTCAAAAAGAAAATTTTCATTAGAATATTTTTCGATAAGAATCGATAAAAAAACCTCTTTCCTTTATACAAAATTTATACTTCAAACCAACTTTAACAATCTGTTATGAATACCGCTGTGAAAGTTTAATTGACTATTTCCATCTTTTTTCTAAATACATTTCTAGTAGTGTATGCTTGTTTTGGTTCCTAATGCTTACGCCAAATCCCGCAAGATATTTATTTTCTTTTTTAAACACGTAAATTCCTTTAAATTGAATTTTTTTACATTTATAAAATAATTATACTGCTGCCATAACTCAGTACGCTAAAGTAAAATTTTTCTAAAATAGTAATTTAGTTATTTAATTCTTTTAGAATCCACTAGAAATCTCTTTGAAAGAAAATCACCCCATATGTCATATTAAAAGCAATTTTATGCATCTTTTATTAAATATTATGCAAGCAAATTTGCAACACATGCAACCACGCTCAAATAAACACATACAAGTGTCAGAGTATTGTTTCGCAAACAGAAAATGGCTGCAGCAAATATGTATTTATGTGTGCACTTATACAAATATTTACTAACAAAACAAAGCCAACAGCAAAAAACAATTCACTCAAAATGTAAAAAAATATGACTGCTCTTTATAATAGTTTTTTTAATAACAAGTTTGCACAGAGATGGTAAGTTCAGTACTATTGCATTATATTTAGTACTCTTTGATATGCGAAATAGCGCAGTATTGCCATAACATAAAATGCTCTGCTTCAAACTTGAAACTTTAAAATAAATGAAAAAAACACAAAAAATAAAACCACGATTTTGTGTGGTTTATCTATCTGCAAACGGATTCGTTATGCTCAACTCTGAAAGAATCAGACATGATGAATATTTTCAAAGAACAAATGAAAAATCAACATCAATTGAATTGAAACTTCGGCTTGAAACATATTCGGCCCATTTACGGTTAATATATGAAAGGGGAAAAATAATGGTGCTTTTGTAAGATAATAACGAATATCCGAAGTAGCTTTTTTTCGTTAGAAAAAAGTATGTCAGAATAAATCATCTCAATGATGTATTCCACACTAAAAAAATTTTGCTTCATAAAACCAATGAAACAATTTCATTACATTTTTTCATTAACCAAATGACAAATTTCACAAATCCAATAAAAATTTCATTGATATTTTGAAAGAATTTCTTTACTTGAATTTTTTCAATGAAATGTTTAATTGGTTTTATGAAGCAAAATTCTTTCAGAGCATAGACTTAAGTAAATAAATTTACATATTTATTCATTTACATATTTATTCATTTACATATTTATTCATTTACATATTTCATTTTCTGAACCATTTTAAAAATCCTTAGTTTCCATGCCTGATACAGGCAGAAAAGAAATAAATAAATACGAGAATGAGATGATGATAAAGTGCTTATATAAATAAGTCAGTAAATAATAATGGACATTTGAATTTGCATGCATGATTTTACATTCTATCTATGTAAATTAGCGTGGCATTAACATGGAGGAAAATATACTTTAGATTTTCCATAAAAGCCCGGCCGGATTATTGTGACACTTAGTCTAAAACTTGAACGGAATAGGACAACTATAAGCCGCGCCCCGTTGAGTTGATACTTCAAATTTTTGTAATTCACACTTTTACTAAATTTTATACAATTTTTTTTGTTGTTGGAAAAAGTAACCCTTTTGTGCAGCGGTGTTAAGTATGACGATTTTTTACGATATAACAAAAAACGATATGACGTATTGTGTTGTCATATCGTAAGCTATTTACGATATGAAAACACTGAGAAAGCCATACACCGTTCATGGCTTTCTCAGTGTTGTCATATCGTAAAAAACTTACGATATGACAACATAGTATGTCATATCGTTTTTTGTCATATCTTAAAAAATCGTCATACTTAACAAACCTGCTTTTGTGTGATGTGGGTGAAAAGGACACATTAAAAACACCTAGGAAATTTTTTTGTCTAAAATTTTGAAAATCTTTGCCAACACCATCTCGATTGTGTCAAAAGCATCCAATCAAAAACTAGACAGATTTAAATTTTTCAAAAAGGTTTTGTTGATTGGGTTATTTTATTCGCAAATTATAAAAGTGTTAATGTTTTCATTCTTAAACTACTTTTAAAGGGGGTTTTTTTGTAAGCAATAGCAAAATTTTTAGAGAGAATAATTTGGCAATGCCTGTGAGACAAATGTCATATTGACCCACATGAGTCAAAAGGGCTAAGTTGCAGGAAAAGGTTTCAGGATACATTTACAGTATTTAAACCAACACTCATGCCGATTTTCAGCAGAATCCGAGCAAAAGTATCGATTTCTCTGATCAAATTTTAGTAAATCGGTGAATTTTGCAGTAATTGAACTTAGACCTCAATGGCACACAGCTTAGAATTGTACGAATAAGCTAAAGTTTTGTATATATCAAGTTTAGACTAACCATTACAATAATCAGAATGGGCTTTTAAGAAAATCTGAAGCTACATTTTCAATAACATTTTAATATATACGCATACTACTTATGTATGTATGCATACATATGTATGACGCCCTGCAGATAACGCGACTAGAACATACGCGCATGTAAAATATACTCCACAGAGGACCACGACTAGTCCAAAGGTAATACAAATGTATGGAGAAAACATGGCCGATTTATCTTTACGATATCCTAGAGCTAGACCATATGACCCAGTCACAAAACTACTCTATGTCACTACTTGATCCATCAAGGAGTTCGTGTTTTAACGATTGTATATACTATTTGTAACCGTTAAAACGCGAATACTTGCCGCTTAATAAAAAACTCTTGTTTTGCAAATGACATGGGACATGAATGCGGTACATAGGGCAATATTGTAACAAGTCCATTTCAGCTCAAATGGACCACGTAATCCAATATTATCTGCAGGGCGTATAAAAGTTTGTTATTCTACATCAAAGTTTGTCTGCTCATGAATATGTAAAAAATGAAGAATACCGAGTGGGAGTGAATGATATCAATTAAATATGTGTGCGGATACCCTGCAGATAGTGCGACAAATCCATACACGCATGCAAAGGATACTCCATACAGGACTAGGACTAGTGCAAAGGCAACCCAAACGTATCGAGCAAACATGGTAATGTTACGGTGTCCCAGGGCTGCACCAAATAACCCAGCTTTGCATTTCATTGGAGTAGTCTCAACAGTGCTCTTTGTCGAGCACTTTGTGGAGCACTCAAATCTTTGTATTTTAGACGATTGCATATACTATTTGCAATCGTTGAAACGTGAACACTTTTCGGTTAACTACAAACTATTGTTTGTAAGTGACATGATCCATGTTTTTATTACATATTATCTGCAGGGTATGTATAACAAAACATTTGAGCACGTATGTAGATATATGTGTATGAGTGCTACATGTTACAAACATGTTTGCATATTGAAGGTCATCTCGAGTGTGTTCTTTAGTAGCTTAATATGTTATATTTCTTTGGTGACTTATTTCTATTCATTAAAGATGGAAATGGTGTACAAGCGTATATATATAAGCTTACCATTTGATAGATTATACAACGTATTCTATACATTCTTACTTTTTACTGTACTGTGTACATGTATGTAAGCCGATTAAATGGTATCCGTGAAATCGTCCTTTTCTCCATTTGCTTGTACGTGTTCGAGGTGAAATTCATTTGCGAAATGTTGATCATGAAATCCAAAAATGTTAAATTTATAAAATCTCTCTTCTTGTGTTTTGTTAAGGATTTGGGTCATAATCAATTTAAATATGTGTATCATCACTCTAAGTCGACAGCTTTAATAAAAGTCCTGAAGGAGAACACCGAAGGAGACACAAAAATGAGTTTTATTTAAGTTGATTGTAAGCCATAGCTTTAATATGGCACAAAGATAATTTTAAATACACAACGTCGATGAAAATATTAAATTAATAAGTCTATTAAAAGCATCCATTACAAAGTAGTGCGTTAAACCGTTAATAAGCTACTCTTCATTACTTCTACTTTGGCATTTTGTCTTAACATGGTGATGCCATTGAATCCAAGTACTTAAAATGCCAACATATAGAAGTTATTTGAATAACTTGTAAGGCCTCCTCCTCTTCTCTCCTGCACGTAGAAAAATTTCATATTAAAGTCTTCAAAAACAAGGCTAATTTACCATTTTTTTTGCAAGTGATTTTGCTTTATAAAGGTCTCGTTTTAATTTAGCACGATTTTACAATAACCTTCAATGAATATTTTTCCTTTTGAAATAACTATATTTCGTGTTGATTTAGTATTTCAGTACAGTTAAATTAAAATGTAGTTAATACTGAAATAATACGATGAATTATGCTGAATCAAAGTTATTTCAAGTTGAAACAACGTGAATTTGATACTGAAAAAACACGAATACTCTAATAGACTTAAATGTTTCATAAAAACATTTGTCATAAAATTCGACTATAGATCTTCAAAAAAAAAAAACAGAGCTCCAAACTAAACAGGGAACATCAGAAATCATTGAAAACTGAAAATATGTTTAAGGGTTAATTTCCTACTTTTAATTTTTTAGTTAAATACTAAATCCTTTTATCAATAACGACCATTTGTCAAATAAAATTTAAGGTAAACAAACTAACTATTACACCTAAAAAAATTTCCCAGCAAAAAACTAAATAATTAGACCCTAAAAATAAATTCAAGCTAATTAATCATACATTTTGTTTAAAGAAAAATCTTAAACAACACTAACACATATAAAAGAAGAAAACTTTTGTGAATAGAATCATAAAATAATACAATTTAATAAAAAAAAAAACAAATCTGTCTTTCGACCTTTAGCTTTTCTGCTTAGTTAGTAACAAAAACGGAAAAAGCAAAAACCACAAAACTTTTGTTAAAGGGACTTCCAAAATTTGTCCTGCTTTGACCTTTCTCTTTGAATAAAATACTTTTGACAAAATTAATTTATCATCTAAAGCAGAGGTTTGCACAAAAATTGTTTGAGACATGCCATAAATAATTTTAAAAGGGTTAATAAACTAAAATGTAAAGTGAGTGAACCAAAAAAAGGAATTTATAAATGTATGATGTATTAATAGCTCTTAATCATTAGAAAAGAATCGTAGCAAAAATCTAGTTAAATGTTCTTTCAATAGAAAATTTATTCATTTAAAAATATGTATTCCACAAAAAATTAATAAATTCAGTAAATTGGGGGGCTTTGTCTCGCACACGAAGGGTTCCGTAATGACATTAAATATATAATACTAAATATTTCATAAATATCTAATTAAAAAAAATTTAGATAATTCTGTTATTATTTATTATTATTTATATCGTCGAATAAAATGGAAAAAGCCCTAACTAAGAAAAAATTCTAATCAGATTTTAATTTCATCATATATAACTGCTATAAAAATCTGGTTTTCCAGAACAAAAATAGCGCAATAATTAAGAAAATCTAAATGGAAAAACCCCTCTGATAAATTACATGATTTAGCGTATTTATCGCTTCTCCTGTAAAATTATGATATACTTTTTAGTTTTCGCGAATTTATTTTGTATTGGCGTTTATTTCGTTTTTAGTGGTTTTTAACCGACTTCAAAAAAGAAGGAGGTTATCAATTCGTGTGTATATTCTTTTTTTTCCTTTTTTATGTTTGTACACGCATAACACTGTCATTTGTGAACAGATTTTTTAAATTTTTTTTTTGTTGGAAAGGGCTTGCCTGCAGTTTGGTCCCGTATTTTTTTTTCGATAATCGGAGGGGGGAAATTTGCTCCCCCCATGCATAACTCTGTCATTTGTGAACAGATTTTCAAAATTCTTGTTTTATTTGAAACGGTTTGACAAAAATTGGTCCCAAAATTTTTTTGTCGAAAATCGGAGGGGGAAATTTGCTCCTCCCCCCCCCTTAACTCTGTCATATGTGAACCGATTTTCAAAACTATTTTTTGTTAGAAAGCGTTTGCCAGCAGTTTGGCCCAATAACTCTTCTTGAAAATGGTAGGGGAAAATTCGCTCTCCCCTCGCCCCCCCCCTAATCCATAAATATATCAATTGTGAACCGATTTTCAAAATTCTTGTTTTGGTTGAAAGGGTTAGACAAAAATTGGTCCCAAAATTTGTTTTCCGAAAATCGGAGGGGAAATTTTGCCCCCCGCCCCCAATCCATAACTCTGTCATTTGTGAACCGATTTTCAAAATTCTTTTTTGTTTGAAAGGGTTTGCTAGCAGTTTGGCCGCACAGCTCCTCCATTTATGGGCCGACTTCCAATATTCTTTTTTTTTTTTAATTCGGAACGATTTTCCGTCATCCCAGCTCAAATTTGGTTTGTAAACAGACCGGTTTCAGCTATGTGCCATCTTCAGTGTTCTATTGAATACTCCCGTCGGAAGAAAAACACAACACTCATTCTTTTTTTTGTTTGGAATGGTTTGCTAAGAGTTTGGTCGCATAATTTTTCTACAAAAATCGGTGGGGCAAGTCTTCCACGCCTCCACCGAAAATATTTATTAGATCACAATTCCTCCATTTGCATACCGATTTTCAAAATTGTTTATATGAAAGGCCATCAAGTACTGAAGTCGGGTTTTTTGCCAGAATTATTTCTTTTGCAAAGTTTTAGAAAATCATCTTTAATCTTTGAAATACAAATTACCGAAGTATAATGTAAGATATTCCGATAACAAAATAAAAAAATTTTCGATAAAAAGCGAAGAAAATTCTTTAAGGAAATTTATAAAAAATATCAATAACCGATTACCAAATATTATCGATAACAAAAATAATTTTTTACAAATTTATCGATATCCAAAATTTCTCTCTACACATTTTATTAGGAACAAAATATATTCTATGAATAGTTTACCGATATCAAAAATATGTGAAAAATGTATCGATAACCGAAACTATGAAAAATTAATCGATAAATCCACATCTAAAGAATAAAACTAATTATCTTTAAAAACCCTTCGATAACAAAATGTATCGATAACAAAGAACAAATTAAAAACTATCGATTTTTTCACAAAATAAATTTGCTATAAAATAGTTTTAAAAAGCAAATTTATTAAAATCAAAAATTTTTTCTCGAAATCTTTCGAGAACAAACATTTTCTCTCGATATAAAATAATTTTCATCAAAGACTATTTGTTATCGAAACTTAAAAAGTTATCGACAACAAAAATCTTTGAAAATTTCTATAAAAAATTTATAATTTTAGAAAATTTATTTTAGTCTTTGAAATAAATATAAGCTGCTGAAAATTTATTAAGGGGAAGTTATCGCTAACAATAGGTAAAATCTCGTTTTGCCCTTCCAAAACACTTTTCGACAAAATAAAGTTTCGATAGACAACACTCACAATATTATGACAGTAACGGAATGCATTTTATTCAAGAAGTATTCCGTGCAATCATTTTTAAAAGATTAAACATTTAAAATTCTAAGCAATCTTATATTTAACTGATTCTAACATTCAATAAAAAGAATTACGTACAGATTAATGAGGATTTGCGGTTATTTTTAATATTGTCCGTTGTTTGTGTTATAAGTACCAAAAAAGTACATGCATAAGAATAAAACACACACACAAATACTCAAAATATTCTGTACGTTATGGAAGTTGAGATAAGTTCTTGTGACTGTTAAATTAGTCCGAGTAAAGTAAGATTCATTCATTTTTAAGTTAGTTGCTTGTTTTATTCTGCAAGTTGAAATAAACAAAATAAAAGAAAAACACTATTTTTACGGGCTTAGTTCAGTTAATCTTTTAACATTTTAAATTAAATTTTCTTAAAATTGAAAATAAGTAGACTTGTTTTTAATTGAGTTTTAGTTTCAGTTAATTTTACGTACAGAATACTTTGAGTGTATAAACGATTGCGAAAATAAATTGCTTTGGTTTTTCGATGACAAAATAAAATACTTTTCGATAACAAACGAAGAAACTTCTTTCAGGAAATTAATTTAAAAAAAAGAAAATTATCTATGAACCATAAAAAAAAATATCGATAACAAAAACCCAATTTCGGAATATTTATCAATAACCAGAAATTTTGTATGCAAAATTTATTAACAACAAATTAATTGATATGGAGAGTTTATCGACAACAAAAATATGTGCGAAATTTATCAACAACAACAAAAATAAGAAAACTTATTCGATAACAAAAAAACTTTATTTTTTAGGTAAACTTTTCCAGCGTAAATTTTTACAGCGTAAAACTTGTTGAAAATAATAATTCTTTGTAAAATAATTAGCATTATGCAAATTTTCATAAGAAAATTTATCGGTAACTAAAAATTTTTTAATTGTCGAAAACCAAATTCCCAAATCCAAATCTAAAGATTTAAGCAAATTATCGAACCCGAAATTTATTCGATAACAAAGAATTTCCATTTATTCATTAACAATATCTAAAATGTCCTTTTGTCATTCCAAGATACCTTTGGACAAAATAAATTTTCTATGGCGAAAAAATAGCTTTGGAAAATATATCGAATATAAAATTCGAGTAAAATATTTTGATAACAAAGCAAAAACTTTTCGATAACAAACGAAGAAACTTTTTGCAGGATATTAATAAAAAAGATATAATTATCATCGAACAATAACAAAAAAATTATCGATAACAAAAATTCATTTTTGGAAAATTTATCGATAACCGGAAATTTTGTATGGAAAATTTATTAGCAACAAATTTTGTTCTATGGGGAGTTTATCGATAACAAAAATTTATCGAGAACAAAAAAATTTTATATAGATTTTATCGATAATAAAAGAAGAAAACAGAAACGTGTGTAAGAAAAATTTATCGATTGGAAAAAATGTTATGAGACGGATCCCAACATATTCCTGTGAATATCCGCGCGAAATTTCGGCAGGGGTATAAATGTTCCAGAATCGTGAGCAATGGAAAAAGAACACACCAACTAACTAGAACAAAAATCTTAACGAAACATTTTCACTGTACGAGCAGACTTTTTCCAAATCAAAAATATTTGTTTAAACTACAGTAATTTCAATAGAATTAATGAAACCAAATCGGACAAGTACCTTAAGTTTGGATCCATAATCTATTACCGAGTATCTTATATATGTTAACCGGCCTCATCCAATGATATCGTCATATAAAAGTGACCTTGTCTTGTGACAAGTTATCTTCCGTCTAGGGTATTTAGACGACATTTTTTAAGAAAAATTATTGGATTCTTCTAATAAAAATCTTTAAAACATAATTTTACTGAGCATATTTAAGTTTTTATCGACTTTATTTTCCAATACCTTTCGTCCTTTAATAAATAATAATAAAATAATTTCATTTTTGGAATTACTTTTGGGAATAAAACGTGTTATTTTCCAATTTAAAGGTCAGGCAATGTCATCGTATATTTCAAACCTCAAGTTAGAAATTATATATCAAATTCAACATTAATGGCATGCAAAAGTGACAAAACAAATAATTGATGTATTACTACTCACTAATTTATGTTGCAAAATTTTTTTGCTATAATTTTTCATTTTCACTTTTAATTTTTTCTTCACTTTATCTCTTTGTCTTATTTTAAGGGTTCAATGTTTAGAGGTTAAACAGTTTAACATTTGATAAAAATTGTTTTTTTATTTTTTCTTGGCTTAATTTTCATTTTTGATGCCTTAATGCTGTTTACTAATTGGGGTCAAACAGTGCTACGAGTATAAATATGAAAAACAAAAGAAAAAAAAGGCGAAAACTAGAAAAAGGAAGAATTGCGTGCCTTTTAATTGTGTAAAATATTAAGAAGATTAAAAAACGTTTTTCTTAACACACAACCAAACACACAAAGGAAGCTTAATTATTTTCCATAATATTTTATCTCTTGGTTTCTCCTTTGTCCCACAAGTAAAAGCTTGTACAAGAAACTCTTGTTTTTTAAATTAAGGCGTTAAAAAGAAGCTGTTTTTTTAAATGGATATTGTCCAGTTATTATTAATTATATATATAAAAAGAACGTCAAAGAATTTCGATTGCTAAAGAAACTTATGTTGTTGTTTGTAAAGGGTTAAATCATTTTGTTAATCGCTTCACGTGTACAGTGCCCTGTACCAAAAGAAATCATCGATAGCAAAATCTTTTCCTCAGAGAATTATTGAATACAAAAAATAGAAAATTTATTGATAACAAAAAATTTTCTATAGAAAATTTTAAAGACAAAAAATGTTCTCTAAAAAATTTATTGATGGCAAAAAATTTTCCATAGAAAATTTTTTGGTGAGAAATATTACTTGGAAAGACACAAACCAGTTTAGATGTTCCCAAAAACTGGATCAAAAATCTGTTGAATCTCAGGAGGTTCCCGTTACGTCGTGGCAGCACTGAAATACCCGGAAAATTCACGGGGAAAACACTTATACTAGTTTTTTCGAAAATCGGGGCTAAATCCAGATTAATGCCAGATTACGGCATCGATATCGATCGAAATTTCAATACAATTTAAATGTAAATTTCGGTCGATATCTAATGCCTTAATTTGCCCCCTGTAAATTTCTTGGAACGAAGTTCCTTATGGAACGCTGTGCATATCAATGTTTTAATGTGAAAACATACGTGTAACGAATACTGGCAACGAAAATACAAATCGAAGGCAATAAATAGGCCGAAGGCGGCAGACTGAGGTAGCACGTCGAAGATGGCCGGCCAAAAGTGGCTTACCGAACGTGGTTGGACCAGGGTTGTGTCTGGGCTAATGGTAGGCATCCTTGGTAAGTAAAAGTGTATCAGCTAAATTCTTGAGCAGTATCGCTTAACTATACTCCAGGCGATAGTAATTTTTTATTGGCGAATTGTCTTATTTTTGAAAAATTTTTTCTAATTATAATTATTTTTGCTGGGACCATGGCGCCGGATCCCGTGACTAGGCGGAGTGTACCAAAGGACGATAAAAATGATGGGGCGTCTGACATAGCGACCGAACGTGGCCTGCCGATGAAATAAGACAGAAAATAGCAGGCCGAAGATGGCAGACCCAAGTCGATATGGAGTAGGCCGAAGGCGACAGGAATTTCGTTCGTTCGTTTTCTTTGATGGCCTGGGAAGTTAAGAAAACTGAAAATTATAAATTTGGAAAGCCAGAATAAAAATTTTTCTTCTCTTATTACTCAAAGTATCTCGAAACTTTTAACTGTTGTTTAAGAATTGTAACGAGTCTCTTTAAATGAAACTATAAACATAAGGAGAAAGCAATTAGATCAAACAAAAACATTCTCCAAATACACTGAAAGAATTTTGTTCATAAATTCTGTGAATTTTTACATTAATCCAATGAAAAATTTCATTAAAACTCAATCAACGTCACTCAATCAAGTTTCTTTAAAATTATTTTAATGAAAATTTCATTAAGTATATGAAATAATTTCATTGCTCCAATGTAATAATTTCACTAAGCTATTGAACATATTTCATTATATCAGTGAAATTATTGCATTGTTTTAATGAAATGTATTCATCATTTGAATGAAATTATTTCAATATTTTAATGAAACTTCGTTATTATTTTAATGATATTCTGTCATTATTTTAATGAAATTATTTCATTGTTTTAATGAAATTATTGCGTTACTTCGTACCCTATTAAGTTATATTTTTTATTGTCTATTTTGATTTATTGACAATTCTATGGGTTGAAATACGTACGAAGACATTAATGCACATCAGAAAAATTGTTAATGTTGATGACCGCTCAGAGTATCGAACTCAGACTCTTGATTCTCGTCATTTGCTTTATAGGCAACGTCTTAACTAGTTCAGCCAACAGCACTGTCAAAACAATGTGTCTATGAGTGTATAACAATAAGAAAGATTACAACAACAACACATACATATAAAACTATTTTTGTTGTCCACTTTTGGCTGCCAACTGTTGAAATACATAAAGGTATGTTTAAAAAGAATATGCATCAATCCCATACATATTTCATAAATCCAATGAAACTTTTCATCAAATCAATGAAATACATTTCATTTCATAATGAAATACATTTCATTGAAATTATGATATTCTAGAACATACAATTTAAAATTTTTTAAAATTTTTTTATTACATATATTTAAAGAACTTTAAGAATCAATTAAAATATTTTGTCCAAACTTAAAGGGTTTTCCATAACACGGCAAAATGTTGCTGTCATAAGTCACATGAAAATTTCTAGCGAAACTATGAAAATTTATGAAGCAATTCCAATGAAAGTCTTTAACAATATTCGTGAAATTTCATTAGAATTGTGAAACATTTCATTAGATTTGTGAAAAAATCCAACGAAACTGTTTCATTGGATTTATAAAGCGAAATTCTTTCAGTGTAAATACCGATTTAAAAAAGTCAAATTGCAATAAAATTAAGTTAATGATATCCTGGAAATTTTGCAGAAAAACAAAAACAATAAAATATTTACATTATTAAACATTCCTGAAAGCAACAACCAATCGCCCTTTAAAAGCAAAGAAAGCCAAAGATAATAAATTAAACTGAAATTAAGTGGTAAACAAAAAGAAAAATTCTTAATTCAAGCGTTTGTATAAAATATTTACAGAACTCTAAAGCACATCTCATTCTTAAAAATTGCTACAAAAGGATGCTTAAAGCTATTTTTTGTTTATTATTAAAATTTCAGTAGAAGAAAAAAATGGTAAAAATTCCTTTAAACAAATTTTTAAAGGGGACTGATTTATTGATTGTGTAGTCAGTCAATCTCTCAGCTTAACTTGTTAAGTTATTGGCTTTTTTCTTGTGATGTTCACTCAAATAATTCTTTAATAGAAATATTTCAGTTGTAAGTTGATTTCGCCTTGGGGCCTTAGGGGCCAATATTTTTGTTTGCTACTTTAGTATCATATTCACTTAAGAGAAGTTGGAAAAATTTTTAAAGTTAAAGCTTTAACGAACGAAAGTATAGGAGAAAGAAGTACTCCAGCTATTAAAGTTACCACTTATCAAAGGCTTATAAAAGAAAAATTTTCTGAACAAAAATCTTCCTACTTAAGCTTTAATACTACGTTATCAAAGAGTGCTTGCTTCAGTATGTGTTTGACATTGCTTAAGTCCTTGAAAAACAGTCAATCGAATTTTTACGCTGTCTTTTGTTTAAGCAAAATTTAATTCAGGCCACAATTAAAAGCTTTACATATTTTTTATTATTATTTTATTGTCTCCCTTGACACAATTGTGAACTAACACCACTCAAGCGCTCGCTGCGTGAGTTAATTTCATTTATTTAGTCGTTTTTCTCTAGAACTCATCAACTCAGCTTATTTTTTTGTTTGTTTTTGTCTGCACTTTAATAAAGTCATTTAATTAATAGTTATTTAATATTATTTTATTATTGAACTTCACTTACAATGATACGAGTATTAATTATTCGATATAATTCTTCTTATTGTTGGAATGGCGTTCCTATAGAAAAACATGCAATTTATTTTTTTGAGTGACTTTTAAAACATTTGTCTTATTTTTTAGTGCTGATAGCATTAACAAGTTTCCAGAGAATCCTTAAGGGGGGTGGGAATTGGCGAGTGTGCCACAAGGTTATAACTGTTAAAGTCAACTTTAATTACATCTTAATTGAATTAAAAAAACTAAAGTGTTAAGTGGGCAAAATACTATTTTTTTTTGTAAGCAACGGTATGTAATAAAAAGAGCATAATAAAAACTCTAGATTAGAAATGTGTTAAACTAAATGGCTGGATGACTTCGGTTAAAGTGCAATAAATAAAGAGAAGGATTACGGTGCATTTTAATTAGGTAGAATATTATAAGAAGGATTAAATTTTTGAGAAATACAGCGGTTTTGTATCTATAAAATTTTTGTGCACGATGCTTAATTAAAATTTAAAAACATATATGATAGAGGGACATTCTTGATTAAAAATTTATTTCCTTCTTGCTTTCGCCGATTTCTTAATAAATGTTTTACCTACAGTTTTTGGAACGAAGCTCTTTATGGCATGTTATGCATATGATATGCAGCATATAAATGTTTATATTCTGGGGGGTAAAAAAATGTTTAATGAAAAAATTAAATTCCTTAAAAACTCCGCTTTAACATTTTCGCTGTTGTTGGTGTTACCGTTGTTTTCCGGGGAAGATCTGGGATTTATTTCCTAGTTTTTGGAAAACTGGGGAACTTCTGTAGTTTTGGGGAGAATTTTTTACGAGAAGTAACACAATCGGGCAATCAATGAATAGCAGCTAAGTGGGAGAGAGATAGAAACCTTAATTCATTTAAAACTCCGCTATTGCGCGTTTTTGTAGAGTAGCGTTGCAGACCCTCTGGTACCAAGTAGAGGAACTAATTTGCTTAAGGTCTGTAGCCATTTATTAGTTCTTTTACTTCGCCGACAGATCTGCTACAATACCGAGGAATGAGGGTGCTATGAAGTTCATTACGATATGTCAGTACTAATCGCTGCCGGTACTGCCAAAGCGATCAGTACTATGCCTTCATCTTTTTAAAAATTAAACAACAACCAAAATTCATGATGTTGTTGGCTTGCCTGAAACTAGTCTTGAACTCAAGACCTTGTAATCAAACGCTTGTAATCAAACGCGCTAACCATTCTGCCAACACCACCCTCATCTTGATTTTTCGGAAGACGGGGAATTTCTGGGATTTTTGGGAGATTTTTGTCCAAGTTTTTGAAAGTTTTTGTGTTTTGTCTAATGGTTGGTGTCCTTGCTAGATAAAGGTGTCTCGCCTAAACATTAGGTGTCTTGGTTAAATTCTTGAGAAGTATCGCCTAAATATCGTTTAAGAATCGCATGAGTATCTTTCAGGCGATAGTTGTCGCGGGTTGTGTTTGTTCTTACAAAATAAAAAAGTTGAAAAATGGTATTAAATCTGCATCTTTGAAACTTGCGATCCGATTACAAAACCATGTATGTAAAAATCATAGAGGAGGACGCATGATTTAAGAATGTTGAAATTTGGACCACACTGTTGAAACACACGTTCAGCTATAGGGTGTCAAAGTTGATTACCTCGGGTATATAGAAACTTGTCGGCCTTATAATTTTTACAAAAATCATCCGCTACACTTTCATCATTAGTGCTCATGTGTATTTTGCTTATCACCACTTGTGAGGTGGATCTGTTGAATGTGCCTTCAATTCTTATCAGTGTGGCAAGTTTAGCCTTTTCGAGGCTAGATTCAACATTTTATTTTGTCTTTTAGCCTCGAAAATTGGGTATTTAAGCTTCGTGGCTTTTTTAGCCTTTTTTAATTTTTAAGTAAATTTTTGACGATCTCTGAGTGGTTTTGGCCATGTTTGGGCACATTTTTACTTGTAGCTCATTTGGACCATATGGAAATTCTAGCCAAGGATCCACACTATTCGAGAATATAAGTTAAATTTTTTAATTGTATTTATGCATTTTTTTTACAAATTTGGAAAATTGAACTTAACAACTTCCCTGTCCCCATACAACGCACTAATTTCTTATGCCACGTACACTGTTTTGTTTTTGTTTTTTTTTGTTTTTTTGCTATACGTCCACGTTTCCTTCAAAAAATATTACGTCACGCTTATGACAAAAATCTGCTCAGTAGTTGTATAAAGCAATGAGTCACATGTGACTCATGAACTTGGCGGAAATTGCTCTCGCGAGTCATATATGATTCATTGGACAGGGAAGTTGTTAATTTAGCATCAAAAAGGCTAATGCGTTGTTTCTAGAACCCAAGCCATCGAATTGAGGACAAAGTTTGTATGGAAACCACAAGAAAAACTGAGTGCTTTTCATACAAAGTGTTCACTCAAATCGATTGTTTGGGTTCTATAAACAGCTCATAAATATTTTCTCCACATTATAAAAATGTATTTCTAGTTATCTTATTTTTAACTCTACTAAATATTTGGCAATTATTTTATTCCATTGCTAGTAAAGCTTTCAAACTATTTATAATGTAATCTTCAACTGAAAAGTTTAGTCAACTTATGACCATCATTATTAAACAATAAAGAAAACATTCAGTAACAAATTTTTAGCCTTTTTAGCTTTTATTTTTGTGAAATTTAGCCTTTTCTAGCCATTTAAAAATTCCTTTTTAACTTCTTTTTTCGTCCAACTCCTGGCAACACTGATTCTTATAAATGAGAGCTTTTCGCATACGAAAATTAGCTACCTGTCCCGCAATGCCGATATGAAAACTTGTTTCTCATATTTATATTGAAAATAACAATAAAAATTCTAAAATTTGTTATCGACATTGTGGGACGGGCAGTAAATCCCTTAAGTTGTGTATTGTTTGTCTAATAATGAAATTAATAATGAAAAAAATTTTTAAATCATTTTAGTACAATTGAAAAAGGCAAAAAAAAATTCATGAATCTCCAAACGTCAATTAAATACTTTGTCACATATATTGTCTTAATTGTTCAGGTTTCCCTCTTTGTTTAACAATCCATCTCCTTTTTTCTGTGTGTTTTTTATTTAATCACCTTTTAGTTTCAAGGAAAATCTTAAACTTTACTTAGTTATTTTTATTATTATGATTATACTTAATATTCTATGCAATTCTGAAGATGCTTTCAGAATATTAATGGTCACTTTTATAAATGAACAACATATTCAATGTCCTTGTTCTTCGATGTGCTAAAAATCTTTTTAACCTTGAAAATGAAGTTATGGCTTTTAGCAGCTTTCTGTTCGTTTTTATTTCTATTTATTTTTTATTTAGTTTATTATTTCATTGTTCTTGTTCGCTGTATTTTTCTATTATCTATTTACCTTCCAGCTAAATGACATTTGTGGACAAAAGCATATTCCCAGCAAACATGAGAGTTTGCCAAGAAAGTTAGAAATGTTTCGAAACTAAAGTGTGTTTGACATACTAAGCTTTTGAGAATGTTTTAAAAACTTTTTGACAGTAACAAGCTGCCTGTTCCCGTACGTGCACGAAGTTACACAAACTTACCCAAAAGCTTTTTTAAATACAAACTTTCTGTATGTTCCAAGCTTACCCAAAATATTTTTTTAATAAGAATTTTTTATTGAAAAGAGCTTTCGGTTAAGTTTGTGTAACTTTGTGCACGTACGGGAACAGACTAGGTCAGTTTCTTTACGTGTCCGAAGTTAGAAAAGAGCTTTAGGTTAAGTTTGGGTAATTTCGGGCAATTAAAGAAACAGACCTAAGGTATGTTTCTTTACGTGTCCAAAGTTACCCAATCTTAACCAAAAGCTTTTTTCAATACAAAATGTCTGTTCCCGTACGTGCACAAAGTTACACAAACTTAACCAAAAGCTTTTTAAAATACAAATTTTGTATTGAAAAGGGCTTCCGGTTAAGTTTCGGCAACTTTGTGCACACACAGGAACAGACTGAAATTTTGTATTTAAAAGAGCTTTCGGTTAAGTTTGTGTAACTTTGTGCACGTACGTAAGGGATCAGATAGTTTGTATTGAAAAGAGCTTTCGGTTAAGTTTGTGTAACTTTGGGCACCTACGGGAACAAACGGACAGCCTCTCTAAAAAAAAAAACATTTTCAACAAAAGGATAAATATAGTGAGTCTGTTCCCGTACGTGCACAAAGTTACACAAACTTTTCCGAAAGCTTTTTTCAGTACAAAATTTGCATTGAGTTTCAGTTCAAAAGCTTTTTTATATACAACTTTTGTATTGAAAAGAGGTTTCGGTTAAGCTGGAATAACTTCGATCACGTGAATTAGCAGACCTTTTTTTGTATTTCAAAAAGCTTTTGCATAAGTTTGGGTAATTTCGTGCGCATACGGGAACAGACAGATTTATTGTTATGTATTATATATTTCTTTGTTAAGAAATAAATTGAAAAAAATATTTTTACTTAAAACAACAGCTTTGCCTTTTGTTTTGCCTATGGCTTTCTAATCCAGTCTTGCGACAGCTTTTTGCCAACTTCTACTTTATCGATTCTTATGAAACTCTTCACAGGTATGGAGTTCACGCGACAAATCAACAATATTACTAGAAAAGTGGGCACTTCTATATGCAGTAAAAATTCTTACAGCTCGGCAGATCTTTTTCAAAACCTTTGCTTACATTTTTTAATCATTATTGGTTGAGTTCAAATTTCAAACTAAAAAAAAGGATTGGATGGAACTGGCTTTTGATATCAAATGATAAGAGCATCATAAGCCCAGTAAAAAATACACTCCAAAGCAATCATGAAAATGTAGAGTTTGTGATTCGGAAATAGTGAATATCTGGGTAATTTCTAGTGATTTTTATATAACGGTTCTCATTGCAAGAAGTTCACTTTTTCCATTCCTAATCACCGAATTGCAAGGGATGTTAGGAAAAATTTCCTTTTTTGGTGTTTTATGATTAAATTTTTCTCTAGGAAAAAGGGTAAAGAGTTATCCATTATCGCAGCTTGTTTCTTTTTATACGAACTCAAACGCAAAACAGTGTTTTCATGTAAATTTCAGTAAATAACAATTAATTTTTAGACGACAATTAATTCATAAATTTCTTTAAGAAATCGATTTTTTTCAAATAATGGTGGGTATTTTCTAAAACTATAAAGGAATTACCAATTTTTGTATGACAAAAATAAATTTTTACTTGCATTTCTACTAATTCTCTGCATATTTTTAATATCGATTCTTTGGAAGCAATGAAGAAACTGCACCTTAAAAATTATTTCCAATTTTTTTTACTGGGAAAGTTTGTCTTTGTGTTTATTGGGTTAAAGACAGCTAGCACTATGGTATGATTGTAAGTGAGTGTATGTATGTTGGTGTATATTTTTAAGCTTTTCCTTTAGTTGTTTTTTTTAAAGTAACTTTAAACATGAAAATTGTGTCTGGAGACCAGAAAAACTCAATTTTGCCTTTTAATTTTCATTTAACTATATTTTCCTTTCATGCACGAACGCTAAAGGTTAAAAATCTCTAAGGACAAATGTCAAAAGTAATAAATTAATAAGGGTCAATTTAGAGTAAAAATAAACCGAAGAAAATATATTTTGAAAACTAGAGTAAACAAAAGGTAATAATGAAATTAATTTGCCAAATAAATTTTCTATGACAAACTCTATTGATCTTAACTAAAAGGTAAAAAGTTTTCTTTTAGCAACACTGTGCAACAAATTTAATTTGTTTATTTTTTTTTGTTCTACATGCATATAGTCAGGGAAAACTGCAATTTAAAAATAAAAACGCTTCATATTAAGTCAATAAATTGCAATTTAATAGAAAACTATATTGAAATATGAGTGTTGTGTTTTTCTTCCGACCGGGTTTGTTTGAATTTTGAACGATTTTCCGTCATCCCATGTCAAATTTGGTTGATAAACATGTTTACAACAATGTTTACCACCTTTTTAAAATAAAAATGCCATTCAAATCTTGTTGAATTGTAATTTTATTACAAAATTAATTTACTTTTTTATAATTATGTATTATTATTATTATTTTTGGACTATTACGTAATTTCACAAAATGTTTATATTGTTTTATATTGAATTTTTGTTAATTTTTTAAAGTAAATTTTATATTTCACAGTCAATATTTGCAATTTATTAAAATTTTTTTTTTAGAAATGTTTAACAACCACAATTTGAATGACGTGTTCGTCGTTCATACGCTGGTTTTTAAGAATGCAAAATAAATAAAATATTTTTTATAATTTGTCACTTGACACATTTTTTTTATATATAAAAAAACGCATAATTTATTGTTGTTTTAAAGTGTTTTGTTTTTTTTTCTTATTTATCATTTACAAAAAAGGAACAAGTTTAAAATAAAGTACTTCTTATAAACTTAAATGTAAATCATTTTATTTTTTTATTATATTTTTAACATGCTTTTTTTAAATAGTTTTAATACAATCAATATTTTACACAGAAAATAACAAACAAAAAAAAAAGTTCATAGAAAATATTAAATTAAAATTAATTTAAACAAATAAGGACGTTTTACGAGAGTTGATTTTTAAATGACACTTAGGCAATTCATGATAAATAATATCATGATTGTTGTTTTTGCTGTTTTTGTTTTCTTTTTGTGCAGTAAGAGCTTTTGCTTTAAACTTAGAAAGAAATTATAATAAGATGCAGTTTTAAAGTTGAAAAAATCTTCTTCGTTTCGAGTTTCGCTTAAAGTTTAAGAATCGTTATGGTCATGAGGCCTTTATTTCGGATATGCTTGTTTCAGTTAAGGAACAAAACATCACAATTTACAATATAGAGCGATGGGCTAAAGTAGTTGGGGGAGACATAAAATATTAATTAGTTTTTTTTTTTAAGAAAATATCAAAGAAAAACACAAATTTGTTTAAAACTTTAAATAAACTATTAAAAGCTACTAAAATCTACTACAGCTACTTAGTTTTATGAAACTGCACTACTTGTAAGTAGTTTTTGGTAGTCAATGGTATTATATTAAAAAAATACTGGAGATTTTGGGAATTTTTATATATTGTGTGTGTGGGGTTTGGTGTTAGCTTTGCTTTCTACACAAACATTTTGTAATTTTTGTTTCTGGACAAATTTAATGTTTGTTTTATATTTTTTTTTAGTTTTGATATTTTACCACATGCGTATAACAGTTTTTTTTTTATATTAAACTTATCTTACCAATTTTTCTATATATTGTGCTTTTTAGTGCTTGTGTTAGTTCTCTAAAATCGTTTTAAAATTTGGTTTTTGTTTATTAAAATTCGAAGATGAGTTGATATTTTGAAAAATTTAACTGGATGTAGTTCGTTTGTTATGAAGTGATATATATTTCTTTTACAGCTCGAGAGATTTTTTTTTAAATTTTATTCAAACACTGCCTGTTCTTCAGCTGTTAATAAGTGAAACAAAAATTATTTATAATAAAAAAAATTGTTAAAAGGAAAAATGAGACTAATAGAAATTTTCAAGTATAACAAACATGTTCCAATATGCTTTTATTGCTATACTTTTATATATACATATGTACATTCAAACCTAATTAAGAAATTTTTCTAAAAAGCTTGAACAGCTTAAAAGCTCTCTGTTATTAAAAAATTAAATTACTAAAATTATTAATTTTATTTTTTTAAATAGCATAAGTAAAAAGCTTTTTAGCTTAAAGCTTTTTACATAAGTATTTGCTACGCAATGCCTTTACAAAAAATTTTTCTCATACTGGTCACCTGCTTATATTTTAGTTATATATTTTTATTTTAAAACTGTATTCTGATTCAATCTCTTCATAAGCATATACCAATTTTAAGAACTTCATGTTTATTTACATTCTCCAGTTTCAAAAGATTTAAATTAAAGTAAAGTATTAGCATTATAGTAGAATCGTGGGGGAAGTAAAAAAATAATAAAATTTCTACACAACTTAAAGAAATTAATGCCAGAGGTCTAAACAAGGTGGCACATTCATTAATTAACTGGTAGGCATTAATTGCCTTAGTGTTACTTCTCTTAAAAAAATGGTTAACTTCGTCCACCAGCAGAAATAAAGTGTTGGTCATAAAGTGTTATATCATAAAGCGCTACATTCACATGAAATTTTTAACTTTTTTATTTTTACTTTAGGAATATACTTCTCCAAGTTTTAAGAACGTTAAACTTTAAATTTAAAATAAAAAGTTTTCTCAAATATGCTAAGTCTGTTCCTGTACATACACGAAGTCGCCCAAATTTACTCAAAAGATTTTCTTAATGAAAATTATATATATTATATTATATATTGAAGTAAGTAAGTTTGAGTAGATTCGTGCACTGAAAGAACACATCCATTTCTATTGAAACCTATATAAAATGCAAGCTTTTATCGATCTGAAACTAAAGAGCTTTTATAGAAACTGTAGACGTAAATTTTGAATTAATTTAAGTTGAATTTTTGTAGCGCGATTTATTTGTAAAAAGCTTTTGAGAAAGTTTGACTGCTTTATTTTCCAAAAATACTTCTATCTTCACCTCTTTTAACAATACTCAGTTTCTATTGTTTTAACTTGAACTTCTTTACGAATAAAAAGGCTAAAATGTACGTGCATAAAATTGCTCAAACTTACCAAAAGCTCTTTTCAATACAAAATTTGTATTTAAAAAGCTTTTCGGTAAGTTTGAGCAAGTTGAGTGCACGCACGGTAACAGACTGAATGTAGAAAGCTACATATTATAAGATTTTTTAAATTAAAAGCTTAGTGAGCTTTTCGTTTGGAGTGATAAAAAAGGTTGAAATAGCCGAATAACGTTTTTAAATTAAATAAAGATGAGACATATAACAGCTATTGGTTTTCATATACATACATATCCATATATACTACATATGCAGATATGTATGTATGTAATTTTAACTTTAAAAAGCTCTATTAAAAATTTTCTTTTACAAAAAAGTTTTATTTATTTTACCGTTCGTGAAAACCATACAGCATGCCCCGTACGTGCACTTAGTTATGAAAACTTACCAGAAAGCTTTTTTAAGACAAATTTTGTATTCCAAAGAGCTTTCAGTTAAGTTTGGGTAGCTTTGGGGTCGTAAAGATATAGACCTATAAATTAAGCGTAAATTAAAAAAGCTTTATAATAATAAAACTTCGGCGTAAGCTTTTAAAAGCTCTCAAATGTCTAAGCTAGATAATTTCTTTAATTATTGCATTTTAAACAACCTAAAAAATACATTTCCAAAAGAAATTTTCACAGAAGGTACTTTATAATATCTTTTGAATGAAAAACTTGTGTTAACTCTTTTTGTCTTACACCTAAATAAAAATAAAGCTAAACTTTTTTGTAACTTAAAGGTTTGTCATACAATTTATAAAATTTTGCAATTCGTAACGTTTTGCTTTTGTTTCCTCAACTTTCGTTTACAAAAAAGCTTTCTATCACAAAAATTTCACATGCCTTAAAGCGCCATTTAAAGCTTTTTTTACACGCAAAGCCAATAAAGCAATAATTTACTTGTCACTCCTAAAAAAGTTTTCAGTTTCCCTTTCTCACAAAACTTAAGTTCTCTGGCAAACATATTAATGTAACAATTTCAAAGCTTTGGAGTTGAATTTAAACAAATGAATTTAAATGAAATTGAGTTTTTAGTCACACAATCAATATACCAAGGAAATTATATTTACACAGGGACTTTCTGTTAAACTCTAAACTAAAAAAGATCTTTAGGCAACTCAATCAACTGAAACTAAACTAAACTATTTTAAGGGAGAAGGGAAATTTGTATACAAAAGTTTTTGCATTTCATAAATGTAAATAATTTTAAGGCATCAAAAACTTAAAACTCAAACATTTAATACTTACGAGTCAATGGTCTGACGGGATGTTTTGTCCACACATAACGATTCTTAACAGGCGACAAATATGAATCCCTGGCAACGGAACCACCGCGTGGCAACGATGAGGCACGGAATGGTGAACGAGCACGAAGGGGAGCTAAATCGTCCATATCCCACCAGAAAGGATCACGGGTGAAGGCTGAGATGGGAGCATTTGGATTGGGACTCAACATATCCCTGAAGCGATTTCTGGGATGGAAGATGGGTAGTCCTAGGAAGGGCGAACGAATATTGATGATATTTGTTTTTTTTTTTCATATAAAGATGTTTTTTTATAATTTTATATTTTTGTTTGTTTTTGTTGTGTAGTTTGTTTTTAGTTTAACAAGAGACAAAAAGGGGGTACAAAGAAAAATGTTGTGTATTTTTTGTATTGGTTTGATTGTAATTTTGATTTTTAGATTTTACACTGAAATTAAGTCAATCAAATGAAGAGAGAAAAAACATAGAAACAAAAAAACAAAAAATTTTGATATTAATCCATGCGTTAATGCTGTTCAAATTGTTTTATTTTTATTTTTGAACGTCAGTTTTAGGAATGGGTTACGAAGTATTTCAATTCTGGGAAAATAATATCAAAAAAATTTTTACACCAAGATGGAATGTGAACATTAAGGTGACATGGAAAGTTTGAATAAAAGACAAATGAAATTTATGATTATGATTAGATAGATGTTTAAGTCCTCTGCAGAACCGTAAAATGATGGATATGTATAATTTTTTGTGCGAAATAAAAGTTTTCTATAGAAAAATTATTTTTCCATATCGATAAATTTTCTACACAATTTTAAAGTTATCATTAAATTTTTGTGGTTTTCAATGGACTATTGAAGCTATCTTTACTTGGAAAAGCTAATTAATCGATAATCTTGTAATGTATCGATAATATTTCTGAAAAAATAGATTTAATAATAAATCTCCTCTTTAGGAGAAAACCAAATTTACCGATTAATTTTTTATAGAAAGAGTAGACTTATCGATAACTTTTCTATAAGTAGCAAAATTTATCGGTATTTTTTTTTTTGAATTGAAGTAAATATATCGATAATTATGCTAAAGTAAATATAATATATTAATAGTTTTCCATCGAAAAAGAAAACTTTCGTTTATTTTCTTAAAGGAAAGTTAATTTATCGATAATTTTTCTACAGAAAATTTAGTATGTCGATAACTTTTCTATTTAAAAATTTAAATCATCGAAAAATGTGTTTAGAAGACTAAAATTTTCGATAAAATTATAATAGAAAAATAAACTTATCTATAATCATTCTAAAGCAAACTTAATTTATCGATAACTCTTCGATAGAAAAGATATAGATAACTTTTCTGTAAAAAATTTTATAATTTCTTTTCTTTCTTCGGTAACTTTTTTACAAAAAATTAATTGTAACAATAATTTTTCTACAGAAAAGTAAATTTATCCTATAGAAAAGTAAATTAATCGCTAGCTTTTTTATAGAAGAGCAAATTAATCGGTAGCTTTTATATAGAAAAGTAAATTTACCGATAACTTTTCTTAAGTAAAATAAGTTTAAGGATACATTTTATACCAAGAAATTATCGATAACTTTTCTATATGAAACTACATTTATCGATAATTTTTCTTAAGTAAATAAATTTTTCGATTACTGTTTTATAGCAAAATTAATTTATTGATAGCTGCTTAAAGAAAAGTAAACTTTCGTTTATTTGCTTAAAGAAAAGTAAATTTATCGATAAGTTTTCTACAGAAAGTCAAATGTATCGGTAGATTTTATATAAAAATAAATTTATCGATAACTCTTCTATTAACTATTTTTTCAATTAATTTCTTATATAAAAATAAGCTATTCAAAAAAAGTTAAATTGATCGATAGATTTTCTATATAAAAAAATTTTTCGATAACTTTTCTATAGGAAAGTAAATTTATCAATAAATTTTGTACAAAAAATAAAATTTTAGCTAAAAAATTTATATGAAATTAAATATATCGATAATTTGTCTAAAGCAAAATCCATTTATCGATAACTATTGCATAGAATGGCTGGGTTGTCAAGAGCTTGCCATAGAAAATTAAATTTTGGTTTCTTAAAGAAAATTAAACTTATCGATAATTGTGCTACCGCAAAATTGTTTTCTTTCTAAAATTATATTTATCGATAACTTTTTCATAGAGAATTACATTTTTCTATAAATTTCTTTAAAAAAAAAAGTAATTTTGTCGATAGCTATTTGACAGAAAACTAAATTTATCGACAGCTTTGCTATATAAAAGTGAATTCATCGATAGATTTTCTACAGCTTTTCTGTAGAGCAATAAATTTTTGAGATAGCCTTTCTATAGAAAATTAAACATATAGATAACCATAAAAAGTGCTACCCAAGAAGCATATATTTTTATAGAAACACAAATTTATCGAAAATTTTCGATAGAAAAATTAAGTTATCAAAACAGCTTTTGGAAAGAAGTTACCGATATATTTTTTATAGAGAAATGTAATCATCATTAATCTCTCTATTAGAAAGTAAAATGATCGATTTCTCGGCTACAAAATTGTGAAGTTATCGATAACTACAAGAAGGAAAGTTATCTGCTGAGATGTTAAGCTGTCCGTAAAATATAGATATCTTTCAATAGAAAGATAGCAATTCTAACGATAACTTTTTGTAGAAATGTAAAGATGCTGATCATTTTTATGATGGTATCGATTTATATGGAAAAAATTTATAGAATGACTCTGGAAGATCCTTTTATAAAATAAAAACTAGTCAATAAAAGATGGTTTATGGAAGATTGAGAGAAAGTGAAAGAGCTGAATATAAAATGAAGTAGGTATTTCACTAAAGTTCAACTGCCTAAATTTCAAAACACAGTAACTGACAAAAATTAGACATTTTCAGGATATTAATAAAACATATAGTTTTAATTAACCGCATTGTAAGGTACTTTTTCTTAATGAGTTACATTAAATTATTGTATGAAAAATTCAATTTTTATAAAAAATATGTGGAATGCTAATCACAAGATTCCAGAAGAACTAAAAGTGTAAAAATCCGATTTCGAAAAATTCGCCATTTATTGTGTTTTAAAATTGTACAGACAGCCGAGTGCGAAAATATCTGAAGACATCCCGTTATATCAAGGAGGTTTAGAGCTACAAAAATTTCACAAATAAAACCCGCTAATGAATCTGAAGAAATTCATAACTGACACTGGATCAAATAGAAATTGGTTGCCATTCATGGGTATTTAAACTTGCGCTGATGCTTCCGGCCACATTTAAAAGTTTTTAAATAAAAATTAAAATTTTGTAACACAACTAAAGCTTTAAGCAATTTTTTTTAAATACTAAAAAATTTAACTTGAAAATGTTAAGCGAATATTATTTCCAAGCTAAATTTAATAGTTTCAACTAAACTGCGCTTTACATCCCAAATTTGGGAGATAAGAATCAAACAACGATAATTCACAACATTAAGCATTCCAATTTTAGAGCAAATTAAAAAAAATGTTTGAATTTTTGAATTGATTGGAAGAGAATTTTGGTGTTTACCATCAGCATCATAGGCAACTTCAGTAGGGCGTGGTCCCCAGCGACCAGCCTTAACGGGAGTGGGACTTGGTGAGCCAGCACGCTCGAATACATTTAGTCTACCTAACTTACTGGCAAAAAGTTCATCCAAAGGTTCCAATGAACTGGCACGGAACAAGGGTCTGGTGAATGGTGCCAAGCTGGTGGCACGATCGAAAACAGAAGGTGCACGATCGAATACAGATGGAGCACGAGCAGTGCTGGGAGCACGACCAGTGCTAGGAGGACGACTCCAATAGCTTGGTGGTGGTACATAGGGCTCACTACCAGCGCGTCTGAAACGTGAGGGAGCTGGGGTGGGGGAGTGACGAGCTGTAATAATAAAATAAAATTAATATAAGAACATGTTTTTCTTTCTTCTTTTCATTAAAATTAAAAATGTTAATTTAAATGAAATTAAAAATGCTTAGCAAATAAATTAATCATTTAGTTTTGTTACTGAGTTGCTTATAACTTTTTGCATTTTTCAGTTTTTTTAATGCATGAGCGAGCAAATGTTCCAAAAGTTTTCTATTTATCTGCACGAGCTGATAACACTATCATTTGCATAATTTAATTTGAAACTACAATTATGAAATCATGATGCGAGTACATAAAATGTGCTTGAATTAATTTGGTTTTATTTATGAATAATTAAAAACGAGTACAAATGCCAAAAGTCATACAAAAATATATATTTTTCATACTCCTGTGTGTTTCAGTTTTCGCATTTTAACATTTCCGAAATGGTGCAACAGTTGTTGCATACAAATAAGTACATATGTATATTCACTAACAGAAGCAGTCAATTGAAAATGTGCAAATTTAAATCTGTCATAATTACTACAGTTTAGCTCAGAAGCGTATGAGTGATATTCAAATTATAAGCGCATTAATATCATTCATACGTTTTAAATACAAACTATAAATTGGTGTCCCTGGCGTATGACGGATATTTTTAGTTTATTTTCAAACTGAAGACAAAGTCATATACATAAATTTAAAACTAAGGGATATAATAACTAGGGATGCATCGATTTGAGTGCCGGTACTATATCGACGATACCGATACAGATTACGATACACTTAGCAAACTTAAGGTGGCGTGCAATAACGTCCAAGGAAATAATGTCCATGGAAAATATTTTGAAACGAAAATACTGTCCATCAAAAGATGGAAATAAAGTCCATGCAAATTGTACTGCAGAGTAATTATTGTTTGGGGAGGAGAAAACCTTTAAGTCCAGCTGCAGGCTGGCTAGGCAGCGAATATATTCTCTGCGGAAAAAGGAAATAATGCGCATGGATGTCATTTTCGTAGAAATTAGTGCAAGCCACCAGCAAATAACTTGACAGATGCGACAAGCCTCACTTAAAAACGAAAGTATCGTTGTTGGATGGTTATCAAGTATATAATTTAAAGTTGGCCGAAAAAATCGAAAATTTTCTGAATGTTCGAAACTTTAAAATATTTTCGAACATACATCAACTGTGTTTTCAATTCACAGAACACTTATAATTTCAATAAATTAGCTCAAAAATTTTAAAAAATTCGAAGTTGAACAGAGAAAATCGAGACATTTTCTAATATTCGAAATTCAAAATATATTCGAACTTGCAGCAAATATGTTTTCAATTCACAAAGTATTTATAATTTCAATAAAGAAATACTTAAATTTCAAAAATTCGAAGTGAACCTATAAAATCGAAAAGCATTCGAATGTTAGGACATGCTAAAATATTTTCGAACATGCCCCAAACGTGTTTTCAGTTCGCACACTGCTTATAATGTCACCGAAGAATGCCAAAAATCTCAACGATTTAAAGTTGAACCGAAAAAATCGAAAAACTTTCCTACGTTCGACATGATAAAATATTTTCAAACATGCACGAAATGTGTTTTCAATTCACAGAGTGTTTATGATTTCAATAAAGAAAGTCAAAGATCTCAAAAAATTTAAGTTGAACAGAGAAAATTTATATATTTTCGGATGTTCGAAAAAAGTAAAAAACTTCAATACATACCGAAAAAATCGAAAATTTTTCTAATGTTCGAACATGTAACAAATTCATAGAGTACTTATAAGCCCGCTAATAAAAGTTAGAAACCTTAAAAAATTCGCAGTTAAACCGAAAAAATCAGCAAAAATTTAGGAATGTTCGTATCTATAAAATATATTTAAACGTATATCAAATATGTTTTCAAAATCATAGAGTGCTTATATTTTCACAAAAGAAATTCAAAAATATCAAAAAAATTTCAAGTTGAACCGAAAAATCCAAAATTTTTCTTGGGTTCGAATACGGAAAATTTTTTCGAACATGTATTTTTAATTCACAGAATACTTATAATTTCACTAAAGAAAGTGCAAAATCCCAAAAAACTAAGAAAATCGAAAAATTTTGGAAAGCTCGCTATTTTAAAATATATGTGTTCGAATATGGTTTCATTTCACAGAGTACTTTAAATAATACTAAATAAAGTCAAAAATTTTTTAAAATTTCAAGTTGAAATGAAAGAATTTAAAATGTTCGAAAATTTAAAATATTTTCGAACATGCACCAAATGTATTTTTAATTTATAGAATACTTATAATGCCTTTAAAAAAAGTTCAAAATGTCATAAAAACTTAGCCGAAAAATTTTAAAATTTTTAGAATGTTCGAATCTTTAGAATATATGCGAACATGCTTGCTGCATGTTTTCAATTTACAGAGTATTTATAATTGCACTAAAGAAATTCAAAAATTTCTATATATTTGAAGCAGAACCATGAAAATCGAAAAAAATTTTAGGCAGAATCAGTAGACTGCTATTGGGATATGTATTTGCGTTTTGTATATTGCGGATAGATAAAATGTTTCACAAAATCTCTCATTAAGAACCGATACCAAGTTAGTCCGATGTATTCTTCCTTTCTGTTCATGTACTTGTCACGTTTTCTAATAATTTTCGAAGGAGTCACGTCAGTTAACGAAGCGGTGACTTTACAAATTGACTTTGTAGCTTCTTCGAAGTAATGTAAAATTTTCAGCAACTTTTCCCTCATTATCCATGTTTCAGTTACAAGTTCTACTTTGCATTTTATACGAGGTAGACAAGACTGTACTACAACTCGTTGTTGTAGCAAATACCTTCCAGTTGTTGCTATTAAGCAGAAAAATAAGACTTAAAAATAGTTCAGCAGTTTCTTAAACTGAATATCGGAAAATTTTAAGTATTATCGATATATCGGTATCGGATGCATCCCTAGAATTTTCGTTACTAATAAATTTTTTATAGAAATATTTTGTTGTAGATTAATAGTTGTTATCATTAAATTGTCTCTTAAATAATTGCTCTATCTGAAATTTTTTGCTATAAATGAGTTTTCTTCATTATACTAAATTAATTTTCCATGATTTATCTATAAAAACTATATTAACTTAATTAAATCTAAATTTTTAATCATTTCAGCTCTTTTGGTTTGCAAGAATGCTGGTAAATCTGCAGTGAAGAGTATTTAAGGTTGGTTATATTATAAAAGTTATGCATCTCTTTAGTCAGTGTCAAATTAAGTAAAAGTAAATGTTTAAGAAACGTTATTAGTACTTACCAACAACATAACCTCAAAATACAAATTTTAAAAGAAAGAATCTTAAATGTTAATAATAAAAAAATAATTATAATGAAATTAAAATAAAAAAAAATTATTAAACGAAATGGATCTTTTCAAACACTAAAAAGGTTTTAGTGTCTCTTGTACTTGCACAAGTAAATCTCATCAAAAACTTTTCTTATTATTCCTTTATCGAAGAGGAGGATATTCTAGCGAAAAATTCTTTAATGATAAATTTTCTATAAATCAATGAAATAAAATCGATCTACAATGTGTAGTCAAATTATAGTCAAATTTCATATAGAATAGAAAACATTTTTATTCATAAAATTTCTATCGAAACGGTTTCGTCCATAAACTTTGTATAAACATTTTTTTATCGATTACCTTTCTATAGATAATTTTTAGCGATAAATTTTCATTAAAAAAATTGTTATCGATAAAATTATATATAACTTTGATTAGTGATAAAGACTCTATAAAGTTTAATGATTGGGGAATAAGCCTAGAATACTCCTTTTCTGATCAAAACAGAGTATCTTACTGTTGAATTAAAACCCTTATAGAAGCGCTAGAAATACGGACTGGAATAACTTCAGAAGTTTCGCGGACTTTATGCCACCTCCAGCAACGGAGAGAGTGGCCAGCATACAAGAACTGGAAGACTACTGTGCCCGTTGTCTAGGACACTGGGAGAGGCCTATTAAGCATCGTGGAGGCAGCGGCAAATGCTAAGGAAAGTCCTTCAATCATGGTGAATTCCAAGACATGCTACAGACAGAATGCCGGAGATTGTTAAACAAAGCGAAGCGTGATAGATTGGGATAACTATCGGCGGAGCTTCAATGCTTTTAAGGCAGAAACCATAAAAGCAAAAAAATGAATCGTGGCAACATTTCTGTGGGCACCTCTGGGCATCAGGTCTGAGTAAGATACTTCCCAAGAAACCTGGCACGCCGGTACTCCTGATGAAACTGGATTAGACCTTAACTGAAATCAGCGTGGAAGCCCTGGATCTACTAATGAAAACTCAATTCTAGGGGAGGAAGGTAACCGTGCTATTCATTTGAGCATACCTACCAAAAGGGTAGGACTGTGAAAACAGCAGGATGTAATAGGCAGCATATAGGATACCACTTACAAAAAGGAGTATGTTATGGAACATTTTGTGAAATCACAGACAGGATGAAGAAAGCTCTATACGCTTTCTATGCGAGTAAAAGAACCGTTGAGAAAAGATGGAGCTGAAGCAGCTTATCCTGCATTGCTTGTATATGGCAGTAATGCGATCCATTCTTATATACGAATAGCTTTTTTGGTGGAGATCAATGGACACGACTTCATATCTCTCTACGCTGGCCAAGATGTAAAGGATAGCATGTGTTGATATTACTGGTTCAATGAGGTCAGCTCGGCAGGCCAGTCTAGAGACAAAACTTTCCTTAACATCCCTTGACTTTAGATCAAACACATATCAAAGAGTCAGAAGACTTAAAGCACGGGCGTATTGCACATGGCAACATTCTACAAAACGTAGGAGGACAAGTCTTGGGGCGACAAGCACACTGCATGACTCCTGCTATGAACTTTGGCAAAACCTTCTCAGTCGACATCCCGAATAGCGATGGCTGGTAGACAAATTGTATAATTCGAAATAATAACGTTTCGGTCTATACGGATGACTCCAAAATGGACACTGGCTCTTGATCGGGTGTATTCTCTAAAGTTCTTAACATTTCGGTCTCGCTCAAGCGGAGATTTATGCCATAACCGAAGCTACGTAAAGAATTGACAGGCCTGTCTTAGAGGCCAGTACTATAGACATCTTTGTAGATAATCTAGCCTCAATTAGGGCCTATAATTCAAAGGTGGGGAAATCTAAGTGTCATTTTCTGGTATGCTTGAACGAGATAATGTCAATGTTTGGAATCCAGATCATGAAAGCATTCAGGAGAACGATATGACTCATAAAAGCGCAAGAGCAAGATCGTCCCTGGATGTAGTAGACGACTCACAAAAGGAAATTGATATTCCTTAGTTGAGCTCGCAAATGAGATTAAAGACAACGGCATGGTACACAAGACGTCTAAAATTACCACTTGTTGGGTATTATAGACTCTTTGGTCCTCAATGAGTACAGTTAGGTCTAAGCAGCTCCTAAATGGCACTATACATAGATCAAACTCGCATCAAACATTATGTTGGTATTAGTGAAAGCTTTGTTTGTGTTTGTCACGGCAACGATGCTGGATGGAAAATCTAAATGCTTTTTTACGATTCCGATTTTACAAATGCATTATGCCCTTAACACTGGGAAAAGGGTCGCTGACACTCCTGGTTGGAGTCATTACGGTCCACTGTACGATCGGACATATGTCGGAACGTCTAGGCTTTCCCCATTAAGGTCTCTGCCTGAGCTGCTGCGACGAAGATAAAGAAGAATAGTGAGTTAAAATTTTCCCTGTGACTGCCCCGCGCTGCAGAATCACACGCTTAGGCATCTAGGCAATCGTTTCCTATGAGGACTTGAACTATCTTAGGGATAGATACACCAGTGCTTGGCAATATAGGCTTTGTGAAAAGTTGTGGGTGGTTTTCAGGAGCTGGAATACCAAAGTTTCGTAGAAATGTGTAGGGTATAGAATAGTCCTCTGGGCATCACAGTGGTTCTAATGGCCTCCGAGTGTACTCGCTAGCATGTGGACAGCCTATTTAATCTAACCCAATCTTAACTATATAGCAGATTTTTAATCGGTTAATTTTTTGGTAAAATAAAATTTTACTAATAAATTTTCCATAGACAAATTTTAATCGAAAAATTTTCAAAAAAATTTCAGAAAAATTTTTAACGATAAATTTTCTACACAAATATTTTAATCGATAAAAATGCTACAAACAATTTTTTTCGATATTATAGAAACATTTTATCGAAAAATTTTCTACAGAAATATTTTTAAAATAAATTGAGGAGAGATTTTTCAAAAGGACTTATTTCCACTTCCAACCTTGAACAAACCTAAGAACGACATCGCCTTTGTTATGCTTAACTGTATCCTCTAGATCAAAATTTATTGCAAAGAAGGTATATTTCCGTGCCTTAAAAGTATAGTTTAGTACAAAAGGGCACATTTCCATCTAATTGTTAGAGTTTGATACAAAAAAAAAAAACGAATTTTTTATCGTCGCTTACTTACGGCCACTACGCATGCGTCCCACCCCGCGGACAACCTTATCAACCAGGTGTGATAATCACAATAAACCAATGGTTTCTACTTTTTGCAATAAATACAAATAATTCTAACTTATTTATGCTTCTAGTGGATCAACAATATTAGATCAACAAAAATATAGCACTGGAGATATTAAAAAACAAGTTACTGTGTAAAGAGCTCCTAAAAGATTTTTCTCATTACTGAATTTTGGCTTAACATGGAAATAAGCCCTTTTGAAAAATCACTCCTTTATAAAATTATTTTTCTATACAAAATTTTTTTTATTGATAAATATTCTATTGAAAATTTATGGTTGTCGATTGATTTAATTGAAAAAATTATTAAAATTTTTAAACAAATTTTTTTGAAATCAATCAATTTTCTTTAGAAAATATTCTAATGATAACTTTATCAATAGTTAAATGCATAATATTAAAAAAATGTTAATACTACTTATGCTGGCTTTATACGACATGTTTTTTTACATCTGACTTGTCAACATAATATGAAACATTGTCAGATGACATTTACAGAAGCAAAGTTAAATGGAAAATTTTTAATTGAAAATCGCCAATATTGACAAACAAGCGAAGTTACATATGTCTCACACTCCTGAGAAGCCATATGTAAAAAACATGTCGTGTAAAGTCAACTTAAGTGCTTGGAAATTAGCTGCCTATTGCACTATAGATTAAATACCTTTTCATGACTTTACATTTTGCGCGGTAATTTTTGTTTTAATTTTCTAACTTGTTTAATTTTCATTTCAATTTTGAAAATGGTTTACAATTAGTTACTGCCATGACATTTTTGTCTGTTAAAAAAACATTAATATTGGCACATTTAAATGATTTACAGCGAAAACTATAAAACTATAAAACATTTTACAATTAAACATTTACTTCAACAACATGAATACAACAAAAAAAACGCAATTTAATAAAATATAATAAAAAAAATTCTGAAAAAACATATAAATTTTATGTTCTGTTTTCGTTAAATATTTCATTTTCTGTAATGAGCTTTGTGGTTTGAAATGAAAAGAATAAATAGAGAGAGATAGCAGATAAAATTGTTTGAAAGATTATGAGAAATGAAGACATTTATTTAATAAATTTAATTAATGGCAGTAAATATTTACATTTATTAAAACATTGAGATACGGCACGCAAAATGAAATGTAAGAAAATGTAGTTGAGATTACAAGGACGGACATGGGTTAGTACAAAAATTAAAAATACATAAATTAATTGAGGTTAGTTTATTTTTTTTTTTTTTTTAATAAATGATAAACAAATAAAACCTTCAAAATTCAAAAATAATCCAAGGTTTTTTTATATATATATTAAATGAAACAAAACAACGGGTTTTTAAGTTTTTATTATTAAAAAATGAGTTTTTATTAAAGTTTTTTATTGTTTGTTTTTCTTTTTGATAATTATTATTTTTGTTGTTGTACTTAAGTTAAAAAAAGGGGGAAGGAGTTTGTTGGGTTTTTAGTAGTTATTTTTTATCCATAGTTGTGAGCGTTGGCGACCTTTGATTGATGTTATAGATTTTTGTTGAGTTTCTTTAAGATTTTCTGGTTTTCTGTCGTTTGTTTTGTGTCAATTATTTATTATTGTTTTGTTACTAACAGTAATTGAAAAATCCCCATATTGGTTTGAAAATAGTTTGTTCTCTTTTAATTTGCCTTTAAATTGAATTCATGTTGGTTATATTTCCTCTGTTTGATTTAATCAGGTATGTGATGGAAATCGATTTTGAAAACGATGCACTTTTGAAAGTCCCTCTAAGCGCACTTTTCATCAAATATTTATAATTTTTGTGATAATGTTTTTAATAAAGAAATATTATTAAAAAACACCTTTCAAAACTGCTCCGTTTTCGGAATCGATTTCCATCACATACCTGAATATTTTTTTACGTGTCTGTAGCTGTTTTCATTGTCTAGCAAATACAAATTTTCTTCGTATGTTACCAACAAAAAAGAGAGTTATAAAACACACGAGTATTTGTTAACATTTACTTATGATCACGAATGTACTTGCATTTATACTCACTCATTTTCTATTGGTTAGTGAGCCGCCATTTCGATTAATAGTGTTATTGTTTTTTAATCTCTTTATTTGCAGGTTTTTCTTTTGTTTGATATCAAACACAATTAGCGGCTCTTTTTGAGAGGCTTAATTGTTTTTGTTGTTTTGTTGGAAACACGACTCCATTTGCTTTTTTAATAATTATTCCAACAACAAGATATTCTTGTGTTGTTGCTGTTAATGTATAGAGGCAATGCCACTGAGTAAAAAAAATTGTATTTAACAGTTGATTTCTTTGATTTACAGCGTTGCCGCTTTGGATTTTTGTATTATTGTTTTTGGTATGTTATAGTTATTTTTAAATATTTGGTTGAAACAAAATGTTTGTTAATTTAAAAACTTAAAGTTACTAAATTTTGCAATGAAAACTCTTATGATAAAATAATATACAAATAGCTTATTAAAGCACTTGGAAATTTGGTTTCTTTGGAAAACTAATTTAATACAAAATTTCTCTAAAAACTCATTTCTATTGGAGTTTTTATTAGGAAGAAATATATCCATATAATTGATTTAATTACTTGGAAACCTAGATTTTCTTGTAAAAAGATTCTAGTAGTCTACAAAAGCCCTAAGGGCGCTTCAATTGACACAGTTTAGGTACTTCAGTGAACCAAAAAGGTACATAAATTCAAGGAAATGGTTCATTGCTTCAACGAATTGTTCACTAATATTTGCCTTATGTGATAGTGTGATAAATCAATGAACTGGTTCATTGAGTTTTTTAAAGAATAAGTACAACGAATGCTTTGAATGAACCGTTTTACTTTGAACTTCAATGAATATTTTCGTTGAAACAATGTATGCGTACATTGAATCAACGTACTTTTGCAAAAAATTTATGAATCCGGATTAAACTTATGTAAAATAATTTTTTCTGTGTTTGTGAAAGGTTTTATCTTTCTCGTGTGAGTCGCATTTCTGGAGATAAAAAGAGAAGACACTTTTTACCAATTTTATCTTTTAGTCTCTAAATTTGTTCAAGTGTTATATAAAATATATATATTTTGTTAGGTTTTTTTCAATTACTGTTAATAGTGTGTTCTATACAGCTGTTAAATATTTCTTGTATAAGAAATAAATATTAGAAAAAACTTAAGCTTAATTATTTAGTAGAAAGATGTTTGCTTTAATTTGAATAAATGTTATAAATGAACAATCCTAATTAAAGTTTTTAAAGAATATGTATAAAATAAAGCTTTATATTTGTACAGCTTATAATACTTAAAGAAATTTTAATTAAAAACTTTAATTAAAATATCTAGATTTTAATAATTTAAACATGATATGCCTAAAATATCATTGAAAATTTCTTTACTGTTTTTTTTGAGATGTGTGCTTTTGTGAATAAAAATTATTCTAATTGAATGAAACATTTAACGAATTTGTCTAAGTTTTTTTTTTGATATTCTTTAATGTTTTCTTTTACTTTTTTATTAATTAAATTTACAGAGTAAAATAAGTTTAAATTTAAACTAAATTTAAAAATTGGACTTAAATTTTATTATGATGACATTAATTTATTAAAAATATATATTGGTTTTTAATATAAATAATTCTTTGTTGTTGCTTTTGTAAATCAATTATTTTCTAACAGAAATTTGTTTGTATCGGAAAAAACTTGTGCTATAAACAAATCAATTTGCTTGTTTCCCTATGGCCTAAAAATTTGCAAATAATTTAAACAAATTATTAACAAATCAAACTCTCAAAGCTGTAATTAAACAAGAAATAAAAACAAAAAAGATGAAAAATTATATATAAAGAAAACTAGTTTTTAAATAATTTCAAAAAGAAAAAAAATAAAACTATTTTAAAAATTTTCTAGTGTTTAGAAAAAATAATGTTTTACGTTTTAGTTTCAAAAACTTTTATTATTATTTTTAAATAGTTTTATTTTTAGCTAAAAGCCTAAATTTATAAAACAAAACGTTTTAAATAGATATGAAATAACTCAAATTTCAAAAGCTAAACGTTAAGTTTTTTTAATTAGGCTTTAAATATTTCCTTCGGAAAACAAAGAAAATTATTTAAAAACTTTTATTTCCTTGTATATAAAAATTTCTTACGAAATGAAAAGTGTTTGTTGTAAAAGTGTCATCTTTTTTTTATTGTTTTTTTGTTTTAGAAATGAATTTGAAAAAATTCTTTTGGAGTTCTTAACCTAGTAACAAAGTTTGAGGATATAAGGCTAATTTTCATATTTCGTTCTAAAAGCCTGCGAAATGTTTCATATATTCGTTTTCTTTCTAATTAATATAATATTAAAAAAAATATGTATATATACTTGCTCGATGTTGTTTATAAATGTATTTTGTTGTTGTTGTTGTTGGGTATTAATTTTATGATATTGATTGATGTTTTAATTGTTTACTTATGGTTCTTATTTAGAATTCCTTCTTACCCTTGTTGAGTTCTTGGAGCAATTTGTCTTCTGGCTCATATTCCAAGGGGACCAAAGAGTTGGGAGTATAGGGCTTGTCCTTAAGATACAAACCGTAACGAGATGGGTATCTGTTTGGAACAAAATAATAGTTTTTATTAGTTTATACATAGTTCACCACTTATAAAAATACTGTTGTAAGAAAATTACAGTAAAATCTTTACTTTTTTAAGCACAATTGTTTATCTAAAGTATAGATAATCCAAAAAAGTACTACTGTATTATGTGCGCTTTGCTATGTGCGCTTGCACTAGTTGCAACTTAAAACGCTTATAGCTCTAAAAATACTAAACAAATTTTTAACAAAATATATATTGTGTACATCTGCAAACAAATAACTTTCAAATATTGTGTCTTTTGTATACATCAGCTGCACAATGAGGACGTAAAAGGGATAACAAAAAACCGTGTTGCCCATTAACTTGTAGAAAAAGACAATTTTATAGCGGAATTATTCATAAAACATAACAAAGGTCTGTAAAACAAGCTTTATATAGAAATTTGTTTTAAACCCTTTTAGAAACCTTTTATAAATTATTACGTGTAAGACAGTATCGCCGGAGATATTTAGTACGAAGCAAAAAGTATAGTACCAGTTTAAAAAAAATTTTTTTGTGTTATGTATATGCTCTGAAAATACTGGTACCTCTGCAAACAAATACCTTTCAAAAGGTATATTTTTGTCTAAATCCGCTGCATAATATGGACGTAAAAGCAATAAAAAGCTGCGCATTGACTTATAAAAGAAGATTATGTTAAAGCTAAATTATTCATAAAACTTCTCAAAGGTCTATGACTGACTTTTTATGGGTTCTTAATGAAAGATTTGATAGTTTGGAAAATAATGCAAGATATTATTCATACACAATGATTGATCCATGCTCCATGAATCATGAATATTTCAATTGCAGTCTACTATTTTAAAACAAACCCCTTTTATTTAGCTGCTTCACCTTAATCTAGCTCTGTATTCCGAAACTGTAGCAAACACCGTCACCCGTACACCTCTTCCTCCAATATTAAAAGTTTTGATAAAGACAACAACAATTTTTGTATATATTCTCATTTGGCAAAACTTTTTCTTGATTTTGATTACAAAAATCTTTGTGGCAACACTGCTCACGTCATGTATCATTATCATTTGTGTATCATTTTTAAACCAACACAATTGTTATTACATACTAACACTAACGTTGTTTTTGTTTTCTAAATGAAATCAACAAGGTCTATTGTGATTGGTCTGTTGTAACGAACAGTTATTTAAATACAAATGCACACACTGATACTCAATGCGTTTTAATTCTGGCTTCTTGCTTTTGCTTTTTTAACTGATTGCTCTTGTTGTTTTTGCATGGCGTTTTCTTTTTGCCATTGAAGCAAAAACAATTGCATCAGATACAAAAGCAAGTAAAAGCAACTTTAAGACATTAGAACGTCAATGAAGGGGGCTCATTTAAAGTAATTTAAAGACGAAAGACGAAAACTTTAACTCAAATAACACACACATACTCAAAATATTACTTTTTTAAAATGCTAAAAAAAATTTATTTTGAACAAAAATAGTTCTTTATAACAAAATTAGAATTTTTACTTTCACATTGACCTACTTTTGACAACACACTGTGTAGGTGTCTTACTTGTGGACCCTAATGTTGTTGTCACTTATTTATTACAAATATGTGTATAAATATCTCTATTTTGTCTTATTAAAAACTATTTTCATTTTTAGTATCTTTTCTATTAAAATCATTTTCTTTTAATTACCTGCGCTCAATTTCTTGCATGCGCTTCAAATGTTCATTCCAGGCCCTCTCTGCGTCGTAGTTAGCTGGAACTAAAAATATTGACAAGAGAAAGAAGAAAAAAAAACCAAACAAAAATTACCATTAGAATTAAACTTTTCACCATTAAAAACAGATTTTTGTCATGGCACTTACAATTCGAAGCAAAAAATAAAATAAAAATCAAAAGAATTTTTTAGCCAAACTTTTACTCAAGCATCTCGGGCAGCAGCAGGAGCAGCAGCAATTGAAAATTAAAAATTATTTAGCAAAAAAATAAAAGGAAATTTACCATTAAAAAAGCAGGGTGGAGAGGCATTAAGTAGTAGTTTTAATTAAACAAGGAAGCAGTTTAGTTTCAAAGTGAAAAAAGAAAATAAATTTATATTAGAATATTTCTTAGAAGTTAAGCAAAAAAAAGTAATGAAGAAGAGATGAGATTGAATATAAATGAAAAATTTAAAGCAAATGCAAGATGATAAAAATATGCAGACATTGAAACTGATAAATGAAGGAAAATATGCAAGAAAATATTTTTGAAATTTTTTAAAACAAATTTTTACTAGAAATTTTATTTTGGTTAACTAAAAATACAATAATTTTTCAAATTTTCAAATTTTTATTTCTAAATTGTTACATATTTTGCGGCTATTAATAATTTTGGCATGTTTCATATATTTGGCTATTAAGGATTTTTTTTTTCAATTTTCAATTCATTTCGCTCTTTTTTTTTTTTTTTTGTTTTTTGTTGACCCAAAACTGTTTACGCCAGATTAAGATATTTTGCTTTAGAACAACACTCAGGGATACACCTTTAGCTACAGCTACAATATTGTAGATTCTAGATATTTTTTTCATTTATAAATATAGACTTTTTTGAAATTGGTTTCTACAGATTTTTAAAATTCTGCAACATTTTTGTTTTTTGTTTGGTTTTGTAGGAAAGAAGAAAAAAAGAGAACAAACAAAAATATCATCATTTAATTTATTAATATTTCTGTTAATAGAAATGGAAAATATTTTGGGGTTTAGCCAGGCTGGGATAGACACAGTGTATTTAAGGGTAAAATTTTAATATAATCCGTTATAAAGGAATATTGCAGTTGTTTCTTTTTAAGAATGAATATAGAGATATAACTTTTTGTATTGGAAATTATTATTCGCTCCATGTTTCTTGAGAGACTGTTGATAAACTATTAAGAGTTTGAAGTAGACTGAAATAGACTTTGCTTTAATTTTTAACCGACTTCAAAAAAAGGGGAAGCGTATAAATTCATCATGTATTTTTTAAGTGTGTTCTATCCGCCATTTTCAAACCGATCTCGTATTTTTTTTTTTATTTATTTAAAAGGATGTTCTTCCGGATTGGTCCCGTTGAAAAGCGGGCAGCGCCTCGCCCACACAAAGTAAATACACATTCCTTTTATTTATAACTATTTCTACTTAACCGATTCCTATGAAATTTCGCACACACTTTAAGCTTCTGTTTGAATACTACATCATGTTAAAGAAAAGTGGGTAGCGCCACGCCCATGAAAAGTAAATATTATTTTTCAACAATTTCTAATGCACCGATTCTTATGAAACTTTACATACACATTTTATTATTGTTACAATATAACATTATGGCTAGAAAAGTGGGCAGTGCCACGCCTATGAAAAGTGAATATTTCTTTTAACTACTTCTACTTAGCCGAATCTTTGAAATAATTCTCGCGAAAGTATAAATGTGGGCAGTGCCACGCCTATTTTGTAGTTGGTTGTTTTGCAAGAACTATTTTATGTGTGCTCCCTCAGAACTTCGCCATATAAAAACCAATTTTGAATTTTTCCCATTATATGAAAGGATGTGATTCTAGATTGGTTCTGCCAAAAAGTGGGCAGCACTACGCCCATATGGAGTAAATATACATTTTTTCAACTACTTCTAAACTAAACCGATTTTTATGAAACTTTGCACACACATTAAGCTACCGGTTAAAGACTTTATCATGATCATGAAAAAAGTGGACAGTGCCACGCCCACGCAAAAAATTTACTTATTCAACTACTTCAACTGAAGCGATTCTTATGAAAATTTTTACACACACCAACCTTCCGTTTAAATACTACACCATGATTTACAAAAATGGGCAGTGCCACACGCTCATGAAAAGTAAATATTTTGTTATACTCCTATGAAACCGATTCTCGTGCAACCAGTTCTCGTGAAAAAACAAGAATTATTTAGAAAGTTGTTAATAGTATTCCTTTCATTTTAATTTATATCTAGGTAAGTAGTTACAGCTTAATTACAATTGGGACCGCAACCAGTGTCACTGTGAGCTGACAAACATTTTTTATTCAAAGCAAAATATCGCCGGAATTTCGACCACAATCTTGCCATAATAAAGTCTAGTTTGCCTGTGACCATGCTTTCATATTGATAATATGAGAAAGAGGGAATTTTACTTTTTATGGTTTTCGGCATATTGTGGCAAAATGTGTCCTGTAGTCTGACGCTGCGTTGAAATCCAACGTTTATCGCTTGCGGCTTGTAATTTTGCGACACTCATTCTTACAACCAGAAAATTCGTCTATTCGAGACTTGAATAGTAATACATGTTAAAATTTTAATGATTTTTTCAGTTAAAAATAACTAAAAAATTAAAATTTTAAATTTGGTTTTTATTGTTCTAATAACAAGTTAAATGAGGAAGTAAAAGCTTTATTGCTATTTTACGTGATGGTTGTCTCTATCTCAGTCATTTGTAAGACGAAGAAAACGAAGTATATAAACAAGAAACTAAGCAATGCAATAACACGAATTTATTTGTTACTGAATAACGGACGTAAAATTTTCATTGTTATTTTTTATTAAAAATCAAGCAAATTTCAACATCTATTTTTGACTGAAAAATATCTGTAAAATTTTAACTGTTATTTTAACCAAAAATATCAGCATATTTTTACATGTTATATTAACTGAAAAAATTTTTTTAAAATTCTAACTGTTTTAGACCGATAATTGCACGTAAAATTGTGGCTTTTATTTTTATCCGAAAAAGTATAAATCAGTAAAATGTAAGCTGCTATTAAATAACCGAAAAAAATATCGGTAAAATTTGTAAGTGTTATTTTTAATAGAAAAACCTTGTTGTAAATGATTTTTAACAGAAAAACTTTAGGTCAGCATTTAAATGGTTTTTTTTAATAAAAATTATCGAAAAAATTTGAGATGAAAAATATCAGTAAAATTTTAACAGTTATTTTTAACTGTAAAATATCAGTAAAATTTTAGCAGCTGCTTTTAACAGATAAAATATCGGTAAAACTCTAAATGTTGGGATATTTTAGCACTAATTGCAAATAAGTACGAAAATTAACCCTTAGACACATTTTAACTTTTGTTTTATTTCTGACGTTCAAGTTGAATTTCAAACTTTAATGTCTTTGAAAAATTGTATGATAAATATTTAAGGACAGTTTTTTGTCCCCTTTTGAAGAAATTGGCGAAAGACTCATACTGCAAAAAGTTATAGGGTGGAAATGTTCCACAAGAATATAAAATCATCATTTTAGTCGTAATTTTCTTTTATATATACTTTCTATTTTAGAAGTTAATTGAAGCAATTTAGTAATTGCACCTGATATATATAAATTCTTTCTGACATTGAAATATATTTTCGTTAACTTTCTGTTTATTTTCAATTTTATAATTATAATAATTTTTACCTAAAAAATTTCTGAACAAAATAAATTATTGTAGAAACAAAAAACTCAATTAACATCAAGAAACCTTGAAAGTTGTATTTTTTTATTTTTGCTGTTATTTCATATCCAACGCCCCCGCTCCCACACATTTTGCCACACACACACACACACACACACAATTCAGTTTATAATACAAAAAATTTTCAAATTTATAAATATTATTTTTTTTCAAATTGTTTGTGTTTTTTCAGCTTTGCATTTGAAATAATAGATGGGAAATTTTTATACATTTACATATTTATATACAAAACTTTTTTTCAAACAGACGTAACACCGGAAAAAAGCTTTTTTTTTGTATGTTGAAGAGACAAAAAAAATGTGTGTTATTTGCAAAGAATAAATTGTATATATACAAATATTATATATTAAAGATATCTGATATGTGTTCAAATCTAGCTGTTTGTATCTGCGTGTTTAAATATATTAAAATATTTTTACTTTTTTTTTTGTTTATACAAAAATTTTTATTTTGTTTATAATAAATTTGAAGGAAAAAAAGTTTAAACTAAAATGTGCAAAAACAGATTTTTGTTTAGTTTTTAAAAACAACACACAAAAGAAATGATCTAATAAATTGAAATTTTATATCAAAATTATACGCAGAATTCAAATAACAAAATTTCTATTTAATGTAGAAAAAATTTGTTATAATCAAAATATATCTGCGTTTCGGATAAAAGCATTAGTATTGTATAACAAAATTGTGTTAATAATAATAATAAATTAACATATAAATAGCCAGCAAAAAATACTGTTTTAAAATAATCGCCACTAGAAATTTACTTAATATTTATGACCACAAACAAATATGTAAAAAATTAATATTATAAAATACTGGAAAAAATATATAAAAGTCCTCTAAAGAGCCTTGTAAGGTCTTTTGGCTTTTGATTATCATTCTTTTTTAAGTTTCTTTTGCAAAAAGAAGCCACAAAAAAGGATTTAATAATATTAAAGAACTTGAAAAATTTTTGAAAATTAATCTTCCAAAGCGAACTTCTATGCACAATGCTTTCTGATCGGTTACCTATACTGTAGGCATAAACTTGGGTTCTTATAGGTTGAATTACCTGAAACGGGGTTGTGAAGATGGGTAAACCTCTTCTACATTTCCCCCATTCGGTTCAGGGCTGAACCAACCCTACGATCGGATGAACGATTTTATCCCTCTAATGCTGTGATTGCCACTCTATAGCCTTGCGAGGCAGTCAATAATCGTATTTTTCACACAGACACGGTCGGGAATTAACATGTATACAACACAGCGATGGCATATCCCTGGCTATGGAGTGGCAATCACTGCTCTAATGTCTCAGTTTGATAAGACTGATTGATCATGCAGCAACTGGCTGCCCAGCGAAGCCACCCTTTGCTCATAGAGAGCGGGCCGGAGACAGAGGAGGAGGTGCTCTACATAATCGACTACCTTCCAATCAACTTCATAGCCCACAGATAATTAAACATTTCCACCATTGCCTTAAGCGACCTTAATTTAAGTAGGTCTAGGTCATTTTTCTTAGGAATATGTTGACAGGTTTCTAGCATTTTATGCGATTCAAAAAAAGAATAAATTTATATTTGTTAAATTATTTAAAAGCTACATAATATTACAGTAAAAACACTTTGTAAGAGCTTCTGTTAAATTTTTACATCCCAGGAGCCTAAAAGCTTTAGCTGTGTTCGTTTACTCGAAATTCTTACTACTTTTACTACAATTGGAATAATTTTTTTACATTTTGTATTTAAAACTTCCAGCTGTAGTAAAAATAGTAAATTATAGTAAGTAAACGAACAGATATTTTGACTTTTTTTAATAAATGAAAAGTAATTCTTTTAATATAAATTTTTTTTACATGAAAAATATTTTATATTTTCGATAAGATCTTTAACGTCGAAATGAAACTAATCTCTTTCTTAATACAAACAAAGATCCGACAATTCACCGAAAAGATATAGTCTAAAATAAACAGTTTCCCATATATCCTATATGTATACTTATATATGTACATATGTATGTATGTAAGCTTTTGAGAGCTTCTCCTAAAAAACTCTCTTCAGAGACGCAGATCTGGCACTTTTTAACGTTTCATATGTCAACTTTATACTTTGATTTGTGACTATTATTACTATATTTTTAAAATTAAAAGAGCTTTAAAAAGTTGTTTAGCTTCTTTATAAGTAAGAAATATATTTGTTAATTCTTGAATTGTTTCATAAAAATTCTTTCTCTTATGTTTGATTCAATTTTTTCTATTTGTGACTTTAAATCATGGTCGCTCATACTGGCACCAGAGCTCCGAACATTCATCGCGTCGTATATATACACAGCCGAATGAAAATATAAGTTCTCACTAAAGAGTAAAAAATAAACACCAACTTCATTAAGTCGTATGAAAGCTTTTTGTTTTTTTTACGTTGTTGTTATTCTTTTTAATAGGCACACAGTGGAATACTACAAACACATGCTCATAAACACTAATATCAAATTAAAAACTCAGTTCTCTCGATGGCCAGCTTTGCTTTAAATAATCTTTAAAAGCTTTATACACTATGAATGCTTTTAAAGCTTTTATTTTTATTGCACTAAAATTAACGTTTTTGAGAGCTAAATGTTTAAAAAAAAGTGTTAAACACTAGCCAAGCTTTAAAGCTTTGATATTATGGCCCCTATTATAATTCACCACTCAATCAAGATAAGTTGTCAATGGGATAGGTTGGCGTCTGGAATAACGAGGCAAAAGTAACATAATAGTCGATATAAAATCCAAACGCAACTGATAAGAAGCAGTTGTCTTACGTGGATAAAAGTGGTAGTCCATTATAAGAATTTGACAACTACGACTCAATTATCAATTTAGTTGTGAATCATAATAGGGTCCTATATGGCTGTTAAATTAATGAACTCGAATTTAAAAGCTTGATATTTATTTGGCAAGAATATCCCTTATTGTTATCCTTCCCTTCTTAGTAATTCAAAGTAAAATTTCTTGAACTTTTTTTACAATATAATAATTTATTTATTATCTGTGTTTTTGTACATTTATGTACTCAAAAGATTTTCTTTATATAATTTTTGTTTTTAAAAGAGCTTTCGGTTAAGTTTATGTAACTTCATGCACGTGCAGAAACACACCTATTGTTTTTTACTTTCTAAATGTGATTCTCTATATGCATGAAGCTTCCCAAAGCTGCTCATAAGTTTTTTTTAATACAAACTTTGTATACAGGAAGCTTTTAGGTAAGCTAGGATAGAAATAGATCTTTTGTTTTGTCCTTTATAGATGTGTTTTTGTACGTGCACGAAGGAAGCACTTACCGGAAAGCTTTTTTTTTAATTCAAAATTTTTATAAAGAAAAGCTTTTGGATAAGTTTCGGTAGTTTCGCGCATGTACTGAATCACACCCCTTATAGCACGTGATGCTCTCATTATCAACACACGCCAGTCTTTAGTTCTAAAAAATATTTTACATTTACTTCATATAAATCTTCAAAATATAAAAGCTTTAAGGATTGCTGTAATAAAACTTTGTTGTAAAAATATACTGTGCTTTAATCTCTACATTTGCTATTTTACTACACAGAAAAAATTATCATAGCTTTTTATTTTAACACGCATGTGTTTAAATTAGGGATGTAACGAATACCGATACCGATACCGATATATCGGCGATACTTCAGATTTTCCGATACATCGGTATCGGCGATATTTTACTGTCGATACGACGATACTTTTAAAAATCTTTTCAGAGTTTTTTTTAACAAATAATTTGTTTTTATTTTGTAAAAAAAATTATTTATATTTTGTTAATTTTACCATAAATTCAAATTCAAGTCGTTGTTTTTTAAATCTTATTCCAGCAAAAAAAAGATACTCCAAAGAAGTCATGAAAATGTAGAATTCGCGATCTGGAAGTATTGCAAATTTGGATAATTTCTAATTAGTTTTACATATCCTTGCCATTGCAAGAAGTTCTGTTTTTCGATTACCAATCACCGAATTGGAAGCGATGCTAGGACAAATTTCTTTTTCGGTATTCTATAATGATTTTTCCTCAAGGAAAAAGGATAAAAAATTACCCATTTCCACAATTTTTTTTATGCGAATTTAAACTCAGAACTGTATTTTCATGTAAATTTAAGTGAATAAATATAAACTTAGAAGTCTTTTAATAATTAAGCTATTAAGTTATTTAGAAGAATATTAGTTGATAAATGTCCTTTAAAAAATCGATTTTTTAAAAAGCATGGCGAGTATTTTTTTTAATTATGAAGGAATTAAAAATTTTTTCTTGCTTTTTACTAATTATCTGCATATTTTTAATACAGATTTTTTGGAAGCAAAGAAAATGTAATTCCTTAAAAATTACTTCCAATGTTTTATCAATTTTAAATATTCTCTCTTATAATGTAATTTTGTATAATAAAAAAATTGCACTTGAGTTTTGTTAATATAAACTTGAACTCAATTTCAATATTCGTATCGGTATCGGAATCGGTATCGGCGATATTTATTTTTTAATATCGGTATCGGTATCGGATCGGCAAAACGGCGTATCGTTACATCCCTAGTTTAAATTTGTTTTTAAATTTTATAATATATTTGTATGATTTTTAAATATTCCAATAGAAAATTTTAATAGCAAAAAAATAGATTTTTTTCTTATTAAATATTTACGAATTTTAGTTTTTAATTTTACGAATTTTGTGACCGGTCCCATTTCCGTAAAAAAAATATTTGAATTTATGAATTTAATAATAAAATACGAATTATAGTTTTTTCTGTGTACAAAGCATATTATTATTTCAACTTCCCCTCTGTGGCTGAGTGGTAGCGATGCTAGCCTGTCAGTCCAGAGGTCGTGGGTTCGATTCCCGACGTAGACCCTGGGTGTTTTCGCTTCGCGGGTTCTGTTTGTAAAAAAAAAGTGAAGCTTTATTGTATAAAAGCTTTAAAGCTTTATTGTAATTAAAGCTTTAAAGCTTTATTGTAATAAAAAATAATAATAATTTAGTGCGTTTCTATATTAGGGTAACAATATGTATTAATAGTTTTAGAATCAAAACAGAAAGAAAGCTTTTAAGCTTATGTCTCTTCGTCATTATGCCTCTACATACATACAAGCTTCATTAAAGCTTATGCTTTCAAACTACATTATTTTTATGCCAATTATATCAATGGAAAAAGTTTTAAAAGCTTTTATCATAATTTATGCCATTTAATATCAAACCAACTGTATAACTAAAACTTAGGTTACCATCTTGTATTAAAAGTCTATAAAAAATATCAAATTATTAATTTTCTACCTATTCTCAAGGATGCGAATACAAAATGTGATTTGTTAAGAAAGCTTAATTAAAAGCCAATTATTTTGCCAAAACTAAAAAGGCCTCATACTTTGTTTTCGAACCAATGACTTTAATGTTTAATGTAAAACTAAAATAAAATAATGTTTGCAATAAGAAAAAAAAAAGATCAAATATGTGCTATTTTTGAAAAGTGAAAAGCATGAAAGCTGTTGTTTTAAAGGATTCAAAGAAATTAAAGCATTAATTTAAAAAAGCTTGAAAATGGTTTGAAATATTTAATTAAAAATGATTAAGGAAACCATTAAACTTACTTGTTCTGCTGTAGTGATGATCATAGATGGCACGTGGTGAGTAGCCATAAGTATCTCTGCTGACTGGCAAATATCTGTAGCCATGAGACTGTACACGCTCGTTAGCGGTTGCAGGCTCATCGAAGATGCTTCTGAATGTGGCAGGAGCATCTAAGTATGAGCTGTAAGGGCGAGATGCTCTTGGAGTCTCATGGGCACGGATATCCTCAGATCCTAACGAAAAAGAGAAAATAAATTTTTTATTAATATTGAGTATCAAGTAAAAATAAATACTCTTTTATGATATAATTGTTCTTTGTTTTTCACTCTCTCCCTCTCTCTGTCTTTAAGGTAATTTTGTGTGTACTATTTCTATTTTATTTATGAGACAAAAATCAGTTGTATTCTTAATTTAAACCTAGACGCTACCCCAGAATATTTCTAAACGCTATGATTTATATTGTTGAAAGAATCACCAACAACAGCAACAATAGCTATTAAATAAATAGGCTGCCAACAAAATTGGGTGACTAGTTAGTGCATTTTTAGGATTTTTTCTATTTTTAAATTACGAAAACTTAAAAGCAAACAAAAATAAAAATACAAGTGTTTAATGTAAAAAATGACGTATTCGAAATGTATTGTTTTTACTCATAGGAACAGATATAGGCTATTTGTCACTACATATACTAAATGCATATATATGTATATTTATATTTGATATGTATATGTAAATATATAATATTTTAACAGATATATTACGACTACGTTCCGCAGTTAAGGCGCTCATGAGGTAAGTGTAATTTCTTTCTTCAGATTTGAATTTTGAGTCGTGTAAAAATACATACATATGGCCATTTCCACAGGAAACATCACTTTCTGGTCACGTGCGACATCAAGCAATTAAGATTATATTCAAAACCATATAGTCAGATTTTTCTAAACTGTTACTTAATGTAGAGCTACTTACAGCCTACACAAATATATAACGCAGTAAAAAAACTTACTGCTTCTTAAAAAAAAAACAAGCATGATTGCTTGGTGTCGCACGTGGCAAAAAGTGGACTTTCCTGTGGAAATGCTCATATATAATTATAGTTAGTTTTAAGTTAAAAGTGTGAAGAAATCCATGCTTCTTGTAGCCCTTACGTTGGAGGTATAAGATGTGTTCAAAACTTTTATGTAAAACATCACGATAATTCTAATAATTCTGACAAAAAATTCTGATAATTCTGACAAAAAATTCTGATAATTCTGACAAAAAGCCTTTCACGCCCTTTCATATAAAAAAATTAAAAAAAAATCAGTCCATAAATGGCAGAGTTATTCGATAATCAACATTTCGGGCGCCCACTTTGTCCGTCCGATTTCCGCTTAAATTTCTGTGGGATCAAAGTGCAAGCATACACTTTCAAATAAAAAAAGTTTTTTTCAAAATCTGCCCATAAATGCCGGAGTTATGCGATAATAATCATTTCGGGGGCGAAGGGGCAAATTACTTCACCGATTTTCGAAAACAAATTATGACACAAAGCTGCAAGCAAACCTTTAAAAAAAATTAAATCGGTCCATTAATGGAGGAGATGTGCGATAATCAATGTTTCGAGAAGGGCGAATTGCCCGTCCGATTTTCGAAAAAAAATATGGGATCAAACTGCAAGCAAAACTTTTCAAACAAAAAATAATTTTTAAAATCGGTCCGCAAATGAAGGAACTAATCAATATTATTTTGGGGTGGGGGAGGCAAATTATCCCTCATCTTTTCTGAGTCCCTCTTCAACAGCCATGTAGTGGTCTAAAAGTTCTACAAAAATATTTATCGTAAAATTCTGCTAAAGGCCTTCAAAATCAACTGAACGTAAGGCTTACAAGACTCCCTATGCCGAGGAACTACAACTGTGTGGAAAAAGTTTGGGATTTAGTTCCCCTCAAATGAATTCTAGACGCAGACCTTTAAAACGGGTGCCAGGGCATAGCAATTTGCCCGAAAATATTGGAACAAATGGTTAACTTCCCGTTCAATTACTACAAAACTATCATTCAGCAGAATCTATTTGATTTCGAGCAGGCAGATGGTCTAATGAGATCACCTGCTCGACATCGGGGCTAATAGGGGCCCAATATGATTGTAGTAGATCGCAATCTGGGAGGGGTCACCTTGTGGGCAACTACGTACACTTGTGGTGGTAATTACGGCCCATTACTTTATAGGTGCGCATGCTAGGCGATTGAATTTGCCGTATAATCACTTCTGTAGAAGTTGTCATAATGAAGAGGAGAAAAAGAATGTACTCCTAGAGCAAATCCTCTGTCATTGCCCCGTTATCTCTCTCTCTCTCTCTCTGTGAAATGGACGGCTTCTATGAGCTCTCCGCTGCTCCAAGATTTATCAGCCTTATCGGTCTGCTACATAATTAGGATAAGCTCGTTTATCCAGTCGTCGGGTTGGCTTAGCACTGAACCAAATGGAGAAATGTAGAAGAAATCTCTCTTTACGTCTCCTCTTCAGGTACCACAGTGGAACCAACTAGGACCCAAGTGAGTTGGTTTAACTTTTAAACTGACAACTTGTGCAACCTAACATAAAATAAACCTAACCTAAACAAATAAAAAATAATGTTCGCTCGAGCAATAACAAAATGTTTTTCCTGATAATCGAATAATTTTTATTCGAATAATTTTTATTCGATTAATTTTTACTCGAATAATTTTTATTCGAACATTTATTCGAACATATTTTATTCGAGAAATTTTATTCGAGAAATTTTTATTCGAAAATCTTTTATTCGAAAAGTTATTCGAAACATTTTTACTCGAAAAATTGTTATTCAATCATTTTTATTCAAATAATTTTATTCAAATAATCTTATTCAAATAATTTTTATTCGAATAATGACAGCTCTAATAACTACGTAGAATAAGAAAATATTTCGTGGACTCTTCTCAGATGTGGAACGTTACTGATTGCCACTCACTTGGGAGTGGCCAGAGCGATTCCTTTGTTTAACTGTCTAAGCAGCTAACTACTTCCGGTCTTTGGCCATGTATTTTTCAGGCAATGGTCGCCCTAAGACCGCTTTAAGGCTAGCTAGAGTTCGAAGGTGTCGCAACCATGTATCCTGATTGTCTTAGAGATGTCCCAAGAAAGCATGGTTGCATCATAGGATTGGATTAGCAATCCGCTTCTCCCGAAAATATTGGATCAAAAAATATTGTTGTAACAGTAAACTATCTGGTGTACTTAGATGAAAGCAGAAAGACATATCGATGATGATCATATGTTGGCAACTGATTTTTTATTACCTCTGAGGAAACGCAGAAAACCTTATATAAATTGGTAAAAAAACATTCCTATCATCAAAATATAAAGCCATAATGGGCGCTGAGGCAAAATTTTAAATCTTGTTAAATGAAATTGAAATAAAGCATTAAATAAAAAAAAATAAATAAATAAAACCGAAATTAATTAATAGTATCCATCCACTAATTAATTTGCATCCATTTTATTTCATGGCTAGTAACGATTTCAGCCCAATTAAAATATAATTTCTTCAACTGAAAAGCTGTAAAAATCAGTTACGTGTTGTTAATATATGACCATCGATATTTAATCATTTCAATTGTCTCCACTTTTTTATTTCAAATACGTCAATGGGTTAAATTTTAAATTTGTTTTTGGAATATTTCTTTCTTTTTAACGTATTTAAAATGGAAACATTTTTTTTATTCAACTCATACAAAATGTTGGCTTTTTGCCAAATTATAATTTTGTGCTAGCGTTAATCAAAACCATTTGAGAGCACTGTACTGAAATATTTTTCTGTAGAAGTACACACACAAACATACACTCACATTTAAATTATATCAACAGATTTTATAAGAAAAAAAAATCAGCATATTTAAATCTATTAAATAACCTACAAAAATTAAGTACAGAAATATTTGAAACAACAAAGTGGTCAAATGGAAATTTGGAAGGGGAAAATAAAAATTTAATAAATTTTCATTCTGTAAAATCTCAAGTAAATCAAAGGTCTTCCCACTTTGATTAAAAACTATTATTAAAGCTAAAATTGGTTTAAAGTACGAATCATGTGTGTGTATGAGAAAACCGGTTGTGAATCATACATTAGCCTTAACAATCAAGCTGCAGCATGTTTATTTCTAACATGTTTATGTCTAAATACCGGCATTAAAAAGCTTTTAATATCTACTCACCCTTCAAGGATCTGATGTACGACTGCCAAAACTTGGCTTTCTTGCTGGGGGTCTCGTTGCGACCAATCATTTCCAAATGAGACTTGAACATTTTGATCGGTTTGTTGTGTGTGTGTGATATAAGCGTAGAAAGTTCGTTTAATTAAGGACTCGTTCGCTGTAAATCAAAAAGAAAACGAATGTTTACATCATGATCTGCTTAAAAAGCTTAATTAAAAAATATTAATATAATAATATAAATATAAGTTTATACAAAACTATTAAAATTAAAAATTAGGTCAAGATTTTGGAAAGTCGTAGTCAAATATAGTATGTATGTTTCATGAAAACTTTCTTAAAAAATAATAATGATATTAGCCAGGTGTAGCTTCAGTTTCAGCTACAAACTTGCAAGAGATTCAAAGATTGCTTTAATAAATTTTTTGTATTTTAATTTTTAAACATATAGTGACGTCTTCCCGAGAGAGCTTTTGAAAGTTTTATTCATTGCAAGGAAAATTGAAGAGTTAACTAATAAAATTTAAGAAGATAAATCAGCTACAAACTAGTGTGTAAGAACCCCATTGACAAAGACTATATTGAAATATAGATTAGAAGTCTGAAAGCGTTTTCTGCAGAAAACAAGTTTGAAAAAGCTTGCTATTTAAATACTATATAATAGTTTTTAAAATAAAATAAAAAGTTTCAAAAAAATTTTATATAGAAAAGCTTTGTTGAAGAGATGTAAACTTTAAAACAAATTAAAAGCTTTAAGCTTGAAAAAAATGAAAAGCTTTAAGCTTTAAAAAAAGAAAAAGTTGAAATAAAATTTTTTCAAAACATCTTATACGCAAACAGCTTTAAAGTGTAGATTAATATAACGAAGAGCTTTTTCAAAACAAAACCTAAAAAAACTTTTACGAACATATATATCGAAAATCTTCTAAAAATGCTCTTTTTAAAAACATTCTTTCGCCTTTTTAAAAATCTTTTTGCTTTCCAAGTTATTTTTATGGAAGCAACGCTTTAAATTCTGAACTATTTTTCTCCTTAAAAAAAATATTCAAATTTTCTTGCTACATATTAGTATTTAAATGAAAAAGTTCTAAGAAATTTAACTGAAAGTTATTAATCAGACTTGTTAAAAGAAATTTTTACCAAAAAGTTTTGTTTTGAAAAAAAATTGCTAAGATTTTTTATTAAGAAAAGAAAGAAATATATCTGAAATTATTTTTTCATTTCTTTAAAATAATGCTCCAATAAGTTTGTTGTTTCTGAAAGAGCTTCTTAAAAAAATATAAAAAAGCTTTAAATTTCCTTACTAATAGTTTTTAATGAAAAAAGCTTACAAATAATTCTTAAATAAAAGCTTTCTTGAGAAAATTTTCAAACTAATTTCATTAACTAAAAAAGTTTTTTAGAAAAATCTTTTATAGAAAAATCTTAAATATAATTATCTCAGCTTAAAATCAATTTTTACAATTAAATTTCTTGATGAGCTTTTTTTATTAATGTAAATATTTATTTTATGTTATTAGTTTTTAAAGCTCAGAAAATTTTTATTTCAATTAATCAAGCAAAAGTTTTCAATAAAGCCAACAAACATGAAATGAGATATTTTCCAAATACTTTTAATTAAGAAAGCTTTTGCGAAAATATATCTTTAAAAAAGTCTTCACAGAAACTCAGAAAAAGCACTTTATAGAAAAATGTAATTTTGTGAAATTTATTTAATCTCAGAAAAGCTTTTATACTCGTTTTTTACACTTGACATTATTAGGTTTGTTTATTTGTTTTCCGAAAACCTTTTTAAATACCAAATTTGTATAAAGAAATGTTTTTGAATAAGTTTGGATAACTTCATGCACGTATACATGTGTACTAAACTTCCTATGCGCAAAAGCTCTTTTGAATTGAAATTGGAAAACAAACTTAGTAGAAATTTAACTTTTAGTGTGAAAAAATTAATAGAGAGTTTTTAAATGTGGGCCTATGCTGACATCGGTATAAATTTCATAGCATGTTGCTTAAATAAAACAATCTTATTAAATCGGCTGCTTGCCTTATGAACTTTATGTTATACAACTTTTTCCACTTTCCCCACCCAATTTGCTCTACTGCCCATTATATTGATAAATATAAAAAGTTCCATGTAACAAATTTCATGAGATATTTTAAATAGTTCAGTGCAAAGTTCGTGCTAAATGCAATACATTTGTATATCTTTTTTGTATTTCCTATTAGGTTGTCTTGACGACAATAATGCAAAATTTTGTATCTAAATTTACAATGACCGAAGTTCATTATGTTTTGTTCATTTATTTTCTAGCCAATTGATGGTTCGTTACAATTTCATTTACAAATTCAAATACTTTCACTTCATTCCAAACAGTTCTTTTTTTCGTTTTCGTAATTGAAAATAAATACACTTAAAATGTTTATGTGCTCCAATTTTTAATTATTTTTTGTTGCATTTTTATATACACGACAAGATCATGACACTAAAAATAAATTTTACATAGACGAAAATGTCGCTTCATGTTAACGAATTTCTGTTATATTCTTTTATATAAAAAAAAACAGATATAAAAAGACTCACACGAGCCGTTTAAGAAACAAAAATTCAAAAAAAGAAAATCCACAAGAAATTTTATTCAGCACGATCGATCGATCTTTAACGATGACACAACGACAACTGACGCAATTTCTTGAGTGTATGAAAAAATGGTTGATTTCGAAATTGTGATATGCACTGATGTAAGTGTGTGTGTGTGTGTATTTATAGGAGGTTTGTGTTGAGGAGTGTGCATGTGTGTGAGTTTTCTTTTTGTAGCACAAATATGAAAAAGAAATGTCTGAAATTGTGTATTTGATTTTTCTCTTGATTTTCCTCTTTTTATTAGTTTTTTTTTCTTCTTTTTTGCACCAGCTTTAGCTAAAAATTTCAGATATTTTTAAATGTCCTTGAGCATAATGTATCGAAAGATAGAAACAAACAAATATTTAGAACTTTTTTTTGTAGTTGGCTTCACACTTTATCAGTTTTGTTAAGGCATGATTTATTTAAGAATTGTTCGAAACTTAATATTGATTTGGAAAAGTTAAATTTATGGCAAATAAATATTTCAATTAAAGCTAAAACATGAGTTTGGTTTTAAAGCAACAATCAAGATTCGATAAGAAGCTCATGGAAAAATTTAATAGCCCTGCGGGAAGTACTTGTCCTATGACTGGCGAAAATAGGTGTGGTAGAGTAATTTGAATAGTATTAAAGAAACCTTCAATTGATCCCCGCCAATGACAACGCCATGTAAAAGTCACCGGTCCCTCTCATATAAACTTCCAGAAATCGAACCGTTCTCTAGTCATTGGGAATGAGTCACGAGACTTGTCTTGAAACAGGTTCTCTTCCCTCTAGGGCATATAAGCCACAATAAGAGATATTTAAAATATCAACTTTCAAGTTTGAAAAACTTTTAAATTCTATAAAATATTTGAGAGTGCAGCAAAAAAAAATCATTACAGGTACTGAATTTAATATTCTAAGGCTGTTGTTTATATCAAAAATTATTCTACACAACTTTTTAAGCGCATACCATTCAGTACTTTGGATCACTTCCGTCCAATAATAACCACGTGTTAAAGTCATTGAAATAGAACTATTTTGAGCTGAGTATATCAATCGTGTAACTAATGATTTGCTGGGAAAATAGTAGAATTTGTCCAAACCCTCTTTAGAAAACAAATATATTGTACCCAACAATAGAATGGAATGAAGATATGAAACCAAATTTTATTGGCTATAGTAAGCGTCTCACTTGCCAATGAAAAATTTTTAAATTTTAATGTTTTTTTGCCATTCAAATAAAATATTTCTTCACGTTCAGATTTCGAGATTTTGTTCGAAAATTTTACTATAATGTAATCAAATACCTAGTATATTGTATGTAATTTTGCTTAAGTAACTTCAAATCAGAATGATATTATATGTAATTAGATTTTCGAGCATTTTCGAACATTGAAATTTTCAATTTTTTGTTAGTAGGATCATTTAAAGGTAATTATATTAAAGTTTTCTTCGGGATAACTCAAAGTTTCGATAAATTTTGTTTTTCGAAAATTCGAACTTCTAATGTATTCGACTATTGTTTAAGAATTTGTCCAACATTTTTCAAATAATGTTTATTTTCAATACTTCTTCTTATGAATTTTCAAATTTCAAGATATTTAATTTAAAAAATTTTTATATTCGAAAATTTTTTTATCTTTTTGTTACCTTAAGAAAGTTTGGTTTGGAAAAGTAAGCACAAATGAAATGAAACAATAAATTATTCTTGTTTAAGTAAATTTGATATTCGAAATTTTTCGAATATTAAAAAATTTTAATTTTTTAAACTAAATTCATAGAAAAGTAATTACTATGAAATATTTTTTCACAAAAGAATCTGAATTTAAAATTTAGTTTTTTTTGTTTATATTAAATTCATCTTCAAGTTCAAATTTTAAAAATTCGAAGTTCGAATATATATAAGAGTTTGTTCAAAATGTTCAAACCAATGTTTACTTAGAAGTTTTCTTTTTGAATTTTAAAATTTGGGAATATTTGTTAACATATTTAAATAAAATATATACTAACAATTTGATTTTCGAAAATTTTCGAGCATTGAAAATCTTAATTTTTTGATTAAGATCATGTAAAAAAAATTATTATAAAGTGCTTAAAAAACTATTGATATTTGAAGACACGATTTCGTAAATTCGTATTTCGAATATTGTTTAAGATTTTTTTCAATTAATAATAATTAGCATCATTATCCAAACAATGTTAATTTTTAAATTTTCCTATTATGAACTTTCATATTTCAAGATATATATTTATATTAAAAAATTTTATTTTCGAAAAATTTTTTATATATATTTTTTTTTAACTAAACAATAATACCATAAGATAAATTACTTCCGCTTAAATAAATTTTGAGCTAGAAAAATTACAAAATTCGATGTTGGAAAATTTTTGAACAATAGAACTTTCAAGTTTTTCGACTGAAATCATAAGAGTAATCATTTTGAAAATTTTTTTTTGGAAAAATTCTGAATTTTCAAATTTCGAATATTTAAATTCTGAATTTGGAAAAGTTTGGCTTTAATTTTTTTTTTCATTTTAAATAATATTTTTTAAAACAAAACACTATATTTGTTCATTAAAAATGTAAAAAAACTAGTGAATTTCTATAAATCAGTATTTCTTGTTATCTATTAAAAATTGTGTTGCAAGAAAATCACTTTATTCGAATACATATTATAAGCAATCATTTTCATTCAGCTTTCATTAAAAAATTTGTATATTGATTTTTCAAATGTTGGTTTTGATAAAAATGCAAGTTTTAATATTCGAGCACTTGATAAAGATGGCTCTGGTATAAAAAATTTTGCATTTAGCTTTCATAACAAAATTTATATTTTCATGTTTGAAATGTTGATTTTGAAAAGATTCAATTTTCGAAAACTTTATTAAAATAGCTCTGATCTAATAGATTTTAATACTTCTCTTATATCAAATGTCCAATGAATTTTTCAAGTTTTTATTTCACAAGTTTCAAAAAAACTCATAACTTTTTAAAGTTCAAAAAGCTTTTTTGTAATCAATATTTCAAAATTTTTTCGGAAATTATTTATTTCAATTTCAATAATTTGCAATTATTTCTCTACAAAATTGTATATAATTTTTGGATCTTTCAATTTGTCACTTAATTAACGTATTTTCATGAAATGTTTCACTTATTATTCTTAATTTTTTTTTAAGTCCCAGAAATTGCATAAAAAACGTTCCAAATATTTCAAAATTTTGTGCACAAAATTAATTTTTTTCCAATTTTTGCCCTCAAATATTCAAAATTTTCTAATGTTTATTTTATTATTGAGTTATTTTTATCATATGTTTCAAATTTCAACACCATTATTTTTGCAGTTTCATAACTTTTTTATTTTTATTGTTATAAAATTAATGTTTCAAAAATATTTTAGATATTTTTCAAAGGTCTATTTATAAAAGCGATCATTTTTTTTGAGCCATTTGGTATTAAAATTTTGTTCATTTCTATCTTTGTGTGTTGAAGAAGAAAAATATGACACTTAAATAAATTTAATAGATCAAAATTTTGTTGTTGTTTCCAATAAATTATATAACTTTTTCTTTGATTTCATATTTTTTCATTAAAACATATTTTCCTCATTATTTTTTGATAAATTTTTTATGTTTCTTGTGTATTTCTTTAAATGAAATTATTGTTTACAAGCACTTCAACATTGTTGCATTTTTTTGCATTTTGTTCATGAATTTACTTTGCAAAACTATTTTGAGTCACTGGTTTTGTAAGTAGAATTATTCTTATAATTTTTTATATAAAAAAAAATCATATACTTTTTTATATTCTTTGCTTTTTTAGTTTAATTAAAATTCCTTTTAACGTTTCTCTTTTTTTATTATTTCAGTTTCAATTAATTTTAAAATTTTCTTCTTACTTTTAATTACTCCCTAAAATAATAGCGTTGTATCCTCAACGAAGAATTTTTTCAAACTGCTGATATTTAAAAATTTGCTTCACCAATATCATTCGCTTTTCTTTTTAAAAGCCAATTTAAAATATATGTATATGTGTTCACTAATACATTAATACTATCAGAAGCACATAAATACACCAGTAAAACTTTTTTCTGTTGGCAAAAGCTTTTTCAAAAATATTTTTTTTTTGTTTAAACATTTTAAAGCAAAAAAAAGAAAATGATCACTTGTAAACACTTTCACACAAACTTATGAATATCTCTACACTTACACTCCTATACATACAAGCAAAAGCCTTAAAATATGTGCAAATTTTTGTATTATCAGAAACCGTTAGCTTGCTCACTCTCTCTATAATTCTGCTACAAAGGAAAATATAACTCAACTACATGCACACGCATACTTACATATTACGGTAAATAAGTAAGTTTTTCTGTGTGTACGTTTGTATGTGCATGAAAACATGAGGTAAATTTTTGCCATTTGGTTTATCAATGTAAAATTATTAGTAATATTTTTGGCATTCATGATATGTTTTATGTTAATATACTAATCCATTGTAGGTTTTTTGCTTGAATCACAGGTAACGTAGTTATGATCATTATTTACAGCTGATTTGTAATTGGCATCGTAGCGATTCTCGACAATGAGCTTATGGCCCTTATTGTGAGTTGTATTCGATGTTCGATATTCTTCACTGGCTATCGAACATCGAATGTCAAATTCGTATTATAAGCTGGCATTTTAAAGATTATTTTTCTTTTATTTATATGTAACTTAATTTGCATAGAAATTGTATTTGGTTTAGTAACAGCTGATAGACATATACTATTGGGACCAATGACAATGAGTGATATTCACAATAGCGCTATTTTTCATCGAATGTGCGTCATAATACCAAACGAAAATTCGTTCGATCAGATTTTTCGATCACATTAGAAGATCGAATATTGTTCATAATAGGCACCTATATAGTAGGAATGGACAAAAAATATCGACATATCGATTTATCGATGTTTTCTTAAAAATATATAGATATAAATAGTCGATAGTTTTAACTTCGATGTATCGATATTTTTCCAAATGTATCGACAGTATCGAATTCAATATTTTTTAGCTTAGGTTTTATTTTTCTTAAAAATAAAATAAGTAAAAAAATTTTTAAGTTAAATGGTTTTATTCTAATGCAACATAGTAATGATGCAGACAATGCACTAAAGCTAATAAATAATTATGTAGTACCAGGTAGCAGCTACCACACCACTCTCCTCACCAACATAGGGCATTGGTCAGCCTAAAATAAAACCGTGGGGCGCGTGGAATTTCCGTTATCTATAGTCAACTCCATAATTAACTTGAACGTTAGAAATTAGGGAGCTGTAAAGTGTACTCAAATGTATTCGTAGAATGTACTCGTATGAATTTCGTGTGTGCATAGATTTATGTTCTTATGTATATACTTATGTATACATGCATATACATACATTTATACACACCAGCGTTGTCATATCGTACGCGTTCTTACGATATGACAAAACGGAGATACAGTGTCGGCATATCGTAAGTTTCTTACGATATGAAAACACTGAGTTATCAGTACACGGTGTATGGATATCTCAGTGTTGTTACATCCTAAAATACTTACGATATGACGACGTTGTATGACTATTTCCGTTTTGTCATATCGTAAAAACGCGTACAATATGACAACGCTGATACACACATACAAAAAAACATATATGCATACACACACAAACATACATACGATTACTTTCGAGTATATTCGTGCAGCTCTCTATTAGAAATCATTCAAAACTTAAAATATGTTCAAGGGATAATTTCGTAACTTAAGTAAAACACCCAATAACTACCCCTGTCTACAGCTTAATTTTCATGTAAATAGTTTGTCGATTGTGGTTCCAATTGTAATTACTTTTTAATTAGTCTGTTAAATGAAATCAGCTTAAAAATTTAATGGCAAGCACAGACTTTATTTAACCTAAATACTTGTAACATTTTTGTGAATTTCCTTTAAATTAAAAAAAAAGGAAAACCAAACGCTTAAAAATTAACCCTTTATTAATTATGCTTGTGTGGGTACTTGAATTATTCAAATAAGTATTTATGGTTTTATTGTCTTCAATAGAAAATACTCGTACAATAGAATAATTTCTATGAAATGTACACTCAGAGTTTGTCTGTTTGTCTTTAAATTGTTCATTAATTCATTATTTTGGCTCGAAGTTAATCAAAAATTTCTTTCGTTCATTGTTTCCAACATCCGTTTTAATTTTTTTTTCTTTTCAATATATTTTTATTTTAAATGTGTTCTTGTCATGTTTATTATTTTCAAAATCATTGCAAACCCACCACCACCCACACCCACTCACTAATTCCTTTATTTTATTTATTTTTCTTCATTCTTTCGTTGAAGCAAAAATTTAAAATAAATATTTTGATATTAATTGAGGTTTTCATAACGATTAAAAATAAATTTTCTGTTTATTTTCACTTTTTTTTAAATATTCAAAAAATGTTTCATTTAAATAATTTTATTAAAGTGATATTATTAGCAATTTATTTAAAATATTAAAAGGAAATTGATAATTAATTCGAAATGCATTTTATACTCATTATCTTTAAAATACTCAGAGTTAACTAATCAATTCATGATAAAATTTTGATTAATTAATCATAAAAATTAATAAGAATTAATAGATTTTCACGTTAAATTTTGTATATGAAATATAAAAATGAGTCTTAAGTATTGTAATAGAAATTAATTATTGAAATTTCAAAATTTCTATTGATACCTCCCACATTGAAAATTGCTTGAATAGCTGTAAAACTTTTGAAACTATTAAAAAATAATAGTGTAAAATTTTTGGTGAACACATTCTAGAAGAAATATTCATCATGGTTAAATTTTCAATAAAAAATCTTTAGAATGCTAAATTTTTTCATATCACCGGCATACAACAAAAGTGGGCTGTACATGTGACCAGACCCATCTACCTACATGCATTTCGACACCCTCAAGTTTCAAGGAAAAAAGCAAAAAAAATACAGTTTTTCCCAATGACTTAAAACTATTAAGTTGTACGATCATAACGGACATCAACTTCGGATTCAGCGCGTCGAATCCGAAGTGGGTCTGGTGAAATGTCTAGAACACTTTTATTATTTTGTGTGCAGGTGTTTTTAGCATTTGATATAGGAAAATGTTGTTGTCATAGGTTCTTACAAAATATTGTAATATTTTAAAATTTTAATGTTTTAAAAGTTAATATAGTAAAATTTTTATATCGTAAAAATTTTAAATCATAAAATTTTCTGTCAGTAAGTTTTGAAATGAAACTTAGCTATGGTTTTTTACACTTTTCCTTGAAAAAAGAAAGTTGCAATATCGTAAAACTTTAATATCGTAAAGTTTAATATCGTAAAATTTTTACATTGTAAAATTTTTATATCATAAAATATGCTGAAATGATATGTAACTATTATATATTACCCTTTTCCGTTGAAAAAATATCTTCAAAATGAAACGTGCAGCCGATACCGATATATCGGCGGTAGATTTGCCGATCACACAGGCGTTTTTAAAACATCGATATATGTTTGAGTTTATTGTTTAGCATCGCTATCGTCTCGGTAAAAAGACGTATCGCCGCTTCCCTAATTTAATTATCGTAAACTTTTGTCGTCAAAAGTTTTTAAAAAAGAAAACATTAATATTGCTGGCTTTTAAATAGAAATCTTTAAAATCGATAAATATTTAATAAGAAAATTTTAATATCGTAAAATTGTCCTTAAGAAAATTTGTTATCGTAAAAAGTTTCATAAGAAAATTTTAATATCATCAAAGCAGTGCAACAATTTTTAGTATCGTATTATATTTTCTTTAGGTTACATATTTTAAAACCTTTAATGTGCATTAATATCGTAAAAATTTATAAAACGGAAAGTAAATTTTTACCAAATATATTGAAAATTTTCACAAAAAAAAACTGTAATAGTAAATATTTAATAAACATTTTGTTTTAAAAATGTTCGGTGGAAAAATTTTAATATCGTAAAATATTTGAAAATAGAATTTATAATAAGTGCAGGTAAATTAACGAATTTTATGAAAATATTTTGTATTGAAAATGTTTGACAAGAAAAATTTAATATCATAAAATGTTTGGAAAGATATTTTCATTAATCTAAACTTTAACTCCTCTGAGGCGTAAACGTAAATTGTTTTGCTTCTTTTTACTTGTTTTTATTTTTTAGTGTTTCGTAATATCGTAACGTTTTTGGTATTTCAAAATGTTCTGTATTAAAAAAAATATCAGTTACAAAATAGTTTTCACAAACAACTTTAGCTATATTATAAAAAAATTTTCGTTCAAAATATTTTTGGAAAAATTTTATATATCGTAAAATTTTTGTGTGGAAAATTTCTATATCAAAAAAAAATTTTAACGCAAACTATTAATATAAAGAATGTTTTGTTAAAGTAAAATTTGTATACAAAATTTCCAATATCGTAGAATTTTTTGTAGAATTTTTTATCCTTAGAAAACTTCCAATATCGTAAGAGTCTATGGAAATATTTTAAATTAAAAAATCTTTATAAATGATCTTGCAAAAAAAAATTTGAGGAAAATTTTGAATATTGTAAATTTAAATATCGTAAAATTTTTTAAGTCGGCCACAAAATATTTATCACGGACAACTTTAACTATGTATGTTGTAAAAAACATATGTTGTATGTATGTTGTAAAAAACGTTAAAAACATTAAAAAAAATTTTATATCGTAAATTTTTAATATCTTAAAAAATTTCTCTATCGTCAAATTTTCTAACGCCAACTATTAAATATAAAGAATGTTTTGTTAAAGTAAAATTTTTATACTAAGTTTCCAATATCGTAAAATATTTTATAGAATTTTTTATCCTTAGAAAACTTTTAATATCGTAAGAAATTATATGCAAATATTTTTACTCATAAAAAATCATTGGTAATGCCTGCAAATCATGAACCATGAAGTAATAAAATGTTCTAAAAATATATTTTCAAAACCCACGAATCATACGAAGAAAAAAAACAGATCACAAAATTTTAAAGTAGTTTAAAAATTTCTTTGTGTGCAAATATAAAGAATTAAAATGGAACATTTTAAAAATTTAATTCTTTTTTGCTGGAAAATACGTCATGTTTGCTCTTGAACCTGCAGCAGTGCAAATAAATTGGGTCAAAGAAATTAAATTTTAAACGTGTGCAAATAAATCACTTCAAATGCACAGAATAATTTATAAAAGTTATTAAAATGACAAGATTTTGCTTAAAATAATATAAACAAATCATTAAAATTTAAATCTAAAGAGTCAATGTATCCAGGTTATTTAACTTGAAATATGAAAAACCTTGGGCAACGCTTTAAAAGTCGTACATGCATACATATACACACATACTTTTATGAAAATTTTCTTTAGTTTTAGATTAACTAGACTTAAGGTTAATAAAATACTAGTCAGTTTCTTAAAATATACAATTTATTAAAACTAAAAGCAATAAAAAATTAAATATTTTATGAGGTCACCTTTAGCAACCAATAACTTTGAAACAGCAAAAAGGGCATTTTTCTAGTTAAAAGCCAATACAATACGAGCGAGTTTTTCTCTGAAATCAACATTTTATTTGAAAATAAATATAAAGGAATTTAATTAATCAAATAGCTTTTGTACAGTTTCGTACACAAAAAGTGCAAAACTATTTATTTCCTTCCGAATAAGTTTCAGAACAAAGAAACTTCCTAAATTGTTTACAGTTTTTTAACCTTTTAGTGACTGCAGCTGAGCATTTTGCCACAAATGCACAGAACAAAACAAAGAAAGTAAAAGTCGACAAAAAAAATCAGTTTCATTTTTCTTTCAATTGTTGTGATTTTTGGCAACAACAGCATTTGGCTGAGAAATCAATCATGTAATTTTTTATTTTTGTAATAAAATATTTTTAATTGTTCGATAATAGAGAAACCCGTGATCAATTGTCTAAACAAAGACATAAGAATTTTGTTTATAAAAGATTAACTTACTGTTATTTTCGTTTTGTTTTAGTAAAAGAATACAAATTAAGGTCAAAAACGTATAAAGATTTTAATAAAGTACCTTAAAGGTAACTTTTGGTACATTTTGAAAAAAAAGTATATATCTCAAAGTAAAGTACTATTTACAAAAAGTACGTTTTTAATAATAAAGGAATTATATGTAAGAGTATAGTTTATAAAAAGTACCTTCAGCAAAAAGTAACTTTTAAACAAGAGCCTTTTCTAAAAAGCACTTTTAGGACAAGAGACTTTTATAGAAAGTACATTTATAAAAAGTACTTTTAAGATAAGAACCCTTTATAGAAAGTACTTTTAAGATAAGAACCCTTTATAGAAAGTGCTTTATTAAAAAGTACCTTTTATAAAAAGTACCTCTTATAAAAAGTACCTTTTATAAAACGTACCTCTTATAAAAAGTACCTTTTATAAAAAGTACCTTTTATAAAAAGTACCTTTTATAAAAAGTACCTTTTATAAAAAGTACCTTTTATAAAAAGTACCTTTTATAAAAAGTACCTTTTATAAAAAGTACCTTTTATAAAAAGTACCTTTTATAAAAAGTACCTTTTATAAAAAATTCCTTTTATAAAAAGTACCTTTTATAAAAAGTACCTTTAATAAAAATTACCTTTTACAAAAAGTACCTTTTATAAAAAGTACCTTTTATAAAAAGTACCTTTTATAAAAAGTACCTTTTATAAAAAGTACCTTTTATAAAAAGTACCTTTTATAAAAAGTACCTTTTATAAAAAGCACCTTTTATAAAAAGTACCTTTTATAAAAGTACCTTTTATAAAAAGTACCTTTTATAAAAAGTAGCTTTTATAAAAAGTAGCTTTTATAAAAAGTAGCTTTTATAAAAAGTACCTTTTATAAAAAGTACCTTTTATAAAAAGTACCTTTTATAAAAAGTACCTTTTATAAAAAGTACCTTTTATAAAAAGTACCTTTTATAAAAAGTACCTTTTATAAAAAGTACCTTTTATAAAAAGTACCTTTTATAAAAAGTACCTTTTATAAAAATTACCTTTTATAAAAAGTACCTTTTATAAAAAGTACCTTTTATAAAAAGTTCCTTTTATAAAAAGTACCTTATAAAAAGAGTACCTGAAAAAGTGTATAAAACCCCCCTTAAATAGCAACATAGCGGACTGAAATATTGTACAAAAACACTTGTGTTAAAATTGTACTATAGGTTTTCAAAGACACCAAAGTCTTAAATTTGACTTGAACGCTAGAAATAATTCAATATTTAAAATGTGTTCAAAAGTTAATTTCTTACTTAATCATTGTTAGTGCAAAAATGTTGACTTTGTTGCACAGTGTTGTTAGTCAAACTGCATGTTACAATAAATATCTGATATTAATAAGCTACATAATATTTATGATACTATTTATAGCTTTATTTTTAATTGGTCGTTGTAACACTATTGTACGCAAAAAAACATAGAAAGTAATTAAAATATTGTTTTGACATGTAGTTTTTTCTTCTGTCTCCGTTGTAAGTCAGGCAGTTAGTTACAAACTTAACTTGACGAATTCATATCAAAGTAGATAGTAGATACTGTAAACTTAAAATAAATAAAGTTAATTCTGAGGAAGTTGTTAATATTTAAATAAATTTTTCTTATTACATCAAGTATAAGATAAACTTCTCATGCAAACATTTCGGTAAATATTTGATTTGTGAACGGAAGAAATGTGTTCCTTAAATCGTAAGCAGTTAAGCTTAAGGAATTAATAATCTTAAGCATTTAAAATCCAACTAAGTGTTTTCTGTTAATTAATCTGTCAATTGAAATTCGTTTTACGTCAATTTAAAAATAAATTAATAAATAAAAAAATAGCCCATCGCATTCCAGTGAAATAATGAGTAGAAAGAAGTTTTTTTATTTGGTTTTTGTTTATTCAATATTTTTCGACAACAAAACACGAGGTAAGAAAATTTGATACAAAACTTTTCAATTGAAATTGTGTATTTAACTGTGGGCTGTGCGATTATAAACAAATTATTTGCATGAAGCAATACAAAAACGAAATTTGAGAAAAAAAACCCACGCATATTTTCCAGGGCAAAAAGTAATGAAACCAAATTTCTGTAAATACAGCAGAAAATATAAGAAAATAAGTAAATAAAAGCTCATACATAAAATTAAAAGAATCATAATGAATGTAAGAAATTGTAACATCAAAGTTGACAAAAATTCAAATGGAAAAATTAGAAATGAAAAGTAAATAATATGAAAATTGCCTCAAGTGTTCCTGGGAAAAATTAAAATTTTAGGGTAATAAGTATTTTCTCCGTAATGAATTAAGTGACTTTTCGGTTTAATTATTTTTGTCGATGTATGCCCTTTTAACATGTTGAGCGATTACACTGCACAATACAAAAAAATAACATAGTTCTAACGACTGATTCTGGCAAAGGGCACTAAAATATATATACGTGTGTTAGCGTTTATATACACTTTACTTTCACGAATTTTTTGTATTTAATTTGTACATATATACTCGTATGATATATCATGGATGGGGCTAGTGCACTAGTTTGGGAGTTTGCACTTATACTTAGTGATAATGCATAATTATTGCATTCATTTTGTTAATGTTTTGTCATGAATTGAAAACTATCAGCCTAACTAAACATTAGTGATAGTGATTTTAAAAAGTTTTACTCTAAAATTATATTATTTTAGCTTAAAAGGAGCGGTCTTAAGTTTAATGCAACTTTTTCCCTCCTTCACTAGTTTTAGTGCAACGTAGGAATATTGCACTAAACTTTAAGGTAAAAGTTTAGTGAGATTATGTTTCAATACAAATGTTTGCTTAGTTCTAGTTTAAATGTTGCACCAATTGGATGTAGTGCAGATTTTTGCACTAAGCTTGTGATTAGTGATAATGAAAGTATTTCCACTACCACTAGCTTAGTGCCAGTAAAGAAATGTTTTTCTTTCACTAAGCTGGTGGAAAATAAAATTTTTCCAATATTATTTAGTGCAATGCTTATTTCAAATAGCATTTAGTGCAATACCGTAACTATAGTGCCACTCCATGTTTTCCTGCTCTCCTACTACAAACATAATGACGCCACTGCTAACAATAAACCACAGTTTACAGTTAAAGACTGAAGTAACACCACGTAAGGGATAAATGTTAACTAACACAAATTACCAATTGCATTATGACTGTATTCAAAAAGACCAATCTTCAGTTTATTGCAACAATTTTTTTTTACTTTTTTAATGCAACGTAAAAACTTTGCACTAAACTTTAAGGTCAAATTTTAGTGTGAATATGTTTAATTGCAATTTTTTGCTTAATACTGTTGCAAAGTTTGCACTAATTGGAATATGTTCAGATTTTTGCACTAAATCTGCGTTTAGTGATAATGAAAGTATTTGCACTAGCACTAAACTAGTGCTATTAAGGAAATTCCTTTTTATCACTAAGCTGGTGCAAAATAAACTTTATAATAAACTTAGTGCATTGCTTATTTCAAACAACATTTAGTGTACTACCCAAACTGTAGTGCAAATGCATGTTTACCAGCTCCTGGTGATAAGTGAAAAAATGAACTTTGAGTTTTTGATTGGGTTTAACTCAATTATTTTTTTCTCTTTCGTTTGGTATCAATAATTTAAATCTAGCACATCGTAAAATACATATTAAAATACAAATTAAGTAATTTTCAATTTAACACTGCCAAAAACTATAGCTTCTGACTTAACACTTTAATACCTAACGTCAAAGAGTTGAAGACTGAAATAACATCACGTAAATGAAAAATGTTAACTAGCACAAATTACTATTTGCATTATATCCGTATTCACAAAGAGAAATCTTCAGTTTATTGAAACTTTTTTTCTTCACTAATTTTAGTGCAATGCAGAAATGTTGCACTAAAATTTATACACAGTTCTAGTGACTCGGCATAGTAAATCTTGTAAGCCTAACGTTTCAGGTATAAGATATGTTCAGCACTTTTATGTAACACTACGAGAAAAATTTTTATGCAATAGTTTAACATTCTAGCTCTTCGTTGTATGGGTCTTTTTGTCCCTTCTCATAAAAAAAGGGGCAAAAATCCCCTTTAGCGGTGATACAGCGGACTGAAAGGTTGTGAAAAATTATTTTTTTTTTATTTTATGGCAAAAACTTGAGCATTTGCTAACTAGTGTAATCAACGATTTTATAGCACTAAGAAAAAAATTTTATGTGCCAAAAACACAATTTTTCCTCTTGTTTTGCAAAAAGTCCTTAAAAAAAGGTATCTTAGAAATGAAATCAAATAATTTTTACTACTCTTGCTCGGCAAAAAAAAAATTTGTCTTAAAAATTGTGAAAAAAATTTTTTAGGGAAACTGTGTTTTTAAACTACATTGTCCAAACGCGACCACTTTTTTTTTTAATATTAGAGCAAAAACTAACTTTGAAAACAGTCTTCCTCCTGTTTCTTAAGCAACAATTTTTGCTTTTTTTTGGAAATGGTGTTTTGGAGTGGTCTTCCTTAAAACACTCGCTTGCTCAGTTTGCTTAGCAAATAAAATTATCTTAAAAATTTTAACATAATTTTATTTTGGAAACGGTGTATTTTAAACACACTTACGATCATAAGGGATATTTCTTTTTCTGTAGCAAAAATAATTTGCAATTAAATAAGTTTGCCTTTGAAATAAAAAATAAAAATTATGCTGAAAACGGTGTTTTTGGGTTAAGCGGCGCTTTTGTTTCTTTGGGAAAAACGTAAAAAAAAATTTATTTACTAAACGTTGTTCTAAGACGGCATTCGAATGCTTCTGGAAACGGTGTTTTCAAAAGGCTACTGTCATTACGCAATGCTTCTGCTTCTGCAGCGAGCAAGTTGGCCTTGCAATCCAAATTTATTTAAAAAATAATATTTTTAAGAACTGGAAATGGTGTTGTTGAAGGGCATTTCAAGATCCCATACTTATGACTAATTATACCAACAACAACAAATATGTTGGCTAAAAAAAATAAAGGAAACAGCTGAATTTCTTTTGGAATTTAATTAATTGTAGTACACGTATGCCCTGCAGCTCTGATGGTGATTTACATGTCTAAACTAAGTTCACTGTAATCAACCATGCGGTAAAATTTTGTACCGATTGTCTTCAACGTACTTGTCCTATGACTAGTTAAAATGGGAGTGGCATCACTTAACTAGAACCTGTCACAAGACAAGTCACGTGACTGGCTTCCAATGGCTAGCAACCGGACCTGCAATTGACATAATTAAGATATTCATAGATTCTAGATCTAAATTCTAGAAGCATATTTGCTTGTATCACAGTAGTGATTGAAGAACTTAACTCATAGGCTATACCCTTTCATTTTAAATTCAAAATGGCGGGTATGGGACACGATAAAGTCAGGGACCAAATTTTAATAAATGCAGTGAAGTGCGGCTATAGCTTGCATACGAAGGGTTCCGTACGAATACACATATCGTCATATAAAATGCAAAGGGGCCTATCTACATTTTAAAAAATTTCTTAGGAAAGACTAAAAACTTAAAAAAAGAAAACTATTGTGATTATTTTCTAGGTAGTATCATTAATAAAGTCTGAATTAATGGTACTATGCTGAAAAAATATTTTTTATAATTATAATATTTTGCTTTTCATAAAGCTTTTTATCTCTCCGGAAAACTTTTAAAAATGTAGATAGGCCTTTCCGTTTTTGCCCTTTTTTTATTTGGCAATATTTTCATTTAATTTTTTTTTTTTTAAGTTTTTATTTTTTGTTGATTTATCGATTTTTTTGGTTTTTTTGGTTTTGGTGTTTTTTCGTTTTGGCGACTTTTTTCTGTTTTTGGCGATTTTTTAGTTTTTGAAGATCTTTTTAGTTTAGGTGATTTTTGCATTTTAGCAATTTTTTAATTTTGATGCTTTTTTCCTTTTAGCGCTTTTTTAATTTTTGCGATTTTTCGTTTTGCCATTTTTTAATTTTAGAACTTTTTAGTTCTAGCGTTTTTTTAAAATCTCAAGATTTTGCCTCTTACGGCTTCCAAGATACAGCAAATTGTGTAAATTACATAGTCAAAATTACATTCACTGATAAAACACCCTTTAATTTTTATTATACAGCAAATTGTGTAAATTACATAGTCAAAATTACATTAGCTGATAGAACACCCTTTAATTTTTATTGATTTAAATATCAGTGTTAATTTGTATAGTCTATTCTACATACTAGATCAATTAACACTAACTTTGAAAATTTAAAGTGTCTGTATATTACATTAGTATTTCAACATGTTTCGTTGCTCGCTTTAGAACACCCTTTAATTTTTAACTCTCATATATTTGTTGTTGTAGCGGCAAAAGTTTTACATATGCTGTGAAAATTTTCGGTCCGAGAACACAGCCTGTGGCAGCTAGACAGACAGACGGACAGCGTAGCGAAAACAATAGGGGTCCTTTAGAATATGTGCATTTGCTTATCTGATTTTATACATAAAATTTTTGACAAATATTAGAAATTATAATTTTTTGTTATTGTTGTTGTCCGCAGTCTTGTGCATTGAGGGTTACGTTTGTACTTCTAAATATTTAAAAGTTTTGTGAACTTTCTCAAAAAAAAATGTATTGAGTGTTATCCATATTTTTTTTAATATAATTGAAATTTTTTGTTGATAGCCAAGGAGGTTATGTTGAAATACATCGAAGATGTATTGTATTGAATTCAAAATAACTTGTGTGTTCTGAAAAAAATATTGAATTCGTATAGAAATGTATTCAGCGTTACGTAAAAAAATGAATTATATATAATTTATCTATAAATTTTAGGATGTTAAAAAAGTTGACATCAGCTGAAGGGTAGAAATAATATAAAGAACAATATCTGTTTACAAATTTCTGATTTTCTTTGAAAAAATTTTGCTCCTACCTGTGGGTTGTTACGTAGTATGCAGTCGGTTTTTAGTTTTCAACTTTTAATTCTTGTTATATTAAATTATTCACCTGCCGCTGGAAAAATTCCTTTCAAAGAGTATGCTTAATTAACAAGCATTGAATATCTTTTAAATATCTAATAAATTACTTATCTCCGCATCCATCCTGCGATCTACTGGGCAATACTAAGTATCTATGAGTGAGTCACTCACTAACTGTACGACTTCAAGTACAAATAACAATGTGTGTGCATAATCTCTGCGTATTCTTAAGAGGAATTGGAAGTTCAAAAGAACTTCAAAGCATCTTTAACATCGCACATTGAACGCTGCCAAATCATATTAATTACAAAAATAAGGTTGAAGGGCGAACATTTGAAGCATTTTAATAAAGACCTTGATTTTGACAAATAAACAAAAATCTACAAGAACAAAAAAAATATGAATTTAAAATTCGTAATAAATTTAATGCCATCATTTAAATATTTTCTTTTTTATTTATTTATATTTTTAATTAAATTTAAACAGTTTGAGTTTATAGGTTTCTTGGTTGAATAATATTTCTTAATTTAATTCATAATTTTAAATGGCGTGATTTATATTTACCAAACAACGTACTTTTTTCATCGTAATTTTTCGCACATGCCTTTCATTTAACACCTGTAAATGATGTAAAACCTTATTTAATGATTGTAAAAAATAACATGAAAGTTTAAAGATTGCAATATTTGTGTGTTATTAATCTTGTATGAGCCAATCCTGAAATATTGACCTAATTGGTCAGTAGTTTCCAAAAGAGTCTACACTCAAAATAAAACTGATAAATCTAACCAATTTCATAGGTTAGGATTGAGCCAACCCATAAAATACAGTAAAAATCAACCAATGGAATTGTAGCTTAGTTGATAGTGTATAAAACTTCTAAGCGGAAGGTTTGTGTGTTTGTTTAAAAAATATATTTTTTGTTTGTTTGTAATTTTTAGGGCTTGAACTTACGTTCTCATGTTTATAAACCGGATGCCATTACCATCTCAGCTAAGTCATCTTGTTAAGTAAGGATAGCACAAAGTATACATAAACATGTATACCTTGTGCTATAACTATTTGTGCTGTTATTATTTTAAATTGGTAATTTTAACCACTAAAATTGGTAATTTTAACCACAAAAATTGTTAAAAATTAAATTAGTAATTTTAATCATCAAACACAATTTTATTTTTAAAATGTCGTTTTTCAAAATTTATATTTTACAATTCAGTAAAATGTAATATTTCGGTCTTGAACTTAGGTTCTCATGTTTATGAGCCGGGCGCCTTTACCATCTCAGCTAAGTCATCTTGTTGAATAACGATAGCACACAGTAACCATAGACATGAAATGACTTACAACTTTAAAAAGTTATTTTAACCAATGAAAATTGTTATGTCATAAAAATTGCAACAACAATTGACATCAACAGTAGGATAACTATTTATATTGGTTAGATTTATCTATCATTTTATTTTGAGTGTACTGATCAGCTAAAAGATCCTTAGTCCTTCTAGAGCCATTAGTATGATCTCCGATGATTTCATAAAAATATTTTTGTTTTAAATGAAATTTATTTGCTGGAGTTTAAGCATTGTCTATATGCATTTTATTGGTGCCCTGCCAAATCGCCAGTAGACTTCAAACAAAATTTTGATAAGGGTTTGTAACTGTTCGAAATTGTGTCTGAAGTCTACTGACGATTTGGCAAAGCGACAATGATATGCATATAGACAATGCGTAAGCTCCAGCAAATAAGTTTCATTTAAAACAAAACTATTTTTATGAAATCATCGGAGATCATACTAATGGCTCTAGAAGGACTGAAGAGTTTTTAGCTGATCAGTAGACTCTTTTGGAAACCACTGACCAATTAGGTCATCATTTCAAGGCAACAAACCGAGGTACTCTGCCAGGTGGGGTCCTGTCTGCTTTTCTGTGGAAAATCTCTATTAACTCAATGCTCGTGGAACAATTAATACATAACAATAGTTTGTTTGTTGCAACCATACATTATTTGCCACAACCATATTATAGTTGTCGGTTGTAAAATAACACTAAAAAAATTATGTTGATATCTGTGAAAATTGTTTTTATCATTTAATACATAGCAATAGCTTATTTGCCACAACCAAACATTGTTTGCCACAACCATAATATGGTTGTAGTAACCAAGCCACAACCATGTGTTATTCTCCGCGTTAATAACATTTTCTATTAAGTTTTAAGCTAACACTCAGAGCAAAGATTTTAGTATTTGTGAAATTAGTTTTATTTAGGAGAAGATTTCAGCTATTCAAGTTACAATTTTATGACCGTGATCTTACGTTTTCGTGCTTAATTTTTTCAGCTTTTGGATTTTTATCACAAAAAACATATATATTCGCAAACCTCATAATTTTAGCTAAAATCAAACCTTCACAAGAACGTACATAAATACTTTTAACAAATTTATTTATAAACAAAAAATTTTTCAAAATTATATTTTTACATATTAATGTTGTTACATGTAATAGTTCCCAAATGCATTTTCGTTTACATTAAAACTCAAATAATTATATAAAAAAGAAAGCAACAGTTTCGATCAAATGATCATGAATAAAAAATTCATTATTCACATGAAGAACGAAACAAATAAACACCTTCGCACAGCACCTCCTAGAACAAGTGCATGCAAACATTCTTACAATCATAATTACATATATTCTTGGTCATTATGATCAAAATTAAATGAATCATTGCCAGGTATTGTTGAGAATGGTGTAGTGACTTTTTTCTGCTGTTGCCACTTTTCTCGTTTGTTTTTTTTATATTGAAAATGCATCATGCAATTCTTAATAAATTAAATACTACAGAGAAATTCTTTTTGCCACAACATCAGCAGCAATAATTAAATAAAACAATCAAATTTAATTAGGACAATAGAATAAATTATTTTTTTTTTTCAAACAAAACGTTGCTATGGGTTTGTTTACATTTCAAAGATATTAAACTTGAACTTCTTTTTAGAAAAATTTCAAATATTTATTCATTTGAAAATTTTATTATCTTGTTAGTAAAATCAAATAAATCTAATTTTTTTTTTTTCAAATTTATAAAATGTTGTAAGATTTTGTGCAAAAATACATGAATGCATACATTGTAACTTGTTGAAATTATGCATAAAGAACTTTTTGTTTTAGTTTTGACGACAATATTTTTACAATTATATTGAAATAAATAAATATTTTAAAACTCATTATATTATAAAGAATTAGTCATAATACACTGTGAACCTAAGCTAAGGAAATCCTAAGGAATAGTTTAGTTACGAGATGGAATCGTTAGTAATTTTTTACTCATAATCATACATGTAAATGAGGGAAAAAAACTCTCATACGATAGTACGGGTCATGCAAGGTCTCTTTTATGAAGTATTTACACGCAAAGAAAAAATATGATTGGGGCAACCATAATCTGAGAGCATCATAATATGATTAAATATATGTTTGGAGTAAAATTATATATATGGTTCAAAATAACCATATGTACGATTCTAAATAACTATATATATATATATATATATATATATATATATATATATATATATATATATATATATATATATATATATATATATATATATATATATATATATATATATATATATATATGGTTCTATATAACCATTCACATATTGTATTTTTAACCATATAAAAAAATGGTCCGTCCATATATTGAATCTGAAATACATACATATTTGTTAACCCATGTGTTATTTTTTTTAAGGTTCCGTACACCAAAAGTGTAAAGGAACCCTATTGTTTTCCCTAAGCTGTCCGTCTGTCTGTCTGTCTGTAACGACGTTTTCTTGCTGGGTATACTCAGCCTGTTAATGCCAGGGTCGTTAGAAGAAATAACATGTTCTTTAGTTTTAATTTGTACTTATCCTTTATTTCAAATTAGTAAACTCGAGGTTTATTTATAAATTCCTTTCACATGCCTTCAATTCTTATACTAGCCGCTTGGTGTCCTCTCACTCCCTGGATGCGCCATGACTTGGCTTTCCTACGGGTTGTCTTCCTCTTTAGTCTATGCTTCCGTGGTCCACTTTACGTTACTCTTGTGATCCCATTTAGCGCTTTATCAGGTAGATTGAAACCTGATATATATCTCACTCACTACTACGCTTACGCACATATAGACGTACCGACAACCGGTCTTCTACTCCTCGTTTTAGTTAAATTTTAAGGACATAGATAACTTAATACCTTTTAAAATTCCGTTGTATTGCTCTGTGGTAAGGTTAATCGCTCGCAATACTTACTAACTAACATTTGCCGAGTTTACACTGTGTTGTTTTGCGACTAGGATAATCGCTAACAATATTTGTTACTTACTACCTATCGAGGATTGTCGCTAACAATGTTTGTTACTTAGTACTTATTGAGTTTCTACTGTATTGTTTGGCGACTAGAATAATCGCTATTAATGTTTGTTAGTAACTACTTATCGAGGTTCTACTGTATTGTTTTGCGACTAAGTTAATCGCTAAAAAGGTTGGTTAATAACTATTTATCTAGGTTTTACTGTATTGATTTGCGACTAGAATAATCGCTAACAATGTTTGTTAATACAACTTATCGAGGTTTTACTGCGACCAGAATAATCGCTAACAATGTTTGTTAATAACTACGTATCGAGGTTCTACTGTATTGTTTTCCGACTAGGTTAATCGCTTACAAGGTTAGTTAATAACTATTTATTGAGGTTCTACTGTATTGATTTGCAACTAGGATAATCGCTAACAATGTTTGTTAATCCTACTTATCGAGGTTCTACTGTATTGTTTTGCGACTAGGTTAATCGCTAACAAGGTTGGTTAATAACTATTTACCGAGGTTCTACTGTATTAGAATAATCGCTAACAATGTTTGTTAATAACTACTTCTCGAGGTTCTACTGTATTGTTTTGTGACTAGGTTAATCGCTAACAAGGTTGGTATTTATCGAGGTTCCACTGTATTGTTTCGCGACTAGGATAATCGCCAATAAGGTTTGTTAATGACTATTTATCGAGGTTCTACTGTACTGTTTTGTTTTTTAATACTACTTATCGAGGTTCTACTGTATTGTTTTGCGACTAGGTTAATCACTAACAATTTTATTAATAATTAATTTTGTTACGCGACTAGGTTAGTCGCTAACACTAACTGAATAGACTACACCAATTAACACTGATATTTATAACAATAAAAATTAAAGGGTGCTCTATCAGTTAGTATAATTTTGACTATGCAATTTAGATAATTTGCTGTATCTTGGAAACTGTAAGTGACAAACTCAAAAAGTTTTAAAAAACGCTAAAAATAAAAAAAATCCAAAATTAAAAAAAAAGTCAAAACTTTAAAAGAGAACTTAAACAATTCCATCGCATAAATTTAGTTGTACAGTCAGTCAAACGAACTTTTGTATTAAAAAAAAAAGTTTGAAAATTTTGATATTAAAGCAAAACAGGATTATAATGCAATCTGTTTATATGAATCAAAATAAATTTGCTGGTCACTTGCGCCACTTTATAAATATGTATGTTAAAAAAGTCCATATGTTTATGATTTCCCGTTTTCCTGGGAAATTTTTGAGATATTCCCGGGTCCCAACTAACTAGTAGGTACCCTCATAAAATGTTGATTTCAATAAGAAAAAACGTCGCTTACGATCATTTCGCGCAAAGGGGTGTCGATATGTTTGAAAAAATGTATATATGCATATATCCGCTTTGTCGGCATCGAGTTATTGATAGAATTTTAAAATACATTTGAATTTGAGTTTTGTATACAGAATTTATCTTTCACAAATTTCCTTTGTTTTTAGTACAATTTCGAATTGAATTTATCCATGGACAGGAATTTAATTTACGAGTATTAAAATAAAACAATAAAATTTAATTCTTTCTCGCACAATCAGATTTTGTAGAAGAAAAGTTTCAGAAAAAGTTCAACTAAAATTAATCACAATCATACAAAAACTCGATAATGACATGTTAACATAAATAATTTGAATTAAGTGTTGAAGTATTTAGTACGAAGAGAAGAACAAACAGAGCACAAATTCTCTCAGACCCAAATATGTATATTAACACGATATTAAACAAAAATAATCTGTATGTATATGTGTAGGTGGATTATGTAAATTAACATCCATACATACATTTATACATACAGATGTATGTCAATGTTGAACTTATGTATTTCTTTTATATGTTTATATTTATATGAATGCTAAAGATATATATACGCATGTATTAAGGTATTCATATATGTAGGTAAGTATATACTGTATTTATCCATGTAAAGTACATATGAAGGCATGAGTATTACTTTAATATATTTTTCCTTTCCATTCATGACTTTTTTTTTTACAAAAATATGGTTATTGAGAAAAAAGTGCTAAGAAGAAAATTTTGGAAAGTGAAGTTTTTCTTTTCAACTCTATGTTTTCCAGGTTTTTTTTAATTTTACACCAAAATTTTTTCATATTTTTTTTTATTCTTTCTAACTGTTGCTATTAAAACATGTCATACAGCATTCACAGCACTTAATTTTCAAGTTCATTTGCGTAAAATAAAGTTCACTAACGCATATAAACGAGCACACATATAAAGACTACATGAAAAATACACGTCTGCAAAATTATATTTACTCAAGTTATAATAAATGATCATGAATACTAAAGACATTATTACTGTGCTGAAATGCTTTTATAAATTTCAGTGTCTGTCTGTTTTCTCGATGCCATTGTATTTGACATTTTAGTATCGTTGTATGTGTACATACATACAAGCAACACCTTATACGCAATTAATAAGGTGAACGAGAAAATAATGTACAGTGGTTATAATAGGGAAAATTTGGGAAGTAAATTTCAAGAACATTAAAAAATTTTAAGCAATAAACCGAACTCTTAGGGCTGCTAGAGATTTAACTCTGTGGTAATAAAGAATAAGTGCTTAAGACGACTTAAGCTAATTTTGCTTTAATTCTGTTTTATTCATTAAATATTATCGTATTCAGTTGAAGTTTGCAGCGGTTACAATCTAATATAATTTGTAGAGAAATTTGAAAAACTCGATGGGCGTTTTTAGGGTTCCGTACACCAAAAGTTTAAAGAGTTAATGTAATATTACTATGTAATTTAGACAATATGCTGTATCTTGGAAACCGTAAGACTCTTAACTCTTAAAAATTTCAAAAACGCTAAAACTAAAAAAATTCCAATACTAAAAATATATCAAAACGAAAAATCGCTAAAATGAAAAAAGCGCTTAAAGGAAAAAAGCACCAAAATTAAAAAAATCGCTAAAACATAAAATATCACCTAAACTAAAAAGATCGCCAAAAAAACTAAACAAAATGTCAAAAACCGAAAAAAGTCGTCAAAACGAAAAAAAGTACTACAACATAAATAATCGCTAAAACTAAAAATATTATCAAAAAACGAAAAAATCGCCAACAAAAATTAATAAAAATCACCAAAACGAAAAAAAGCACCGAAAACAAAAAAAAAAGCGCCAAAACTACAAAAATCGCCAAAAACCAAAAAATCGCCAAAACGAAAAAAGGGTAAAACAGAAAAAAAATCTCTAAAAATAATAAAATCACAAAAAACCGAGAAAAATCCCCAAAACCGAAAAAAGCGCTAAAACTTAAAAAAAGCGCCAAAACTAAAATAAATCGCTAAAACTAAAAATATCGTGAAAAAGAGAAAAACGTTTAAAAAACGCCAAAGCGCAAAAAACGCCAAAACTCAAAAAACGCCAAAACTAAAAAAATCCACAAAAAACAAACAAAAATTGCAAAAAACGAAAAAAACGAAAAATCGCGACAAAAAAAAGCTACAAATATCGCCAGAACGAAAAAAAAATTCATAACAAAAAAAATCGCAGGAACTAAAAGTCACCAAAAACCGAAAAAATCCCCAAAACCCAAAAAAGCGCCAAAACTGAAAAAGATTGCCACTAAAGTAAATCGCTAAAACTAAAAGTATCATCAAAAAGTGAAAAAAACGTAAAAAAACCCCAAAAACCAAAAAATCGCCAAAACTAAAAAAATCGGCAAAAACAACAACATTGCAAAAAAAACGAAAAATCGTCAGAAAAAAAAGAAAAAAATCACGAACATGAGAAAATCGCCAATACCAAAAAATTGCCAATACCAAAAAATCGCCAAAAACAACGAAAAATAATTAAAAAATAGAAAAACTAAAATTAAGGAAAAAAAGCACAGATATGGGTTTTGATTAACGTCGGTACCTGCCATTACGGCCTTATCCGACGGTGTTCTCAAAACACCGAGTGAAGTTGAGTGTTCACCACCACCCCCGAGTTACCCCGAAGGCACACCATGTGTGGCTTGCAAGGCTCACACAGGTAGCAACTTCTCATGCATGGGAGACCCCACCATGCATAAACACCTTGTTAGAGTGTTTGAGCTATCTAAACTCTATTACATCAGTAGTTTAACGCGATGCGAACAAGGCTTCCGAGGAAACAGAAGCTGGCAAGTATCTACACCAAGTGTAGACGCCCCCAGCAAAATATTCCCCTTCCACCCGCCACAAAGCACTACCGAGTGTAACGTCTGTTGGTTTAGCAACAGCACAAAGAGGCTTTCTGTTGGTGGACCGAAGTCCACGCTAGCCACTAGCACTAGGCGAGCATCAGTCTCTTAACCAACACCTCTCCCAGTGATTTTGGTAGCAACCACAGCCACCACGTGAAAAAACTGCCAAAATGAAAAAAGGGGCAAATACGAAATGGGATATGCATATCTATGTTCGTACGAAAACCTTCGTGTGCGAGCCAAAGTCTCACTTTACTTAATTTATTAAGCGATTAATTTAGAATTTCATAGAAAAATTCACCATTTTCTTCCAATGCTGGATGTACCGTACATGCTTTAATGGACTTAAAATTATAACTGCTGACATATTTGAAATCTTTTTTTTTATTATTGAAAATAAAAAATTTTTGCTCAAAATTTTTTTTGAGAAAAACGGTTGTTTAGTCAAAACTATTTTTTACTCTCACTTCAAAGGCTCCATTTTGATTCCTTTTCACGACTACATGAATTGAGATAACTAAAAAAATGTGTTCTTCGTGTTACCAAGGATTGTGTTAAAAATCATTTTTTTTTTGGCTGTGCTATTACCCAGGCGCGGATACAAGGGAGGGGAAAACGGGATATTCCCCCTAAAACGAGTAAATCATACCCGATTTCTATTGAGTTTCTAAATCCAGTTTTTAAAATTGTATATTTTGGTTAGATTTTCCCCATAAAGCTCAAGCTGGAACCGCGCCTGTATTACCGGAGATATTGGCGAAATACAGAAAAAAGTCCAGGACAAAAACCAAAATTTTAAAATCCTAAGCCAAATATATTTGAAAATATTAAAGATTTCTTAATAAAATCAACAATTTTTTCCTTATCTGCTTAAAATTAAGCTTTACAGCAAGTCTAAATTTATTAAACTCAGATAATATTAGTACCCTCAAAATATTCTGTACTTAAAATAACTGAAATTGCAATATAAAATGAATGAAAACTCAATTAAAACCCGGTCTACTTATTTTTCATTTAAGTTTGACAAAAAGTTTATTCAACTTTAAATGTTATAAAGCTAACAGACTTAAAACCATAAAAAATTAATGATTCCTTATTTGTTTGGATCAATTTAATTCAAAAGAACTAATAGCAGCTTCGGTAAACTTAAAAGAAGTTACCTTGTTTCTGCTCTTTTACTGTTAAATAATCAACACAAAATCTGGCTATTAATCAAGCTTTTATACTCAGCAAAAGACTGTAAGCTTTTCAAACATGATGATCTACTAATGTGTTGGAATTAGCACCAACGAAATGCAGGAATATGCATAGATTAGCTTAACGCAAAATAGATAAATATTTTTTAAAATTATAGTACGTTGATTTTAAAATTACTTATAATTTGTTTATTTTTTTATTTTGCTAATTAATCAACGTCAACAACTTATGAAATTTCTTTTAAGTTAAACGCAAAAAAGTCGAATAAATGCGTTTAAACGGTGAAAGTTAGTGATGATTTTTCGCAAATGTTTTCAAAAAGCAACGAACGGCCTTGTTAAGCCACAATTTTATGAATCATAGCCACTGTAAGATATTGAATATTTATAATATGTATTTTATTCGAATATGTTCTTTTTTCGTCTGTATATAATCTACAGAAATTATTTCACTTTAACCGAAATGCTCAAAAAATAAATTATTGAAAAATGAAAATACTTTAAAGAGAATATTAAATTTTAGTTTTTTTATTTTTTGCTTTAAACAAATGCTTGGAAAAGCTTTAAGATTATTTTTCCTTTGTTTTATGTAAGAGCAGAAAAATTATGTAAAAGAAAACAACAATAAAAACAACTAAACATTGCGAAAATCGTATAATAGAAATATGTGCACGAGTGTGTTTAGGTGTTGAACAAGAAAAAAAGCTTTTGGGAGAACAAAATACCACCACAGCGAACGAACACTTTCACCAGCAAAAACACATCATCTTTTTCATCTTTTCAATTATGATGTTTATTCGGCATCGTCATTAACAGAGACAACGAGAGCAGGTGTTTGTGCAAACACGCAAATATACTACACAAATACATGTATAAAATACGAGAATTCCATTTTTTTCTTAAAGTTCACACATTAATGCATGGAAACTCATGGATACCTATATTCACGCATTGCTTTATTCACAAATTAGCGTATTTTTTACATAAATCTGTCATTTTCCTGAACAACCGCGTATCTAAAAATCAAGGTTTTTTAAGAAAAACTTGGACTTGGTATGCAATTTTTAAGCTCTACGACTCTTCTTTGATAGAAATTACTGAAGATAAATAATTTCTCAATGTATTTACAGATATCAGTCACCGGTAATTTTCGCACCTTTTAAAAATCTTCTTTTCTTTATGAAATTTTTCCAAAAAGTACCTTTTCCAAAACCACCTTTTTCACAAAACTACCATTTAAGCAAAGAACCGTTTTCAAAAAGTACTTTTTCCAAAACGCACTATTTTAAAAAAGTACCTTTTCCACAAAGTACTTGTAAAAAATATATGTTTCAGTATATATATATATATATATATATATATATATATATATATATATATATATATATATATATATATATATATATATATATATATATATATATATATATATATATATATATATATATATATATATATATATATATATATATATATATATATATATATATATATATATATATATATATATATATAACTATATATTCTACAGACTACACCAATTAATACTAACTTTGAAAGCTTAAATCAGTACACAAAGTGTCTGCATATTACATTAGTATTTCAACATGTTTCGTTGCTCGCTTTAGAACAGCCTTTGTTTTTAACTGTCTAGGCATTTCTTGGCAATATCATCGTCAGTCTGTAGAATAGACTACACCAAAAAACTATAAAAATTAAAGGGTGTTCTATCAGCTAATGTAAATTTACTTTGTAATTTAGACAATATGCTGTATCTTGGAAACCGTAAGAGTTAAACTCTTGAAATTTTCAAAAACGCTAAAACTAGAAAATTCCAAAATTAAAAGATGTCAAAACGAAAAATCGCCAAAACGAAAAAAAGCGCTTAAAGCAAAAAAGCATCAAAATTAAAAAAAATCGCTAAAACGAAAAAAATCTCCAAAACTAAAGAGATCGCAAAAAAACGCCAAAAACCGAAAAAGTCGTCAAAACGAAAAAAGCACTGCAACATAAAAAAATCGATAAACTAAAAATATCATCAATAAACGAAAAAATTACCAAAAATGGAAAAAAGTCACCAAAGCGAAAAAAGCGCCAAAACTAAAAAAGCGACCAAACTAAAAAAATCGCCAAAAACCAAAAAAATTGCCAAAACGAAAAAAAGTGTCAAAACAAACAAGAAATCGCTAAAATTAAAAAAAATCACAAAAAACCGAAAAAACCCCAAAACCGAGAAAAGCGCCAAAACCGAAAAAAGCGCCAAAACTAAAATAAATCGCTGAAACTAAAAATATCGTCAAAAAGCGAAAAAACGTTAAAACAAAAAAAAAGCCGAAAACCAAAAAAACGCCAAAACCAAAAAAAATCGGCAAAAAAAACAAAACAAAAATTGCAAAAATTGAAAAAGAGCCAAAAAACGAAAAAAAAACCGCCAAAACAACGAAAAAAACTTAAAAAATAAATAAACTAAAATTAAACAAAAAATCAAAGCGAAAAAATGTTCAAAATGAAAAAGGGGCAAAAACGAAAAGGGATATATGTATATTCGAACGGAACCCTTCGTGTGCGAGCCAAAGTCGCACTTTACTGAATTTATTTGTTCTATTGAGTGGAAGTCGCTCATATTTAAAAATATTCATTCAGTACACAAAAAATGGTTTTATAGAAAATAGTACCAACAGAGAAGTACAATCACTCTTTACCCTTTCTATATTCGAATTTCCAAAAAGTATCAAAAAGTGTTTGAGGGCTTCTTAAGAAGAGAACGACGATACAATATCTAACTTTGTTACTTTAAAAGATAAATGAGACACAAATAAAATTTTACATTTAACTAACGCCAAATTGTAATAATGCCCCTTCCTTAGGCAATCAGTCAGTAACGTTACTCTGTTATTATAGTTGGCGGCACATCTTTTAGTGATTTTTTTTGCAATATCAAGAGTTTGCCCGCTTGGTTTATTTGTATGTTTGTGTGAGATTGTTCTCTCATATATTTCTTTCTTTGTTTAATATCTCGCATAAATTTTAATTGAGTTTTTTTGTGAATTATATAGATTTTGTTTTCTTATTTATATTTTTCTTTATAATTTACGTTTATCTGTCTGTGAATATGAAAATGTCTGTTTTTTTCAGTTTATTTTCATTATTTAAATTATGACGAAGGTGAATTGAAGCTTTTATATAAAAAAAACATGTATACTACAATTTTTAATACACAAGAAACTATTTTAAAAAATATTTACAGAAATATTAATTTAATTTGAATAAAATATAAAAGAGAAAGGGTGATAACGATATAAATTAAAGATGTACATACATATAAGTAAAAAAAAGTACAAGAGATATCGTGGTGTCACCCGCTTAGAAGGAAGTTCTCTTAATAAAATTTATTCAAAACATATTTTTTTTATGAAATCGATGGATGTATTTATTCTATTTCTTTCTTAAGATGCAAATACATATTAAATACTGTAGAAGCTTTATTTGGCTCCAAATGAACAAAATATTCAGTATTGTAAAATTTTTGTAAGTTTTGGTTTTGCTTTAGGTTTCAGCATAATATTCAGAACAAGGCCAGCTGATTAAGTTTTGCTTGTTTAATTTTGAGTGGCATCTTGGCAAACTTTAAATTTATAAATTATTTTTAATTGTTACTAAAGGGTGGTTAAATTTCATTTGACATTTGACATTTCTCAATTTCAGACTAACTCAATTTGAATCATGGAAAGATATACAATCGACCAACAACGCGTTAAAATTATTCAGGCTTATTATGAAAATGGGTGTTCAAATCAAAATGCATATCGTATACTTCGTGATTTTTTCGGTCAATTTAATCGTCCAAATGTGCGTACAATCGGAAAAATCGTGCAAAAATTTGAGTAACCGGGTCTGTAGGAGATGTGAAAACACTAGTGGATGTTCGTACAGCTCGTACTGCAGCAAATATTGCTGCTGTTCGCGATAGTGTGGCTGAAGAGCCATCCACCTCAACTTGTCGTCGTGTCCAACAATTGCACCTCTCACGCTCATCGTTGATGAACATTATGCATAAAGACTTGCATTTACACGATTACAAGGTGCAATTGACTCAAGAACTAAAGCCTCTTGACCATTCCAAACGTCGTCAACGGTCAGAATGGTGGCAAGAAATTGCAACAGTGGATGATCGATTTTCGAAGAAAATCATCTTCAGTGATGAGGCACATTTTCACCTCACTGGATTCATCAATAAGCAGAATTGCGGACTTTGGGCGAATGATAATCCAAGAGTGATTGTCGAAAAACCAATGCACCTACAAAGAGTGACTACTTGGTGCGGTTTATGGCCTGGCGGCATCATGGGACCGCATTTTTTCCAAATGAGGCCGGCCATGCAGTTACTGTGAATTGTGTTCGCTATCGTGAGATGACAACGAACTTTTTATGGCCCGAATTGGAAGATATGAATGTGGACGATATGTGGTTTCAACAGGACGGTGCCACTTGCCACACAGCTAACGAAACAATGGCTCTTTTCCGCGAAAAATTCAATGGCCGTGTTATCTCACGTGGTGGCGATGTCAATTGCCCGCCAAGATCATGTGATTTGATACCGTTGGACTTCTTTCTTTGGGCTTATTTAAAAAAAAAAGGTGTACGTCGATAAGCCAGCAACAATTCAAGAGCTAAAGGATGAGATAAATCGCCACATTAACTGCATAGAACCTCAATTGTGCCTCAGCGTCATCGAAAATTTGGACCATCGGATGGAGGTGTGCCGCCGGAGTCGCGGCGGCCAGTTGGCCGATATTTTGATCCATACATAATTGAACCATACCATATTATCATAATAAAAAGAAATGACAATAATTTCCTAAATAATTTGTGTTTTATTCAAAATCAACATCGGCCCTTAAAATTTAACCACCCTTTAGATCAATTTATCTTGAATTCACCACTCCTGACACCGTTTAATTCATCTTAATTTAGAAGTTATTTTGTGGCGTATGATTAACCTGACCAGACATTCCGCTTTTGGCGGGAGTATTCTGCTTTTTTAAGGTCGATCCCGCTTAAAAGTTTTATCTCGCTTTTTAAATTTTAAAACTCCAACATAGTGAGTAAAAGCGGGATAAAATTAAAAATTAAAGGGTGTTCTAAAGCGAGCAACGAAACATGTTGAATTACTAATGTAATATACAGACACTTATATATAGACACTTTAAATTTCCAAAGTTAGTGTTAGTTAGTGCAGTCTGTAGAATATACTACACCAATTTACACCGATATTTAAAACAATAAAAATTAAACGGTGTTCTATCAGTTAATGTAATTTTGACTATGTAATTTAGACAATTCGCTACATCTTGCAAACCGTAAAAGGCAAACTCTTGAAATTTTAAAAAATGCTACAACTAAAATTTAAAAATTTAAAAAATTTCAAAACGAAAAATCGCCAAAATGAAAAGCTCTTAAAAAAAGCACCAAAATTAAAAAAATCGCTAAAACGCAAAAAATCACCAAAACTAAAAATATCGCCAAAAAATTTAAAAAACCCAAAAAAAAATCGAAAACAGTCGAAAAAAAGCACTAAAACCTAAAAAAATCGTTAAAACTAAATATATAGCCAAAAAACGAAAAAATTCCTAAAAATGGAAAAAATCACCAAAATTAAGAAAGCTCCAAAAAAAAGCGCCAAAACTAAAAAACAGCGAAAACCAAAAAAATCGCCAAAACGAAAAAAAGTTTAAAAACCAAACAAAAAATCGCTAAAACTAAGAAAATTACCAAAAACCCAAAAAAGCGCCAAAACTGACAAAAAGCGCAAAAACTAAAATAAATCGCTAAAACTAAATATATCGTAAAAAGGCGACAAAACGTTAAAACAAAAAATGCCCAAAAACGAAAAAATCACCGAAACTAAAAAAATCATCCAAAAACAAATTATAAAACAAAAAATTGCAAAAAAAAAAAACAAAAGAAGTGAAAAATGACAAAAAGCCCCAAAACCAAAAAAAAAAATCGCTAAATCAACAAAAAAATAAAATTAAACGAAAAAGCAGAAAAGAAATGAAAAAATTGCCAAAATGAAATAAGAGCAAAAACGAAAAGGGATATATGTATGTGTATTCGTACGAAACTCTTCGTGTGCGAGCTAAAGTCGCACTTTACTTAATTTATTTGTAATTAAATAGGACTACGCCTCCCCAAGCTATGATGAAATCTGTGTAGCAGCCTCTTGAAAAATTCCAAATCTTAGAACAAATTAAAAAAAAAAAAGAATTTTAAATTTCGACTTTTTTTGTAGTTAGGGGACCATAGTGATAAGGTAATCAAAAAAGTTTAATTTTGTTGCATAGTGTTATTACAGCACGCGTCCAAATGAGGAAAAATACACTACATAAATAATTTAATTTCATATCTAAGCAATTTTGCTTAATTGTTATTTAAAAGTGATTATTTTACCACAAAAATTCGGATACTTGCTAAAATTTTGACTATAAACAAAAGCAACAACAAACAATTACATACAACAAAACTAAACCAGACCAATCCAAAAACAATTTCTGGTATTTTATGGCATGCATATAAAAATCTCATTTAGAAATTCAAATTTTAAAATGCATTTGGCCATAATTCAAATCATTTGAAAGGAATTTTCAAAATTTTTACTTAAATAATATGAAAAGTAATTTAGAAGCAAATAAAACAATTAAAATTCAAATTGGTTTTATTTTTACAGACCAAAATAATGAGCACAAGTAACACTAATATAAAATGTCAAAATATATTTATTATCATAATTTATTTTAATATCTATGATCTTGTGTTTTGTTGTTCAAAAAATTGATAATGAACTAAAAATTAAGGCAAGAAATATTTAGAAAAGAATTTATATTCTTACGAACTGATTTTAAGTTTATAGGCTTTGGGTTAAACTTGGAGAAGTTCATAAATAAATTTTTCAAAAGGAAAATATTTCAAATGTTGGGTGGGGGCAAATTTAAATCATATTTTATTCTGAAAATATGTTTGTAATGACGTATGATTAATATTAATTAAAATTTTCAAGCGATCATTTTACATAAAAAGCCTGTGGGTTTGGAACATGATAAATGTGTATAAATAAATTAACGCAAAAACATAAATATTTTGTCTGTAGTAGAGGTTTTATAAAGACAAAAGGGATCCGATAGAAAATTCATTCATATGCATAAAAGATTTTAAAAGAATTTATGAAAATTTATTGTCAACAAAAACTAATATTTTACAAACGATAATGGTTTTCCTATAGAAATTATCTACATACATATCCATACATTCATACATATGTATGGAAATAATATTGATGATAAACATTTTGTATAAAAATGTACCGATTGCAAGATTTTTTTAATATAACAAGCTATCGATAATAAAAATATCCAAAAAAAATCTTCGCTAAAAAAATATCTTAGAGAAGAAAAGACAATTGATAGAAAACATCAAGTTTCTATAGAAAGTTTTATCAAAAACAACATATCATGCCATGTCACGTTATATCCTGTCCTGTGATGTCACATCATGTCATGTCATGTCTTCGCATGTCTTGTCATGTCATGTTATGTGTACATAATACGGTACAATATATAGTTTTATTTTTTTATTTCTTTAGGTCAATAAAACGTTAAGAACTTCGTTCCTACTAGAGGGCTGCACGAATATACTCGACAGTACTCGTATGTATGTTTTTGTGTGTATGCATGCATGTTTTCTTGTATATATGTGTGTATATATGTATGTATATATGTATATTTGGTTGTGGCTATGTATGTACACACATATCCATGCATGTATACATACGTATATACATAAGAACATACATCTATGCAGACACGAAATTCATACGAGTACATTCTACGAATACATTTGAGTACAGTTTGCAGCCCTCTAGTTCCTACTAAACATCTGCAACAACCCATTTAAAACGCCTTTTAAATCACACTATGTTTTTCCAAATCGTGCTTTGATTTGACTTGAAATTTACATGCTAAGTCAGCACACCATATAAAAACAAGAATGATTTACAAATCACAGGCTTTTAAGTAATAATTAAAATATGTGTGTAGAGCAAGGAACAAGAAAAGACAGTAAACCATTTTAGCTTGTAAGACATGACATAAATTGTAGGGATGTAACGATACGCCGTTTTGCCGATCCGATACCGATACCGATATTTAAAAATAAATATCGCCGATACCGATTCCGATACCGATACGAATATTGAAATTGAGTTCAATATTCGATCAACATATTTAGATCAACAAAACTCAAGTGCAATTTTTTTATTATACAAAATTACATTGTAAGAGAGAATATTTAAAATTGATTTTAACCCAGTATAAAAAATTGGAAGTAATTTTTAAGGAGAAACATTTCTTTGCTTCCAAAAAATCTATATTAAAAATATGCAGATAATTAGTAGAAAAGCAAGAAAAAAATTTTAATTCCTTTATAATTTTAAAAAATACTCGCCATGCTTTTTAAAAAATCGATTTTTTAAAGGACATTTATCAACTAATATTCTTCTAAATAACTTAATAGCTTAATTATTAAAAGTCTTCTAAGTTTATATTTATTCACCTAAATTTACATGAAAATAAAGTTTTGAGTTTAAATTCGCATAAAAAAATTGTTAAAATGGGTAATTATTATCCTTTTTCCTTGAGGAAAAATCATTATAGAACACCGAAAAAGAAATTTGTTCTAAAATCGCTTCCAATTCGGTGATTGGTAATCGAAAAACAGAAGTTCTTGCAATGGCAAGGATATGTAAAACTAATTAGAAATTATCCGAATTTGCAATACTTCCGGATCGCGAATTCTACATTTTCATGATTTCTTTGGAGTGTCTTTTTTTGCTGAAATAAGATTTAAAAAACAACGACTTGAATTTGAATTCATGGTAAAATTAACAACTAAATAATATCAAAATATGAATAGTTTTTAAAATTGATATTAATAAGATTTAAAAAATAACGAAGTGAATTTAATTCATGGTAAAATTGAATAAAAACAAATTATTTGTTAAAAAAAACTCTGAAAAAAATTTTAAAAGTATCGTCGTATCGACAGTAAAATATCGCCGATACCGATGTATCGGAAAATCTGAAGTATCGCCGATATATCGGTATCGGTATCGGTATTCGTTACATCCCTAATAAATTGCGTGTCACACATATGTATTAAGTGACATTTTTCCTTTTTTGTTTTTATGTATGTTTGTATGTGGATTTGTACATACCCATCAGCTAAAGTTACAACTAGATACGCTATGGGACAGTAATATTACTAGTTCTAATGTTACTGGTCAAAAAAGGACAGTAATATCCCTAGTTACAGCAAAACTAATAACGATACTAGTAAAAAAAACAAACATATTACTAGTTGTATCGAGACTAGTAACGATATTAGTCAAAAAAGGACAACATTTTCAGGTATACGACTTTTATATAAAACATATTTTAGCTCTTAAAAAAATACAAGTAGAAAGTGGCTCAGTGGGTAGAGTATTTGCTTTGAAATATGAGGAATGTGTATTCGTACCCTGGTTGAGCCAAAGTTTTTTAAGAGTTACAAAATCAACAAATAGCTACAATTCAACAACTAGGACTCCAACTGGGATATGACTGTATACAAATGAACTAGTTGGGCTCCTATGACAACCTAATGTTAAATTCGATAGTTTGATATATGAAAAAAGGACAGACAGGCAAATAGTCTGAAGTAAAAAGCAACTAGTATTGTTTTAACTACATACTAGTTACTTTGTCTGCAGGGTATTTAAATCTAGTATGTAATTGATAATTTACACCCTTCCTGTTGACCGATTTATCCGAAATTTGGTAGACACCTTTACTGAGCTCTATCGTTTTGATATTTTCGCTAGAGCCTTAGGGGTTTTGGGGAGATTTTTGTAAAACTTTTTGGGAATCCGGGGAACTTCTGCATTTTGGAAGAGATTTTTGTTCAAGCTTCTTAGAATCCGGAAAGCTTCTGGGATTTTGGGTAGATTTTCTTAAAAGTTTTTGGGAATCCGGGGAACTTCTAAGATTATGGGGAGATTTTTGTAAGTTTTTGAGAATCCGGGGAACTACTGGGATTTTGAGCAGATGTTTTTGGGAATCCGAAGAACTTCTGGGATTTTGGGTAGATTTTTTTAAAAGTTTTTTGGAATCCGGGGAACTTCTAAGATTATGGGGAGTTTTTTGTATGTTTTTGAGAATCCGAGGAACTTCTGGGATTTTGAGCAGATGTTTCCCATAGTTTTTGGGAATCCGGGGAACTTCTGAGATTTTGGGGAGATTTTTGTCACAGTTTTTGGGAGTTATTAGACCAGTTTTATTTATAAAAGTGGTGCCCTTGCTTAGTGGAGATATCTCGGCTAAGCAGTAGGTGTCTAAATTCTTGAGAAGTATCACATAAGTATCTTCCAGGCAATATATAAAAAAGTATTAATTTTTGTAAAAAATATGTCTGCTATGAAATTCTGTTTCTTAAGATGGCATTTAATTTTGCTTCCACACAATCTAAACAAATGACAAGTGTGATTTATTTGTTTCAAATCATTTTGATGATTTATGAGTACTTCTTGGTTTTTGTAGGTGTGCTCTTTTTATTTGAGAGAAACAATTCATGTAACTAATAACTTGATTCTCACGAAAAAAGACATGATTTGATTCTCGAAAAAATTTTTATTTTTTTTTTATTTCTTTTGCTTTGCTTTGAGTTTTAGCAATAGTGTGAATGAGTTTAGTGTAATGAATTACTGTGAATTGAAATTCAAATGGCTTGTTGCATATGACTAGTTCCTAACCGGTAACCCACGACACCGTGCACTCATCGATAAAAAATTTTCTGCGGGAAAGTTTTAGGTTAAAAGAAATTCTAAAAAATATTTTTTCCATTGCAAATAACTGGCTTTGACAACAAAAATTTTCCATATAAAGTTTATCGATAACAAAAATTTAATCGATAATAAAAATTTAATCGATAACAAATATTTTCTACTAAAAATTTATGGATGGCAAACATTTTTGGCAAAAAAATTTAAATTTATCAATGACAAAATTTATGGGTAACAAAAATTGTTCAGGGAAAATTTATAGACACAAGCATATTCTATAAAAATTTAGATAAAATGCACTTCACAGACAACTGACGCACGATAAAAGCCTATATAAGCATTTTGGCTTTAAAAGAAATTTTTTTCGAAATAATCACATTAAAAAAATTATATTACTTACGTTATTGATCGGTAACGGTGGGAAATATTGATACCGTTAATCTAGTCATATGAAACAAGAATTTATCGATAACAAAATTTCTTGATTAGAAAATATCTCTAATATATGAAGTCAAGTAATATAACTGATTTTTTTTTAACCAAGTGTACTTTGTTTTCCTTAAAAAAAAAAAATAATGAAACGAAAAATATTTTGTGAGAAAAAGACTTTGTAGCTCTATCTGCACTACAAGTATCAGAAATATCTGCCCAACTTCAACTGAGGATGTAACTGAAAAAAAAGAAGAAAAGAAATAGCAAAAGCCATAAAATACAGACAGTGGCAAATATGACAAAAGAGCTAAAGGACTTCAAATATGAAAGAGTGTTGAATTTGTCATTGTTCGTAAACTAAAGTTTATATAAATGTGTCAATTAAATGCAGCCGCAGCAGCTGTCAGCAATTTTATGCATGTCATGGGAATTCAAAGAAAGAAAACAGAATAAAAAATGTATGTAACTCAATTAGTTTTGAAACAAATAATAGAAACTTCAGGAGCAGCAGAATAATTCATTTTGAAAGAAGAGGAGGAAAAGAAATATATGAAATTATTCATAAGTATAAGTAAAAACAACGATGTAAGGACCTTCAAATATAGAGTTATTCAATTTGAATAGTAGTATTTATAAAGTTTTTTTTTACACTATCTCACAAGCGGTTCTATTTCTGTAGAAAATGCAACCCTAGATGCAATTAGTTTATGAAAATGTTTAAAAAACAATAACAACACATTATATCAGGGTTGCATTTTCTATAGAAGTCGAACCGCTTGTGGGATAATCTAAAATTAGCATAAATTAAAATTATAGAGTATATAAACAATTGAGAGAAAAAATTATATATAACACACATTTGGCTCAGTTTTCTATAGAACATGTATCAACAAGCAAAATCTATTGGAAACATTTTTTGGCAGGACATTTATCGATAACAAAATTTTTTAGGAAAAATTAATCGATAACAACCATTTTCGATAAGAAATTTATTGATAACAAATGTCTGTTATAGAAAATATATCGATAGCTAAAATCGATAGCAAAAATTTTTTGTAGGAATTTTATCGATAGCAAAATTTATTATACATATAAAATTTATTAGATAGCATTTTCTATAAAAAATTTGCCGATAATCAAAATCGATGGCAAAAAAAGTTTCTGTTGACATATTAATCTTAGAAAAAATGTCTCAATACCAAACAATTTTCATTAACATTTATCGATACCAAAAACTTTTTATTGAATGTGTTGCCATAACCAAAACCGATAGCAAAAATTTTGTGCAGCAAAATCGATAACAAACATTGTTAGGGAAAACGAATTTTCTATCGATAACAAAAGCTTTCAATGGAACATATATCGATAACTAAAATCGATAGCAAAAGCTGTCTGCAGAGAATTTATCGATAGCAAACATTTTCCATAAAAAAATTTTTGATAACAAAACCTTTTTATAGGGAATATATCGATAACCAAAATCGATAGGAAAAAAATCTCTGTAGGGAATTTATCGATAACAAAATTTGTTAGAGAAAATTTTCCATTCTATAAAAAATGTTACATTCTATAAAAAAAATTATAAAAAAAATCTTTAAATAAAAACTGTATCGATAACCATGTTAGATTGCTAAAAATGTATGAAGGAAATTTATGGATAGCGAAATGTTTAAGGGAAAATTTATCGAAACATATTCTATAAAAAATTATCGATGAAAAATGATTTCTATAGGAAATGTATTGGATCGAAGGCAAAAAATTTCTTTAAGACTCTCATCGATAGCAAACAAAATTTGTAAAAATTTTGTTTGCTATCGATGATGATTATAAAAAAGTTACCGATAACTAAAATCGATAGCAAAAAAAATCTATTGGAATATTATTTTTAGCAAAATTTATCGATACTAAAAATTTTGTATAAAACGTGTAGCGATTTCCAAAATCGATAGCTAAAAATTTTTGTAGAAAAGTTTTCGATACCAACATTTTTTAGAGAAAATTTATCGATAGCAAACTTTTTTTTTTATAAAAAATTTATCAATAATCAAAATCGATAGCAAAAAATATTTTCATGAAATTTATCGATTACAAAAGTTCTTAGAAAAAGCTTCTCAATAGGAAACATCTTCCATTATAAATGTTATCGATAAGCTAATTGCTTCGCGGGTTGTGTTTGTTTAAAAAAAATATTTTTTTTTTGTAGAAACATTTTCAATACCAAAAATTTTTTAGAGAAAATTTATCGATAGCAAACATTTTAAATATAAAAAATTTATGAACAACCAAAATCGATACCATAAAATATTTTTAGGAAATTTATCAATTACAAAATTTCTTAGAAAATACTTGTCAATAGAAAACATTTTCCATTATAAATGTTACCGATAAGAAACAATTTCTATAGAACATATAGCGATAACCAAAATCGATAGCAATAGATTTCTATAGAAAAATTTAATAGAGAAAATTTTGCGATAGGAAATATTTCCTATAAAAACTTATTAGTTAGTAGAAGCTGAAAAAGCCATAAGCACTCCGATCCAAAGGATTTTTTGTGCAGCCCAAATATTTATTAAAGCATTAAGGCTGCGTATAAAGCCAATTCTTCTCGCTGAAATACTATATACTTTACTTGCAGTCTGCAAAACTCCTTCAAGAAACTTTTTTCGGTGAGTCATTAGAGACGGAGAATCGGAGCGTATGTGTTGCCGCTTCTCTCATTTAATGCTTAATAAAAATATATAAGAATTCCCAGTATGAGTTTAACAAGAGAAAGAGTTCAGTTCATAAGTTTTGTTAATAGTCCTGACCGGTGTATTCCTTGTCTTGCTTCATTTAATTTTGGTAGTCAATAAATTATAGTTTAGCATATGTGTCAGTTACTTCTTTCCTATCTCACTCGCCCTCTCTCTCTCGCTCTCTCTCACTGTCTCACTCTAGTTCTACTACTATTTTGTAAGGATTCAGCTTCCAAGAATTTGTTAGTCACAAAATATTTATAACATATAAGTGTAAAAATCCAAATAGTCGTTTGTTTTATTTATTTTTGGCCGAAATTACCAGCCTCAAGGTTTATTATTTAGAAGTCAAAAGTCATTAATATTCAGTGGCCACCTTTCCCCCCACCACAACCAATTCATTTCTTGTCTTGTCTTATAAAGATGAAAGCAAAAAAAACTTAATTAATTTGCCTGAGACTTGAAGTCTTCATGGAAAAATTAATTGTTTTATTTTTCGTTTTTTTTCTATTTTAATAATATAAATGAATCAATTTAGTGCTTTTCATAAGCAATAATATTTTAGAATAGCTGAAAAATCAAAAGTAAACCGGCTTATATGTTTAAAAAATAACAGAGCTGGAAACAAATTGGCTGCAAATAAGTTTTATTAGTTATTTTAAGGTTCAGCTTTAATGTGCCAAATAGAATAGTAACATGAATTTCTTTGGAATTCAACATGATTTATTTGATTACTTAACATACAATTTATTTGATATTAAAGTTATAATCATGTTGATGTAAAGTGTCATTTAACGTTGATAACAATGTTGTTTTAACAGTGAACAATATTAAATCAAACAGATTTATTGTTAGATTAATAATTTTCCGTTTAAAACTAATGTAAAACAATAGTAATTTTAAATCAGAAGCAGGAAATTTTCGCTGATAATGCGAAGTTTTCAGCTATTAACCGGCTATTTACAATTACACAATACGAACATAAAAATAAACAACAACAACAACAAGTCACACAACTGAGCACAACATTGCATTTTAGCAATGATCAAAGCAAATAAATACCAAAACAATTAGAGAGCAAATTATGTTTCAAAAATTTTATTAATTTCCAATCAACATTGTGACATGTTGATTTTACATTGGTATTTTTTCTGTGTACTAATCGGATTATCCAAAATATTTTGATTCTGCCGCAGTGTGTAATGTAATTAGAGTCGAGCTGTTTCCAATTACATATAGATTTAAGTTCGTGTTTTATGGATGTCGCTGTGGCTAAATGGGAGCGATGCTATCCTATCAGTCCAAAGGTCGTGGGTTCGACTCCCGCCATAGACCCTGGGTGTTTTTCCACTGACAAGCTAAATCGCTTCGAGGGTTGTGTTCGTTCTGAAAACTTTGTTTAATAATGTGTTTATTTTTAATAGCAAATTTTAAGATTACTAAAAGAATTTTACGATAATTTGCCGCTAACTGTTCGAAATATTAAATTAATTAAGCTGTAAGACTATTATTATTTTAATGCCTGGTGCGTTGTTTACTTTTACAAAAGTTCAATAAAAGAGAGAAGAAAAGATTTGCGTATAAAACAATTCATTAAATCTAAACGTGCCTTTATTTTTAAGTTTTTTTTCGCGTCATTTTGTCTAAATGGTGCGAATTAAACAAAAACATCCTGTTTGCGTAGTAGTATACATATGTACACATGTTTGGATGTTTGTTTTGACAGTCCCACTAAGTGGCATTTAAAACAATTTCGTTGTTCATTTATTTTGTTAATGTTATTGTACTTGTCTTAACAATTTTTTTTCTAGTCCATAGATGATAATAAATATTTTCACAAGAATTTTATAACCAAAACTGTGGTAATTTTCATCGTCATCATCATCAGCATCACCAAATGAGTTTCATTCATGTTGTTGTTTTTATTGTTCCATGGAAATAGAAAAAGAAAAAATACGTTTGAAAAAAAAATACAAAGAGAAATATTTTTGAGTAAGATTTTTTTTCCTTTCAGCTAAAAATATTGCTGTCGTTGCCAATTTTAATGATTGATATAAAAACAGCAAATGGTTTGGCTTATTTGAACCAAAATGTAAATTAAAATAAAAAAAAAATTTTATAAAAATTCTTTTACATATTAAATGAATGAGTTGAGTGGGCGGTTGTAACTTGAAAGGGAACAAAGTATTTAAAAATATGTTTTAAAATAAACACTGCTTTTGTATGATTTAATAGATTGTAAATAAATGTACATACGTTGTTTTTGTGTAAGACTGTCTATTATGTGTTAAAAATGAAGAACAGAAATACTGTTTATACTCTCTTCATGCAAAATGGCGTGTCCGTAATGCATGCTGTTGATTTTCCACATAAGAAACTCTGAATTTTTCGAAAAACGAGCGAGCCTTATTTGACAGAAGAGTTCGCCTCCTTTTTGCTCATGTATAAATGTTTGTAAATAATTATTTTAGAAAATAAAAATTTTTTATTTCTACATGTGAATCCAATTTAAAATTAAAAAGTGGTCATAATTTTTAATTTCGTCCTGTGATTATTATAATTTTTTTTTTAGAAAGTAGATATAATTGCTTTCAAACCCTATACTTATTTTTTGTGGGGTAATATTTTCGCCGGAACAACCGAGAAAGCAAATGTAACACTCAATACACAAAAATGTTAAAATAAAATTAGTAAAGTGCGACGTTAGCTCGCACACGAAGGGTTACGTACGAATACACATATATCCCTTTTCGTTTTTGCCCTTATTTCATTTTGGCAATTTTTTCATTTTACTTTTTCGTTTAATTTTAGTTTTTTTTTTGTTTTTTAAGACTTTTCGTTTTAAAATTTTTTTTTTTCGATTTTTTTAGTTTTGGTGATCTTTTGGTTCTGGTGTATTTTTTACGTTTTTTTTTTTTGCTTTTTGACGATATATTTAGTTTTAGCGATTTATTTTAGTTTTGACGCTTTATGTCAGTTTTGGCGCTTTTTTCGGTTTTTGATGATTTTTCTAGTTTTAGTGATTTTTTTTTTTTTTTGGTTTTGACACTTTTTTATTTTGTTTTGACGATTTTTTTGGTTCTTGACGATTTTTTTTAAGTTTTACCGCTTTTTTTTTTTTGTTCTGGCGCTTTTTTTCGTGTTGGTGATTTTTTCCATTTTTTGAAATTTTTTTTCGTTTTTTGACGATATTTTTAGTTTTAGCGACTGTTTTAGGTTTTAGTGCTATTTTCGTAATGACGACTTTTTTGGTTTTTTGTATTTTTTTTTAAGTTTTTTGGCGATCTTTCTAGTTTTGGTGATTTTTTTCGTTTTAGCGATTGTTTTAATTTTTGGTGCTTGTTTTCTTTAAGCGCTTTTTTCATATTGGCGATTTTTCGTTTTGACATTTTTAGTTTTTAGTTTTAGCTTTTTTAAAATTTCAAGATTTTACCTCTTACGGTTTCCAAGGTACAGCAAATTCTCTAAATTACATTAACTGATAGAACATCCTTTAATTTTTATTGTTTTAAATATCGGTGTTAATTGCTGTAGTCTAATCTACAGACCACACCAACTAACACTAACTTCGAAAATGTAAATGTCAACATTTTTCGTTGCTCGCTTTAGAACACCCTTTAATTTTTAACTGTCATATATTTGTTGTTGTAGAGGCCAAAGTTTTACATGCTGTGTGAACATATCAGATCCGTAGCTCTTACAGTTCCCGAGAAAACAGCCTGTGACAGACGGACAGACAGACAGGCAGACAGACAGACGGACAGACAGCGTAGCGAAAACAATAGGGGTTCTTTACACTTTTCGTGTACGGAACCCTAAAAACGAAAAATATAATTTTATTTCAGGATCCATTGAATGAGGCGAAAGCAATAAGTTACATTGGTAAACAACAAAAAGAAAGAAACCCAAAATTTACGTTTAGAATGAGAATCACCCATATAATAAATAACAAAAATTATGAATCTTAATGATGATGATGACGAAAGTCATTTACTACCTCGCTTGTTAATAAGGCAGTCAAGTAACATTGACGTAAGTCCTTCATACTAAAAATCATGTATCGTTTCTCAAATTACTGTTGCAATTATTTGTTCGTTTATTCATTTGTGTGTTTTATTTAATTGCAATATTTTATTTTATGTTTATTAAGTTCATTAAGTATCTATGAGTTTATTAAGCACAACATCTTTTGCTTGAATACCTGACTGGCATGACATTCTAGTCTATAAAATGAATTTGTCTTGACACTAAATTTAGCTAAAATGAATTTGCAGTTTCTTTTCATTAAGGAACTATTCAATCTAAATGAATGCAACTTATGAACTTCTTTACAGGTTTCAAATTTCAAAGGCAGCCTGTGCCTTAGACTTAGAAACGTATGAAAGTTTCTAGCACAAAATAATCGTACAAGAAACAGTGGTTGCAAATGAATTAAATATTAAAAGTTTAATTGAGGGTAAAGCTAACACCATGCAACAAGAAAAATGCCAAAGAGTACCACAATATTTTTTTTATGTGTTACAAAAAACTACAAAAACAGTCGAAATTTTAGATTATATGGAAAAAAATTGTTTTCTAAAATTTGCCATTTTTGCAGAGATTTTATCATAACTTGGGAAGGAGTTGTCCAATTTTATTACAAAAACCACAAAAACACTTGAATCTAAATTACCTTTTAGCAGTATAAATAATTTCTTCTTATATACTACCCCGTTTCGGAATTATTCAGACTAAAAAATGCTAAAATTAGAAAAATGTCAAAACGAAAAATCGCCAAAATGAAAAAGCTCTCAAAGGAAAAAAATACCAAATTTAAAAAAATCGCAAGAACGCAAAAAAATCACTAAAGCTAAAAAGATCGACAAAAAAACTAAAAAAAACCCAAGAACCGAAAAAAGTCGTCGAAACGAAAAAACATTAAAACATAAAAAATCGCTAAAACTAAAATGTCAGAAAAAAAAACTTTAAAAAATCGCCACAAATTGAAAAAAATCACTTAAACGAAAAAAAAAAGCTCCAAAACAAAAAAAAAACCCTAAAACAACAAAAAATCGCCAAAAACCGAAAAAATCGCCAAAAAGAAAATAAGTTTCAAAACCAAAAAAAAAATCGATAAAGCTAAAACAATACAAAAAAAAACCCGGAAAAAATCGCTAAAAATGAAAAAAGCGCCAAACTGAAAAAAGCGCCAAAACTAAAACTAAATCGCTAAAACTAAAAATATCGTCCAAAAGCGAAAAAAACGTTAAAACAAAAAAACGCCAAAACCAAAAAAACCCCAAAACTAAGAAAATCGGCAAAAAACAAACAAAAAATTGCAAAAAAAGAAAAATCGCCAAAAAAAACGAAAAAATCGCAAAAAATCGAAAACAGTGTTGTTAAAAACGTGATTTTATTTTTAATAAATCACATTTTTCGCGGATATCTCGAAGACGTTTTGTATGAAAAATAAATGAATTTCAATTTCGGGTTCAGCGGTTCATCATTAGCTTAGGAACGAACCATTTTTGTTTTAAGATTTATTTTTGCTTGCAAATTATTGGTTTATTTAAAGATTCTATTAATTTTTCTACACTTTTGTCTATATCTTCTTTGTATGTAATAATTTTACCACAAAACATAAATTGTTTTGAAAATTTTAAAATTAAATTTTTTTACGATATAGCGATTTTAAATTTCGGGAATCTAATTTAAAAAAAAATTTACGTCATTGTGGAGAAGGTTTTATAACCTTTCAAAAGATATATTGCTGAGGTATGTAGCTTAGGTACTCTTAGAGATATAGACAAGTTTTTAAATAAACTCAAGTTTTATAGATATATATTTTTTATGAGGTCATATCTCTGCAACCAAAAGAGCTAGAAATCCAAAATTTCATATGCATTACTTTAATATGTTAAAAAAATGCTCCACAAAGTTTTATCCAAATCGAAGATAAGTGAGGTACACCCCTTAGTTGATTTGAGGTGGTTTAACTCTATAACAAGAAATTTTCATAGAAACTTTATCGCCACCTTTTTCTACAAATTTTTTAAGAAAGTTATCATCTATATCTTAATAATATTTATTATTATACGATTCTATTTTCAATTAAACTCTTGCTACGTTTTTTTTATAACAGAAACGAAAATATTCTTCTTAAATAAAATTTTTCCAAATTGATCTCCCTAAACTTTTAATGCAGATTTAAAATGTTCCCTTTAGGACTTTATCCCACGAATGATTTCTCCACTTTAACTTGTATCATGTTACTGTGTGCAAAAATAAATTTAATTCAATAGATATTCCGTTGCAGTCCATTAACACAACAAATAAGAAAATGATGCATTTGTAAGAACTTCTATGAGACATGAATAGATGATATATCGATGCCCTTGCCAAGAGATTAAGTTGATACACATTTTATTGTTGCAAAGTTTGAAGAATGTCCCTGAAGTTCATTGAAAATAAGTATCATCTCTTCATGTAAAATAAATAACATGTTTATAGAATAATAAACTAATGCTATGCTTGCACGTCTAACTAACACCCGCTCCCCCCCACCCTTTCCATAACACTTCAAAACCCTTCAGAAAAATCATTAAATCATATGAAACTTAAAAACAAGCAGAGTGCGAGCATGTAATGGAATTTATTCTATTATTTTCTCTAGTTTCTTAACTTTGTTAACATTTCAGCAGTACTTTAGTCTTCATCTTTGTGCGAATGTGTGAGTTTTAATTTAATTTATGCAGGAGTAACCCTGCAGATAATGCAACTAGTCCGTACACGCAAGTAAAGTATACTCCATACAGGACTAGGACTAGTCCAAAGGCAATCCAATTGTATGGCGAAAACATGGTCGATTTACCATTACGATGTCCTAGGGCTGGACCATATAACCTAACTTTGCACTACATCGGAGTAGTCTCAAAACTACTCCATGTCACCACACTTGATGGAGCACTCAAGTGTTCGTGTCGCAGTTGTTAAAACACGAGCACTTGTCGCTTAATTACAAACTCTTGTGTGCAAATGACATGGTCCATGTCTGCATTACATCGGACTAGTCTTGAAATTATTCTATGTCACTATTAGATGGAGCACTCAAGTGTTCGTGTTTTAACGATTGCACGCGTTAAAACGCTAACACTTGTCGGTTAACTAGAAACTATTGTTTGCAAATGACATTGTTTGCAAATGACTGCATTACATATGACCATGTTGCAACTACTCCATTTCAGCTAAAATCGACCAAGCAGTGCAATATTATCTGTAGGGAAGTAAGTTAACTTGAGTGTATGTATTCGTGTGTGTGTGTCTGCGTGTGTGTGTGGGTGTGTGTGTGTGCAAATGTGATACATCATTTGAAAGAACAACAAGTTTAGCTATCAGCCATGTATGCGTCTGGTATCATAATAGATGAATAACAAAAGACAAAAATATTTAGTCTATTACACTATGCAACAAAATGAAACTATAGTCATGACCTCTAATGACCACTATATTCCATTTTTGATGTGCTATGGTCCCCTAACTACAAAAACAGTCGAAATTTAAAATTCTGTAGGGACATTCTTTTAATCTTTTTTCTAAAATTTGGAATTTGGGCTAATCCACAGATTTTAACATAACTTGGGAAGCGGTAGTCCAATATTATTACCAAACTTAACAACTTGAAATAAAATTACATTTAAGCCATTTTACTGTTATTTTTTTATACTCAATTGCTTAATTGATGAAATATATTTTTTATGTAAAATTGGAAAATCCTTATATTTGTTAATTTATAAAAAATCGAAAATTGGAAACTCTTGAGTGATTCCACGTAAAACGGTCCTGTGCAAGGAAAAAATAATATTCTTATTTTTTAATAAAAATCTCTCAATTGATGTTTTTTACAGCATGACAATTATAGAAAAAATAAAAATATAAATTATTTAATATTTTTTAAGTAATTTGAGGCACTTTTAAAAGATCATCCATGAACTATTTTGCTCTCCCTCTTTGTATGTTTAATATTTATTTCAGATTTACATTTCTTCCCCTTCTCAATATTAATAGAAACCCTTATCTTTGGAAAGAATATACTTTTTCGCTTTTTATTGAATTTAAAAAAATACTCAGCTAGAGTACTCTGCTGTCTATAATAGAACGGATACCAAATAATTTAACATGTTATTATTTTCTTATGATTTATTTTTATATTATTTATATTAATGAAATCAATAAAAAATTTTATGTCTTCGAATTTTTTAAATTTTCGTATTAAGTCATACCCTTCGGTCACACCCGTCACATTTTAAAAATAGTTTTTTGTTAAGAAAACTGATTTTTTTGTCAAACAATAACTACGTAATACAGCTTAAAACACTTTGAACAGTCAGATATACCAAAATTATTGTGTACGTTATAGTAAAAATTTTACAATATTTATGCTGAAAGTCATAATTCTTTAAAACTAAGATGTCTAAGGTCACACCCGTCGCAGCTTTCTTACGACCATTCTGAGTAGGAATCGTGTTCTTGCAGTGTCTACCCGTTTTTCAACGACTTTATGCTTAATGGCCTTTCGAGTCGCAACCTTTTTTTAAGTAAACAATTTTATATTCTTTATTTATAACAAAAAATATGTGTAAAGTGGTAACACCCGGCTAAATGGAATTACTCTCTTACCATTTTCATTAACTGAACATAAAGCCACATATACTACAAATAAAAAAACTTTATTTTAATAAAATCGATGGATAAATATTGATTTTATTCATAATAAATTTAAGTCACCTAATTTCTGCAAAATTTGCGAATATTTACACTGTACAACAAAATAAAATTTTTTGGAACGAGGTTCATTATGCTGCATATGCGCATACGATATGCAGCATACAAATGTTTTCTATAGTGGGGGCTAAAAAAAATTTTTTTTATAAAAAAATGCGTGTAACAAATATTTTTAACGAATACTGGTAAGAAATCCGTGTAAAGAATATTGGGGGCTTACTCTGTAATTCGATTCGAAAATAAAACTGTTTGAATCTGTATCTTATTTACTTTACAATTCGAAAGCATTTCCTTCGATTCGACATAAACTTAGTGTTGGCGCTTTTGTATTTTTGTTGTTTTCCGAGAAAGTTCTGGGATTTTGGGGAAATTTTGCCCTAATTTTTAGGAATCCGGGGAACTTCTGCAATTTTTTAAGAAGGATTTTTGTCCTAGTTTTTCAAAATCCGGGGAACTTCTGGGATTTTAAGGAGAATTTTGTCCAACTTTTTGGGAATCCTTGGACCAGGCTTGTGTCTTGTATAATGGTTGCTGCCCTGATGAATGAAGGTGTCGCGGTTAAACTCTTGAGAAGTATCGCCTAAGTATCGGTTAAGTATCGCCTATGTAGCTTCCAAGCGATAGTTGTTTTTTGTTGATGAATTATATTCTTTTTTCATCTAAACGTTGAAATTACTATCTTCGTTTGCTTGTTGTCATCAAGGTAGATGAAATTTTAGGAGACCATAACACATAAAAAAATATAGTGGTATTCCTTGGCATTTTTCTTGTTGCATGGTGTTATATTGTATGAAAATTAATTGTACATTTTAAGTCATGTGCCTTCAAATAGAGACAATAAAGTCACAAAATAAAAAAAATTTCCCGTAAAGAATAAAAGCTATCGATAACATAGAACAGCATAAAAAAGTGACAAGGCTTCTCTCTAATGATTGTTTCTAGTAGAGCTCATCAAAAAATATATACATATTACTTTTTTCCAAATTATAAAAATATAACATTGATAGTATATTCTTATGTACGATTTATATACATATGTAGGATTGTATCTGTTTGTTTTTTAATATGTATGTACTAGTGTTTAACTTCTCTCGCCTTCTGTTTCAACATATTTTTTTTTATTTGTTTCGTTGCCATAAAATATCTGAAATTAAAAACAATTAACAGCTTTAACACATAATAAAAAGAGATTCATTTGTCTGTTAACACTCAAAAAAAAAGGACAGAAGCTGAACAGAAAGTATCGACCCTTCGGTGCCAAGCTGTCCTAAGGAAAATTTTCCAAAATTTAGGTCAAAATTTAAAAAAAAATATTTTTTAAAAACTTATAAAAAAAATCAAAAATGGCAAAACTTATCATATTTATAAACTAATCATAAGGCCACAACATATACTAAAAATTTAATAGGCTTTATTTCATGAAAACTGATAGATAAATATTTTATTCACAATAATGTGAAATTACATGATATTTGAAAAAAAATAGTTTTGAAGAAGCTGACTGGTCCACACATTTTATTATAACTGGAGAAAGACTGGTAAACATTTTTTTAAATGCATTTAAATATTTTAACATTATTTTTGTTTAAAAATTTCGGAGTTACTCGGAACGAAAAAATAAAAAAAAATATTTTTTTGTAAAATTGAAATTTTTTTATTTTTTAAAAGTTCATAAGAAATCCAAAATGGCAAACAATTACACTTTTTATTACTGGATTATGAAGACACGTATAACTCAAATAAGTTGTGCTATATTGCATGAGAATCGATTAATAAATGACAATTTTATTCATAATAAAGCGAAGTTATCTAATTTTTAGCAAAAATTACGAATATTTACACTGCGCAACAAATCAATTTTTTTAAATTACACTGTTCTAACAACTGATTCTGGGGCTCATTTTAGGGGTACTTAATGTTTCCCATCTTATTGCACATAGTTAGAGTGACTCGGCATACGAAATCTTACGAAGTCTTACGTTTAAGGTATGAGATGTGTTCAGCTTTTTTATGTAAAAAATAATGAGAAATAATTTTGTGGAACATTTTTAGTCTCTAACTCTTCCTTGTATGGGTCTTTTTGGTCATTTCTTAAAAAAAGAGACAAACATCTCCCCTTTATCGACGGTATAGGGAGCTGAAATATTCCACAAAAATTTTCCTCGTGGTGTTGCGCTCAATCTTTAAACACATATTAAGTTTTGAATGATTTCTGGCGTTCCAATTGATGCTGGAGCTTGGCTGTCTTTGATTCCTAAAGTAGAATATTATGGAAAATATTTTTGTAGAACATTTCAGCCCGCTATATCGCTGTTAAAGGGGTGGTTTTGCACCTTTTTCAAGAAAGGAACGAAAAGATCCATTTGACAAAGAGTTAGAGGGTCAAAATGTTCCACAAAAATTTCACTCGTGCTGTTTTATATAAAAATACTCAACACACTTTAGACCTTAAACGTAAGACTACCAAGATTTCTTATGCCGAGGCATTATAACTACATATGTATGTATGTATATGCAAATCACGGGGAACTTTAAATCCCCTAAAATGAATAACAGATGTAAACTTTCAAAACGCTGATACTCATGTAATTTTTTTCTAATGTGGCTTCTATTAGAATCAGTCTTTAGAATCATGTAATTTTGAAAAAATAAATAAATTTTGTTGTACAGTGTAATAGGCATAGCTGAGTCTACCAATTCATATCAATATATCAATCAATACAAGCATATAATAAAATAATTATGTATTTATATAAAAATATTTATCTCTATAATACAAAATCCTCCTTTGTCCTAAAAACTTTCTGTTCCGGCTCTTATGTCAATTGTATGCTAAGGGCTCGATACAATAAACTAGCAGAAAGGACATTTATTTACGTATTTTCAAGTGTGAATGAAAAACAAGATAAAACAGGAAATAAGTCCCTTTTTTTTAATGGTGAAAATGTTTTTAATTAAAACTTAACAATTATTTAAATACAATAAAACAAAAGCAGATAAGTGGGCAAATGTTCAAAAATGCAATTACAAAAGACACACACAGGACGTATACTTAATAAAGAAATTTATAGCAACATTAAATGAAGTATACGACTGCGAGATTTGAGATGATTTCTGCAGAAATTTGTTAATGCAGCTGTGAAAGATTGTTTTTGTACGATTTCTTTTTTTTTTTTAATTAAATAAATCGAATCATTCCGCTTGTATAAGTTTTTTATATGGAAAATTTAAATTGGTATAAATGTTCTATAAGGAAATGTTTGTTTGTTTGTTATCGCTAAGTATTCACTATAAATTTTTCTTATAAGCCATGAACTTTTTATAGAAAATGTTTTTTTGTCGATGTATTCTGTATTAACAATTTTTGATTTCGATCCTTTATTTAAAGGAAATCTTTTAGTATCGATAAATTTCTTGTAGAAAATAGTCCAATCGATAGATTTTAATAGAAAATAAATTTTATCATCGATTATAAACAAGTCGAAATTGGTGAAAATAAATTTCGTTTCTGTTGGGAGCACAATGGTTCCAATGGGAAAAAATGCTAATAAATATATATCTTTGCAATTTGGGATCCGATTACAGAACGATGCATATAAAAATCATAGAGGAGAGCCTAAGCTTTAAGAATGATGAAACTTAGATTAACCTGTTGAAACGCACGGTGAGCTTTAGGGTGCCAAAATTGGTTATCTCGGGCATGATAAACTTTGTTGGCCTTATAACTTTTACAAATATTATTCGATTTATTTAATTAGTTTAGACTTTTTGTAAAGCTTATTAAGAGACAAAGATACCCCTAATATTTTCAGGTTTTTAATTTTAAAATTTCGGTTTTTGGCCATGACTTTGTTCCTGATTTCGTAAATATAAAAAAATATTTTACGATTTTAAATAAAATCCTTGATAATATGCCGAGGAAATTTTCAAGTTATCACAATACATGTAGCCATGAAAAAAACTCAAAGTCAAGACTTTGAAATGAGGGTGAAAAATGGCTAAATTTTGACAAAAATAGAGCTTAATTGTTAGACGTTTCTCTCAAATAATTTTCAAAACTAAAATTTTGTCTGACCAAGAACGAATGCAGTTGGGATTTTAAATCGATTAAAGCATGCAGCCATTAGATACATATGATTTAATTAATATGGTTTTTAATTGTTGCCCTCCCGGACAAAATTGTGGCCAGAAGAGCAGCTTTTTATATAAATAGTAAAATTTTCAGAAGCATTTTATCAACGATTTTGACATTTTGACAATTCTAAACAATGGGTAAGCCCATACAATTTAAGTTTAAATGCACAGAAAAAAATAAATTTCATTTTCTGTAAAGAATTCAATGAAATAGTAAATAGTTTCTCTAGGAACGGACCTACAAACAAATTTTTTAAATATAGACAAAAATATCTCAACAATTTCATTAAAAAAACGTGTTTTTTCATCAAATTGTTTAAATCTATAAAACAATTTGTCTAAAAATATTTGCAAAATGGTAAACAAAACAATTTACTAAATCAATCAAAAATATTTACTGGACTTTCTGAAAAATATCAAACAATATTTTTGTCTGAATTTGTAAAAGAATTAGTCTAAAAATACTAACAATTATTAAACACAATAGTTTTAGTTAATCAAACAAAAATATTTACTGGATTTTTTGTAATATATCAAACAAAGTTTTTGTCTGGGTCATCATCATCATCATCATCATCATCGTCATCCATTTATTCACTCAAAAATCTGCAGTAAACAAACTTTCTACAATCGCATTCCTTTTGCTATCATTGTTGTTGTAGCTATTTGTTTGTATGTCGTCGTCGGGATTGTTTTTTTACGACACAGTTTATTTTTTTTTTTTTTTTTGGTGTTTGCGTCCTAAATAAGAGTCAAACCAACAATTCATTGATTATGTATAGAACATTTACTGAAAATTAAATTTACTTTTAGACAAACTTTTGTTTGAAAATTGTTTGGCGATAATATTTTCTGTGTAAAAAGAAAAGTTTATTTTTTATAACATGTCGCTTACGATTGAATCGAAAAAAGGGCTCAATATATTGATTACTAGTATTCCATAAAATATTTTTGTTATCGCTAATGTTTTTATTTTTTGCTTTTTTCCTATATAATTTTTTTTTGTTCTGCTATCTTTTGCTCCGTTCTATATACATAAATATTGTTATCGAATAATTTTGCATGGAATCCATTTGTTATCGATTAATATGATATTGCAAAGATTTTCTTATGGATTATTGTTTCATAAAAATGTGTGTTTTTGCTATCGATAACGTCTTTGTTATCGATAATTTTTCTACTTCGATTTTTTATCGATAAATTTTTTTAACTAGAATTTTTTGATATCGGTATATTATAATTAAATGCATGTTTTGCAAAAACTTTTTGCTTCGGTATATATTTTCTACAGAAAATTTTTGTTATCGATTCCATCTCTATAGAAATTTTTCGCTGATCTATATAGACATATCTGTTCAATTCACAACCTGTTGTAAGTGTTGTAGATCGTAAAAATGTTGTTGGTAATGTTCACATAAACATTTTTCTAAGCAAATATTTATTTGGTAATCGCCAACCGCGTTTATACGATCTACAACACCTACAACAGGTTGTGAATTGGCCAATTATGTATGTACATATGTACAATAAAACTTTAAAATTATTTGGCCAATTCACAACCTGTTGTATGTGTTGTAGATCTTACAAATGTTATTGGTATTTTCCAAATAAACATTTGTTTAGAAACATGTTTATGTGGAAATTACCATCAACATTTATACGATCTATAACACCTACAACAGGTTGTGAATTGAGCAATAGTGTCTGTATATCAAATATTTCTGAAAATAATCGATGCAGAATTCAAATTTTGTTGCTTTTCCTATTTGTCCCTCATTCAGTCTGTTTGTCTGTATGCATGTTTGTCTGTCTGTCTTCTTCCACCCAGACTTACTACCCAGCAAAAAAATATTATGTTTCTGGAAGCAGTAAAAAACTTTCATGCCTTCCACATGCGATCTTTTGAAACGCTTCCGAGGAAACTCAAAAAGAAGGCAGAGATCTCTCAGTTTTCATAATGTGTAAATTACGAAAGTAGTCAGTATTTTACATATCTTCAACTTTCGCCAAAATAGTATATTTCAGTTAAAATTTCCCCCAAAGAGCTCAGGCTGGATCCGCACCTGACGGAAACCAATAGCTTCTTGCTCATTTTTTTAATAAAAGGACAAAAAGACCCATACTAAGAAGAGTTAGAGGGTTTAAATATTTTACAAAAATGTTTTTCGTGGTGTTTTACATAAAAGTGCTGAACACATCTTATACCTTAAACGTAATGTTTACAAAATTATCTATGTCGACTACTAATTGTGAATAAGTACAAAATTAATCCTTTGAATAGTTTCTGGCACTCAAGTTCAGTTTACAGCTTGGATGTCTTTGAAGACCTATAGTAAAATTTTATGGCAAATATTTCTGTAGAACATTTGAGCCCATTATATCGCCACTGAAGAGCAGTTTTTGTCCCATTTTTTAAGAAAGAGCCCAAAGGACTCTTACAACGAAGAGTTAGAGGCTTAAAATGTTTTAGAAAAACATTTCTCGTGTTGTTTTACATTAAAGTGTTGCACACATTTTATACGTAAAGCTTTCAAGATTTCCTACGCCGAGTCACTCTAACCATGTACAAAACATAAGGAACTTTAACTCCCCGTAAAATGAATCCCAAATGTAAACTTTCAAAATGCCAATACTTGTACATATTTTTTTGGTGCCCTCTGTTAGAACCAGCTAGTAGAACCTTGTCAACTTTTTTTGTACAGTGTATTTTTCATATTGGGAAAAAATACGTTTTGAAGTAAAATTTTCTCCAAAAAAAAACGTATTAACAACGACAGTAATAAAAATATCGCCTAAAGAAATAATAAGCAAAATAGAATTTTTCTTGTTCCACATAGAAATCTCTGATATATATAAAAAAATTAGATATTTTTATCACATAAAATTCTAGAGCTATTAAATCCTGCGGAGAAGAGTACGTATTGTGTATTACACTCTATTTCTTAGCGTTTTATTGTTGCCCTTAAGATTTTATTTATTATATGGATTATTATTTTTATGACCGACATTAAAACATAATTTGATAATGAAATTCGCGCAACGAAATAAAATCATATAGGAAACATATTAAATACATATTGAAGAAAATAGGAAAGCAATATACGTTTTTAAATATACTTTTACTAGAGAGAATACAAAAATTTCTTACAAATGCATAAAAAAAAGCAAAAGGAATTATTAATTATTACGTAATTTTATTTTGAACTGAATAGGTAGGTATAAGCCTGAAATTTTATTATTTCGGCTCTTAGTTCAATATTTGAATTAATAGCGGAGTTCACTGTTTGATGCAAATGGTCTTGCGAAAGTGCAAATGCGAAATATCGAAATATATGACAGTTAAAAATTAAAAGGTGTTCTAAAGCGAGCAACGAAACATGTTGAAATACTAATGTAATATACAGACACTTTAAATTTTCAAAGTTAGTGTTAATTGGTGTAGTCTATAGAATAGACTACACCAATTAACACTAATATTTAAAGCAATAAAAACTAAAGGGTGTTCTATTAGTTAATGTAATTGTGACAATTGTACAATTTTCTGTATCTTGGAAACCCTAAGATGCAAACTCTTGAATTTTTAAAAAACGCTAACACTAAAAATTTCAAAATTAAAAAATTGTCAAAATAGCCGGAATGAAAAAAGCGCTTAAAGGGAAAAAACACAAAAATTAAAAAAATCGCTAAAGCGCAAAAAATACCAAAACTAAAAAAATCGCTAAAAAAACTAAAAAACGCCAAAATCCGAAAAAAATCGTCAAAACGAGAAAAAAGCACTAAAACCTAAAAAAAATCGCTAAAACTAAAAATATCATCAAAAAACCATAAAAAAATACTCCTAAAATGGAAAATATCACCAAAAACAAAAAAACGCCAAAATAAAAAAGCGCCAAACCTGAAAAAGTCGCCAAGCACCGAAAAAATCGCCAAAACGAAAAATTTCAAAACCAAAAAAAAATCACTAAAACTAAGAAAATCACCAAAAATCGAGAAAAAATCCTTGGAACACATAAAAGTGCCCAAACTGAAAAAAGCGCCAAAATTTAAATAAATCGCTAAAGCTAAAAATATTGTCAGAAAGCGAAAAAAAGATTAAACAAAAAAGTTCGAAAACCAAAAAATCGCCAAAACTGAAATAAATTAAGTAAAGTGTGACTTTGGCTCGCACACAAAGGGTTCCGTATTAATACACACATGTATATGTTTTTTCGTTTTTGCCCCTTTTTCATTTTGGCATTTATTTTTTTTATTTTTTTTCATTTTTTGTTTATTTTTTACATATTTTTCGTTGTTTTTGGCGATTTTTTTGGTTTGGCGCTTTTTTAATTTTAGTGATTTTTTTCGTTTTTTGCAATTTTTTGTTTTTTGTCGTTTTTTTTAGTTTTTGGCGATATTTTGGTTTTGGCTTTTTTAACGTTTTTTTTTCACTTTCTGGCGATATTTATAGTTTTAGCGATTTATTTTAGTCGTGGCGCTTTTTTCGGTTTTGGGGACTTTTTTCGATTTTAGGTAATTTTTTTAGTTTTAGCGATTTTTTTTTTTTTTTTGGTTATGAAAATTTCAGGCCTGTAGCTCTTATGGTCCCCGAGAAAACAGCCTTTGACAGACGGACAGCGTAGCGAAAACAATAGGGCTCCTTCACACTTTTTGTGTACGGAACCCTAAAAACGGCAAAATAAAAAAATGCAAAAAACAAAACATCGCAAAAAACACAAAAATCACGAAAATTAAAAAAGCGCCAAAACAACGATAAAAAAACTAGAATCAAACAAAAAGCAAAGCGAAAAATTTCCCAAAATGAAAAAAGGGCAAAAACGAAAAGGGATACATCATTACAGAAAATGCAAAAGGCTATCTAACATTTTAAAAGTTTAATAGGAGCATCAAAAAACTTGTTTGCGTGAAAAAATATATTGACAATTAGTGCAAGAGTTTACAATAAATATATAAATTTGTGGGTGTTTTGTTACTTGTATTGTAAGATTTTGCACTAATTGTCAATATAGTTTTTTATGCTTCTCCTGTAAAACTTTTAAAATGCTAGATAGGGCTTTTTGCATTTTCTGTGACGATATGTATGTATATCCGTATGGAAGGAGTCCTTCCTGTGCGAGCCAAAGTCGCAGTTTACTGAATTTATTAAATAAATCGTTTTGTAATCGTATCGCAAGTTTCAAAGATACAGATTTATTGCCGTTTTTTCCAATTTGAACCACAGAAACACAATTCAAACTTGTAACAATCCTCTTTTTTGTCATGGCATAAAAAGAAAAAGGAAAACGTAACATACTTTGAGATTTTACCAAGTGTAATTTGTGATCAATTTAAATTTTAACAATATGATGAAAAATTACACTAAATTGTTTGAAATAATTTCAAAACATCAATAAAAAGCTCATGAACTTTAGGAAAAAATTTCATATTTTTCCGCCCAATTTGTTGCAATATCCTCTAAGTGTATTATTCTTCTCTAGTGCAAAATATCAAAATAAAAATTGATTTGCTCACATTTCGTCTAGAACTGTTGTTTACCTTTCTAATGAAATCGTTGACAAATTTATGACTTTTTTTGCAAAATTTATAATTTTTCAAATGCAAATAATTCCAAAATAGTTTTTTAGTCCCTAATAAGTATATCTTCATGCAAAAAATTTCATATTTCAATGATATTTTTTCTCAATTTCCGAGGGTATTCAATTCAAGCAAAAAATATGGAAATTTAGTTGGAAATTTAATGTAAAACTTAAAGGTTCTTTCTTCTATTAAATAAAATTTGATAATAACGGAAATTAGAAAAATTGTAAAAAAAACTACTCTCTTTGAATCAAAAAACAGTACAAATTGTTTTCTTCCCGTTTTAAAAAAAATCATGTCTAACAAAATTCATAATTAGTAAAAAAAAACACAAGTGAACGTTAAAGTATGTCAAGGTCTTGTTTTATTATTTTTTATTTTTTTTTTTGCCGTAACTGTGTCTTCTTCCTACATAAATTACATAATCTTGTCTGAGAAAATTTTGAATTTTCTTCGAACACTAAAAATGTAATAAAATAGACCAAAAAATAGCACAACATCTTTGTATTAATAACTTGTGTTAAAGTACAAAATGACCTTGAAAGGCGTTTTTCCTCGTCCATAAATTAAAGAGACGAAAAAAAATAAATAAATAAAAATAACAGCATTAAAAACTACAACACCAACAACAACAACAACAACAAATCAAATTAAATGACAACGAACCAAATAAATAATAATAAAAAATGAAAATAAAAAATCTGTCATGAACATGAAAGAAGATAAAGTATTTTATAAAAAATAAAATTGCCACACAGTTGGCAGACAGAGACCGACGCACACATGATGGCATTAAACCAACAATCGATAAGTATTAAAAAAAACTATTACAAATATTTTCTGCTATAAAAAAGTCGAGTATTTTCGTTAGATTTAATTTTTATAGAAAAGCAATCTTCTATCCGATAACTTGAATTTTCTAAGCAAAATTTTTTTTTATAGAAAACTCATTGATATGCATTTTGGTCGGAAAGTTGTCAATAACTAATTTTTTCCACTGAAAAGTTATCGCTAACCTCCAATACATTACGATAACTTTGCTTTGATATTGAAAAATTATCGATAACTCTACCTTTAAATGTTAAAGTGTTCAGCAGATTTTCTAATCTGAAGAAGACATATTGGTTACTCAAAAAGTTCTATGAAACTATTTTCGATAACTCTACTTTTCCGATAACTTCATTATTTTACATAGAGAAAATATTAGGGCTGGTTGTATCTTTCTATATATAGATAACTTTCTAGCTTCTAAGCAAACAATTTATCGATAATTTAATTTCCTTATATAAAATGTTATCGATAACTATTATTTTATATACATATGTACAGTCTTATATTTATTTAGAAAAGCTATCGATAATTTAACTTTTTAATATAGTAGATATAAAACCTATCGATAGCTATATTTTTTTGCTAGAAATGCTATTGATAACTTAGCCTTTCCTTAACCTAAATTTACACAATGAAATATTTCATGAAATTTATAGCATGAAACTTTATTTTTTTTTATAAGACCAGGTACCGAATTACCGCATTCGTTATCGAGTAGGCTTTCGTATCGAATAAAATTTCCTCAAGTATCGAATGGATGGATTACCGCATTCGATAACTAACGTATGGAAATGTTTAAAAAGTGTACCAAGTTTATATTATACCGGTTGTTGAATCGACTAAGAATTTGTAATATATTAAAGGAAAATTTTGTGTTTCTAGTAGCTAGTACAACAACCAAGTCGATTGATTGGCCAACTGTAATAAGGTTTATAGGTAATGTTCCATGGTTTTTTGCAAAACAAAAAAAAATAAAAAATAAAATATTGTATTCGATCGCTCTCTTGCTAACGAGTGGAATTTAAACAGCAGCTACTCGATTATCGTATGCCGTAATCCCAAAAAGAAAATTTTCGAAAAATTTTACTCGATCACGTATGCGGTAATTCGGCCCCAGCACTAAGGGGATGACCCCTACTCATGCAATGCATTGTGCGGGAATTAGGAAAATTGGTTGTAGAAAGGAGGATAGAGGGAGTAGTGTTTATTTACATTCGATTTGAACCTTCCAACATTGAAAGTGGCGGGAAAGACCTCTGCAGGAAGCTTATTCCACATACGAACTGTTCGGCCAAAGAACGAATTCTATCTGTAATACGTAGTGCGATTTATTTGTGTATCGACCACAAACGATTGTGCTCTTAATGAAGAACGCGTTGTTCTCAGAAAAGAGCGGGTTTCGGTAACAAGTTCCCTGATTTTATCAGAACACATTCCATTGTAGTAGCGATAAAACAACGAAATATACCCCACATTACGTCGATGCTCCAGCGAGTCAATAAAGTTGGCTACCCTACTGGCGCCGATGAGCTTCTTCGCCCTCTCCTCTACGCGGTCGAGTAACTTCAAAATAGACTTCGAAGCACCGGCCTATACATGAGAGTTGTATTCCATTTTCGGTCGGATGTAGGTGGTATAAATATTAAGGAGATCAGATGGAGTGAAATACCTTTTACACCGTCTTAAAAAACCGAGGCACTTGAATGCTTCTTTTCAGACTTGAAAAATGTGATCAGTCCATCGAACGTCACACTGAATTTTCATGACAATAACATCAAGAGCATCTGATTCATCAATACTTACACCATTCATAGTTACAGATGCAGCAGCAAGTTCGGTCATGCGTCTGTGCGTGATCATACAGCACTCGGTCTTACGAGCATTTGCCAATATGATAGATAGGCAGACAATCAAGTTGAATGAAAAAAGTGGTACCAATTGTAATTTCAGATTGTTTTTGTCAATTTGCTTGAATCCAACTGCTTTTCTACACTTGGTGGTTGGTTGATTGGTTGGTTGATTGGTTGGTTGGTTGGTTGGTTGGTTGATTGGTTGGTTGTTTGATTGGTTGGTTGGTTGGTTGGTTTACATGGTTGCCTGTTACGCTCAAACATTCAAGCAGAATCATTAAGATTCCGTTTCAACACACCACTCAACTCGTCACTGTCAACATATGTAGGTTCGAATCCATATCTTGGATCCGATAGTAGGTACTGGATCCCACCCGTCGTATTCAGATAACTGATCAGGTTACCTAGACTAATCTCTATAGCTCTGATAGGTCGTCTACAACGTTTTTGTCCAAGAATTTGTATCTTAGGAGGTGTTAGGCCGGGCACTCGCATAGAAAGTGGAAAACTGTTTATTATTTACTTTGATTCCAGCAATTATGCGGAACACGTTGTAGAAGAGTCCTATCCTGCTAGCATGTCCACCGATCCCCCAGTGTGCCTCGTTACTACGAACCTCTAACGTCCCTACGGTTTTTGCTCGTTAGTCGTGCTGTGCGCCTAGCGTTGTACTAAGGCCAAATCTTCCTAGCTGCCTTACACGAACTCAACCTCCGCCAACTGCCTTCAACTTTCTGCCGATAACATTTGAAAATAAAGTTTTTATTGATGCTAAGCGGCATGGCTTCCGATTCAGCAGTGGAGGCGTCCACAGAAGAGCCAGCACTGGACAGCTCATCAGCCTGTTCATTGCCAGGGAAGTTGCTATGTGCTGGAACCCAGATGAGGCTAACATCAGTCTGATCGCCAAATCTGGGTAGCACATCCTTGCATTGGCTAACTAAAGTGTAAAAAGTAGTATGTGACCTAAGAGATTTGCCTTGTGCAAGCAACACCCTGCCCGCCTCCCTTATAGCCAATATTTCGGCCTAAAATACACTGGCTTCAGCTGGGTGCCCCTATGGCTGAGTGGTAGCGATGCTAGCCTGTCAGTCCAGAGGTCGTGGGTTCGATTCCCGTCGTTTACCCTGGGTCTTTTCCGCAGACAAGCTAATCGCTTCGCGGGCTGTGTTTGTTTATAAAAAAAAAGTCGGAAGGAGAGTCTTACCCCAAGGTCATTCGGGAAGACTGCAGAGCCCACACTGCAGAGTATTTTTGATCCATCAGTATACACCCTGAAGCTGAAGTCTTTATCTATGTTACCTCCCTTCAACTACCGTCTGGATGGAAGAAGGACTTTGAAGCTGCTATCAAAATCCAGATGAGGTACCATATAATCGGAGGGTTTCCCCAATGTCTTTAGTAATAAATCTAAGATTCTGGCATGGCTATGAGTCCTTGATCTCCACCTCCCAGATGCCGCTAGTTTTGCCGCACTGCTTAAGGATACAGCCAATACAGGAAGGTCAGGAAGTAGTAGGCAACTGGGGCCTTTTTAACCCTGTATTGTACATTTAGTTTCACCGATAGTTTGGTGTCCAGAATAACTCCTAGATATATTGCGCTGCACGATATGGATAGTACCTGATTCTGCAACTGAGGAAGTCTAAATCTCTGAACTTTGGTCCTTGTACCACAGCCTATAGCAGATTTCCTGAGTGTATCCAAGGCGTCGGACATGATGTCGCTTATCACGTCCGTGAACATCCTTGATACCATTAGTACCACAGCGTACGCTTAAGCGACAACCTTGACTACCACAGAATTGAGTTAACAACGAGAAGCCACAGCAGAGGTAAGATCGCACCACCCTGTGGTATTCCTGTGCGTGCCTATTTAGACTTTTCGCTGTTGCCTAGTTTTGCAGTGACGTTTCTTGCCTTCAACATGATGATAGTCCAGTTGCTGATGTATTCCTCAACATCCCGGAGAGGATGTTGGATGGCTGCCACCGATACGTTGTTGAAGGCGCCTTTTTAAGTCTAGGAAGGCAGCCAATACATACTGTTTATGTTCACGGGATCTCTCTATGAACCTTACCACCTCGTATAGGGCTGTTTCAGTACAGCGTCCCTTAAGGTAGACATGCTGACTATCCGGGAGTCTTGAAGACCCTACAAGTCAATGTCTTAAATGAGAGTCTATTAATCTTTCTAGCGTCTTCATCATGAAAGATGAAAGGTTGATTGCTCGGTCTTTTGTGTCCTCGTGACTTTTCTTGCGAATTTTGGGAATGAAAACTACTCTGACTTGTCTCCAGCTGGTCGCAACGTAGTTGAGAGAGATAGAGAGAGAGAGAGAGAGAGAGATACTAAGTTTATAGAATCTAAAGAGCCAGGGGATGATAAAGCACTCTGTAACATCTTAGACATGATGCCGTCAGGACCCGACGATTTAAACAAAGAGAAGCTGTCAATTGCACATGACATAAATATTATCATTGACAGCGTATTGTTGCCACTACCTGAACTGTCCCTATTAGCCGTGTCCGTACAGCCGGTAAAGTGGGTATTAAGAAGTATGTCCAGTAACTCCGCAGAGAAGTCTGACCAGGAACCATCCACCCTTTTAACGATAGTTGGACAGGAATGGTTCATGGCCAGAGCCTTGAAGGATCTCTAGTTTATCTATTGACTCACAGAAACTACTCCATGAGTTTCTTTTGGTGACTTTTATAGCTTTTTTTATACGCTTTTAACTTGTCGCTGTAAGCTTGCCATGTTTTATTCTCGTAGATAGAGTTGAAGGCTCTACGTGTCTTCTTGCGTAGCTTAGAGAGTTCCGTGCTCCATCAAGGAGGTTACATTTTCTTAGCTTTCTCTAAGGGGGAGGAAATCTCAAAGGCTTTGGTAATAGTCTTGTTGAAGATTTCCACTTTGTGTTCAACTCCATTAAGTTTGTGTTTCAGAGTATCATTGAATTTATTCCAATCGGTTCTCGTCGGGTTTCTGAAGCACTGTTTTTGTTTGTTTTGTACTCTAATTTCGAAGAGTAGCCAATTATGATCCGAGAAGAATCTCTTATTGGATACTCCTACTTGTCTATCGAAAACCTAAATTTGTCGTTTACGAGGGTAATATCCAGAACCTCTTCCCATCCAGTAAACCTTTCCGAACTCGAAAAGATAAAAGTCGGCGGAGTGCAAATAAAAATGTTTCATGAAGAAAATTGCATAAAATGTTTAATCGGTAGCTTCTCTGTGTACAAAATTTATTATTAACTTTATCTTTTTGTGTACATAAATTTGTTTTTCTATATGAAACATTTGTCGATAGTTAAATTTTTCTATCTAAAAAGTTATCAACAATTATTATATTATTAGATTAATATTTCTATATGAGCTACTCGCCTTAATCTTAACTGATTGATATGAATTTTTTTTAGGTTAGTTTTTTATAATCACCCATCGATTTGAGTTATGAGACTTAAAGAAATCCAATTTTTATTTTTTACGACCACCCTAATGTACATGTATAGCGAAGCGAAATTATCGATTTCTTTATGTTTCTAATAGAAACTTTCTATATGGTAAAGCTATCGATAACTTTAATTTCCTTAAAAGCTCACATACTTTTAATTTCTTTTTTACTTACTCAAGGATCCATTTTTCACCATCTGTATCATCCCGTTTTATTAATATATTGCAGCCAATTGTAAATCATGTTAAACTATAATAATAAAAATAATAAAGAAAAAGAAATTGCTATTAAAATGCTCATAAAACTGATCAAATAAACTAAATTTAAGTTTTTTATTAATTTTTTTTGCCCTTCTGCTGTGTTATTTTTATTACAACTGAAATAAAAAGAAGGAAACAGAAGGAGAGGAAATAAAAGAAAACGAAACGCAAGTCAAATAATTTGTAGTCAATTATGTCGTAAATTTGCTTCATAATTTTTTTAATAATATTTTCTATTTGAAGGAAAATGATCTGAAACGAGCACTCGACATATTTTATTTATTATTTGTTTTATTTTTATATATTTTTTTAATATAAAATGATTTGTCTCTCTCTCTCTCTCATCCTCTTAACGTGTAAAGTGTACAATTTTTATTTCACAAGTCTGCTGTGGTGGTGTGGTGAATATTAATGTTGTGTATGTAATAAATTGTTATGCAAACGCATACTTGAATAAATACTAACTACCCAGCGACAAAACTTACGAGGCATTCACTAAACAGGCCTTTTTACAGGCCTTCCAAGACCTCAATTTAAGAGCCAAAACTAATTATTTTCTCCCTTCTAAGGATAGGCCTTCTAGAAGGCCTCTACGCTGGTTTCTTTTAGAAGGAGTATTATATTTTTAGATTTTTCTTTTTGTTTAATAAAAAAAATTTTCTTTAGAAATAACAAACATTCTCGTAGTCTTTTTTCGCAAATAATTTTTATGTATATAAGACTGAAACTTACGTTTATGTTACAGCTACTACAACACGATGTTCAATTCGTTCCTAATAAATACACGAAATTTAGCCTCCCACATATTGAGCGATTACCGCCAAAAAAGCTTAAGCGACATGTTTTTCGAAAATCCTTTTTTGACAAAAAGCTATTATTTACTATAATTTGGACTATCTGTCAAAGTTTCTTCATCATGTCAAGTACCGTTACGGAAATATAGGAAAAGAAAATTTAATTTAAGTTCATTTTCCCTTTAAATTTTTAATTTGTTTAAAATTTTTTATAACTTCAAAGTGTCGCTTAAGCTAAAATTCTATTTTTCAAATAGAGCAAAAATAGTGTCAAAAATTGCAAGGATATCAATGAAACAGTTAAAGTACAGCTTGTTAAGGATGCTAATTACTACTTTTAAAATAATTTTATTAAATGAACTGATTTTTCATGACATCAAGAGCATCTTAAAATATCTTAACGCCTACAAAAATGCGTTGTCTTATAAGAGATTTATTAAAACTATTCACATTATATATAACAGTCCACTACTATCCTATATAGCCAATATTAAGACTCTACTTCGATTTAAACCAAGGATAATGAAAAAATACCTCTACTGTAAAATTTATTTTTTGGCGCTTAAGATTTTTAGGCGGTTATGCCACGACATGTTTAAAAAAATTACTTTAAATGAAATGAATAAAAAAGCTACCTCCATTTGTTTTTTAACGGACCAGACCAGGCCTTCTATTAGGCGCGTATGACCTGTAAATAGGCCTGCTAAGGAATGCCTTCAATTAGTCCTGCTGAGTAATGGGTCGAGGAAGGCCTTGGTCCGCAATGACATCGCGTGTAAAAAGCATATGAATATGAAATGGGATTAGAAGTACTATAGATTGCTACATAAGGCCTTATAGAAGGCCTCCTTACTCCTTTCATATACCGCTGGGTACACTTACCCACACACACCCTGTAGATAACATGACTAGTCCATACGGGGATGAAAAGTATTCTCTATAGAGGACTAGAACTAGAACCCAAATTTATTCGAAATGTATGGAGAAAACAGGGTCTATTTAACATTGCGATATCCTAGGGCTGAACCATATAACCCAGCTTTGCAGTACATCGAGGTAGTCTCAAAACTGGTCTATCGCACTATTTGATGGAGCGAGCACTCAGTTGTTCTTATTTTAAGAATTGCTTACACTATATGCAGTCGTTAAGGCCGAACGCTTGTTGCTTAACTTCGAACCCTTGACATGGTCAGTGACTGCATTATATAGGAGTCCTATGATAGGACCATATAGTAACTAGTCCATTTAAGCTAAAATGGATCACGTATTTCAATACTGACTGCAGGGCAGACAGACACGGATATCGTCACAACTTGTTGGGAAATTAATAGAAAAATTATACACATTAACTAGATGATATTTCAATTTGCTAAATTTATTTAACAAATCATTAAAATTAATGGCAATTTCTTGCTCTTTACTTTTGTTGGAATGCAGAAATGAGATGGATTTATGTGTTGACTGGGTATCAGTTGAAAAATAATTTATTGTTGAATGAATTATGTTGAATGAATTATAAACATGTGAATCAAATATTAGTTGAAAATTTCTAACTTTACAAATAAAAGGTTTTTAGAACACAGGCTGCTCGACTGTGACACCCTGTATTCCAAGATCAAGAATTTAGTATTTTGAAAGCTATTAGTTTTGTATATCATTTTGGGCTCGAAAGAAGATATGTAGATAAATATATATCACCATTATTTTTACTGTTTGTCCCTGCGCCAATAATTACTGAAATTTAAAAAAAAAATAATAATTAAAGGGTATTCTATCAGTTTATGTAATTTTGATAATTAGCTGTATCTTGGAAACCGTAAGAGAAAAACTCTTGAAATTTTCAAAACTAGTGAAGCATTTTAAAGGCAACAGTAACGATAGCTAGAAAAAAACAGACTAAAAATTAAAGGGTATTTTGTCAGATAATGTAATTTTGAAATTAATCTTTAATAATTAGACACTTGAAGCAAACAAAATAAATAATTAAAGGGTAAATTAATAATTAAAGGGTATCCCTTTCAGTAATGCAAGGAACAAGCCGAAAATTAAATCACCAAAAACGAAAAAAATCGACAACGAAAAAAGGTCCAAGGCGAAAACAAACAAAAAAAAAGTCAAACATAAAAAACCTTAAATTAAATAATTTTGCCAAAAAATCGACTTTAATGTAAAGATCTTATGGAACATATTACAAAATATACGCAATTTAGCGTTAGATCAAATGGTGTGCTTGTCTACAAATGGGGTGTCCGTCCAAAAATTTTCATAGCATCAATCCTCTGATGTCTATTTAAATATAATATTTTTAAAACCGGTCCAGAAATGGCAGAGTTAAGCTAAGTTAATTTGTATATCGGGCTCCCACTTTGTCAGTCCGATTTTTACTTCTGTGGGATTAAACTAAGAGCAAACCCTTTCAAACATAAAAAATGTCCCGCGGATTTTCGAAAAAAAATGTACGGTACCAAACTACAAGTAAACCCTTTCAAACAAAAAAAAAATTGTTTTGAAAATCGGTTCACACATGACGGAGTTTGCTTGGGGGTGGGAAGAGCAAATGTCGCCACCGATTTTCGAAACAAAAAATATGCAACAAAACTGCAGGCAAAACCTTTCAAAGAAAAAAAAACAATTTTAGAAATCGAATTTCTCCACTGATTTTCAAAAAAAAAATTGTGAAACCAAATTGCAAGCAAAACCTTGCAAAAAACAATTTTGAAAATCGGTTGACAAATGACAGAGTTATGGATTGGCGGAGGCAAATTTCCCCCTCCGATTTAAAAAAAAAATTATAGGACCAAACTGTAGCAACCACTTTCAAACAAAAGAGGAATTTTGAAAATCGGTTCGCAAATGACAGAGTTATGCATGGGGGAGCAACTTTCCCCCTCCGATTTTCGGAAAAAAATTATGGGACCAAACTGTAGGAAAACTCCCAAAACGAAAAAAAAATCGCCAAAACTAAAAAAATCGCAAAAAACTAAAAAACATCGCCAAAACAAAAAAATCGCCTGAACTAAAAAAATCGCCAAACCAAAAACATGCAGACTAAAAAAAATAAAAACAAAACGAAAAAAAACGCCAAAAATAAAAAAAAATTCCGAAAAAAAATCGTCAAAACAAAAACCCTAAAATTAAAAAAATATAGTGGCACTTCTGGCATTTTACTTGTTGCATAGTGTTATTAAACATCCTGACCGTGTTTTCTAATTTCTGTCATAGTGTTCTAAATTTATTAAATTTTATTTCATTTTTCAGAGGAATGCTGTTATCATTATAATTTATGTCTTTACAAAAAGAAAAAATAAAATTCCTATTAAAGAGAAATTATTTAATTCTAAACTTATTATACTCGTAACCTTATGACAGCTCTTTAATCAATAAATATAAATAATCAATATTTTTAAACACACCCATTATATTTTCTGTTACTTTTCAGATGATCATCTGTAGCAGACTGACAGCGCAACAAGTCAAAAAACTTCAGCATGAACAAACACCAGCAACAATAAAAAGAACAGTATGAGAAACACCACTCATACTTAAAAAGCAATTAATTAAAGTTTATAAAGCAAACAAAACAACACCAAAAATAAACTGACTTGACACCAACGCTTCCACAAAAGCTTCGTAGAAGAGAAGACGAAGGCGAGGGCCAAGCTAACGCAATAAATAAACTTTTTTTATTTAATCCGATTATGTTGCAAAATTATCATCATCTAATGCCTGCAAGTTAGACAAAGTTTTTCGTTTCCCCTTCTTTAAGGGTCTTTATTTATCTGAGCAATTTTGTAAGCGCGTGTGTATGTGTAGGCAACAGGAAATAAAAAAAATCGAAACAAATTGTAGTCAAACGAAAAAGTCATAAATCAAGCTGAAAAACATATTGGAATCACAATAAATTAAATCATGTATGGCCTACTGTTGGAAAATCTATCCGAGTATATTAAATCTGTTTATGGTGAAGAGAAATGGGAAGATATTCGACGACAGGCTGGGGTTGATTCACCCTCGTTTAGTGTACATCAAGTGTATCCTGAAAATTTATTAAATAAATTGGCAAAAAAGGCACAACAGGTATGATGAAAAAAAATTATGGTTTAATAATTTAAAAAAATAATATTATCAAAAGTTAGTAATAGCTTTACTTTTTTATAGAAAACGTAACAAACATTTTACTTTAATGTAAAAGGTTATCGATAACTTTACTATTATTAATGGCTTTACTTTTTTATAGAAAAATTAATAAAAAAAACTTTACTTTACTTTACAAATACTAAAGTTATCGATAACGTTTTACATTAAAGTAAAGTTCTTGGTAATTTTTCTATAAAAAAGTAAAGCTATTAATAACTTCTCTACTAAATAAATGTAACCGACAATTTGTTTATAGAAAATATAGGCACAGATATATTTTGTAGAGAAGTAATCGATAGTTTTTCTACATACATAAACAAAGTATATCCACAAACTTGCTATAGAAAATTAAAGCTATCGATAAGTCTACAGAGAATATTTTAAAATTATCGATAACTTTTATTGTAGAAGGTAAAGAAAAGTAAAGTTATCGACTATTTTAATTTTACTGTAAAAAGTAAAAAGAACTAAAAATTACATTGGATTCAATAATCAATTTGGATTCACAAAAATTACATTATCGATAACTTTTAAATAAACAAATTAAGTTATCGATAATTACTTTATAGAAAAGTAAATTTATCGACTACTTTTTTGTAAAGAAAGAAATTGATGACTTTTCGAAAGGAAAATGAAGTTATCGATAATTTTTCTACGTAAAAGTAAATTTATCGAAAGCTTCTAATGTTAAAGCAAAGCTAGCGATAACTTTTCCAAGTAAAACTTAAATTATCGTAACTTTTTCTGTATAAAATATAGTTATCGGTAAATTTTTTTTTAAAGGTAACTATCGATAACTTGTCTGTGCAAAAATAAAGTTATCTGTAACTTTCACTTTGCAAAATTACCAAAAGCTTTACTTTACTGTAAAACTTTTCTCAAAAAACTTAAAGAAAACTCTAAGTTCTCTTAAGAAAAGTAAAATCAGCCATAAATTCTCTATAGAATAATAAAGATATCGATAAATTTTTAAAGAAAAGTAAAATTATCGCTAAAATTTTACTTAAACACAAACTAATCGGTAAAATTTCTGTAGAAAAATAAAATAATCTATGAGTTTTCTATCTAAAATTAAAGCTATCGATGACTTTTGTGTAAAAAGTAGTTATAGGTAAATTTCTGGCAGATTGAATATTCTTTCGATAATGTAATGCTATCGATTTCTTTTCAAAAAAATAAACTTATCGGCACACATAATTTGTTCGATACTTTTCTGTACTCCAACAACGTTATCGATAACTTTTTATAGAAAAAATAAGTTATCGATAACTCTACCAAATAAATCTTAGATTTTCACTATTTTTCTAAAGTAAGGCAAATTTATCGATAACTGTTCTGCAAAAAAAATCGATAAAGGAAAGTAGCTATTAATATTGTTTTCTATACAAAATTAAAGCAATCAATAAATTTTCACGGCAGACTAAACTTTGCTAAGGAAGTGTAAAACTAGCGATAAGTTCTCTATAGAAATACAAATAAGAACATATCGCTAATTTACTGCAACGTCGTCATAACTCAAAAAACTATTTTTAAAGAAAATTGTTTAAAGTTTTAAATTTACGCACAACTTAATGCAAAAAAGAAAATTATATTCTTCCCTTAAAAGGCTAGTATGCAAGATATTTGCATGCAATTTTTACACAATATGAAGAAAAATATAACGATTAATTCTGCACTATTAACTCAAAAATCACGTTTTCCGAGTTATGATGTTGTTGCAGCAAATGAGCGATATGTATACATATCAATACATATATAAGTATAGAAAAGTAAAATTAGCGCTTTATTTTTTGTAGGCACGTAGAATTAACGTGGATTCTTTAAAAAAAAAAGTTAAATTGTCGATAAATATTCTACCGAAACTAAGTTATCGAACACATTTCCGTCGAAAAATAAAGATATCGCTATTTTTTATAGGAACTTCTCCAATAGAAAAAGATTATCGTGAATTTTTCTACAGAAAAATACAGTAATCGATAACTTTTTAATGAAAAAGCAAACTGACCGATAACATGTCTAAAAAAATTCTCGCCGCTAAGTTGGAGATAATTTTCTATGACTTTTTTACAGATATGTAAAATTATCGACCAACCAACCATCGATAACGTAATGCTTTCGATGACTCTCCAAAATAAGTAAAATTATCGATAACTATAAATTCATGGATATATTTTCAATAGTAAAATAAAGTTATAAATAACTATTTAATGTAAAAGTAAACTTATCGATATATTTCCTATGGAAAATATGAAGTTTTCGATGATTTTTGAATTGAGAATGTAGCTATCGATAACATTATACTAAAAATTTAAATTACGAATAGCTTTTTCATAGAAAAGAGAAGTTATCGATAATGTTTCTTGTAAATAGTTAAGTTATCGATAAATTTTCCATACAAAACTAAATTTATAGATAGTTTTCCTACAGAAAAGCTTTGTGCGGTAAAGAAAGTAATTGACAACTTTTCCACACCTAAATCAAGTTATCGATAACTTTTCTATGTAAAAATTAAGTTATTGGCCAATTTTCTGTTTGTTATTGAGAATTGTGTATCGATACCACCAGAAAAGAAAGTAATAATTAATTTTTAAAGAGAAAAGTAAAGTTATCGGTAGCTTTTTTATGTAAAAGTAAAAATATTGATAAATTTTCTGTAGAAATAATAAGTTATCGATATTTTTTTTATTTAAAAAGTATATATCGATAACTTTCAATAGAAAAGTTGTATCATGTTGTTTCTACAGAAAAGTTAAATTTTCGATAACTTTTCTATAGAAAAGTTTAGTTATCGGTAATTTTTTTGAAGAAAAGTTAGGTTGCCACCATCCTTTTTTTCTACTAAAATTTCTTCCCCATACAAAGCAAAGCCTTTTATAGCATTTTTAGAGAAACTTAAATGTATCGATAACTTTTCTATAGAAATAGAAACCAATTGAGGATAACCTAGAGAAATGATTGTTAGCTTTTTTTTAATATCGATAACTTTTCAATAGAAAAAGCTAGTTTGATTAAACTCTTCCACAGAAAAGATTAATTATCGATAACTATTTATATTAAAGTCAGGTAATCGGTAGCCTTTTTTGAAGAAGGTGTTTGTTATCCAAAAATAGTAGACACCAATTTTTGATATTTGCGATATTAAGAGTTATCGAAATTATTTCTAAAGAGAAACCTATAGATAGTCTTTCTTTGAATAAATATACATACATACATAGCTATCGATAACTTTGCCACAAAAAATGTAATTTTTCCATAATTTTTACTGTTCTATAGAAAAGTTATTTATTGATGGATCTGTTTGAGAAAGTCAGGTCATAACAAACATCTAGAACTGATATTTTTCGATAGCTTCAGCTCTTACAAAAATTAAGTAATACCTCCAAACTATATTTATTATATTCTTTCAGGTGCTTGGTGTCTCAGAACGTGAATTCATGGACCAATTGGGCGTTTATTTTGTCGGCTTTGTCGGCCAATATGGTTACGATCGTGTTCTTTCCGTACTCGGTCGCCATATGCGTGATTTCCTAAATGGTCTAGATAATTTACATGAATATTTAAAGTTTTCTTATCCTCGCATGCGTGCTCCCTCTTTCATTTGTGAAAATGAAACGAAACAGGGTTTAACCCTGCACTATCGTTCGAAACGACGCGGTTTTGTTTACTATACCATGGGGCAGATACGTGAAGTGGCGCGCTATTTTTATCACAAAGAAATGCACATTGAACTGGTGCGCGAAGAAATACTCTTCGATACGGTGCACGTAACATTTCAGTTGACATTCGATAATCGAGCGTTTACGTTGGCCTCGTTGGCCATGACACGAGAAGAGAAACATTTGCCAATTAGTGCACATGTGTTATTTGAGATTTTTCCATTTTGTATTGTGTTTGGGTAAGTAGCAGCCATCATTTGATTTATATTTCTGTCATTGTCATCCTTATATAAACCATCCAACATTTACATTTGATCATCATCAACATCATCATTGTCTTCATCAAGGAGCCCCGTGTTTGTGTAATCACTGTACATGTCATGTCATTCCTATTTTCCTTTATTCTGTACCATTTTGGTCTTGTTTATAGCGCCGATATGGTTGTTCGTAGTATTGGAAATTCTTTGATGGTCATATTACCTGAGTTATTGGGTAAAAAAATCACAGCATGGTTCGATTTAGTACGTCCTTTAATTGCCTTTAAATTTCAAACCGTAAGTAGTCGTTGAACAAAACCAACACACATACACACTCACTCACTCGCTCACTCACCAACACACAATGCGAATTAACAACAACAAACATCACATCTTAATATTAAATTCTCATACACTGTTTCTCAGCAGAACTTTTTAGAAGTTTGAAAATTTTATGTTTTTCTATAGAAAATTATTTGATTTGTCTTGTGATTCTTATTGGCAAGAAATTTCCACGATTCCTAAAGAGAGAGAGAGAGAGAGAGAGATAGAGATTAGCATAAATATTACACTATGCAACAAAATGAAATTTTAGTCATGAACTCTGATGACTGGACCACTGTGTTTTGTTGCTGTGTTATGGTTCACTAACTACAAAAACAGTCGAAATGTAAAATTCTACGGATATGTTTTTTATTTTTTTCTAAAATTTCGAATTCTCCTAGAGGCTGCTCCACCGATTTCGCCATAACTCGGAAAGGGATAGTGCAATTTTATTCAAAAAAATTACTAGAAAACTTGAAATAAAATTACCTTTAAGCCGTTCTAGCACTATTTTTTTTATATACTCAACGGTTTCGGAATTATTCAGACTGCAATAATGAAATATATATTTTTTTAGGCAAAATTGGAAATTATTTTCTTCTTTAGAAATTTATAGGAAATTGAAAATAGCAAAATACTTAAATTTGTATTAACTAGTCATAAAGCTGCGTATAATATAAATAAAATAAGCCTTATTCCATGAAAATCGATTGGTAAATACTGATTTGATTCACAATACAGTGATATTACCCAATTTTTGCAAAAAAATAAGTTTTGAAGATTCTGCTTCACAGATTTTATTATAACTTGATAAATACTCCTTCAATTTTACGAAAATATAATTTAAGATGTTTGAACATTATTTTGTTGTTCAGAATATGGACAATTATTTTTTTTTTTAATTCATAAAAAATTAAAAATGCCAAAAAATTAAGATTTTATTACTGGATCATTATATTTTTACTGGATCAATATACCTCAAATGAATCATGGCTTATTCCTCGAAAATCGATAAATAAATGGCGATTTCATTTATAATAAAGAGAAGTTGCTTGATTTTCGCAAAAATTACTGTACAACAAAATCAACTTTTTTAAAAACAACAAGTGAATCTGGTAGATGCCACCAAAAATATACATACGTGTATCGGCGAAAGTTTACATTTGGGACACATTTTGGGGGGAGTTAAATTCCCCAACCCCCTTTTTCACATACTTATACTGACTCGGCATAGGATATCTTGTAGGCCTTACCTTTAAGGTGTAAGGTGTGTTCAGAACTTTTATGTAAAACACCACGATAAACATTTTTGTAGAACATTTTAACCCTGTAGCTCTTCGTTATATGGGTCTTTTTATCCTTTTCTTCAATAAGAGGCAAAAAACTCCCCTTCAGCGGCGATATAGCGCGATAAAATGTTTTAGATAAATATTCCTCGTGGTGTTTTATATAAAAATGCTGAACACATCTTATACCTTGAACGTAAGGCCTACAATATATCCTATGCTGAGTCAGTATAACCCAGTGTTGCCAGTGAAATTTCGAGAAAGATACATTTTAGTTTCCAAAAAGATACATTTTTTCCCAAAAAGATACATATTGAAAAAAATTTTAAAATCAGTTTTTAACGTTTAACATATCGACCCCTTAGCGCCAAATGATCGTAAGCGACAAAAATTTTATTTTTCAGGAGGAGGGTTTTTTATTGTATTTAAACTAGGGATGTAACGAATACCGATACCGATGCCGATATATCGGCGATACTTCAGATTTTCCGATACATCGGTATCGGCGATATTTTACTGTCGATACGACGATACTTTTAAAAATTTTTTCAGAGCTTTTTTTTACAAATAATTTATTTTTGTCCGATTTTACCATGAATTAAATTCACTTCGTTATTTTTTAAATCTTAGTAATGTCAATTTTAAAAACTAATAATATTTTATGCTGTTATTTTGTAAAAAAAAATTATTTATTTTTTGTTAATTTTACCATGAATTCAAGTTCAAGTCGTTTTATAAATCTTATTCCAGCAAAAATAAAAAAGAAAAAGATACTCCAAAGAAGTCATGAAAATGTAGAATTCGGGATCTGGAAGTATTGCAAATTTGGATAATTTCTAATTAGTTTTACAAATCCTTGCCATTGCAAGAAGTTCTGTTTTTCGATTACCAATTCGGTGGAAGCGATGCTAGGACAAATTTCTTTTTCGGTATTCTATAATGATTTTTCCTCAAGGAAAAAGGATAAAAAATTACCCATTTTCACAATTTTTTTATGCGAATTTAAACTCAGAACTGTATTTTCATTTTAATTTAAGTGAATAAATATAAACTTAGAAGTCTTTTAATAATTAAGCTATAAAGTTATTTAGAAGAATATTAGTTGATAAATGTCTTTTAAAAAAATCGATTTTTTAAAAAGCATGGCGAGTATTTTTTAAAATTATAAAGGAATTAAACATATTTTCTTGCTTTTCTACTAATTATTTGCATATTTTTTATATAGATTTTTTGGAAGCAAAGAAAATATAGCTCCTTAAAAATTACTTCCAATGTTTTATCAATTTTAAATATTCTCTCTTATAATGTAATTTTGTATAGTAAAAAAATTGCGCTTGAGTTTTGTTAATCTAAACTTGAACTCAATTTCAATATTCGTATCGGTATCGGAATCGGTATCGGCGATATTTATTTTTAAATATCGGTATCGGATCGGCAAAACGGCGTATCGTTACATCCCTAATTTAAACATGATTTATATTCATAAACTGTCTCTTACGATAACATTTTATAGCCTGGATTTCAAAAGTTATCAAAAATTTTGATACTTTTACGATTTTAAACTAAAAAAATCATAAAATTTTGGTTTCAATAAAAAAAAATAGCTTTTTAAATAATGTCGCTTACGATAATTTCGCGCAAAGGGGTTGATATATTAACATAACATTTTTATTTCATATTTAATGAATATTGTAAAGAAAATGATATCATATAAACTCATTTTTATATTTATTTAAGTCATAAATATTGGCCCTCATATTCATAAATAAATAAAATTTATTTGAAATCTATTTTAAGAAAATTTTTTATGAAAAATTTTACATAAAATACATTTCAAACTCATTTTAAATTCTGTGAATATGGGTGTAGGTATGTAATTTTTAAAAATACAGTAAGCGAACTTTAAAATTAATTATATCGACCCCTTAGCGCCAAATGATCGTAAGCGACAAAATTAAATTTTTCAGGAGAAGGGTTTTTATTATATTTAAACATGATTTATATTCATAAACTTTCGCTTACGATCAAATGTTATAGCCTTTTTTGTAAACAAACGCACACAAACGCATATATTGAAGCTGAATATTGACTTGTCTAGCATTCGCTTAAGAAAATGATCAGTTTTTTGCAAAAATAACACCGAGGCCTCAAATCTTTGGGGGCCCATAAAAAGGGCGTGACTTTTTTTTGTCTTTTATCACGTCGTGGTGTCCGTATATATTGTTATATTTCCATGACTTAAGAAATTACACACAGTATAATTAATGTTTTACCTTCTTTGGGAAAGAGATAGTGTAGAGAGAACAGGTGGTGAAGTGGGAGAGAGATAGAAAGCTTAATTAATTTACAACTCTGCTATTGCGCGTTACTTCGCCGACAGTTCTGCTACAATACCGACGAAGGAGGGTGGTGTAAAGTGCATTAGCATATGTCAATATTGATCGCTGCTGGTACTGCCAAAGTGATCAGTGATATGCCTTCAACGCTTTAACAGTCCAATAACAACCAATACAATAATAGCACACCAATGCACATCAGAAAAATGCATGATGTTGTTGGCTTGCCTGAAACTAGTCTTGAACTAGTCTTGAACTCAAGGGTTTGTAGTCAAACGCGTTAACCACTCAGCCAACAGCCCTCTGGTCAAAAAAAGAAGACAATTCATCAACAAAAAACCACTATCGCCTGTAAGATACTTAGGCGATACTTCTCAAGAACTTAGCCCAGCACCTGGTGGTGTTTAGCCCAGACACCTTCAATTAGCTAGGAAAACAACCATTAGACGAGGCACAAACTTGGTATAAAGATTCTTAAAAACTATAACAAAAAGTTCCCCCAAGTTTCAGAAGTTCCCGTTATTCCCAAAAACTAGGACAAAAATCTCCCCAAAATTTTAGAAGTTCTCCTTATTCAAAAAAACTAGGAAAAATTCACCTCAAAGTCCCAGAACTTCTCCAGAAAACATCGGCAGCACCGAAAACCGCGAAAATACCAAAGAGGCAACACAGAGTTTTTAAGCAACTTCACCTTCGCGCCAGGCATTTGCCTTCATTTTGAATTATCCTTACCAGTTTTCATTACGCGTATTTGTACTTTTTATTTAAAAGTTTTATTTTGCCGCCAGCATAAAAAACATTTATATGCTGCATATCATATGCACAACGAGCTATAGGGAACTTCGATCCAAAAATATAGTGATACTCCTTGGCATATTTCCTGTTGCATAGTGTTATCGATAACGTTTGCTATTTCAATTGGAAAACAGTATTTTTAATGACATTGATTGCAATTGACCTCTCTTGCCAGAGCAGGCAAATGCACACGTGCATACATACACCCAACCTAACCAGCCAGCAGCATTTTCTTGCTAATTGCTTGCATTGCACATCTTAATGTATCAGCTTTATTGCATTTCTGTTATTTTCAATTCAATGGAAACAATTCATTTGCGCGTGTGTGTGTTTAGTTCAGTTAACCTAATTAACATATTTAGGAAAATGCATTTTGCGGCAGGCAATTTACAAAGTAACCACACATACCCATACACACACACACACTCTCTTAAAATGTCCTTTTCCAAGATAATCATTTTTAAATTGTAATTGAATTCTTTTTTTTTTCTATTGTACTACGATGCCGTTGGCTGTATTTTCTAATTCACAGATTTTAAATAGAACGAATAATATATTTGAATTGGTGACTGTTGAACCAGTGACCGATCAGAATGGTGAACAAATAACAAATGAATTAATGTTACACGATGACGGCTCTGAGACAGAGAAATCGTTACGTTTGAAAGGTAAGAAGCGAAATTTATTCTCGTCTAATCTCAGTATCTCTTTTAGCTCTAAATGTCTGGAAATTTAAACATTTTCATTTATTTTATTATTTTAATTAATTAAGGTCAAATGGTTTATATGGACAATTGGCGAATGATTATGTTTTTAGGCACTCCAGTTATGCCGGATTTAAATTCTCTTATAACGACCGGTCTTTATATAAATGATTTGTCTATGCATGATTTCAGCAGGTATTTAAGTGGTATAAAATTAGCTTAAAACAAATTTATCCTTAACGTTTTCTAGAGATCTTATGTTGGCCGGTACTCAACAGTCTGTTGAATTGAAATTGGCTTTAGATCAGGAGCAACAAAAATCCAAAAAATTAGAAGAATCTATGAGAAAATTGGATGAAGAAATGCGCAGAACTGATGAGCTGTTGTATCAGATGATACCGAAACAGGTGGCTGATCGTTTGCGAAGAGGTGAAAATCCGATAGATACGTGTGAGGTAAGCTGGAAAATTTACACAATTTCTAATTATTCTATGGCTGATTCTCATTCTAAGCGAACATTTTGTGATATTTTTTTTTTGTTTACTAATGTAACTAATATATGAGTCGTTTATTGTAAAAGTGGTGTAACTCCATAATTTTAATAAATACATATTTTTGTAGAATAGTAACACATTTAGTCATATCTTTCGTAGTAACAGTGAATCAACTTCAATATTTGCACTAAAACCCCATAGATGGCGTTACTTGATTACTCGCGGAAGTAAAACTGCAAAATATTCACTATAAAAGGTTTGTTTTCTCGAAATTTAATTACAAGGAGATAATTCACTGTTACAATGAACGACACATACATCGAGCCTTTGCTGCAATAGAGTCATAACTCAACAAAAAAAACGTGTTTTGCAGAAAACGTGTTTAAAGTTTTGAGTTTGCTAACAACTTAATGGTAAAATAAAATTTTATTCTTCTCTCAAGAACTGAGTATGCAAAATATTTCTATGAAATTTTCACACAATATGAAGAACGATAGGGCAATTAATTTGGTATTATTAACTCAAAAATCACGTTTTTTGAGTTATGACTCTATTGCAGCAAAGGCTCGAATATGTATATGAGAAGATAGGATTTTTATTATAGTTTTCGCCTCCTTCTGAAATAAAATTATATTTTTAGATTTTTTTTTAATTTTTGTATCTTCAACGTTACATTTACTTTCGCGGTTATTCTACAAGTAATTTTTGCGAAAAAAAAATACATCACGAAAATGAGTATAAGGTTTGAAAGCACTCTACATATACTCTCTATAAACAAAAAATTATAATAATCGCAGAACGAAATTAAAAGTTATGACCACTTTTTCAATTTCAACATGGAAAAATAATAATTCTTGCAAAAAAAAACCGACTACAAAATATGCGTGGCACCGCCTACATATTTTATCATCATGTACTTTTTTTACGAGAACTAATTGTGTATGCGAAGTTTCATAAAAATCGGTTAAGTAGAAGTAGCTAGAATGAATATTTACTTTTCATGGGCGTGGCACTGCCCACTTTTCTAAACATAATACTGTATTGTAACGATAACTAAAGGTGTATACAAAGTTTCATAAAAATCGGTTTACCCAAAGTTCTTGAAAAACAATATTTAGTTTGCGTGGGCATGGCACTGCCCACTTTTTTAACTCATAATGTAATATTCAAACAGAAACTTAATGTGTGTGCAAAGTTTTATAAGAATCGATTGAGTAGAAGTAGTTGAAAAGGAATGTGTATTTAATTTGTATGGGCGTGATCCTGCCCATTTTTTTTATGCAACGGGACCAATCTGGAAGCACATCCTTTTTTTTAATAACCTTTTTAAGCGACTTCGAAGATTATCAATTCGTCACGTATTTTTTTAAGGATGTTCTCCCAAAATTCCGCCATATATGAACCGATTTAGAATTTTTTTCTTTATTTAAAAGAATGCATGGTACCATTGAAAAGTGGGTGGGGCCACGCACATACGAAATAAATACACATGCCTTTTCATCTACTTCTACTCAACAGATTCCCATGAAACTGTGCACACACATTAAACTTCTGTTTGAATACTACATCATGAATAAAAAAGTGGGCAGTGCCACGCCCATGCAAAGTAAATATTCTTTGTCAACAACTTCTCTTAAACTGATTCGTATACAACTTTTCATACAGATTTAGTTATTGTTACTATACAAGAGTATGGTTAGAAAAGTGGGCAGTGCCACGCTCATGAAAAGTAAATGTTCATTTAACATTTAACATTTAATGTTCTTTATATCGTTTCTACCCTTCCACTGCTGTTAACTTTTTTTAACGTCCTAAAATTTGTACATAAATTATATTTAAAAAAAAATTTTACGTAACGCTCAATACATTTTTATATAAATTTAATATTTTCTCAGACCACACACTATATTATGATTTCAATACAATTCAGATGTATAATCTGTGATGTGTTTTAATATAAGCTACTTAGTTATTCACAAAAAAAATCAATTATATAAAAAAAATTTGGTTAACACTCAACACATTTTTTGGATACAAACGATGATTGATTGATGAAACGTTTTGCAATATAATACTATTTAACAAAGTTCACAAAAGTTTCAAATATTTGGAATATTTTAGTGTATGTTGTTAATGTAATTTCAATAATTAAACTGAGTAATGAAGCATACATCGTAACGCTCAATACATATGACTGCGGATACCAATAATTTAAAAAATATATATATGTATATATAATTTCCAGGGCTCGGACTTTCATGCAGCTAAAAATTGATTTTAAGCGCTTAACAAATGCACCTAAAAATTAAAAATATGCGCAAAAATATGCATTTAGCTACGAACAAAGTACCAAAACTAAAATAATATGAAAATATATTTTTTTTAATTTTTAATTAGCGAAAAATACCTAAAACAAGCATAATTTGGTCTATTATTTAATGCAACCGAACCTTAGTGGCGTTGCCAGTCGGTAACTGAAAATTAATGGTTGCCAGATAGGCACTAAGTAGCAAACTGAAATTGACAGCTCTCAGTTGCCAGTTGTCATCAGTAGTATCATTTTCATCAAACGGCAACCCAACTGAGGTTCAGTTGCCATAATCGGCCGATTAATATTTTTTTTTTCAAAAATTTAGAAATATGCATTAAAAAACTTTTTATAACTCCAAAAATATGCACTTATTGCCGAAATATGCAAAAATATGCACTTAACACCAAAATATGCAACAACAAATCGATGCCAAACTACTTAAAATTTGATTATTCGCATAGATAATTAGTCAATACGTCTTTGTCTATCACCACAAAAAACATGCATTTGCATGAAAGTCCCAGCCCTGATAATTTCTAATATTTTTCAAAAATTTGAAATATGAAATAAGAGAACCAAATGCAAATATTCCAAAACCGTTATAAATTTAATCTCGTTTTTGGAAAAATTCATAGTTTCTTAATTTGGAAAATCAACAGCATGCATTACGGACATGCCATTTTGTATGAAGAGGGAAAAACACTATTTTTGTTATTCGTTTTTAACACAAAATGAACAGTCTTACAACAACAACAAAACAAAAACTTAAGTTCATTTATTTACAATCTATTAAATCATGCTAAAGCAGTTTTCATTTTAAAATGTATGCGTTTATTTTATGAAATATTTTACTATACTTTCAACGGACACGAAAAAAGCATTTGAAATGAGAATGAGCCTTATATTAAACTGATTGAAAATACACACATTGGCGATATTATTGTACAATATGAAAAATTGCACAATTATATTGCAAGTGTGTGGGTGGCGCTTTAGGAAATAGCTCTTAACTAAAAAAAAATAAATAAAACGAACACACATACTGCTTAAGCCTTTTTCGGCTTTTCTGCAGAAACACCCAGGCTCTTGCCAGGAATCGAACCTGCGACCCCCGGCTAATAGTCTAGCACACTATTCACTACACTACGGGGGTAACTTTTTTTTAGATATTATTGAGAGTTTATTTATCTTTCTTATTTGCATTAATTTTTCAGATGTTCGACTGTGTTTCCATTTTATTTTCGGATGTTGTCACTTTCACCGAAATCTGCAGCCGCATAACGCCCATGGAAGTTGTTTCCATGCTAAATGCCATGTATTCTATATTCGATACTCTAACGGAACGTAATTCAGTCTACAAAGTAGAGACTATAGGCGATGCCTACATGGTGGTGGCTGGAGCTCCCGAAAAGGATGCAAATCATGCTGAAAAAGTTTGTGATATGGCTTTGGATATGGTTGATGCCATAAAAGATCTTAAAGATCCCTCAACAGGTCAACATTTACGTATACGTGTGGGCGTACATTCCGGTGCAGTCGTGGCTGGTATTGTAGGCCTAAAAATGCCACGCTATTGTTTGTTTGGTGATTCTGTTAATACGGCCTCTCGTATGGAATCGACAAGCACCGCCATGAAGGTTCATGTTTCTGAATCGACAAAAGAATTTTTAGGACCGAATTATAGACTAACGGAGCGCGGAGAAATCGATGTTAAGGGTAAGGGGACAATGAAAACTTATTGGCTAGATGAAAGAGAACATCGCAAACCTTTGCAATTGTCAATGGCTCAAGTGCATCCGATATCAACATTTTCGGCAGTTGCTTCAACGGCAGTTGCTACAGCTCTTATTGGAGCGAAAAAATTCGTGCCAAAAGCTATAATGCCGGCACCAAGCTCAGCATTAAAAAAGGATTCAATACCGCCAGCTTCTTCAGCAATAGCAGTGCAAAATTCTTCGGAAACTAAAGTTGATAATTCTGTAAATAAATCTTCTCTCAACGAAGATCGTAATCGGATTTATTCTCCGGTCACATTTAAGGATGTAGCCCGTCGTAGTATTGCAAACTCACCGGTACGCTCACTGTACGGTGCCTGCGGTGGTGCCACCGAAAAAGAAAAAGGCCGAGAATCAAGATCAAATTCAACGGGACATGTTTTCATGCGTTCACCCAGTGATATTTTTGGCTCTCTAATTTTAGACACTGAAGAGTTTTTAGAAGACTTACAAATATCCCGCAATTCTTTGGCCAATAATAATAGCCAATATCCATGTAGTGCTATACCACCTTTTCGCATAGGCAGTGCTCCAGCAAAACCACGACCTAGTAATCCTGATCAATTTACACCAGAAGAATTGGCCGCCATGGATCAGAGTAGTCCACCATCGACGGCACCAGCACGTGATAATTACAATATGAAATCGACATCGTCAACTTCGAGTCTAACAGTGGAAAAAGTGCAAAAGACCAGGTATGATCGGCAGTATAAGGAAGTTTAAAATTGCCCCTTTTGTATTATACTCTGGAGGGGCCACTTATATTACTTATACATACATACTCATACTACATACATACACATTGCATATGTACTTGAATATATGAAAATTGTTTTGGGTCAAACGAAGTAAGTGAAGTAAATTTTTTTAGGAAGTTTTGTTAGCGTTCTTGTTGCATCTGAAAGCATGACTTTTTAAATTAACTTTTTTTAATTATTTTTTATTAATAAATAATTTTGTTAACACGTTTTCTTGGGACAGAGAAGAAAAATAAATACATAGAATAAGAAACATGAAACAAAAAATCGCTACAATGGCAATAAATCATCAAAACAAAAAAAAACATCTAAAGCAAAAATATCATCAAAACGTAAAGAAATCGTAAAATAAATGCTAAAACTGGCAAAAATCGCTAAAACGGAACAAAATCACTAAAACGAGCAAAATTTCTAGGACGAAAAAAATCGCTAAAACAAAAAAATCTCTAAAACGGAAACCAATTGACTAAAATTATAAAAGTCACCAAAACGGAAATATGACCAATAAGGGAAAAATCGCCAAAACTTGAAAAATACATAAAACGGGAAAAATCTATGAAACGAGAAAATCGCCAAAACGGACAAAATTTCGTCAAGGCAGAAAAAATTACCAAACGAAAAAAATCCCCAAAACGGACAAATCACTAAAACAAAAACTATCGCCAAAAGTACCGCTGAAACATAAAAAAATATTTTTTAAACTAGAAAAATGGGCCAAAGCTGAAAAAATTGCCAAAATCGGAAAAATACCCGCTACAATGAAAAAATTCGCAAAGACGGAAAAGTAGCCAAACGGAAAAAATCGCTACAACGGAAAATTCACCAAAACTGGAGAAATCGCTACAACGGGAAAAGTCGCTAAAATTAGAAAAATAGCTAAATGGAAAAAAATCGGTGAAATAATCGCAAAAACGGAAAGAAATCATCAAAACATAAAAAAAATCGCTAAAACCGAAAAAAGTAGCAAAAACGGAAAAAATCCCCAAAACAAAAAATATCGCTAACACGGGGAAAAAATTAAATGTTCACCAAACGGAAAAAATTTACAAAACGGAAACCAACCGCCAAAATTAGAGAAATAGCTAAAACGAAAAAAGTCGGTAAAACGGGAAAATCACCAAAAAGGAAAAATATCTTCAAAACAGAAAAAAACGCTAAGACTGAAAAAAATTACCAAACGAAAGAAATCCCCAAAAAAGAAAAATCGCTAAGGCAGAGAAATATCGCCAAAAGAAATGCCGAAATAAAAAAAAACTTGAAAACTTGAAAAAGACCAAAAACTGAAAAAATTGAGGAAATGGGAAAAGTGCCCACAGCAATTGAGAAAGTCGCCAAAACGGGAAAATACCTACAACGTGAAAAATCGCCAAAACGGAAGAAATCGCCAAAACGGAAGAAATCGCCATAACGAGATTAATTTAAAAAAAAATTGGTGGAAAAATCGCAGACGGAAGAAAATCGTCAAAATATAAAAAAATCGCTATAACAGAAAAAAATTGCAAAAACGGAAAAATGCACAAAACCGAAAAAAACAAAAATTTATCGCGTAAACGAAAAAATCGCTTATACTGGAAAAAGAGCCAAAAACGGAAAGATATCTTTCAAATGGGAAAAGTCCCCAAAACGGCGAAAAATCGGCAAAACGAAAAAAGTCACCAAATCAGACAAAAATCGTAAAAAAAATATTCTAATATTTTTCTAAACGAAAAAAAGAATCACACAAGCAAAAAAAGTGTTAAGGCTGGACAAATCTCTTAAACGGAAAAAATCTTCAAAACGAAAGAAATCATCACAATAGAAAAAACGAAGGAAAATCTTCAAAACGGATAAAAGTCACCAAACGGAAAATAAACGCCAAAATCGGAAGAAATGTGTAACATTTTCCAAATTGCTGAAACGGATAAAAATTGCCAAACGATAACAAAAATCAAGCAAAGTGGGGAAATCCCAAAACGGAAACAATCGCCGAAATTGAAAAAATCCCCAAAACGGGGAAAAACCGGAAAAACGAAAAACTCCACAAAAAAACGCCAAAACGAAGAAAACTCACCAAAAATAGAAAAATCATTAATATTAAAAAAAAATATCCAAGAGTAAAAGAAATCGTAAGCAGAAAAAAGAAATTGCCTTAGTTGTAAACAAACTGACAAAGCTAGAGAAATCGCTTAAGCAAAAAAAGTCGTCAAAATGAGGAAAACCGTAAAAACAAAAAATAAATCACCAAACGGAAAATAAACGCCAAAATAGAATGAAATCAGGAAACTTTCAGTAAGACGAAAAAAAATTGGCAAAACGGTAAATGGAAAAATCAAGAAAAGTGAGAAAAAAGTTGCCGATATTGAAAAAATCTCTAAAACGAGAATAAATCTCTAAAGGAGAAAAATTCGCCAAAACATAAAAAAGTCGCCAAAAGTCGCCTAAAACTTGAAAAAATCATACATATGACAAAAAACTGCCAAAACTGGAAAAATCGCTCAAGCGATAAAAGTTATCAAAACAAAAGAAAATCGCCAAAGTTGAAAAACCCGAAAAAACGGAGAGAAATCGTCAAAACAAAATTAGTCACCCAACGGAAAATAAACGCCAAAATGGGAAGAAATTGACAAAAGTTTAAAAATCGTCAAAACGGGAAAAAAATCGAGAAAAAGGGGAAACCCCAAGACTGAAAAACCGCCGATATTGGAAAAATCCCCAATACGGGAAAAATCGCCAAAACGAAATAAATTCGTCAAAATAGAAACATATCAGCAAAACTGCCAAGGCTTGAAAAACCTCTAAAGCGAAAAAATAATCTGCAAAAAGAAAAAAACTGTCAAAATCAAAAACAACGGAGAAAGATTGCCAAAACGAAAAAATTTTGAAAAACGGAATATAAGCGCCAAAACATGAGGAAATCGATCAAATTTAAAAAAATCGCTAAAATGGGAAAAAAAATTGCCAAAATGGTAAAAGATCGCCGTAACGGGAAAAAATCGAGAAAAGTTCGAAAAAAAATCTCCAAACGTATAAAATAATCGGCAAAACTAAAAAAAAATAGCCAAAAGGCAAACAATTACCAGAACGGAAAAATATCCCCGATATTAAAAAAATCTTCAAAACGGGGAAAAAATCGCCAAAACGAACTATATATTCGCCAAAATAGAAAAATATCACAAAAACGGGAAAAAATCGCTAAAACTTGAAAAATGGTAAACGAAAAAATCACACAAGTGGCAAAAAAATGCCAAGGCTTGAAAAATGGCTAAAGCAAAAAAATAATCTTCAAAACGACAAAAAAAATCGTCAAAATCGAAGAAAATCTGAGAAAAATCGCCAAAACGCCACAAGTCATCAAAAGAGAAAATAAAAGCCAAAACGAAAAGAAATTGGTAAAATTTAAAAAATTGCTAAAATGGGTAAAATTTGCCAAATTTACCTCATTTCTATTGTGTTACTAAAGAAATTGTACAAAATGTTATATCATATAATAGTATCCGACGCCTATGCCGACCCCTCCCCAAAAAGCATAAACTGGATCTTCGCCTGAAGTTAAGCGAAAATCTTAACATCATCATCGCAAAAATAGTCAGAAAACTCTATTGTCGAGAAATCAGTAACATCTCAATTTGATTGCGGGAAATTAAAAATTATTGCAAGTGTTATTTTCATTCTTCATTCTGTTTTTTCTGGCATCCATTTCACATTTTACCTTTAACTTCCCTTTTTTTTTTTTTGCTAAAACCATAATTTTAAACTTTTTTCTTCTCTTTTTCATAAACTTGAATTTTTCATTACTTTACACACACACCAATTTCTGGTTAAAATTTTTTCTAATTAGAAAAATTACATTTTCGCCCAGGATTAAAAATGATAATACATCGCTGGATAAACAACAGAAAACCGCAACATCATCAGTGTTGACAACTACTATTCCTGCCCTCAAAGCCACATCTTCCCAGCAAAGTATGCAGCCACAAAAATTACAACAGCAACAACAACACCAGCAACAACAACACCAGCAACAGCAACAACAACACCAGCAACTACAGCATAAAGTTGTTAATCAAAAACAATTTCAAGCAAAATGTTCAAAGAATCAACAAACATTTGCCGATAGTCGTTCAACCTCGAAAGAATCGATATCAATGCTCTCACCACCGCCCATTCGATCATTATCTGCTCCGTTGCCTATGTCAAAGGGGGCACGCAAGGCCTTTCTGGCCGCCAAACAAACTAAAGCCATAGAAAAATTAGATAAAATGATTGAAGAGGTAACGGAGAGTGAACATCAAATGAAATCCACACATTCCATGAGAATACATAATGTTTTTGGACAAGCCCAGGGACAGGGACATGGTGACGATGATATGGATATGTCGGGAGCATGTCCATTATTTTTACCTCCACCACCCAGGCATATGGCAAACTCAATATCCGATTCCAATATTTGTAGTCATGGGTAAGTTTTGTTTGCTTTTTGTAAGCATTGACGTAGGTGGGGATAAGCACCCCCAGAAATACAAAATTATAGAGTAATTTGTATAATATAAGGGACTGATGTTGATTTAACCGCCCCCCCCCCCTTCCCAGCAATCTCTACCTACGCCAATTATCTCAAGAAAATTGTTAATTTATATTTTCTTCTATTTGAAAGACACAGTCATGGTCACGCTCCCACCGTACATCATGCTCCCTGCCATCATGTGCATGAACCCAACTCCAACAAAATCAGCACAAGTCAAAGTTTTAGTCATGCCCGTCATACGGCCTCCATACATCCCTGCTGTTCCGGCTATACGCCACACTCCTCCAATGGACGTCACTCTCATCGTATGCACTCGAATGCCTGTGTCATACTTTAGATACACTTGAGTCTGTTTTATTATAGAATCTAGGACAACAAACAAAAGCAATGGTTTTCAAAAGTGGCTTTAATTAGAAAAGTATGATTGAATTGAGGAAATCAAAACAAAAAGAACTTAAAGAAAAAAAGAAAAGATATTTTTGGAAATACTCCTCAAATAGTTGTAATTTGAAAGTAGGAACGCTTTAAGTATTTTGTATGTGTAATTTTAGTAAGCAGCATATTAGGTACAAATTTAGGTTTTATTTAAAAAAAAAACAACGTTAAGGGAAATACATGGGAAGTTTTTTTTTGTGCGAAAACTTGGAGAACAATAATTAGATTTCAATAATTTTCATTTATGTAATGAAAAAACGTTGTAATATTGTTGCCAAGTCATATTTTCTTCCAAACTGTGTTTCCCTTATTAAGTCAAATTAATAAAAAAAATTTAACTCTATTCTATACAAATACAAAAATAATAATAATATGTAATAAAATAAAAACCTAAACACAAGTATACCTCTAAAAACGACAATATATATTTTGGAAAAAATTCTAAAAATGCAAAACAAAACTTCTAGATAAAATACATAATTAAAATAATAACTATATTTTTGCCTCTATAATATAAAAAAGGAAAACTTTCATATATTTAAAATACTCTTAATTTGTTACTATTTAATATATTAGTTAGAAAAAATGCATATCCAAAAATTAGATAATAATTATATAAAACCAGAAGAATTTTTTTTTTTTGTTATTTGTATAAAATGTTTTTTCAATTCAAAATATGAAAGAAGAAACCTAGAAAATACTCTTACTAACTAGTATATTTCCCATGTTAGTACGCTTTTTAGTACAATGTTAAAACAAACAGAAGTTAGTATTCTATATATTTAAAAAAATATTTTCAAATTTAACATTAATTTTTTTAATGGTTTTGCTACACCTAGTCGTAACGGCCATAATAAGAATGATAAAAGTAAATAGTCAAGACACTTTATTTCTAGACATTTTCCATCACTGTCAAATATTTAGTCAAAACAAAAACCTTTCCCTCTCCAAAAACATATGAAAGCAGCACTTTTGTACAAGGTGGCCACATGCTGACAAAAAATTACTATACGGCAAAGCGAAGGCATGTTGACACCCAGGTGGCGTAATAAATAACATCAGCGTTGTCAACTTTTAGATTTCAAAAAGCACTCAAACAAAGAAAAATGCATAATTTTTTCGTTTTATTTAAAAAATATACACCCTATCGCGAATAACAAGTGAAATTTATGTTCCCATAAAATTTTCACTTCCCTTCGAGGGAAAATTCCTATCGTGAACATTTTCCCGTGAACATATTTCCCGCTATCATTTCTTAATGAATGTAAACAAGGAAGAAGCTTAATAAAATAAATTAAAAATCAAAGAAATTTTTTGTTAAGAAATAAAAAAATGCAGTGCTAAGAATTGTAACTATATTTTTATTCAATGAGGAATCTAAACAAAATCGAACTGTTCGTCCGGGATTGCTAGATGCATCCAATGCCTTGGAGTACCCGAGCCATTGCAGGCAGACTAATTCAATCAAATAGTCTTTTGGTGTTAAATTAAATTTTCTCGAGAGTAAGTAAAACTTGACTTTTGTATATTTAGGACGCGATGAATGATTCTCTGCGGACGCTGAAAAATCATTTGTTATTCCATCATCGCGAAACTTAGTTGATGTGTGCCGGGGAGGTCTTGCATGGAGGTAGTGTTAAGATAAATCTGGTAGTATTAAGATAAATAAACATTATTTACTGAATTTATCCTGCAAATAAATATTTATAAGCTTTAATAATTAATTGGAAGGATAAAAAAGCAATTACATGATGTATTTATCCATTTCGCCTGCTAAAACAAAGTGAGCAAAAACAGGGGAAATCCACGTGAAAAAAATCATTCATGATAAGGGGAATTTTTCGATTTGTTATTGTCGACATTTCGAGGGAAAAATATTCACGATAGGGGTAATAGAGTAATTTCAAACATTTTCGATAAGGTGTGGATTTTTACCATATCCGATCATAATGAATGTACGTTCTACTCTTACGTGCGTATAACAAGACGCAAGAGTTATTCCGACACATTTTATGGTTTCCATTTGATAGCCGTCTGAGCTTGGTCATCTCGGGTATTTTTGGGAAAAGTTCGTCATATACAGAATTGAATAACTTTAGAGCGCGTCATCAGCTATTAATAATTTTGGTATCATGGGAAGGTTCTAGTCTCCTCTTAACAATTATCTGGTCTTCGCAACTTGAATACAATAAGGACCTGCCAGTTAACTACATACTGTAAAAAATAGAGAATTAAAGTCCCTTTTCAAGGATATTCAAGAATATTTTGGTATTTTAGAGGCACGTGCAGCTGAAAGTCCTTTTTATATTCATATAAAAAAAACAACTGCAGCTTTTGACTCTGTTTTCAACTCAACTTATTGTACAGGATAATAAAGAAAATTAAAGTACCTTTTTAAATATATTTAAGTCATATCAACCATATTTTTTTAAAGATATTTGGATTTTTAGAGGCACGAGGTTAATTTTGACATCGCTCATTTACATCTTCCTTTCTTTCATATTTTTCCCATGTTATTCACCCCTATTATGAATGGCGCCGACGACGCAAGTCACAAAATTTCATGAAATATTTCAAGTTTTTACAAATTATAGTACAGTACCAGGCTTTAGTGAAAAATGTAAGTGTATTGAAAGTTGAAACAAAACTTGAACGTGTAACCCCCAAGTTAGCTGAAAAAAGTAGCTTAGCTGTGCCACCTTTATAATTACGCCTTCAGTATCTCCCTTTCTCTTGCTTTCGTTCTAAATTCTATTTCGAAGGGAGCATCACAGTGAAAAGTTAGTTCTTTTAAAAAATGTTTTAACAGTTAGAATATATTTTTTAAATTACAAATTGTAAAGTTAACGTTAATAGTGTTAAATATGCATATAAAATAAGTAGTATTAAAAAGTATTTATTTATTATAATTAAATGTATAAATGTGTTGAAAATATAACAAAAAAGTGGCTTGCCAATTGTTTAATGGAAATAAAATATAAACACAAATAAACAATGGAGTTTAAACAAATTTGAAAATGCAAAAGGAGTTTTAAGGATTTATGTATAAAAGGTAAGTGCCATATTAATTAAAGTTACATATTAATGTATACTACGTAGCAGCGGTACCGTTCATTCATACCTGCATATGTATGTATGTATATAAGTATGTATGCCCCTGGAGATAATATTGGACTTCGTGGTTCATTTTAGCTGAAATGGACTAGTTACAACATGGTCCTATGTAAAGCAGTCATGTACCATGCCATTTGCATCGTTAAATCACGAACATGAGTGCTCCATCGAATAATATGCATTAACACCGACTAATACCATATTTACACTATGCAACTTTGTTGCATGCAATTTTCATTTTAAGTTAGAGTGTTGAAATAGAAATGTATACATTTTGTATTTCTTCTCTGTCTTTCTCACTGAAAAAACGGAGTTGCATGCAACAAAGTTGCGTAGTGTAAATATGGTATAAGTCCATTTTAGCTAAAATTGGCCACGTAGTCCAATATTTTCTGATAATAATTCTCATTCGAACAAGAAACCGATAATATCGATGTCCATAACATTAACATAATTTTTTGTCGATTTCAATTCTGGTTCTGACACCAATCATATACCATAACAGCCCTGATCGTTTAAGTTAAAAAATAATAAAAAGTTTTACGTTCACCTAATAAATCCTTTTGTGGTATATTCACCCTTTCGCCCCTTTTTCACTTCTGAAATTAGAACTTTTATATCTCATGTTGATCAAAAAAGATTGGAATGATAATTCAACAAACTTCCATGAACACATCGCTATCACTCTTATGTCGCAAGCGGGACTTACATAGGTGCGTGTAATTTATGTCATAAAAGTTTAATTGACTCACCGTATCCCCAAAAAAATTGTTACCGTGAACATCTACTAGTTTCCACCAAACTGCAGCTAATTAGGGACTCTTGCCGAACAGGTCATGCGCTTCCAATGAAAACAAGCTGTTCACTGTTTGTGGAGCTGCTGTTAAAACCCCCATTTTAATAAAGCAGCCCACACACGAGAGATTTGTGCGTGTGATTTGTTCGTGCCCGACGTCTTATTACTCGTTAATGGGGCTGTGCGCGCACAAATCACAAGTAATTGAAAATTTTCAATTTCTTGTGATTTGTGCGATGTGTTAGTGGGCTTGTGCGCAAACATTTGAATTTTTTTTTTATTTTTCTATACTACGAAAACAATTTTTCATAGTATTTAGAAAAGAAAATTTAATTTCGCAAAATAAAAGCGATAAATATAAAGATATAAATAAATAATTGACAAATTAAGTTGGTGTTAATTTTTCCCTTGTTCCTTGGAACCTTAGCCTAATAATCAATTTGGATTCACAAAGCATATACGTTCGAAATAATCATGTTATTAAACAATTAGCTATTGTCTTGAGCTTTTCACATGTTTACATGTTCATATATACTTAAGAATAAAATCAAACCAAAAAAGTTTGTCTTGAGTAGAACAAAAATCAGAAAAATGGGAATGAAGAAAAATAAACCGATGGCAACGCTGGGAAAGTGCACTTTAATATCAGCTTGAAAGTGATTTAATTCTCGTATTCAATTTTCACGAAAAAGTTGTATATATAAGAATTAAAATCACATTCAACAGAGCCACCTGACAAGTGGTGATAAGCAAATACACGTGAGCACTGACGATGGAAGTTTAGCGGCTTCCGAAAGTGGCGCTACTCTGTTCTGCTGTGTACGTTGAAGAATTAAGTTGATGTTAATTTTTCACTTGTTCCTTGGAATACTAATCATGCCCAATTCTTTCTGAATATAACGTTACGAACCTTAGCCTAATAATCAATTTGGATTCACAAAGCAATTACATTCGAAATAATCATATTAATAAATAAATAATAATAATATACAAAAATAAATAAATAACCAAAAGACCAATTGGAATTGAAACATCCGCTTCGCAATTCATGTGTACTTGTTGACGTTTAACTTTATTGTGATATGTTCGTCGTTTGTGGAGATTTGGCACGCGAACAAATCACACGCGCACGTCTCATATTCAGCCTCCTGGATTGCTGGCGAATTTCTCCGACTGCGCTCGGGGTTCTTGCCGACATATCTTGGCACTTGAACAGGTACAAAAAACCCATGTCAGCTTAGATTGAAATAAGTAAATATAATAGTCATCTTTTTTTCGGAGTCACGAATGCATATTCCAAAATAAAAAAAATGTAACAAAGGGGTTTACAAATAGCGTAGTACTGAGATAAAAAAGTAGAGTTTTAGTGATACATTACTTACCATGTTTTAGTTTTCATTAAAAAACAGATTTTTTTACCAAAAGCTTTATTTTGAATACGAAAATATTCGAAAACTGAAACATTTGCAATTTCAGTGGTTTAATTTTTTTCAAAATTTATTTTTTTTCCAAAGAATTTAATAACATGTCTGCTCTTTTTAAGCTAAAAATTATTTATAGTTATAAATAGGCTGTAAATAAAAATTTTTAGATTTAAAAATTTGTGGTAAGAGATCTTTGTGTGGGAAAATTTAAGTTGCTAGAAATAGTATTTACAAACAAACTAAATGCTATTACTGTTTTTTTGTTACAATAATAATTAAAAAAGTCTAACAAAAATCTTGCAACAATTTATATTCAATGTAAATGTGGAATTTGCATTTGTTTTCTAATATGCTATAAATAACAGTTTGTTTTTTCAATACCAATAACAAAATCTAAAGGCAGTGTAAAAATATGACTTAGATATTCTTTTTTTTTAATATATAATTTTTAAAATCTATAAAATATACTTTAGTTAAAAATATATTTGACTAGAATGTTCGAATACAAAAAAAGCAAATATTTTTGAGATATTTTAATTTGCGTAATTTTTTCCATATTTTTTTTAGTTATAAAGTGGGTGGGTTTAATTGCGAGTTTATGATTATGTTTATCTAAAGTGAAAACATGACTTAATAGAAAAATTAAAATTCCAATAATTTTGGCGTCTCGACATAATCTTTATTTTCGTAAATAATCGTTCCATCTGAGGTCTCAATTGTTTTGATCAAAGTCTTGCAATAGAAACAAACTTTAGAATTCATTAAATGTTGCAGAATACAATTGTTGCACGATTGATGATTGCAGGGATTAAAAATAACAGCAATTGGTTTGGCACAACAAATCGGACACAATGAATCTTCGGAAGGCAAAGTTATATCGGAAAGTAAAGATTGTTTTACTTTAAGCATATCGATGAGACGACGAACTCGTTCGATTTCATTCACAGTTACATGGGTGGGAACTTGCAAATAATAATAATAATAATAATAATAAACAAAATGATGGCAAATGTTTCTTGTTTTACTTTAAAAAATATGTACTTACAATCACTGAGTGTAAATTTAATAATGGGAGGATCAGCTCGTATTCTTTTTGTAGAGGTAGTAGGTTGAGGAACTCTAACATCATTTGTTAGTGGATCTATGTGTGGCCTACTTGATGGATCAAAATTGCCTCTGGGTACTTCAGTCTGTTGCAGTATCGGCGTTCTTATTTCACCCAAAGCAAATTCTAAATTGGCAAATTGGAAGCTAGGATCTGTTAAGAGGGCTCGAGTAATGCGCGTGACCTGAGAAATTTTAGCACATAAAACTTAATTTATTTATCAAATTCTCGCAATAAAAATATAGAAAGTTACTGCCCAGGCAGAAATTGCGACTTTATGCAAAAAACATGTACCACCACAACACTGTAAATACAAAATTACGACTCTTCTAAAAGTTTTGTGCTACTACAGTATTGTATAAACAAAAATATGACATTAATTTTCCAATACTGCGTTCATTGTAATAATTTTGTTTACATTTACTTTGTGCTGTTGATATTTTATATGGCTTGTGTGGATGTGTAGACGTCATTCAAGTCGCACAATATAAATAAAAGAATATTTTAAAATCAACTATAAAACTCAAATATAAAAAAAATCATTTAAAAAATAGTAACGTCGTTTTTTTAATAAATGCTGTAAATTTGTGTTTACAACATTGTGAGAAAGAACAATGTAAATTTAAGTTACAGTGTTGTGGCAACATTGAAAACAAGAGTCGGAGGACGCTCATTCGGCGTTGTCATTTTAATGTTACGAGTACATTAAAATTTTGGCAAAAAAGGTGTACTAATGTTAGTTGTACCCTCTGACCATCGTACAATACTAGGAATGGGCAAGTGTAAAAATATATCGATATCGATATATGTTTAAATATCGATCGGCATCGATATATATCGAATAAAAAATATCGATATTTCGATATATATCGATATTTCTTCAAGCATGAATATTTATACATAATATCATAACTTTTTTAAAAATTAAGCACAAAAAGTACTTTTCTTATAAATAATTAATCCGAATAGAGGCAATTTCTAACTTCCTTACTGTTTCAACAATATTTCATGGACGTATATCAAGAAAATCATGCTCAATTAAAGAAATTTTTTCGAATACAAAAAACAGTATAAGTAAAACAAAAGGTTTTGTTAGTAATATTCTATTTGATGAAGATTGTGCCGAAATGTTTTTAAAAATTGCACGAAAAACAAAACCAAAGCTAAAAAATATCGAATTGATACTGTCGATATATTTGGAAAAAATATCGATACATCGATATATCGAAATTAAAAATATCGACGATATATATCGATACATTTTGAAGAAAATATCGATATATCGACATTTTTGCCCATCCCTAGTACATACGTCGTGCTGATAGCCTTTTTCTGCCTGGTTGTGGTTTCACCCCGATTTTCGAAAATCGAATTTTCATAAGGTCTATTCTGACTATTTTTACGTGTATGTGTGTGTGTGTCTAAACGGCTTAACCGATCGTAAAAAATATCTTGCGACAGTCTTACGATTTTAACTTAGCCTGAAAACACACCAAATACGACAAAACGTTTTTGTCTTATACGTCAAACACACTCGTATGATTATAATCAAAAAATTTGGCGTGTGTTGTCTCATAAAAGCTAATGTACTGTTGTCGTATACGTCACAAAAAAAACTGTTTTATTTTATTCGGTGTGGGTTCAGCCTTATGTAGATATCGTCTTTTGAATATAAATCGATTCGTCTTGTTAGATTTCGAGAATTTTCGAAAAATATACATTTTTGATCGAAAACAAAATCCTTTCAAGATTTGGTAAATTTTCAAAATTTTGGAAACTACTTCGAATGCCGCATATTTTTAATTAAAATCGAGGTTTTTTTGTTCGACTTACAATAAATGTTCGAAAACAGCGTTTTTTAATAACTACGACCATTTTTGTCAAGTCGGTTTTCTAAATTCACTTACTTTTTTTAATTTTAAAACTTCATAAAATACAGTTAGTTTTATCTACATCGGTTTGTTAGTTCGAGATATATCGTCAAAAATTTGCTAAAATAGTTGTTGTTTATTTTGTTACTCCGAAAATTTCTAAATCGATTTCGTCGAATAAATTTTCAAGCGTTTGAAGTTATAGGAATGTCCTGCAAGGTCTACCGTATTTTTAAACTTTTAGATATTAAAATAAATTCAGTAAAATGAGACTTTGACTCGCACACGAAGGGTTCCGTACGAATACCATATACATACATATCGACGATGTTGCGTAAAAAGGGCCAATGGTGTGAGATTGGCCCTTTTTACGCAACAGCGTCGATATACTTACTCCGTTTGTCTTTTTTTGGCGATTTTCTTTTATTTTTAGTTAAAACTGAATTTTCTAAAAAAATTCAAATTTTCTAAACGACTTTTCTTTAGAACAATTCATAGAATGCCAATATTATTTTCAAACAAATTCTTTTATATACTTACCTTAGTTGGGTTTTTATCATTGTCCATTTCCTCTTTAAACAAAGCCAACAATATACCCAGAGCAGCTGTTATAATTGGAAAATGTGTGACAGCATTTAAATCAGCAGAACACATATCCACTACAAATTGAAAGCAACCAGGTGGTACGGTTACACGTGATAAAACCTGACTGATTAATTGACAAACACGATTTAGAACTAAATCACTATTGGGTCTACATTGATCCTGACATATATCGGGAGCCACTGCGAAAATCATTTCCAAGCAACGCATTAGCGAAACCGTCAATTCAAAGCACATGGAACAGATTTTCAATTGTTTCGGTTCGAAAACTGTGTTCTCTTGACGATGGGCGGTATTTTGAATCTAAAAGAAATAAAGTTTGTCAAAAATTGGTTAGATTCATTTCAAAAATATCTAATCTTACCTCTTGCAATAATAAAATGAATTCTGAAAATGCCCAATTCAATTGACTCAATACTGAATTCAAAAAGGCAGTAGCAAAAGGTTCATCCTCTATTAATTTAGCTCCGATCAGATCTTGGAAGTGTCTTGATGGATTGGCAGGTGCTATATTATGCAGCAATCCTGTATGTGTTTCATTTTTAGCTCGCGATCGACATAAACCAATTTGTAGAGGAGAATTGCCACCTTGCCAAACGCACGGTTGACGTGCATCGTTATAGGCAAAACCATCGCCTAACCAAAAGCGTAAAAGCAACCAGTTGCTTTGGCCCCAAGCACGATTTTCATAAGGACGCAATAAGGCATTAACTAAAGCTAATTGACTAGAAGATTTACAAACAATTATACTGAATGAACTATTCAAAAGTTTAGTTATATTTAACCTTTTCTTGGGAGCTTTCTCCAAAGCTTTTATTCCTGATTTGTGGCAAGTGAGTGTGCCCAAAGCTTGCAGTAGAGAATCTTTACATGACGCCAAAATTATACGCGGATCAGCTGAGTGCACACTTAAGAATTCGGCCACCATGCCAATGACACACTCGGAATCTTGTACTTCAAATTGTATCACCAAATCGTGATTGCAAAAATCCATTACAGTGTCTAGTAATATTGGCAAAATGTTGACGTAGACTTCGGGTACAAACGTAAAGAGGTTTCCCTGCTGAGAGGAGGCCTGCGAGAACAATATTGATTAGCACTCATCAGATCTTGTTCAATATAAAAAGTTTGCACAGAACATGTATCGTTCAGATTTTTTTTAGATGAAAGTTATTGAATTTAGTTTTTAAATAGATATCGATAATATTTTGCAATAAATGTATCTACAATTTTACTACTAACTTTACTTTTCCGCATAAAAGTTATCGATAGCTTAACCTTTCTACAGAAAATTTTACCTTCCTACAGAAGAAATATATGTGATTCTATTTATCTATAGATAATTTATCGATAATTCCACTATTTTTGTAAGCTATCGATATCTTTACTTTTCCATTAAATTAGCATTGTTTTTCTATAGAAAGATAAGCGACAGGTCTGAGCAAGAAAGGTATCGATAAGTTAATTTTTCCATACTTTTGTATGGAAATGTTATACCTTTTCTTTTGTTTAGTAAATTTATCGATAACTTTGCTTTTCACTGCGAAATAAATCCCTATCTGTTGTTTTCTATAGAAAAGTTATCGATAGCTAAATTTTTGTATAAACATGCTATCGATAACTTTACTTTATGAAGTAGTTATCGATATCTTTACGCTTGTATATAAAAGATAGCACTAACTTCGCTCTTTTAGAGAATATTTACCGACATCTTCATTCCGGTATAGAATACTTATCGATAAATTTTCTATAAACTTGCAGCTTTCTGCCTTAGTAAACTTATCGATAACTCAACTTTTCTCTACAAAAGAAATCGATAATTTAAGTTTTCTTAAAGAAAGTTAGCAATAGCTTTACTCTCGCACGAAATCTTATCGATAACTTTACTATTGTATGGAAGAATTATCAATAGCTTGCGTAGAAAATCTATCGATAACTTCACTCTTGAGCATAATACCTATCGACAACTGTACTCCTCAGTAGAGTTCATATCAACAACTTTTCTGTACAAACTCAATCGATAACTTATGTTTAAGAAAAGATATCGATAACTTTTTTTTTGAAAAGTTTACTTACATTTAATGTTCTTAAAGTGTTTTCCAATAACCAATTTAACAATAAACGCCTTTTTTGACCCAAAGCAACCGCTCTAAACCAGGCCTGCTTGCGAGCCAAATCAATTGAACGTTTCTGAAGCAAATAGAAAAAATACATTTAAACAAAATATGTAATCAAAAAAAACAAAAGCATAAAACAAATACCGCAAAAACATTTTCTCTTTGACTAAATTTCGATCTTAATTCTGAAACTACATGAGAATGCTGATCATTCATACAAACGCTGGCATGATCTTCTAAAGCCTGCAACTTTTTTTCAACATCTTCACGGTAGTATTTGGTTTCTAAAAGAACATCATTTAAAGCTGCGATTTCATCGCGTACTGAAGCAATCTGGACAATTAAATCATTTTGTTTTACAAATAATTCATAGAAAATAGTTTTAGAACTCACCTTAACAATATATTTATGGCCAACGCAATAGTAATATAAAACACATAAATCTAATAATTGAAATAGAGAGAATTCCTTTTCACTATTACCCGGCATTATTTCAAGATTGGAGGTTACCCGTGGCGTTATAAACGATGTAAATGTGGCCGTATTGCTAAATGATAGAAAATGGAACCATGTACAAAAATATTTCAGAAAATTCCTTAAGTAACATTCAACATACCCCACAGGACGTCCTGTAATAGAAATATTATTAATAGTATCAGCAGCTAAAAGATAAATAAAAAGTTAAATTTCAAACTTTTTGAAAAATCATCATATCAATCAACCTACTTAATTCCGCAACTCTTACAATGAACCTTTCGTCTTCTAGCAACTCTTGGGTTCTTTCTGTCCCTAAATACTGTTGTATTTCATTCCGATGGACTTTACGCAAATGGGACAATACACCACCCACACGATCATAATGTTGATATTCAAGACTACCATCATAGAAGTATTTTGGACTAATTTCCATATCACTGCCCGGCATTTCTCGCTTAATTGTTGTCTTGGTGATATCAACTAAAATGCATACGAAAGCTAAAGCCACGGTATTTTCAATGGGATGTATAACACTCGATTGCATAAAGAAAAATGAATGAAAAGGCTGCAAGCATTATAATTTTAATAAAGCAATGATAATGGCAAAATTAATTTTTCTAATAATCACCCTTTGTTCCAATGACAAATCCATTATATATCTACGAAGTTTAGCTAAAAAGAGTTTACGCGAGGACGGAGTTTTATCGTCACCATCGTTATTTATTAGCAGTGTTTCTAGCAATGTTTTTTGTAAGGCATATAATAAATCTGTTGATTTTTCTATTTTATCCACTGCAGACATGTATTTGATTTTAGGTCCTCCTATACCTACTGTCCAGGCAATATGATCGGGTATTAAATTTTGCATAAATTCAAATTCTGGTGGCCGGATATACATTATTAAAGCCAGGCTATTAAGAAAATTAATTTGTGCATTAAACATTTTTAAAATTATTTTTTAACTTACAAATGTTTTTTAAAGAACTTAAATTCCAAAAAAGTTTTTCTAGTGCGTGCATGATTGCAAAGGCATATTAAAGTCTGCAAAGCATGTCGCTGCTGCTGATAATCCAAATCCTTGTTGGTGTGAGTGAAATTGCTTAATAAAGCATTTGCTAATTTCTTCAAAATAAACCTTATTTCCTCAACTTCTAAATAGTTCCAGAAAATATTCAAAAGAGCCCCCAAAGTACTCTCCGGTTGACCAGGTAATATTGCATCCATTTCATTTCTGTAAAGGCAAAACAATTTTATTTAAAAGGACCATTTTATAACGAAAAAACAAAACACAAAACTCACTTCATATTGCACATTTCAGCAATTAAAGGCAACAGTTTATCTTCAATGACATAAGTATTAAACAACAGCGGTGTCAATTTCTCTATAAGTAGTGTGCAAAAAACCACATACACTGTCTTTTTTGTTGATAACTTGTCGTCTTTGGGCCTTTTCTTCATTTCATTGTTATGACGAGCTACTACAGTGGCTAAATTTTGCAGATAAGCTAAAAGTAGATCGGCTTTTTTTAAGCATATCAAAGGCTTTGCCATTAGGGGCATATAGCCGTCCACAGGATATTTAAGGGGGGCGTTACCAAAATTTGCCTGCACACCTTGATTGTAGCCTAAAGATATTGCTGGAAAGAAACTTATATTGGGTCCCTTTTCCAGTTTTTGGAAGGCTGTGCCCATGGACTTGCCATTGCGATAAAATTCAATCAATTCGTTGTCTACATCAATGGTTACACCAATAATATCTCCAATTTGCCATTTGTCCCCGTATCTAGAAAATGGAGGATGAAACACAGAATGTTAGCTTTATTACTATAGAAATTTAGTTTTTAAATTTAAATATGTTCTTTAAAACATACTAAACTCCAAAACCTTTCTTAAGAGATCGCTGTAGAAAAATGTTTTCCGTCTCAGAAAAGCTTTGGGCAAATTGTTTCTTCCTAAAAAATTTTCTATAGAAAAAAATTTTCTGTATTTTCCCAAAATATTCTTTATGGAAGGAATAGTATTTAAGTCTCAAATATTTTTATATAGAAAAAGTATTATCTTATCGCAAACAAATACTGTAGAATAATATCTTATCAAAAATTTTTCTATAGAAAATTTTATGTCCCAAAAAATTTTACAGAAAAGTCATCTTCCAAAAATTTTTTATTAAAAATGGTATGTTCCAAAAATATGTTTAGAAAATGTTTTGTCACAAAAAACTTCTATAAACTCTTGAAGAAATTTCTGTAAAAAATATCACAAAAAAATCTTTTATAGAAAATGCTTTGTCACAAAAAATTTCTTATAGAAAATTTTGTCAATACAATTCTTTATAAAAAATGCTTTGCCAACAAAATTCTTTATAGATAATTTTATCACAAAGAAACCCATTGAAAAAATTTCTTATAGAAAATAATTCTTCACAAACAAATTTTGTATAGAAAATATTTTGTCCCAAAAAAAAATTTTATGGAAAATGTTTTGCACCAAAACAATATTTTTCTTACAAATGTTGTCAAAAAAGATTTTAAAATTAAAATGTCAAACAAAATCTAAAAATACATCATTTCTCCCAAAATATTTTGTAAAAAAATATAATTCGCAAAACAAGAAAAAAAGATGTTGAAGAAAATGTCTTCAAAAAATTTTTGGTTAAAAAATGTATTTAGAATATTTTTTTTTTCTCAAAATAGAAAATATTTTGTCTCGAAAAACTTCTGTAAAGTCTTGAAGAAATTCTTATAGAAAATGTTTTGTCACAAAAAAATTTTTATAGAAAATTTCGTCACAATTTTGTCAAAACAATTCTTTATAGATCAGGATATATCACAAAGAAACCCACTGCAAATGTCACAAAAATTTCTTTTGTAATATAATTTTTCACAAAAATATTTTGTAGAAAATATTTTGTTACAAAAATTTTTAATAGAAAAAATTTTGTCCCAAAAAAATGTCTATGGAAAATGGTTCGCAGCAAAAAATTTTTTTTTAAAATATTGTAAGAAAGAAATCTAAAAATTAACATGTTAAAAAATCTTAAAATGCATTATTTGTCTCAAAATATTTAGTAAAAAAATATATGTACTATTTCGCAAAAATATAAAAAATTTTAAGGAAAATGTCTTCCAAAAATGTTCTATTAAAAATGGTTTGTTTCAAAAATGTATTTAGAAAATGTTTTGTCTCAAAATAGAAAATTTTTTGTCTCGAAAAAATTCTATAAACTTTTGGAATAATTCTTATAGAAAATTTTGCCACAAAAATTTTCTTACAGAAAATGTTTTGTCAAAAAATTTTTTATAGAAAAATGATATGTTACAAAGAACACCATTGAAAATGTCACAAAAAAGTTCTTATAGGAAATAATTTTTCACAAAAATATTTTGTAGAAAATATTGGCCAAAAAATTTTTTTTGTTTTTTAAAAATTTTGTAAAAAAAATCTAAAAATTAAAATGTCGAAATTGTGACTACGACAAATTGTCCGAGAATAAAGAAAAGTTTTAACTGTTTCCATTAATCTATGACAATTTGTCGTAGTCACAAATTCGACTTTGACATACATAATACGGGTCATTATTTGTCCCAAACTATTTTGTGAAAAAAATATTTTTTGCGAAATAGAATATTTTGCCTAAAAAAATTTGGTGCGAGCATATCGCACCTGTTCATCAAAAGTAACACAACTCAAAATTTACAAGTTTTCAGTAGAGGCAAAAAACTAATTGCGCCAACATAATGGAATTATTGTTATAAACAAATATACCGTTGTAAAGGAAACTCAATAATATTTCAATAAAATAAAAAAATGTATTTCTCTTTCAGTGGTTAGATATGGTAATCATACACTGTTTCTTTCAAAAAAGTGGAAAATAGAATTTTTTGAGTTGTGTTACTTTTGATGAACAGGTGCGATATGTTGAAATAAATTGTTTTTCCCGAAAAAATTACCCTTATTACGGTTGTCGTTGTCGAAATTAATATTTCAATGAATAAGTCCCATTCGATTTGAAACATTTTAAGCCATAACATACCGAAATTGGATAAAAACTATAAATGCTATGATGAGAAAGCAAAAAGACTAGAATTGAAAATTTTTGCGATTTAAAGCTATTTTTCACAGGACCAACCGTTTGTTACGAACGATTGAGACTTTCGAATTAACAAACTATTGCAATTCTATTATATGTGCAAACAATTTACTTTGGCGTTATTTTTCTGATGAAGGGACTTCACGCATATTCCAAATAACCGGCTCATATGTATATATGTGTGTATATAAATATAAGTATGTATGTATTATCCAATCGGCATCCTTACAATATTCCAACCATATGAATTTTCATATCTAAAGATTGTCCTTGAAATGACAATAATAAATAACAGAGAACTAATTATAAAACCTCACTTACTTTGTCGTTGCTATATGCCAACTTTGTTGTTTACTGCCGTCGTAACCGTAACTTAATTTTGAATCACCCACTCCACTATTCTCATTAAATATACATTTGCTAGAACACCAACCCACTTGCATCACCCCTTTGCTGTGTAATTGTAGCTGGAAAATAGAAAAGAACACACATGAAAAATAGCTTTAAAACTAAAAGTGAAAGTATATACTATTTTTGTTTACATCACATTCTACTGCAGCAAAATCTTGACAAACAATAAATGCCATTACATACTACATATACTATGTGCTCTAGTCAGTTGTCCGTATTAAAGAAGAAAGGTCAATGATACTTTTCTGTCAAAAATAGCTGTGCCTACTATCTGACAAATGTTTCGCTTTTGTTTTTCTTGTCACATTTATTACCTCATACATCCACCTTCCCCCATAAATGCAGACATTTGCTTTGATGGTGTTAAAACTACCCTGCGACCTGACCGATAATCTATCATTGGCTATGCGCACCGTTGAGGAAAAATCAATATCAAATATGACCAATTCTGATCCCAGCCTTGACTGCATTTCCAATTGTTGCTCTAAGACATCCTCCTTAGAATTTGCCTCTATGGCATCCATTTTTCCCTGCAGCCAGGATTTTACCAACACCGTTTGCCTGCAAAAGGTCAAATGACTTCAAATAAATAAAATTCCACTAATTCTACAAAAAAGAGCTTATCGAAATAATTTGTTACTTACTCCGGCAAACACATTTCTTCTGCACGTGTTGCTGTATTTTGGGAAGTCGATGAACTTATGGTGGGCGCATTAGCAGCAACGGCTTCCTCCTGTATTTCCTTTTGTTCACCATTCTGTTTTGGTCTGTCTTGACTTAAGTAGTCGTGTTCTTCTGAAAGCTTTTCAAGGATATCTTCACCAAATATTTTTATAAATAAATTCGCTATAGACATTCTTAAAACCGGTGCTTTTTTTCCTAAAATTTAACACTGCCCTCGACACCGTTGTGTTTCCTGTCGTTATTGTCCAACAGCGTTAGAGAAAAATTATTGGAAAACTTTTACACACAAATTTAAATGCTTATTTCACAACTTTCATTGATTTTGCTATAAATACTTAATAAATTTTATTTGCACAATGATTTTTTTACACAAATTATGTTTTTTTATTTAAAATTTAATAAAATTTCACCAAAAAGTTTTAAGTTGCTAAAAATCGTAATTTTTTTTCTTTCCTTTCATTTGTTGTTGTCTTTAGTTTTATGTCTTCCCAACTTTGACAATCATTCACAATAGCGATGAGAGGAAGTAACAGTAGGTCATAAAAGTTTTTAATGAAAGTAGAGTAAAAGGAAATAAGTTAACGGTAATGTAACCAAATATAAAGAAAAGGAAATATGTTAACGGTAATGTAGGCAAATATGTATAACGAAAGGAAATACGGTAACGTTAATGTAGGAAAATATGCATAAATAAGGGAAATACGTTAAAACCAATTTAAATAGAAATAAGAAAATAACGTTTTTCTTGTCAAAATATGATCATGCAATTTGTAAAGTTGAATTGTCCCAAAAATTAAGCATATTACAGATTTTCATTAGGGAAGTAACGATTCGCCTTTTTGCCGATACGATAGCGATACTCAAAAAGAAATATCGGCGATACCGATTCCGATACCGATACACATATTGAATTCATGTTAAAATTAGAAAAACTCAAGTAGAGTAATTTTTTTATTGTAAAAAATTACAGTGTAAGAGATTATTAATATTTAAAATTGATATTAACCCATTAAAAAATTGGTACATAGTCATTTTTAAGGAACTACATTTTTATTGTTTCCAAAGAATATATATTAAAAATAGACACATAATTAGTAGAAAAACATGTAAAAATTTCTTTAAGTTATACACAAATTTTTTAATTCCTTTACAATTTTAAAAAATACCATGCTTTTTAAAAAATCATTTTTAAAAGACATTTATGAGCTTATATTCTTCCAAAAGTTTATATGTATTTATGTATTCACTTAAATTTACATGAAAACACTGTTTTGCGTTTAAATTCGCAAAAAAGGAAATAAGATGCGAATACGAGTAATTTTTCATCCTTTTTTCCTAGAGGAAAATATCATTATAGAACGGCAAAAAAGAAAATTTTCTTAAAATCGCTTCCAATTCGATGATTGGTAATCGAGAAAACTTCTTGCAATGACAAGCATGTGTTAAAATCACTAGAAATGATCTAAATTTGCACTACTTCCGGATGGCAAACTCTACATTTTCATGACTTCTTTGGAGTGTATTTTTTTCTGGGAATAAGATTAAAAAAACTACGAATTGAATTTGAATTCATGGTAAAAATAACCAAAAAAAAAACTTTTTTTTACAAAAGAATAGCGTGATATATTATTAATATTTTAAATTAATATTAATAAGATTTAGCCTGAACACACACCGCAGAAGACAAAACGTGTTTGTCTTTTAAGTCAAACACACTCGTATGATTATAACGCACAGCAAAAAGAATTTGCTGTGTGTTGTCTCAAAAGAACTAATGTACTATTGTCGTATTAGTAAAAAAGATTGTTCTGTCTTATGTTGGTATGGGGGTCAGCCTTAAAAACAACGAATTAAATTTGAATTCATGGTGAAATTAACAAAAAACAAATAATTTGTTTAAAAAAGCTTTGGAAAAAATTTTAAAAGTATCGTTGTATCGACAGTAAAATATCGCCGCATATTTCGGGAATTTTTCTAATTTTTGTGGCATATTTGGCTGCTTTTCCTGCATGTTTTGGCTTTTTTTGTTAAGTATAATATGCATATTACAATTAACCAAAAATATCTATTTTGTGATCGAAAAATGTTGAAACTTTTCTACTTTTAGAAAATTTTTCTTTTACGATTTTAAATTTACTATAAAGTATTTTTCCCCAATTTCTTAAAAATGTTCTTCATTTCATTGATTTATTCCCAGCTTTGAATAGATTTAAACATTTTTAATTATATACTTTTAAGGATTTTTTGATCAATTTCAATTTAGACTGTCTTGAGCTTTTCACGTGTTTACATGCTCATATGTATATACTTAAGTATAAAATCAACCCAAAAAAGTTTGACTTGAGTAGAACAAAAATCAGAAAATCAGATAATCAGGTAATGAAGAAAAATAATCGGACGGCAACACTGGAAGAGTGCAGTTTAATGTCAACTTGAAGTGATTTAATTCAATAGAGCCACCTGACAAGTAGTGCTAAGCAAAATACACGTGAGCACTGACGGTGGAAGTGTAGCTAGCGGCTTCCGAAAGTGGCGCTACTCTGTTCTGTTGTGTACGTTGAAAAATTAAGTTAATCAGGGGTGTCATAGAAACCAATATTGGTTTTGCTAATTGTCGGTTTTGAAAACCAATATTGGTTTCATTTGGTGTCACGAAACCAAGTTGGTTTTGTGTATTTCGAATGTAAATAAAACCAATATAAAACCAATAACATTGGTTTCTATGACACCAAAGCATTTTTTCTTGTCGGTTTTAAAACCAATTCTGACAATATTGGTTTCTATGACACCCCTGAATGTTAATTTTTCCCTTGTTCCTTGGAATATTAATCATGCCCAATTCTTTCTGAATATAGCGATACGAAACTTAGCCTAATAATCAATTTGGATTTGTTTTTTGTTTAGCTGGATTCCTATAAATAAAACTCAAATTAAAAAAGTTAACTTCAAATTTTTGTATTAAAAAAGGTTTATATTTTCGGTATAGAAGTTATTACAAAATATGGAGAATATAAATATAGTAAATAAATCTAGCAACAAAATTTAAACATGAGACACATTTTAAAAAAATATATATTTTGCTTAAATATTTTAAAAGTTGTATGCTGAACCACTATGTGATAAAAACAAAAGTAATAATAGTCATTAACGGTGTTCAGTATTTGAAGCAAACGGTCTTGCGAAAGTACAAATGCAAAATATCGTAGCTTTTTAATGAAATGCAACAACAATACATAAAATTTGCACTTTTGCAAGACCGTTTGCATCCAATGGTGAACTCCGCTATTGTAAAATTGCGTTAAACACCGCTGTAACTTTAATTTAAACTAACTGAGGGGCTGAGAAGCAAAGGGCTGCAAATGTAAAAAACTAAAAAAAATGATTTAGTTGCAGGAGTCAACTTCTTAATAAAATCTGTATGTATTTCAAACCAAAATATGAAATGCATAGAAACAAAAAACTTTAAAGCATAATTACTTAGAATTTCCTTTTTTCACTTGTAACCTTTTGTTTCTCAACCCCTCAATTAATAACAATAAATTCGGTTTTTATATACGGCCCTGTTCTGTAAACCGAATCCGAGTAAATTTCTCGTTTTGCAGAAATAAATAATGCCCCCATTGATGTATTTTAAATTGTATATAGTAAATTACTTTCAGATATGATATTTTAAGCTCTAAAAAATATGAAACTGCTATTAGTGGATTTAATTTCTCTAAATGGAGCATTTTCAAATCCAATCGATTTACAGAACACACAGGATAAACTTGTACATATAAACATTATTTTCTAACATATAGACATTACATATAAACATTCTTACATATAAACATTATATTCTTACAATTAAATATGTAGTCGAATAAATTAATTTTCGACAAATTTCGATAATTCTATTTATAAGCAATAGCATAACTTAATCTTGGAATGTATAAAAAAATCTTTTATTATTTATTCTACATCCATTGCATCGTCTTTACTTTCTTCCCTACATATTGCATATCTATTATTATCTAAACTGCTTAAATATAACTCATTAAAAAGTTTAGTGTAACGCCGATGTAATTTTAATTGAAATGAATTAATATCACAATAAATTTCTTTATTATGCAGTAGATTTTTATAATCAGACAAACTTGTAAAAACATTATTTTCTAAAACATCAGCTTCTTTTGTTTCTCTCATAGTTTCTGCTTTTATAGAATACAATTTTGGTCTTAGACCCAAGAATTCTTTTACCACGTCACCATCATTTGCATCTTTCATCATTCCTAGTGTTTTAAGTGCTAAATGACTATTATGATTTGTTTTACTGACAACCGTATTCATCATTTGATAAATATCATTCGTTATATCTTTATATAAATCATTGGTTGTTATGGTATAAATTAATGAGTCTGTGTCAACATAATTTAACTGAATGTCAGTTTTGTATTTCGGTATTATATATTCATAATGAAAACTGTATATTTTTAATTTGGCTAATTCTGATATTACGAATTCTAAATAAATAGGCATGTAGTTATATGGACTTGTTTTTAATTCAACTGCTACCAAATTTTCGTCATATATGCTAATGGCACTAAATTCGGGCTTAGCAATGAAAGCTCGAGTTCCTAGCCTCCTACCATCACTTTCCCATTTTTGTATGATTTTTATTTTCTTTCCTACCTTTTCCATTATTTTTTCATAGAGAGCATTATTAATTAACTCAAAGACCTTCACTTCAAAAGATGTTTTGGCATTAGCTTTATAAGTTTTATTTAATGAAATGTATTTTTTTAACCAATCCGATTGATTAAATTTAAGTATGCGATGGATTTTTTCAAGTTTCAATCCCTGTTGTAAACATTGCTGCAAATTTTTATAATAAATAACATAATTATATTTATGATTCAAATTTACAGCAAGTTTTTCATTGGCTTCTTCCAAAGAATTCATATTTTCAATGCAAAAGGGAAAAATTTTATGAATATCATGAATTTCATTTGGATATTGTAAATCAACTTCTAATATATAACCGATTTTTGAATCGTTTGGAATAGAGTCCAAAGAAAAATTTTCTACATCAGTCTCCCATTTAAAGTTACCGTCTGGTAGAGGTTCCGACATAACTCTGCCGTACAAATCATTGGCATGAAAACACATTACGTACTTAGAAGGAAGTTTTTCATTATAATCGCACAAGTATTTATTATTTGCCACCGAATGCCTTTGAAAGCAATGTGATATTGGCCCTCGCATTCCTTTTTGTATAAATGAAATCATGTCTTTATCAGTTAGTAATTTTATTTTCATATCTGTTATTTTAAACATGGCGTCCCAAGAAATTTCTGTTGCTGAGTGATAATTGCATGGATCTAAATTGTAGGCATTTTTGCAAACTAATCTAAAGTGTTCAAAAACCTCAGTCAATAGAATAATATCAATTTTCACGCACATTAATAAATAATCTTCTAAAGTTTGACACTCAAACTCAGTCCAGATATTTTTAACATGTGCATAATCTTCTGGCGAACATTCCTTATGGGTTAAATTATTATAAAAATTATCTTTACTAGGTAAAGAAGTTTCTGCAAGTTTTTCAATCGAATTGAGATAATTATAAGGTAAACAACATTTTTTTATAATTAAATTGAACTTATTTTCATCATCAGGATAAATCAATTTTATAGTTTTAAAGTCTGATTTTGACATATTTTGGACTAAATAATCCACAGTGAAAGGCAAAAACATACAGAAATTTAAAAACCTTAATTCAAGTTTTGATTTGTTACCTAAACTTATATCTTTCGTAAAGCATACGTTTGATTCGTTATTTAGAGGACGCATATTAATGGGGTCATCATCAATTTCATTGAACACTTTTATAAATGAAAGACAATCATTATATGATAAATTGTGAAAAATAACTGGAAATTTCTTTGGAATTCTGTAGTTCAGAGCACAGGCATGGTGTGCTGGACCCATATATTTACCGCTTAAACGACAATGCAATTTAACTTTTTCTACTCGAGTTTCTCTGGAACATATGCGGCAATTATTGTTTTCATTGTATTCTATCTTTTCCTCTGCAGTCAATGGTATTTTAGGCACAACATTAATTGAATAAGTATTGTAATAATATTTGGCATCTTTAATTAAACTTTCTGCAAATAATCTAGAAGCATTAGATCCTTTAAAAGAACGCCACGTACTTAAACCATCATCATAGCTACACTTAATAAAATATGTGAAAACATATGGCATTGGATTGCAGGCTGTAGCATTTTGAAGAACACATTCTGACTTTGCATATATCACAAATGGTACATCTACTGTTTTAACATAATTTTTAAATTCTAAAACACACTTATCTTGTTCGCGAACAATTTCATCCTCCTGACCACAGTTGTGTTGCTCTAATGCTTGGCCATAAAAATGTTGCAGGCAATTATCACATATTGAGATTTTACAATTGTTTCCTGTTAATTGCGTTCTAAGAAATCTGTGAAGTAAATACATTTTATTTATTTATTCTATGATTATACGAAAGAGAACTTGTTCATGTAAATCCTAAATTAATGGAAACTTACCTTGATAAATGTTTAATCCACACATAATGTCCAACAGTATTTTGTTTAATATTGTCCTCGTAAAACAATAAATTAACATGTTTATCTTTTTTCTTCTTGGTTTTATAATAAGGTCCAATAATCAAATCGTTTTCTTTATCATAGCCCAATACATTAATGCTGATGTGGGGATTGTTTTCTTCAAAAATTGCAACATCTTTTACTTTAAGAGGGAATCGTAACCCTTCAAAATTGAAAACTTGGCTATTCAATTCAATAGTTTTGGAAGTAATATTTACATTGTAACTGGTTGGACGGTAGGCTCTTTTAGCAACAGGACAAATTGCCGCAATTACAGCCCACTTAAAGCAATATTTATCTTTATTTTGAACATTTACACATGCATTTTTGAGTTTTAATTTCCGTGGCAGAGGTATAAAACTGGAACCTCTAAGCGGTTGATATTTATTTAAATTAAATTCAACTTTTACCAAATGTAATTGTGTCCAGCCTCCTTCGTTTGCCTGAAACTGTTCCGATTCTCGAATGATATTTTTGACAAGATTTGGAAATTCCTTATCTAAATCCTCAATGCAAAAAATATCTTTCACTTCTGTTTTAAATATTTTTACTTTCAACTGTTTGGTTTCTAACTCCTTCAAAATGGGTTTAGTATAAATCGCGTGAAGTTTTATAGTAAATTTTAAAGCGTAGTGAACTTTTAGAAATGAATCAACTTCGATTTGGAGCAAAGCAAATGTTTGATTTAAAAATATTTCTGGCAAAAGACATTCTTGATTTATATTTTCATACGATATATTTATTATTCTGTTCATGAATGCACTTTTCTTCTTTTCTTTCACTAGTCCTCCACTGCATGATCTTTGTGTTGCATCACTATTTGTTGAATAAACCCCACCACATATGTTCTGCTCTTGGAAAGTTTTCTTGCGGACAGAAACATCTTGAGAAACACATTCTAATGTAGACATATTTTAATTATTTTTCTAGAAATATTTGTGTGCTGCTATAATGCTGGAGCAGACGTCTTTTATTAATGTATTATTTGTAGCCTGTGGTATTATCACAAAAATTATTTTTTACTAAAGATATTTGTGTGATGCTGTACTGCTGGCGTAAGTATTTAAATTAAATAAATTAAAAGTATATTCTGTGGTTTTAGCAACAGACTTTCGTTGTGCTATACAGTAAACCCCTGTTAAATACTTCGAAAAAAATTGTTGGGCGGTAAACGTTGAAGTGAATACGTTTAATTACCTCGCAGAGGTAATTATGCTAAGATGTTTAAATGCCTTCTACGAAGTAATTATACAAGTAGCGTATGTATGTAAGTACATAAATATGTGTGTAATAAAGGCGAAAACGCAACTCAAGAAACAAAAAGATAGCAGAACGACAAAAGGGTCCATTTTCCTTTCTCTTGGATAAGCGTTTGGTCTGACAAGTTTGTATCTAAAGATTAGTGCGGTTGCAGTCTCGTAGTTAGCATTTTACTTAGTTAAATAACGATCAACATTTAAGGGAAATTAGTTTTTCTGGATAATCTTTTCAAGGTAATATTATCCGAAATGGGTAATTAAGCGAAAGTTAATTAAAAGTGGAAGTTTTGATAGAGAAAGAGAATAAGTAAAACGGAGATTCAAATATCGAAGCAAATAAGAGAGAATGGTAATTAAGGGTGGGGTAATTAAACTAGTTATATTGTATGCTTGTGGTGTTTTATATATTTATTAAAATGTGCACAAAGTGGTGTGCACATTTTACAAATGTTTGCGAAAAATACAACAAAAGAGAACACCAATTGAAGTATATTTATTTTCCTTGTAACGACTACCTGACTACCTGTGGCACAAAAAGGAACATTAATTCATTATATGCATCTCTTTTAGAGTTGTGTCGTTCCGGAACGACCTAGTTCCATGGAATGGTACAGACCATGGTAGAATAATATAACAGGTAGCCGCATAACTAATACAAATGTACATTTTGGGCTAGAAAATGTCAAACATTAATAGAGAGGGTATGTGTGTGTTTGTATATCAGAAGCAGCAAACATACATGTGGTATTGTGTGTGCAACGTAGTTATTTCACATATACACAACATTTGACAGTTCGTACCATGAAAGAAGTAAATAAAAAAATAATCACCTGGCGTTCCAAGGCTACCTTGTATATTATTCTACCATGGGTACGGACCAAGACGAATTCACTACAGGTGAACTTATAAACACAGCTGTTAACTTTTTTTTTTAGTATTTTCTACATGGTCGGATGTCAAAATACACTATTTGCTTTGTGAGTTTGTGTACGAGCAATGATTTTACAAAAACAAAATGCTTGAGGTTTTTGTACTTGTTTTATTACTGTTGTACTTATTTTATTAGTGAGATTACCTGGTATGAATTTGCCTGGGTACGGACCGATCCAAACGTTCCTTTTTTTCGTTTCTCGTTCCGCAATTTGCAAACCGTCTTGAGTAGTTAATTTGCTTTGACAAACGTTCAAGACAAAACATTTGCTTCGTTCACTTATTTGTATAGAGCACTGATATATACTTTTTTGAAGTCTTTACGCAGGCCGAAAAAAATCCCTACTTTTCCCTACGCGTCCAAAAATTATCTTTACAAAAAACCCCACAACTTTTCAATGATAATATATGAATCCAAATAAGCCCTTTTGTGTTTAATGTACATATACGTATACGGCTTAGTACGAAACAAGCTTGTCTCGAGTTTTCGATATTTTATAGGAGAAGGAAAAAAACTGAGCTGCAACTTTCTTAGTTCTTTAAGAAGGATGTAATGACACGTTGACTACTAGAAAACGTTAAAAACGCGATTTCGAAAAAATCTATATACGCCTTTTTATGTTAAGCCATTGATATATAAAATTTATTTAAAGTTGTTATACAAATTTTTAGAGTTTCGAGGTAAAAATATTGCACTACTTTCATTTTATCTAGTTTTAGGAAATGTAGCTAACTTTCGACCTACGGAAGACAAAATCCATTTTTATCGGGATCATAGCATATAAAGATATACACTTTTATATGAACTGCACTGTTTTACAAACTTTTATTTTTGGAAAGTTTAAAATTTTCTAATGCATTTTTTAAAGGTATTACTAATTAGGATGTGTAAACACGAAAAAATCTTTTCGGCCATTGTCCAGATAACATTTGTGTTTTTCGATGCACACTCGTCTTTAAAGCGGCACACAGGCTCAAAGGCTTCTTCGAATAAAATGAGTTATATATCTACTAAATTAAGCGTCGAATATTGGCTAGTTGGCTTTGATCGGATAAAAAATTACGGAGTTACAATGGATCAAACTCAAAATTTTATAAAATTTTTAACTCTTAAAATTACACAATAATTTTTAACTTTTTTAACCAATTTTTGTCATTTCGGAAGCTGTTATATACCACAAATAATACATAAAACAAATCCATAATTTTATAATTTTATTGAATAGTTAATGCAATTACAAAAATTGCAAGCCATAATGGACCGAAATCGGCCAAAATCTAAAAATGATGTAATAAAATAACGAAAAAACTAGCATTTTTAAAAATCCCCACATTTTAATCATTTGAAAACATCTGTCCTTTTTTCCCTACGGTCATTTTTTTAGACATAAAATCAGTACGAATAGGGATTTTTCCCTTCATATGACATCACTGGTATAGAGATTGATTTATTTATTTATGTTTATTATAGATTATATTATATTCAACAATTTATTGCTTGTGGATTATTATTTTTTTTACAAATATTTTACGAAAACAAAGAATTATTTTATTGTTATTATGTCAGAAAATGAAAATAAACCACGAAAAATGTATGTTGACGTTTTTAGGAGCGACAGATACATTTTCTCGTTCCTCGTTCATTCACTGTTCGAACAAACAAAAAACAAAAAACCGGAACGATGAACGAAAGGAACGACCTAGTTCCTTTAATCTTTCGGATCGGGCGGAACGATTCCACAAAAGGAACGATTTTGCCCAACTCTAATTTTTATAAGCTTTAATAATTAATTGGAATTATAAAATAGCAATTACATGATGTATTTATCCATTTCGCCTGCTAAAATAAAGTGAACAAAAACAGGGGGAAAGGGAAAAAATCCACGTGAAAAAAACCCTTCATGATAAGGGGAATTTTTCGATTTTTTATTTACGATCGCAAAAGAAGGGAAAGGGAAAACATTTCGAGGGAAAAATAGTCACGATAGGTGTGATTAAAAAAAATTTCAAGCTGAAGGTCAATCAACAATATAACAAAAACTTTATTCATTCCAATATTTCGCTTTCTCTATGTAAAGCTTCTTCAGGGATATTTGAGGAATATTATAATATGAAAATGTTTAATAAAATATTATAAAAAAGGTCGAATAATTAAAATAATCCATTGGCCATGTTCTGTAAACCGAATCCAAGTAAATTTCTCGTTTTCCAAAAATAAATAATGCCGCCATTGATGTATTTTAAATCATCCATATGTACTAAATTAATTTCAGGTATGATATTTTAAGTTCTAAAAAATACAAAAAAGTCTGAAAAAATTCGCTATTAGTGGATTTAATTTTTCTAAATCGACTCGATTTTCAGAACAGGCAGGTATGAGTAGTATGTTTTTTATTTTTTTTATTAACTTTCAATTAATAAATACATAAATCAATAAAATCGGTAATTTTATAAAATTTTTCAGTATTTTTTATTTAAAATAATGCAATATTAAAGAAATACATACTTACATAACATGTATCGACGACCTATGTTCAAAAGCCTCTATATTCGAGTTTGAGGAACATCACTTTTTGGTGGCAAAGTATTGCGTAAAATAAGCCGCATCTGTGGCATAAATTTAAAAGTTAAACAAAAATTTTTTTTCAATTTTCTCGTCATTTTTTTTTATATTTATCTATCTTAAGGGTACCCTATACTCACATACTTGTATGACATACATGCCATGTTGGACGGATTCCCTAACTGTGTATGGTTAAATTTTTTGAATTACATACATGTTGGAGGAATATTAAAAAGTTTTAATAATTTCTTCTTTGCTCACACATCTCATATGGTGTAAGGGGAAGAGTGACATACTTAAATGTAAATATCAAAGGAAAACGTACAAAATTTAGATTTTTCATATGCAGCGACATATTTGTTTAAATTATTTCAAATTTGAAATCACAATTCGGAAGCCGCTACATTTCCATCGTCGGTGCTCACGTGTATTTGATATCACCACTTGTCAGGTGGCTCTGTGGAATGTGATTTTAATTCTTATATATACAACTTTTTCGTGAAAATTGAATACGTGAATTAAATCACTCTCAAGCTGATATTAAAGTGCACTTTCCAAGCGTTGCCATCGATCGGTTTATTTTAATTCTCGTATTCAATTTTCACGAAAAAGTTGTATATATAAGAATTAAAATCACATTCAACAGAGCCACCTGACAAGTGGTGATAGCAAATACACGTGAGCACTGACGATGGAACTGTAGCGGCTTCCGAAAGTGGCGCTACTCTGTTCTGTTGTGTACGTTGAAAAATTAAGTTAATGTTAATTTTTCCCTTGTTCGTTGGAATATTAATCATGCCCAATTCTTTCTGAATATAGCGATACGAAACTTAGCCTAATAATCAATTTGGATTTGTTTTTTGTTTAGCTGGATTCCTATAAATAAAACTCAAATTAAAAAAGTTAACTTCAAATTTTTGTATTAAAAAAGGTTTATATTTTCGGTATAGAAGTTATTACAAAATATGGAGAATATAAATATAGTAAATAAAACTAGCAATAAAATGTAAACATGAGACACATTTTAAAAAAATATATACATATTTTGCTTAAATATTAGCGGTGTTCAGTATTTGAAGCAAACGGCAAAATATCGTTGCTTTTTAATGAAATGCATCAACAGAATACATAAAATTCCATAAAAAAAAAGCTACGATATTTTGCACTTGCACTTTTGCAAGACCGTTTGCATCCAATAGTGAACTCCGCTATTGTAAAATTGCGTTAAGCTGTAACTATAATTTAAACTAACTGAGGGGCTGAGAAGCAACGGGCTGCAACTGTAAAAACTAAAAAAAATTGATTTAGATGCAGGAGTCAACTTCTTAATAAAATCTGTATGTATTTCAAACCAAAATATGAAATGCATAGAAACAAAAAACTTTAAAGCATAATTACTCAGAATTTCCTCTTTTGCACTTGTAAATTCGGTTTTTATATACGGACCTGTTCTGTAAACCGAATCCGAGTAAATTTCTCGTTTTCCAGAAATAAATATTGCCCCATTGATGTATTTTAAATCGTATATAGTAAATTAATTCCAGATATGATATTTTAAGCTCTAAAAAATATGAAACTGCAAAAAAGTCTGAAAAAATGTTGCTATTAGTGGATTTAATTTCTCTAAATCGAGCATTTTCAAATGCAATCGATTTGCAGAACACACAGGATAAACTTGTACATATAAACATTATTTTTCTTACATACTTATAAACATTATTTTCTTACATATAAACATTATATTCTTACAATTAAATATGTAGTCGAATAAATTAATTTTCGACAAATTTCGATAATTCTATTTATAAGCAATAGCATAACTTAATCTTGGAATGTATAAAAAAATCTTTTATTATTTATTCTACATCCATTGCATCGTCTTTACTTTCTTCCCTACATATTGCATATCTATTATTATCTAAACTGCTTAAATATAACTCATTAAAAAGTTTAGTGTAACGCCGATGTAATTTTAATTGAAATGAATTAATATCACAATAAATTTCTTTATTATGCAGTAGATTTTTATAATCAGACAAACTTGTAAAAACATTATTTTCTAAAACATCAGCTTCTTTTGTTTCTCTCATAGTTTCTGCTTTTATAGAATACAATTTTGGTCTTAGACCCAAGAATTCTTTTACCACGTCACCATCATTTGCATCTTTCATCATTCCTAGTGTTTTAAGTGCTAAATGACTATTATGATTTGTTTTACTGACAACCGTATTCATCATTTGATAAATATCATTCGTTATATCTTTATATAAATCATTGGTTGTTATGGTATAAATTAATGAGTCTGTGTCAACATAATTTAACTGAATGTCAGTTTTGTATTTCGGTATTATATATTCATAATGAAAACTGTATATTTTTAATTTGGCTAATTCTGATATTACGAATTCTAAATAAATAGGCATGTAGTTATATGGACTTGTTTTTAATTCAACTGCTACCAAATTTTCGTCATATATGCTAATGGCACTAAATTCGGGCTTAGCAATGAAAGCTCGAGTTCCTAGCCTCCTACCATCACTTTCCCATTTTTGTATGATTTTTATTTTCTTTCCTACCTTTTCCATTATTTTTTCATAGAGAGCATTATTAATTAACTCAAAGACCTTCACTTCAAAAGATGTTTTGGCATTAGCTTTATAAGTTTTATTTAATGAAATGTATTTTTTTAACCAATCCGATTGATTAAATTTAAGTATGCGATGGATTTTTTCAAGTTTCAATCCCTGTTGTAAACATTGCTGCAAATTTTTATAATAAATAACATAATTATATTTATGATTCAAATTTACAGCAAGTTTTTCATTGGCTTCTTCCAAAGAATTCATATTTTCAATGCAAAAGGGAAAAATTTTATGAATATCATGAATTTCATTTGGATATTGTAAATCAACTTCTAATATATAACCGATTTTTGAATCGTTTGGAATAGAGTCCAAAGAAAAATTTTCTACATCAGTCTCCCATTTAAAGTTACCGTCTGGTAGAGGTTCCGACATAACTCTGCCGTACAAATCATTGGCATGAAAACACATTACGTACTTAGAAGGAAGTTTTTCATTATAATCGCACAAGTATTTATTATTTGCCACCGAATGCCTTTGAAAGCAATGTGATATTGGCCCTCGCATTCCTTTTTGTATAAATGAAATCATGTCTTTATCAGTTAGTAATTTTATTTTCATATCTGTTATTTTAAACATGGCGTCCCAAGAAATTTCTGTTGCTGAGTGATAATTGCATGGATCTAAATTGTAGGCATTTTTGCAAACTAATCTAAAGTGTTCAAAAACCTCAGTCAATAGAATAATATCAATTTTCACGCACATTAATAAATAATCTTCTAAAGTTTGACACTCAAACTCAGTCCAGATATTTTTAACATGTGCATAATCTTCTGGCGAACATTCCTTATGGGTTAAATTATTATAAAAATTATCTTTACTAGGTAAAGAAGTTTCTGCAAGTTTTTCAATCGAATTGAGATAATTATAAGGTAAACAACATTTTTTTATAATTAAATTGAACTTATTTTCATCATCAGGATAAATCAATTTTATAGTTTTAAAGTCTGATTTTGACATATTTTGGACTAAATAATCCACAGTGAAAGGCAAAAACATACAGAAATTTAAAAACCTTAATTCAAGTTTTGATTTGTTACCTAAACTTATATCTTTCGTAAAGCATACGTTTGATTCGTTATTTAGAGGACGCATATTAATGGGGTCATCATCAATTTCATTGAACACTTTTATAAATGAAAGACAATCATTATATGATAAATTGTGAAAAATAACTGGAAATTTCTTTGGAATTCTGTAGTTCAGAGCACAGGCATGGTGTGCTGGACCCATATATTTACCGCTTAAACGACAATGCAATTTAACTTTTTCTACTCGAGTTTCTCTGGAACATATGCGGCAATTATTGTTTTCATTGTATTCTATCTTTTCCTCTGCAGTCAATGGTATTTTAGGCACAACATTAATTGAATAAGTATTGTAATAATATTTGGCATCTTTAATTAAACTTTCTGCAAATAATCTAGAAGCATTAGATCCTTTAAAAGAACGCCACGTACTTAAACCATCATCATAGCTACACTTAATAAAATATGTGAAAACATATGGCATTGGATTGCAGGCTGTAGCATTTTGAAGAACACATTCTGACTTTGCATATATCACAAATGGTACATCTACTGTTTTAACATAATTTTTAAATTCTAAAACACACTTATCTTGTTCGCGAACAATTTCATCCTCCTGACCACAGTTGTGTTGCTCTAATGATTGGCCATAAAAATGTTGCAGGCAATTATCACATATTGAGATTTTACAATCTTTTCCTGTTAATTGCGTTCTAAGAAATCTGTGAAGTAAATACATTTTATTTATTTATTCTATGATTATACGAAAGAGAACTTGTTCATGAAAATCCTAAATTAATGCAAACTTACCTTGATAAATGTTTAATCCACACATAATGTCCAACAGTATTTTGTTTAATATTGTCCTCGTAAAACAATAAATTAACATGTTTATCTTTTTTCTTCTTGGTTTTATAATAAGGTCCAATAATCAAATCGTTTTCTTTATCATAGCCCAATACATTAATGCTGATGTGGGGATTGTTTTCTTCAAAAATTGCAACATCTTTTACTTTAAGAGGGAATCGTAACCCTTCAAAATTGAAAACTTGGCTATTCAATTCAATAGTTTTGGAAGTAATATTTACATTGTAACTGGTTGGACGGTAGGCACTTTTAGCAACAGGACAAATGGCCGCAATTACAGCCCACTTAAAGCAATATTTATCTTTATTTTGAACATTTACACATGCATTTTTGAGTTTTAATTTCCGTGGCAGAGGTATAAAACTGGAACCTCTAAGCGGTTGATATTTATTTAAATTAAATTCAACTTTTACCAAATGTAATTGTGTCCAGCCTCCTTCGTTTGCCTGAAACTGTTCCGATTCTCGAATAATATTTTGGACAAGATTTGGAAATTCCTTATTTAAATCCTCAATGAAAAAAATATCGTTTACTTCTGTTTTAAATATTTTTACTTTCAACTGTTTGTTTTCAAACTCCTTCAAAATGGGTTTAGTATAAATCGCGTGAAGTTTTATAGTAAATTTTAAAGCGTAGTGAACTTTTAGAAATGAATCAACTTCGATTTGGAGCAAAGCAAATGTTTGATTTAAAAATATTTCTGGCAAAATACATTCTTGATTTATATTTTCATACGATATATTTATTATTCTGTTCATGAATGCACTTTTCTTCTTTTCTTTCACTAGTCCTCCACTGCATGATCTTTGTGTTGCATCACTATTTGTTGAATAAACCCCACCACATATGTTCTGCTCTTGGATAGTTTTCTTGCGGACAGAAACATCTTGAGAAACACATTCTAATGTCGACATATTTTAATTATTTTTCTAGAAATATTTGTGTGCTGCTATAATGCTGGAGCAGACGTCTTTTATTAATGTATTATTCATAGACTAACAATATTCTGTGGTATTATTTGTAGTCTGTGGTATTATCACAAAAATTATTTTTTACTAAAGATATTTGTGTGATGCTGTACTGCTGGCGTAAGTATTTAAATTAAATAAATTAAAAGTATATTCTGTGGTTTTAGCAACAGACTTTCGTTGTGCTATACAGTAAACCCCTGTTAAATACTTCGAAAAAAATTGTTGGGCGGTAAACGTTGAAGTGAATACGTTTAATTACCTCGCAGAGGTAATTATGCTAAGATGTTTAAATGCCTTCTACGAAGTAATTATACAAGTAGCGTATGTATGTAAGTACATAAATATGTGTGTAATAAAGGCGAAAACGCAACTCAAGAAACAAAAAGATAGCAGAACGACAAAAGGGTCCATTTTCCTTTCTCTTGGATAAGCGTTTGGTCTGACAAGTTTGTATCTAAAGATTAGTGCGGTTGCAGTCTCGTAGTTAGCATTTTACTTAGTTAAATAACGATCAACATTTAAGGGAAATTAGTTTTTCTGGATAATCTTTTCAAGGTAATATTATCCGAAATGGGTAATTAAGCGAAAGTTAATTAAAAGTGGAAGTTTTGATAGAGAAAGAGAATAAGTAAAACGGAGATTCAAATATCGAAGCAAATAAGAGAGAATGGTAATTAAGGGTGGGGTAATTAAACTAGTTATATTGTATGCTTGTGGTGTTTTATATATTTATTAAAATGTGCACAAAGTGGTGTGCACATTTTACAAATGTTTGCGAAAAATACAACAAAAGAGAACACCAATTGAAGTATATTTATTTTCCTTTTAACGACTACCTGACTACCTGTGGCACAAAAAGGAACATTAATTCATTATATGCATCTCTTTTAGAGTTGGGTCGTTCCGGAACGACCTAGTTCCATGAAACGATTCCCTAAATGGAATGGTACAGACCATGGTAGAATAATATAACAGGTAGCCGCATAACTAATACAAATGTACATTTTGGGCTAGAAAATGTCAAACATTAATAGAGAGGGTATGTGTGTGTTTGTATATCAGAAGCAGCAAACATACATGTGGTATTGTGTGTGCAACGTAGTTATTTCACATATACACAGTATTTGACAGTTCATACCATGAAAGAAGTAAATAAAAAAATAATCACCTGGCGTTCCAGGGCTACCTTGTATATTATTCTACCATGGGTACGGACTAGGGTATTCATTTTAATCGACTTTTCAATTGTTCGATTAATCAATTAATCGAAATTTAGGTTTTTATATTACTCAAACAATCGAGTAAAACGTTTATTTCGTTCGAGTTATTCGAGTAAGCTTTACTGATAAAAATTATTCGAGTTAATCGGAATTTTTTTTTAATTACTCGTTTTTTGTAAATTTTTGTGGACAAAAATAAAACAAATCAAGTTTTTTCGCGTTTTATGTACTTTAATAATAAAAACAAGAGAAAAAACAATATTTCTACATAAATTAAATCATAAACTGTTCATTTCAAATTGTTCTTTTTTTACTATTCAAATGTTTTAATGCGGAATAAAAATGGTATAAATATTAACTTGTAACAACAAAGCTTTTATGATTCCGAACATTTTCATATCAAATGGAGAACAGAACAGGATAATTCATTAAATATTCAAACACTATCAATACATTTAATCCTAAAAATAATAGTTCTTTTTATTAATTTCATAGATATTTTTCCATTGAACATTTCTCACTAACCGTTGATGCTGGAGAAGTTGAGAAAAGTCAATTAAAAAGCATTTCCAACTTATCGGATCAATTCTTTGTTTTTAATAGATCCATACAGTAATATTTTATATAGGTTAGGTTGAACAGGCTGCCGGTTTCTAACAACCGGCCCACTTGGGTCCTTTGGTCCCTTTGTGATGAATATTTTATATAACAAAAGTAATTTTTATCCTCTTTGATTTTGTGAATGTTTTTAATTTTTCATTGAATTTCGTCATTAGATTACATTCGATATTTGAATATGAAAAATATATTTATTGCTCTCGAAATATCTTCTTTATTTAGAATAATTTTTGTTTGCTGGCTATAATTCCCAATTTCTTTACAAGATATGTATTTGAGTTGAGTTCCTTTCTCCATGTTATTGTTACTGCATTATTTACTTAATTCTTTGATCACGTGGTCTATTAGTATGAAAACCGTTCATGCAATTCGAACGTTACGGTAAATTCATGTATGCAATTTAAACATTTTTGCCACTTTTTATTAAGAAATCTTCAAAAACTCATTTAACAAAAAGAAAATTTACATACAATTTTTTAGTCGAGTTATTCGATTAATCGACCTAAATTACTCGAATAAATTTTTACTCGAAATCGAAATTTTTTGTTTGATCGAACATTATTTGACTTCAATTATTCGATTAATCGATCAAACATTATTCGAGTGAATACCCTAGTACGGACTAAGGCGAATTCACTACAGGTGAACTTATAAACACAGCTGTTAACTTTTTTTTTAGTATTTTCTACATGGTCGGATGTCAAAATACACTATTTGCTTTGTGAGTTTGAGTACGAACAATGATTTTACAAAAACAAAATGCTTGTGGTTTTTGTACTTGTTTTGTTAGTGTTGTACTTATTTTATTAGTGAGACTACCTGTTATGAATTTGCCTTGGTACGGACCGATCCAAACGTTCCTTTTTTTCGTTTCTCGTTCCGCAATTGCAAACCGTCTTGAGGAGTAATTAATTTGCTTTGACAAACGTTCAAGACAACACATTTGCTTCGTTCACTTATTTGGGTACACTTTTTTGTATAGAGATTGATTTATTTATTTATGTTTATTATAGATTATATTATATTCAACAATTTATTGCTTGTGGATTATTATTTTTTTTACAAATATTTTACGAAAACAAAGAATTATTTTATTGTTATTATGTCAGAAAATGAAAATAAACCACGAAAAATGTATGTTGACGTTTTTAGGAGCGACAGATACATTCTCTCGTTCCTCGTTCATTCACTGTTCGAACAAACAAAAAACAAAAAAACCGGAACGATGAACGAAAGGAACGACCTAGTTCCTTTAATCTTTCGGATCGGGCGGAACGATTCCACAAAAGGAACGATTTTGCCCAACTCTAATTTTTATAAGCTTTAATAATTAATTGGAATTATAAAATAGCAATTACATGATGTATTTATCCATTTCGCCTGCTAAAATAAAGTGAACAAAAACAGGGGGAAAGGGAAAAAATCCACGTGAAAAAAACCCTTCATGATAAGGGGAATTTTTCGATTTTTTATTTACGATCGCAAAAGAAGGGAAAGGGAAAACATTTCGAGGGAAAAATAGTCACGATAGGTGTGATTAAAAAAAATTCCAAGCTGAAGGTCAATCAACAATATAACAAAAACTTTATTCATTCCAATATTTCGCTTTCTCTATGTAAAGCTTCTTCAGGGATATTTGAGGAATATTATAATATGAAAATGTTTAATAAAATATTATAAAAAAGGTCGAATAATTAAAATAATCCATTGGCCATGTTCTGTAAACCGAATCCAAGTAAATTTCTCGTTTTCCAAAAATAAATAATGCCGCCATTGATGTATTTTAAATCATCCATATGTACTAAATTAATTTCAGGTATGATATTTTAAGTTCTAAAAAATACAAAAAAGTCTGAAAAAATTCGCTATTAGTGGATTTAATTTTTCTAAATCGACTCGATTTTCAGAACAGGCAGGTATGAGTAGTATGTTTTTTATTTTTTTTATTAACTTTCAATTAATAAATACATAAATCAATAAAATCGGTAATTTTATAAAATTTTTCAGTATTTTTTATTTAAAATAATGCAATATTAAAGAAATACATACTTACATAACATGTATCGACGACCTATGTTCAAAAGCCTCTATATTCGAGTTTGAGGAACATCACTTTTTGGTGGCAAAGTATTGCGTAAAATAAGCCGCATCTGTGGCATAAATTTAAAAGTTAAACAAAAATTTTTTTTCAATTTTCTCGTCATTTTTTTTTTATATTTATCTATCTTAAGGGTACCCTATACTCACATACTTGTATGACATACATGCCATGTTGGACGGATTCCCTAACTGTGTATGGTTAAATTTTTTGAATGACATACATGTTGTTGGACGAATATTAAAAAGTTTTAATAATTTCTTCTTTGCTCACACATTTCATATGGTGTAAGGGGAAGAGTGACATACTTGAATGTAAATATCAAAGGAAAACGTACAAAATTTAGATTTTTTTCATATGCAGCGACATATTTGTTTAAATTATTTCAAATTTGAAATCACAATTCGGAAGCCGCTACATTTCCATCGTCAGTGCTCACGTGTATTTGCTATCACCACTTGTGAGGTGGCTCTGTTGAATGTGATTTTAATTCTTATATACGAGCATACAACTTTTTCGTGAAAATTGAATACGAGAATTAAATCAGTCTCAAGGTGATATTAAAGTGCACTTTCCAAGCGTTGCCATCGATCGGTTTATTTTAATTCTCGTATTCAATTTTCACGAAAAAGTTGTATATATAAGAATTAAAATCACATTCAACAGAGCCACCTGACAAGTGGTGATAGGAAATACACATGAGCACTGTCGATGGAACTGTAACGGCTTCCGAAAGTAGCGCTACTCTGTTCTGCTGTGTACGTTGAAAAATTAAGTTGATGTTAATTTTTCCCTTGTTCCTTGGAATATTAATCATGCCCAATTCTTTCTGAATATAACGTTACGAACCTTAGCCTAATAATCAAAACTTAATCATACTATTTGTCAAAAATTTACTTAATTAATTTTTTCACTATTTTTTTTTTGACTATACAAAATCCTCTATCTTATAACGTATTGATTATATTCGAATAACAAAACCTATATCTTTCCATAAAATTGCCAATAATGCAAATTTTTAAAAATAAATTACACACAATATTGAGTTCTGGATTTTAAAATATATTATGGAACAAATATTTTAAAATCTCCTATAACCTGTCAATGAACAAAGTAAAAAGTTTTTATGCTCTCCTGCAAAGTTGTGATTTTTAATATAACAGAGGATTTTGTATTATAGGCCGTCGATATATTGGAATAAAATTACAAATAAGTTTCAATTTATTCACCCAGCCGAACGAACGATAACGTTGGAATTGTATGCGAAAAACATATTTTACCACTTAAACTGAGATTCGAAATAAACGAATACTCGGTAAAGTAACGAATTTTCGAAACAAAATTGTTCGATAATTGCTCGTGAAACTAAAAAAATTTTAATGAACGCGATATTGCCGAAAATTTATAAAATGTGAATGTTCGCAATATCAAACTATTTTCGTTAATTTATTGAATATATTAAGTTAATGCGCAATTTACACACAATAATTGAATAGAAAGAATCTGGCACGGTAGACTAGTTGAAAGCGTGTTAGTCTGTCTACTACATACGTACATACATACACAGTTATAAAGTAAACATTTATTTTTCGTTTACAATTCCAACGTTATCGTTATTTGGACATCGTGGAACAATAATTTTTAAAACATATTTAATTATTCTACATACATTACATCGTCATCATCACTATTTTCTTCCTTACATATTGTATAGCTATTATCATCTATATGGTTTAAATATAATTCATTGAAAAGTTTTGTGTAACGCTGGTGCAATGTTAATTTAAATGAATTAATGGCACAATAAATTTGTTTGTTATATAACAGATTTTGATAGTCAGTTAAAGTTGTATAATTACAAACATTATTTTCTAAAACATTAGCTTCGTATATTTCTCGCATAGTTTCTGCTTTTAAAGAATACAATTTTGATCGTAAACCTAAGAATTCTTTTACAACATCACCATCATTTGCATCTTTCATCATTCCTAGTGTTTTAAGTAATGAACTACTATTATTATTTGGATTACGGTCAACCGTATTAATCATTAGACAAATGTCATTCGTTATATCTTTATATAAATCATTGGTTGTTATTGTATAAATTAATGAGTCTGTGTCAATATAGTTTAACTGGATGTTGGTTTTATATTTCGGTATCATATATTCATAATGGAAACTATACATTTTTAATTTTGCTAATTCTGATATTACAAATTCTAAATAAATTGGCAAGTAGCGATATGGATTTGTATTTAATTCAACTGCTACCATGTTTTCATCGTATATATTAACGGAACTAAATTCCGGCTTTATAATAAAAGCTCGAGCTCCTAACTTGTTGCCCTCACTTTCCCACTTGTGGATGATTTTGATTTTCTTTACTACCTTTTCCATTATTTTTTCGTAGAGGGCGTTATTAATTAACTCAAAGATGTTAGCTTCAAAATTTGTTTTGGCATTAGCTTTATAAGTTTTATTTAATGAAATATATTTTTTTAACCAATCCGATTGATTAAATTTAAGTATGCGATGGATTTTTTTAAGTTGCAAGCCATGTTGTAAGCATTGCTGCAAATTTTTATAATAAATAATATAATTATATTTATGACTCAAATTTACCGCATTGTCTTCTGTAGAATTCATATTTTCAATGCAAAAGGGGAAAATGTTGTGAATGCCATGAATTTCATTTGGATATTGTATATCAACTTCTAATATATAACCGATTTTTGAATCATTTGGAATTGAGTCCAAAGAAAAATTTTCTATGTCTGCCTCCCATTCAAAGTTACCATCTGGTAGAGGTTCCGACATTACTCTGCCGTACAAGTCATTGGCATGAAAACACATTACGTACTTAGAAGGACGTTTGTCATTATAATCGCACAAGTATTTATTATTTGCCTCAGAATGCTTTTGAAAACAATGTGATATTGGCCCTCGCATTCCTTTTTGTATAAATGAAATCATGTTTTTTTCATTTAGCAATTTTATTTTCATATCCGTTATTTTGAACATCGCGTCCCAAGAAATTTCTGTTGCTGAATGATAATGGCATGGATCTAAATTGTAGGCATTTTTGCAAATTAATCTAAAGTTTTCAAAAACATCAGTCAGTAGAATGATATCAATTTTTAAGCACATTAATAAATAATCTTCTAAGGTCTCACATTCAAATTCAGTCCAAATATTTTTGGCATGAGCATAATCATCTGCCGGTAATTCCTTATCCGTTATATTATTATAAAAATGATCTTTGCTGGGTAAAGAAGTTGCTGCAAGTTTTTCAATCGAATCGAGATAATTATAAGGTAAACAACATTTTTTTATAATTAAATTGAACTTATTTTCATCATCAGGATAAATCAATTTTATAGTTTTAAAGTCTGATTTTGACATATTTTGTACTAAATAATCCAAAGTGAAAGGCATAAACATACAGAAATTTAAGAACCTTAATTCAAGTTTTTTTTTGTCACCTAAACTTATATCTTTCGTGAAGCATACGTTTGATTCGTTATTAAGAGGACGCACATTAATGGGGTCATAATCAATATCATTTAACACTTTTATAAGTGAAAGACAGTCATTATATGATAAATTGTGAAAAATAACTGGAAACTTCTTTGGAATTCTGTAGTTTAGAGCACAGACATGATGCGCTGGACCCATATATCTACCGCTTAAACGACAATGAAATATAACTTTTTCTTCTCGAATTTCTCTTGAACATATGCGACAATTATGGTTTTTATTGTATTCTATTTTTTCCTCTGCAGTCAAGGGTATCTTTGGCACAACTTTGATTGAATAAGTATTGTAATAATATTTGGCATCTTTAATTAAACTCTCTGCAAATTGTCTAATAGCATTAGATCCTTTAAAAGAACGCCACCTACTTAAACCATCATCATAGCTACACTTAATAAAATATGTGAAAAAATATGGCATTGGATTGTAGGTTTTATCATTTTTAAAGATACATTCTGAGCTTGCATATATCACAAATGGTACATCTACTGTCTTTATTGAATTTTTAAATTCTAAAACACACTTATCTTGTTCGAGAACAATTTCATCCTCTTGCCCACATCTGTGTTGCTCTAATCCTTGGCCATAAAAATGTTGCAGGCAATTATCACATATTGAGTGTTTACCATTGCTTGATGTTAATTGCGTTTTAAGAAATCTGTGAAGTAAATACATACATTTTATTTATTTATTCTATGTACGTATATAATAAAGTGAACTTGTTCATGTATATCCTAAATTAATGTAAACTTACCTTGATAAATGTTTAATCCACACATAATGTCCAACAGTCTTGTGTTTAATATTGTCCTCGTAAAACAATAAATTAACATGTTTATCTTTTTTCTTCTTGGTTTTATAATAAGGTCCAATAATCAAATCGTTTTCTTTATCATAGCCCAATACATTAATGCTGATGTGGGGATTGTTTTCTTCAAAAATTGCAACATCTTTTACTTTAAGAGGGAATCGTAACCCTTCAAAATTTAAAACATGGCTATTCAATTCAATAGTTTTGGAAGTAATATTTACATTGTAACTGGATGGCCGGTAGGCTCTTTCAGAAACAGGAGATATCGCCGCAATTACAGCCCACTTAAAGCAATATTCATCTTTATTTTGAACATTTATACATGCATTTTTGAATTTTAATTTCCGTGGCAGAGGTATAAAACTGGAACCTCTAAGCGGTTGATATTTATTTAAATTAAATTCAACTTTCACCAAATGTAATTGTGTCCAGCCTCCTTCGTTTGCCTGAAACCGTTCCGATTCTCGAATAATATTTTGGACAAGATTTGGAAATTCCTTATTTAAATTCTCAATGAAAAAAATATCGTTTACTTCTGTTTTAAATATTTTTACTTTCAACTGTTTGTTTTCAAACTCCTTCAAAATGGGTTTAGTATAAATCGCGTGAAGTTTTATAGTAAATTTTAAAGCGTAGTGAACTTTTAGAAATGAATCAACTTCGATTTGGAGCAAAGCAAAAGTTTGATTTAAAAATATTTCTGGTAAAACACATTCTTGATTTGTGTTTTCATACGATATAGTTATTATTCTGTTCATGAATGCACTTTTCTTCTTTTCTTTCACCAGTCCTCCACTGCATGATCTTTGTGTGGCATCACTATTTGTTGAATAAACCCCACCACATATGTTCTGCTCTTGGAAAGTTTTCTTGCGGACAGAAACATCTTGAGAAACAAATTCTAAATTAGACATATTTTATTTATTTGTGTAGAAATATTTGTGTACTGCTATAATGCTGGAGCAGACGTCTTTTATGTATGTATTATTTGTAGCTTGTGGTATTATCACAAAAAGTATTTTTTACTAAATATATTTGTGCGATGTTGTACTGCTGGTGTAGGTAACCTCGCAGAGGTAATTATGCGAAGATGTTTAAATGCCTTCTACGAAGTAATTATACTAGTAGCGTATGTACATAAATATAAGTAGGTCTGTTCAATAACTAAAAGTTGTTAATAATTGTTACTAGTTGTTACTGGAAAGTGTTCACGTACTCGAAAAACTATCAACGAGAGAGTGAAAAAAGAGCATAAAAACTTGAGAGAAAAAAATGTGTTGCAAGTTTTTGCTAGTAAAATTTTTACTAGAGGGAATTAGCCAAACAGCTGTTTAGGATCTTTTGTTTATAAAATATGTAAAGGTTTGAAAAATTCATGAAAAAGTAAAGTTTTTCTAATTTTATTGAATTATTAAGAAATTAATACTTTTTAAGAAGTCAAAAATATTAAATACGATAAGATTGCATATTTTTCTTTAATTTGACTGAAGCAGTGGTCGTTAAAAGAGTTTAAAACGCTTGAATTGGGTGGCAGAAAATTTTGCACCTTAAAGTTAAATCATAAAGGTTAAACTCAAATATAAGAAAAAAACTTGGCAAGTTCCTGCAAAGAACAAATTCAACTTAATTAATTTAAAAAATTCTACAATTACATTGAAATTAACTTTATTTCTACTGTTAACTAAAAAATCCTTATGTATAAGCAGTTGTATTTTTATTTCTGCTATTTAAATACTTTACACACAAAGTTTTATTTACGGACAGTTAAAAGGTAACACTTTTTATCCTAAGTTGTGTTCATGTACCTCAAAATGATAAAATTTTAATATATATTTTACGATATGTCTAACTTTTCATAAAAAGTACTAACAGCTAATGTAAAGTATTTTGGGTGTACAAACTGTTTATTTTGTTACTTGCAAATTTTTGCTAGTAAAGCGTTCATTTACTTTTTCATATCTTAAAATGCAACCCTGATCTAATGAGTTTATGGAAAGTTTTAAAAAAGCAATAACAACACATTATATCAATGTAGCATTTTGTGCAGAAGTCGAACAGCTTGTGTAATAGTCTAAAAACAGCTTTAAGTAGTATTCTCTTTTTCTTAAGGAAAACATATGAAATGTATTGGCAACATTTTACGTTTTCAAGCGAAATAATATGAGTGGCACTTTTTTCGCATGGAATTTAACACATACACATGAAGGTTATAACAAACGTGTCAAATTTTTCTCATGAAATAATCAATGTGGCCCAACATTTTTCACAAACTTGAACACAGTACCAGGCTTAAAGCTAAGTACTCTGTTCAAATTTGCGATAAATGTTGATCAACATTAGTTTTTTCATACGAAAAATATGACAAGTAACCAATTACAATAGCCCTTGAAAGTATGCTGCAATTGTGTACGTTTTTAAAAAAACCCAATGTTTGTTGTAAATTCCACACGAAAAAAGTGGTGCTTATATTATTTCGCATGAAGACTCAAAATGTTGTAGATACATTTCATATGTATTTCACAAAATAAACAGAGTACTACTTCTGCAACAATTTTTCATGAGAAATTCGTGAAAAATTTTTTTATATGAACTTTTGACAGCAGTTCGCACGAAATGATGAACACAGTACCAGGCTAAGGCTAAATCATAAAGGGCATAATACACAATCAATCAGCTTGATGTCAGATTCGTGTACGTGTGCTTGACGAAAAATCAAAACCAAGTAGATTCTCCATCAATCGTCATCGGTGTCACTAATACTAACGAAATTTCACACATACTATTACCGCGCTTGTCAAGCATGTTGACTGTGTATATTGCCCTTAAAGGCTACACTAGAAATATTATGTGAGTCAAATATAAGAGAGAAAAAAAACCTGGCAAGTTCCTGCAAAGAACAAATTCAATTAAATTAATAAAAAAAAATTCCACAATTTCATTGAAATTAACTTTATTTCTACTGTGTACAGATGTTTTACTAAAAAATCCTTATGTAGGTATAAGCTAATGTAAAATTTTTTGGGTGTACAAACTGTTTATTGTGTTACTTGCAAATTTTTGTTAGTAAAGCGTTCTTTTACTTCTTCATATCTGGGAGAGTAATTTTCAAATTTCTGCTTTACTCTCTCCTTGCTAGTTTCTGCTAGGAAAGTAAATGAACAGACCTTATGTATGTGTGTAATAAAGGTCAAAACGCAACTTAAGAAACGAAAATATAGCAGAACGACAAAGAGCCCATTTTCTTTTCTCTTGGATAAGCGTTTGGCCTGACTAGTTTGTATATAAAGAGCAGTGCGGTTGAAGTCTCTTAGTTAGCATTTTTCTTTGTTAAATAACGATCAACATTTAAGGGAAATTAGTTTTTGTGGATAATCTTTTCATGGTAATATTATATCCGAAATGGGTAATTAAAAGAAAGGGTGACTAGAGAAAGAGAATAAGTAAAACGGAGATTCAAATATCGTGGCAAATGAGAGTGAATGGTAATTAACAGCGTTGTCAACGTTTAAATTTCAAAAAGCACTGAAACCAATAAAAAAAATTTATATAAAAATAATATGTATTTGATAATTTCATAAAGTAAAATACATAATTTTTGATGTATTAAAGGACATATCGCACATGCACTGCAAAAGTGCCACAACTCAAATATAATGATTTTCCAGAGAACGAGTTTTAGTTTTTAATTTACTCACACCTTTATGGGAAAAAAAGAAATGTATTTTCTCCTCAAAAGTTTTGTATACATCCTGTATGATTTTTTTATGCAGTATGAAAAGCAACATGACGAATAATTTTGTAATATTAATCCAAAAACGCATTCCTTGAGTTGTGTCACTTTTGAAGTGCATGCGCGCGATATAATGGAGTAATAACAGAATTATTTCTGTTATACAACAAACAATATTGCTGTAATTTATGAAGATATAAAAGTCACCATATCTTTAAAACTAGAGCTAATTGGAAGTATATTGTAATTTCTGAATTGAACAGATGAAAATATACATATAAGGATCTGCTATTTTGATCTCGAAGCATTTTCACTGTTGCGTAGAGTAATTAAATCGAGGTACATCACTTGGTATCTCAACATGAATTTTCGCGCTTCAGCAAGATTTTTATGTGAAGCATGTAAGGACATTCTGTTACGTACTTTAGACTTAAATAGATTCATCAAACTAAGAACGCGTGCAACTTATGCGTTTGAATAAGGAAGTAACAAAAGTTTGATGGCAATATTTGCTAATGACATAAACGGGCTTATATCAACTGAATATTTATGTATATTTTACTTGGACAAAAGCAATTACATAAAAATGTAAATAAAATTGTTTATTCTTCCACAAGGCTGCAAAAAAGTAAGTTTAATAAAGGATTGCATGCATTACCAAAGAATTTTACTCATGAAATCATATTTTTTTAGATTAATAAACTCATTTTGTGTTCAGTGCCACCGTCACAAATAAAATGCACCAAAAATTAAACAAAAAAGCACCGAGCACTGACTTGACAATTTTTCGCGTCGAAAAGTTGAAAAAGCACTAAAAACGGTGCGAAAAGCACTGAGTTGACAACGCTGGTAATTAAAGGTGCGGTAATTAAGCTAGTTATATTTTATGCTTGTGGTGTTTTAAGTAATTTGTAATATTATTTTTATAGGCAGCTAGTCGTATTAAAATGTGTACTGCCTGAGCACAAAGTGGTGTACACATTTTATAAATGTTTGCGAAAAATACAACAAAAGAGAACACCAATAATTCCTTGTAACGACTACCTGACTACCAGTGGCACAAAAAGGAACATTAATAATCCATTATATGCATCTCTTTTGAATGCCGGCATTAAGTGGCTTAGTGCCGACTACCTGTGGCACAAAAAGGAACGGCTATACAGTGTTGTCATATTTTTTTCTCTCGAAAATCTTCAAAATATGAATAAAAATCTTATTTTTCCTTTAAAAATCTTCTTTAAGCTAAAATTTATTTCATTTAAAGCACAACGCGAGAAATATATAAACATGCAACTAAAAAACATGATGTATTTACATCGAGGAAGGAGCTTATCAAGTTCAAACCCTGCTGGACTTTAAAGGAAGAAGTTATATATCCATTTTCCTTGGTTTACACGTTCGTGCAATTTGAATATTTTGATCTTTTTTAATGAAAACTCGAGTAAATAAAGAAAGGGTAAAACGTTAAAAAATTTAATTTTGTATGAACGATAATTTGAGTATAATACCTTCCGAAAACAAAGACACACTTTGACCTAAAAAATGTTCTTTCTAGCTTAGAGTCAACGAAGCTTAGTGGTAAGAATCTGCTGAAATCTCATCAAAAACTTGTTATGGGCAACAAATCACCCGAGGCTAGATTGATTGCAAAATGTCTAGTTAAATTTTTATACGAAAGAAAACATAACTGCTGATACAGTTGCTGCAGCTGCTTAATTCAAAATTCGACATATTCAAAACGTGCATACAATTCAAAGCGATATAAAGCAAATAAATATTGCTGAATGACGTGCAAAACAATACGTAATTGGCATGCCAAAAATGTAGCGAAAAATGTTTCAAAAAGGCGTTTGACATCTGAAGGAGGTCAAATATGCAAGCAGCGAAAATAGGCAAAAAATAATCACCTGAGCTTAGCGGTCGACACCATGCTCTCCTTGGTTTTAATGATGTAAAAATAAATATTTTACCTTTAAAAAAATTTATTATTTGACATATTGTCATAATTTTATTTTAAATGAAGTCTGATTGCTGATAGTTAAGCATTGTCTATATGCATTTCATTGGCGCTTTACCAAATCGTCAGTAGACTTCAACCACAACTTTGAAAAGTTACAAACCCTTTATCTTATGTACAGACTTTCAAAAACCATTTGAGAATTTATAGTTGATGATATTTTCGAAAATCACAAAAGAGCAAGATAAGCGTAGTAGGCTTAGAAACTTATAAAAAAAACCCAGCAAATAAATAATAATAATTGTACAAAGGTGTAGAAAAAAAAATAGATTCATATCGAATACAATTTATTTGCTGGGGTTTGCATAAGTTTCTAAGCCTACTACGCTTATCTTATTCTTTTGTGATTTTCGAAAATATTATCATTTGTAAATTCTCAAATGGTTTTTGAAAGTCTGTGCATAAGATAAAGGGTTTATAACGTTTCAAAGTTGTGGTTGAAGTCTACTGACGATTTGGTAAAGCGCCAATGAAATGCATATAGACAATGCTTAACTATCAGCAAACAGACTTCATTTAAAATAAATATTTTAGCAAAAAAATAGTTTTTTCTAAAAGTAACTCCAATTAAGACAGGAAAAGTAAAAAATTTTAAATATATAAAAATCTTTTTTTAAGGGCAAAAATCTTTCATATGGTAACACCGCGCCAATGTTAAGGGCAAGGCTCATTTATACTAAATACGCCTTAGTTAAGAGCTCATTATTTTTTACCTTAACCTTTGTAGTGAAATTTTATCAAGAATTAATATCTTCGGACTTTTGACAAAACAACTTAGGTCTAATTTTCAAATTGCTCAGGAGAGCAAAAATATTGGAGAAGTGTTATGTTGGCTCTTGAAGAAAAGTAAATATTATTAGCACATACATATTTAAACATTAATATTTACTTATTTAATCATTAACATTTGAACACTACTATATTCATTACCAATTATTTATATATTTATTTCATCAGTAATTGCGTATGAAAATGGAGATTAGACCAAAAGACGCTCCATAAAAATCTGTATGTATGTATTTAATGTTAATAAAAATTCAAAATTTTCTTAACTCGACTTAGGTGCTTTTGTCAAAAGCCCACAGATATTTGATGAATTTAATTGGAAATTAATAGTGTCCGACCGAACGTTCGGGTTCTGTGTCGGAGTTCGGCAAAAAGCTGTGTTCGCTTGATGTTCGGAATTCGGTAAAATTTTCACCGAACACCGAATTTTGTAATTTTTTTTTATATGGATTTGTAAATCATCAAAAATACACAAAAATTTAGTTCTATAAAATATTATCAAAAAGTACTACGTTCTATCAATTTGTTAATTTTGTATTTATTAATAAATTAAGTAAAGTGCGACTTTAGCTCGCACACGAAGGGTTCTGTTTTTGCTCCATTTTTCATTTTGGCAGTTTTTTCGTTGTGCTTTTTGTTTAATTTTGTTAAATTTTGGTTTTTTTTCGTTGTTCTGGCGATTTTTTTTTTGTTTCGGCGCTTTTTTTCATTTTCGTGACTTTTTCGTTGTTTTTTTGCGATTTTTCGTTTTTTGCAATTGTTTTGCCGACTTTTTTAGTTATGGCGTTTTTGTTTTGGCGTTTTTTCGGTTTTGGGGATTTTTTCAGTTTTTGGTGATTTTTTAGTTTTAGCGACTTTTTTTTTGGTTTTGACCCTTTTTTTTTAGTTCTGACGATTTTTTCAGTTTTTGGTAATTTTATCTAGTTTTGGCGCTTTTATTTTCGTTTTGGTGATTTTTTAAATTATTGTCGATTTTTTTCGTTTTTGATGAAATTTTTAGTTTTAGTGCCTTTTTCGTTTTGACGACTTTTTTCGTTTTTCGCGTTTTTTTAGTTTTTTTTTGATGATCTTTTTAGTTTTGATGATTTTTTGCGTCTTAGCGAATTTTATTAATTTTGGTGCTTTTTTCTGTAAGCGCTTTTTTAATTTTGGCGATTTTTCCTTCCGACATTTTTTTAATTTTGGAATTTTTTAGCTTAGCGTTTTTGAAAATTTCATGAGTTTACCTCTTACGGTTTCCAAGATACAGCATGTTGCCTAAATTACATAGTAAAATTACATTAACTGATAGAACACCCTTTAATTTGTATTATTTTAAATATCAGTGTTAATTGGTGTAGTTTATTCTACAGACTACACCAATTAACACTAACTTTGGAAATTTAAAGTGTCTATATATAAGTGTCTGTATATTACATTAGTATTTCAACATGTTTCGATGCTCGATTTAGAACACCCTTTAATTTTTAGCTGTCATATATTTATTGTTGTAGTGGCAAAAGTTTTACACATTCTGTAAAAATTTCAGGACCGTAGCTCTTACGGTTCTCGAGAAAACAGACTGTGACAGACAGACGGACAGCGTAGCGAAAACAATAGGGTTAATTTACACTTTTGGTATACGGAACCCTTAAAAAATAAGTCATACCTAAATGTTCTGTAAATCGAGTCGATGTAAAAACGCTCGACTTAGAGAAATTAAATCCACTAATAGCAAAATTTTTTGCAGTTTCATATTTTTTAGAGCTTAAATTATCATATCTGAAATTAATATACTACATACGATTTAAAATACATCGATTGGGGGCATTATTTATTTTTGGAAAATGAAAAATTTACTCGGATTCGGTTTACAGAACAAAAAGCTATGTTAAAATTTCTCTTTTCAAAAAAAGTTCGGTTTCGCGTTTGGTGTCGCGTTCGGATTCGGTTCTAAAATTTTTACTGAAGTTCGGATTCGGTCAAAAAAAAGTGCGTTCGGTCGGACACTAGAAATGAAAAAACCAGAAGAAAATTTAAGTGGTTTTAGTAAAAATATCGTCACATATTGGGAAAGGTACTTTTTAGGGTTTCGTACACCAAAAGTGTAGTGTAAATGAATCCGTTTGTTTTCGCTACACTGTCTGTCACAGGCTGTTTTCTCGGGAACCGTAAGAGCTACGGACCTGAAATTTTCACAGAATATGCAAGACTTTGGGCGCTACAACAAATATGTATATAGCAGTTAAAAATTGAACGGTGTTCTAAAGCGAGCAACGAAACATGTTGAAATAGTAATATAATATAAAGACACTTATATATACACTAGATGTGCCCGCCCGCCTCACGCGCTTAAAGTTCGCTTTATGACTATAAAGTATCTGTAAAATATAATAATATAACGTTCTTTACATATTGTTTAAATTTCCCGTCATGCAAAATAAACAGTGCAACGTAAAAAAAAAACAAAAACATCTTTCTAATTTGCTTTTGCGTGAAGCGTGTTCGGACAGACAGACAGACAAACAGACAAAAATTCCAAAATTTAGTGTTTTGTGCTCTACATCGATTACTGTTTACGTTACCATAACAAATTTCAAAAAATATTTCGACACCCCTTTTACAATTTTATTATATTTATGTAATAGATATATAGACACTTTAAATTTTCAAAGTTAGTGTTAACTAGATGTGCCCACCCGCTTCGCGCGCTTAAATATCGCTTTATGACTATAAGGTGTCTATAAAATATAATAATCGGCCATGTTCTGTATTTCATGTGGAATTAAAATGTGCGGAATTATCAAAGCATTGTTGTTGTAAATTAATATTTATAAAAACAATGCTTTGATAATTCCACACATTTTAATTCCACATGAAATACAGAACATACCCGATAATAAAGTTTTTTAGATATTTTTTAAAGTTCCCGTTATACAAATTAAACAATTAAAAAAACAAAAACATCTTTCTAATTTCCAACAACATTTATATTAGTAAAATTGGGTACATTTTCGTTTTTTTTTTTCTAATTTAACTTAGAAATAAGACATTTTATCGCGGTAAAAAGTAGCCTATGTTTGAATCAGGACTCTAAAGTATGTACCTCTATACCAAATTTCATGAAAATCGGTTCAGTGGTTTTTGCGTGAAGCGTGTTCGGACAGACAGACAGACAAAAATTCCAAAATTTGGTTTTTTGTTCTCTATATCGATTACTGTTACGCCACAATAAAAATTTTCAAAAAATATTTCATGTACAGACACGCCCTTTTTACAGTTTTATTATTTATATGCATAGATTGATATAGTCTGTAGAATAGACCGCACCAATTAACATTGATATTTTAAACAATAAAAATTAAAGGGTGTTCTATCAGTTAATGTAATTTTGACTATTTAATTTAGATAATTTGTTGTATCCTGAAAGCCGTAAGAGGCAAACTCTTGAAATTTCAAAAACGCTAAAACTAAAAAATTCCAAAATCAAAAACATGTCAAAACGAAAAATGAAAAAAGCGCTTAAAGGAAGAAAGTACCAAAATTAAAAAAATCGCTAAAACTCAAAAAATCACCAAAACTAAAAAGGTCGCCAAAAAACTAAAAAACGCCAAAAACCGAAAAAAGTCGTCAAAACGAAAAAAGCACTAAAATCTAAAAAAAATTGCTAAAACTAAAAATATCGTCAAAAAACTTTAAAAAAACACCAAAACGAAAAAAGCGAAAAAAAAATAAATTGACAAAAATCGAGAAAATCGCCAAAACCAAAAGTGTCAAAACTAAAAAAATCGCTAAAACTAAAAAAAATCACAAAAAACCGAAAAAATGCCAAAAACCGAAAAAACGCCAAAACTGAAAAAAGCGCCATAACTAAAATAAATCGCTGAAACTAAAAATATCGTCAAAAAGCGAATACAAAAAAACGCCAAAACCAAAAAATCGCCAAAACTAAAAAAAAATCGAAAAAAAATACAAAAAACAAAAAATTGCAACAAAAAAAAACGAAAAAATCACCAAAATTAAAAAAAAATCATAATCAAAAAAATCGCTAAATCAACAAAAAAAAAAAACTTAAAAAATAAATAAAATTAAACGAAAATGCAAATCGAAAGAATTGCCAAAATGAAAAAAGGGCGAAAAAGAAAGATATACATATGTATGTATAATCGTACGGAACCCTTCGTGTGCGAGCCAAAGTCGCACTTTACTGAATTTATTTTCAGTCCCCTTTTACAAGCTGGAAATTGAAAGACAGACAGACGAAATGTGCTGGCGAGGGGTTGAATAGGTGAGTGTGGACTACGTGACTATCTGTACTGGACATTTCTTCGATTCTCTCTCTTCGTTTTCGTCATTTGTATACACATTCACACACATCCCGTAAATAATATGCCAAAACTGATGCTCTGTCTGTTTATTAATTTCCAGCTTGTAAAAGGTTTAGGCAAGTTCAAAAGAAAATTAGAAAAATGTCTGCCTTTCAATTTCCAGCTTGTAAAAGGGGACTTATTATCGCTACTACTACTTCTACTTTGTACCGGGGATACTGTAGTATTTTGCAAATAAAAATAGTACAATACTACTTAATTTTCCATATGTTCTATAAGAAATACTGTGTATTTTGTGAATTTGATATGCCTTATCGTCTGCTTTAACTATTTGTGGCTATGTTAAATAAATACATTTTGTGGTAAAATTAATTTTGTGATAATATTACTAATTACAAATAATACATAAAACATACATACCTGCTGCAGTAGTAAAAAATGTCTTCATTAGAATGTGTTCCTCAAAATGCTTCTGCATGCAAGAAAACTTCCCAAATACAGAACAGCTGTGGCGTTTTTTATTCAAGAAATGATGATGCCGTACAAAGATCATGCACTGGAGGATTGGTGAAAGAAAAGAAGAAAAGTGCATTCATGAACAGAATAATAACTATATCGTATGAAAACACAAATCAAGAATGTCTTTTGCCAGAAATATTTTTAAATCAAACTTTCGCTTTGCTTCAAATCGAAGTTAATTCATTTTTGAAAGCTAACTACTCCTTAAAATTTACCATAAAACTTCACGCTATTTACACTAAACCTATTATGAAGGTGTTTGAAAATAGCAAGTTAAAAGTAAAAATATTTAAAACAGAAGTAAAGGATATTTATTGCATTGAGGATTTGAATAACGAATTTCCAACTCTTGTGAAAAATATTAGTCAAACATCGAACCAGTTTCAGGCAAACGAAGGTGGCTGGAGTCTACTACATTTGGTAAAAGTTGAATATAATTTAAATAGATATCAAGCACTTCATGGTTCCAGTTATATACCTCTGCCAAAATATGTAATGGGCAAAAGAGCATGTATAAATGTTCACAATAAAGATAAATATTGCTTTAAGTGGGCTATAATTGCTGCAATTTCTGTTTTGCCTAAAAACGCCAACCGTACAGAAAGTTATAATGTAAATATTACTTCCAAAACTATTGAATTGAATAGCCATGTTTTAAATTTTGAAGGGTTAAGATTCCCTCTTAAAGTTAAAGATGTTGCAATTTTTGAAGAAAACAATCCTCGTATCAGTATTAATGTATTTGGCTTTGATAATAAAAAGGAATTGATCATTGGACCGTATTACAAAACCAAGAAGAAAAAAGACAAGCATATCAATTTATTGCTTTTAGAGAAAAAGATTGAAGGCAGACTTGTTGGACATTTTGCTTGGATCAGAAATTTGTCAAGGTAAGTTTATATTAATTTAAGCAATGCATGCATGCATGACCTTCGTATTCACTCGTATATATCAACTATTTAGTGAAATAATTTATTTCCCAGATTGGTTTCAGCTCAAATAACAGAAAACCAACTAAAACCAACAATATGTGCGGCGTGCCTTCAACATTTCTATGGAAATGGATTACAACACCACAAATGTGGTCAAGAGGATGACATTGTTCTCGAAGAAGATAAGTGTGATTTAGAGTTTAAAAATTATGTTAAATCAGAAGCTGCACCATTTGTGATATACGCAAACTCAGATTGTATTTTTCAAAATGATAAAACCTGCAACACAGCGCCATATGTTTTCACATATTTTATTAAGTGTAGTTATGATGATGATTTATGTAGGTGGCGTTCTTTTAAAGGATCTAATGCTATTAGACAATTTGCAGAGAGTTTAATTAAAGATGCCATATATTATTACAATAGGTATTCAATCAACGTTGTGCCATGGAAACCCTTGACGATAGAGGAAAAATTTGAATATATTAAAAACAATAATTGTCGCATATGTTCAAGAAAAATCCTGGAAGGAAAAGTTCTATTATATTGTCGTTTAAGTGGTAAATATATGGGTCCAGCACATAAAGCCTGTGATCTGAACTACAGAATTCCAAAGAAATTTCCAGTTATTTTTCACAATCTATCATATAATGACTGTCTTTCATTTGTTAAAGTATTCAATGATATTGATAATGACCACATTAATATACATCCTCTAAATAACGAATCAAACGTATGCTTTACGAAAAATATCAGTTTAAAAGCAGGAGAGAAACTTGAATTAAGGTTTTTAAATTTCTGTATGTTTATGCCAATCAGTTTTGATTATTTATTACAAAACATGTCAAAATCAGACTTTAAAACTCTGAAATTAGTTTATCCTGATGATGATGAAAATAAGTTCAATTTAGTTATAAAAAAAGGTTTTATACCTTATAATTATCTCGATTCGATTGAAAAACTTGCTGAAACTTCTTTACCCAGCAAAGATCATTTTTATAATAATATAATGGATAAGGAATTACCGGTAGATGATTATGATCATGCCAAAAATATCTGGACTGAGTTTGAGTGTAAAACCTTAGAAGATTATTTATTAATGTGCATAAAAATTGATGTTATTCTATTGACTGATGTTTTTGAAAAGTTTAGATTAGTTTGCAAAAATTCCTACAATTTAGATCCATGCAATTATAAATCTACAACAGAATTTTCTTGGGACGCCATGCTTAAAGTAACGGATATTAAAATAAATTTACTAACTGATGAGAGCATGATTTCATTTATACAAAAAGGAATGCGAGGGCCAATATCACATTGCTTTCAAAGGCATTCTGTGGCAAATAATAAATACTTGTGCGATTATAATGAAAAACTTCCTTCTAAGTACGTAATGTGTTTTCATGCCAATGACTTGTACGGCAGAGTAATGTCAGAACCCCTTCCAGTCGGTAACTTTGAATGGGTGAAAGATATAGAAAACTTTTCTCTGGACTCAATTCCAAATGATTCAAAAATCGGTTATATATTAGAAGTTGATATACAATATCCAAATGAAATTCATGACATGCATACAATTTTCCCATTTTGTATTGAAACTATGAATTCTACAGAAGACAATGCGGTAAATTTGAATCATAAATATAATTATATTATTTATTATAAAAATTTGCAGCAGTGCTTACAACACGGATTGAAACTTGATAAAATCCATCGCATACTTAAATTTGATCAATCGGATTGGTTACAAAAATTTTGTTCATTAAATAAAACTTATAAAGCTAATGCCAAAACACTTTTTGAAGTTAACCTCTTTGAGTTAATTAATAATGCTCTCTACGAAAAAATAATGGAAAAGGTTGGAAAGCAAGTAACACTAGTACGCAATTGGGAAAGTGTGTATAGAAGATTAGGAGCTCGAGCTTTTGTTCTTAAGCCTGAATTTAGTTCCGTTAGCATATACGATGAAAATTTGGTAGCAATTGAATTTAAAATAAATCCATATCGATATATGCCAATTTATTTAGAATTCGTAATATCAGAATTAGCAAAATTTAAAATGTATAGTTTTCATTATGAATATATAATACCGAAATACAAAACTGACATTCAGTTGAATTATGTTGACACAGACTCATTAATTTATACCATAACAACCAATGATTTATATAAAGATATAACGAATGATATTTATCAAATGATGAATACGGTTGTCGGTAATACAAATCATAATAATCGCTTAGCACTTAAAACGCTAGGAATGATGAAAGATGCAAATGACGGCTTTGTGGTAAAAGAATTCTTGGGTCTAAGACCAAAATTGTATTCTTTAAAAGCAGAAAATTTGAGAGAAGGGAAAGAAACTAATTTTTTAGAAAATAATGTTTTTACAAGTTTGTCTGATTATAAAAATCTTTTATATAACAAAGAAATTTATTGTGAGAATATTAAATCATTTAAATTAAAATTGCACCAACGTTACACTAAACTTTTCAATGAGTTATATTTGAGCTGTTTAGATGATAATAGATATACAAAATGTATGGAAGTAAGTAATGATGATGCAATGGATGTAGAATAAATAACCGATTTTAAATATCGATGTATTCCAAGAATAAGTTATGTTTTTGTTCATTTGATTATATATGAGTGATTCCCGTAAAACGGCCTTATGCAAGGAAAAAAGTAAGTTTCTTATTTTTAATAAAAAAATCTCTCAATTGATGTTTTTTAGAGCATGACAATTATAGAAAAAATAAAAAAATAAATTATTTAATATTTTTTAAGCAATTTGAGGCACTTTTAAATGATCATCCATGAATTATTTTGCTCTTCCTCTTTCTATGTTTAATTTTCTTTCCTTCCCTTTCTCAATATTAATAAAAACTAGGGATGTAACTGATTCCGATACCGATATATCGGCGATACTTCAGATTTTCCGATACATCGATATCGGCGATATTTTACTGTCGATACGACGATATTTTAAAAATTTTTTTCATAGTTTTTTTTACCATGAACTAAATTCATTTCGTTATTTTTTAATTCTTTTTAATATCAATTTTAAAAATTAATATGTTTTGTAAACAAAAATAACTTATTTTACCATGAATTCAAATTAAATTCGTTGTTTTTTAAATCTTATTCTTAGCAAAAGAAAAAAAGACAAGACTTATTGTAATATAAAAATGGGTAGGCTTTCAAGCAAATTGTTGCAAAAAAAAAAAATACGCAAAATTAAAACTTAAAATAAATTAAAAAATTAAATTTTTCTTTTGACGATATTTCCATGAAATATAAGTCAAAACAAAATCTTCTAGACCTACAAGTCTCACTAAGTCGTTTTTCACGAGTAAAAAAAACATGACATTTTGTAACAGCGTGTAATTAAGCTATTAAGTTATTTAGAAGATGATTAGTTTATAAATGTCCTTTAAAAATCGATTTTTAAAATTATAAAGGAGTTACAAATTTTTAGTAGCTTTTCTACTAATTATCTGCATATTTTTAATAAAGATTCTTTGGAAACAATGAAAATGTAGTTCCTTAAAAATTACTTTCAGTTTTTTTTATACTGGGTTAATATTAATAATGGGATAATATTAAATAAATAAATATTAATTTTAAATACATATTAGTAATCTCTTACACTGTAATTTTGTATAATAAAAAAATTGCCCTTCTTGAGATTTGTTAATCTAAACTTGAACTCAATTTCAATATTCGTATCGGTATCGGAATCATCGGTATATTTATATTTATTATTTATTTTTAAATATTGGTATCGGAATCGGATCGGCAAAACGGCGTATCGTTACATCCCTAATAAAAACCCTTATCTTTGAAAAAAATATACTTTTTTCGCTGTTTATTGAATTTAAAAAAAAACTCAGCTAGAGTATTCTGCTGTCTATAATAGAATGGATACCAAATAATTTAACATGTTATTATTTTCTTATGATTTATTATTGTATTATTTATATTAATGAAATTAATAAAAAGTTTTATTTCTTCGAATTTTTTTAAATTTTCGTATTAGGTCACACCCGTCGGTCACACCCGTCACATTTTAAAAATAGTTTTTTGTTATTGTTTGTCAAACAATAAATACGTAATACAGCTAAAAACACTTTGAACAGTCAGATATACCAAAATTATTGTGTACGTTATAGTAAAAATTTTACAATTGGGGGATTCACAAGACAGCTATGAGCGACCCCTCATAATATAGTGTGCTATGTACACAGCCGACAATTTACATGTACACAACACAAACAAACAAAATAAACAACAACAAGAGCAGAACAGTCCTTTTTACCTAGGTTAGGTTAGGTTAGGTTAGGTTATCAGGTCGCTGGTGAAAATTATAAAGAAAGGGTTCCAGCCCACTTGGGTCCAATAATAATGGTCCCTTTGTGATACCTGTAAAGGAAAGGAAAGGGAAGAGAGAACAGGACAGTGTATCAAATAGAGTGAAAGGAGAGGAGTTAATAGAGGTATTAGAAGTTAGTTAGAAGAGAAGAGAGAAAGAGGTAAGGCGTACGGAGTTCCGTGCAGGAAGGGTCGTTCGTGTTTTAAAAATGCCATTTGGGTAGTCAGCGAGTGAACCACCCGCTGCTCCTAATGAAGGAACTTATGTTCTTGAGTTCTATTTCTGAGAACTCGGAGAGGCTACCGAAGAGTCTTTTGCCCAGTAGGCGAAGGCGGTGGTCCTCCAGAGCTGGACAAAGGCATAAAAGGTGCATTACATTCTCTTCTTTTACCTATCAACAATGCAAATAAACACCAACCCACTTAACAAATTTTTTCTCATTTATTTAGTTTTCTCTTTTTTCCACTCAGATTTGTACTGTGTAGTTATGACAAACAATAAACACAGCACACAAAGTCTTATTATTTTAGGACTTTTTTGTTTAAAACACAAAAACAACGTTTTTAAAATATTGTAAAATATTAAGATATTATGACAATATGACTTGATAAGACACCGTTTGAATCACCCAAATATTTATGCTGAAAGTCATAATTCTTTAAAACTAAGATTTCTAAGGTCACACCCGTCGCAGCTTGCTGACGACCATTCTGAGTACGAATCGTGTTCTTTCAGTGTCAACTCGTTTTCAACGACTTTAAGCTTAATGGCATGCGAGTCGCAACCTTTTGTTTAAGTAAAAAATTTTATATTCTTTATTTATAACAAAAAAATATGTGTAAAGTGGTCAGTCACACCCTGCTAAATGGAATTACTCATATGTAGTTATGTATGTAGGCATGTATGTACTATTTACTACTGAAAGAAACTAATGTTTTAGAAAATAATGTTTATACAATTTTATCGACTGTGTATATAGAAACCATATGCATAATTAACCTGACCAGACATACCGCTTTAGGCGGGATTATTCCGCTTTTAAGAGTTCGATCCCGCCTAGAATTAGTATCCCGCTTTCTCCCGCTTTTTCAAGTTTTAAAATTTATAATTATACTTTTTTAATTATTGCCAAAAATTTTGAAAAAAAATTTCAACTGAATAAAAAAATATCTTTCTCCTTTTTCAGCCAGTACAACTTATTTTTAGACGTTGCTTCGAATCTCATTACTTCAAAATCTCGAATTCAAAGATTTTTAGAGCCATATGCATGGCGAAAACTTGGCATGAAGTTAGCATGAGTGACGAATTGAACCGGATCTTGCTAAGTTTTTCCATATATGTATTTTGAAATGGAAAATCATTACAGAATATTGCCACGGGTCTCGGCTACAATCTTCGGCGATTTTTAAATTAACATTTCATATCGAAATTGGTTAAAGTCCAGTTCAATTTCGTCATTTATGCTAACTCCATGCGAATTTTTTGTTATCAATACGGCCGTTAATTATTTAGGATTAAGTTTATTAAATTAAATTTTTCTATTAAATTATATTTATTAAAAAAGGAATTTCCAAAGCATTTAATAACTGAAAAGACAAATTATTGTCCGTATAGGCGTCGAACTATTGTTTTCGAGATCAATCAGTATCTCATCATCAGAGCTCTTGTCATACCTGCTCCCACTGTGAGAGTGGTGAAGTCAAGTACGGCACGTGACATTAAAAATGTTTGATTGTTCCAAAAATGAAATTCAACGATCTTAACCCAGAATAATCGAAAATCTTTGGATTCAAACCCATGCAGTTCGACCAAAATTCATAAATTCAATTTGAAGATTTCTATATTAAGATGAACAAAAAATTAAGAAAAAGTCTTGAGAGCCAAACGCTAATCTAATTTTGTACCGAAACATAAGATGCTTAGATCCAACAAAAAATACGAAAGTTACAAGACAGAATTTTTGCATACAAAATTCCCTTTGATCGAAAATCTTCTTTTAACCATAAACTGAATTTAAGCACACAGAAAAAATAGACAAGAATAATGTTCAATAAAACCATGTTATTAGAAAAAAACATGAATTTCAATAACATTTTTCATTAACTTAATAAAATATGTCGTTGTGTGTATTTCTTTTCCATGCCGGTTATTTATTTTCTTTTCATACATAAGCACTTAAAACAAGTTGTATCTCATAAAAAAATAATTGGGATATGGCTCAGCTGTAGAGAGTATGCTTTACGTCCGGGAAGTCAGGTTCGTATCCCAGCCATGTTAAAAAAATTTTTAATTCATATATATATATATTTTTTTTTCTTTTGAAATAATTTTGTTATCAATATAGCGGAATTCTTTATCATAGGAAATTAAAAAGAAAAATTTATTAAATAGAGGGATTTTTGTTATCAACAACGAAACTTATTTTTTTCTGTGCAAATTTTATAGGAAAGATAACTTCGGACTCTTTCACTTACTGGCTTACAATTTACTTATTTTTGTTGGGTCTAAACCACTTAAATTTATTAATTCTGGGTTAGTTTATCAATACGCCTGCATTTCGTTGTGCGTTAATGCCAACTCATCAGTAGATGTTTGTTTCATCGTAACTGGGGGTCTCCACGAGCAATAAACTTGGAAATAATTATGTTCTCATCTGTCAAATTCTATTTCCAACATCATATGTTCACGTGTGGACCACAGAAACATTTATTTGCAAATAAATTGCGACATAATTGTGTTCAAGAAATAATGTTGACCATAAGCTGTCAAATTTTATCGGCATTTGTTGCTTGCGTGAATTAAACAAAAGAAACTTGTAGCTGTGGTAAAAATACATTGTTTTTTAAATAAAATAAAGCAAATTAAAGTAAAATAGTTTTAAACAAAATTAAATAAACTAAAATAAAGACAAAAAACATCGATCCATTCACAGTGAATTTTTTCAATTTATGTCCAATACCACAATACGTGCTCTATAGCTCAGAACATAAGCCTGTACATGAACATATTTCTGCTGTTATTCTGCCGACGTTATTTCTTATGTTCGGAAATAAATATTGCGCGTGGAGACGTGCAGTAAAGGAGACATTATAAAGTACGATTTAAAGAAAACGTCTAAAAATTCTAGTTTTTATGAACTTCCTAGTACATAACGTTAGCTGAAATGAAAAATCACGCACTTACTTTTTAAAATTGTTTAGGATAGAAAATTAAATAACATATGTATGCACTTTAAGTTCCTGAAGCTTAGTTTATTTTTTCCTTTTTAATTTGGTTGATTTTTATGATAAAGGTTTGAAAATTTGAACGGACATGCGCCTCGATGTAATACGCAATAATTAAATAACTATGCGATTTTGAATTACTTATTAGTTACGTGGTTTGGCATTTCAAGTAATGATGTGGAACTGTATAATTGCATATATTTAAAAGAAATCATGTGTATACTCGTATTATCATAGAAGTGGAGTGTTTTTACATCATCCCTCTTTCCACAAGAAATTTTATAAAATCCCGCTTTTTGGTCGTATTTTTCTTCAGAATCCCGCTTTTCAATCATTCTAGTCCCGCTTTTTGGAAAAACCTTTTGGCCACGTTATGCATAACGAATACTTGGCATGAAGATAGGATAACCGATGACATTGAACTGGGTATTAGCATAGTGTCCACACCTGATGAATTTTCATCATAATACCAAATATAATGCCGGCAGAGAAATTGTAAATTTTTCATTCACATCAATACATACGGATAGACGTTGATGAATTTTTATCATGATGAATCATATTTTCTTCTTCGTCGTACAGCTAATGCACCCCATACACGTTTCAATCCAATTGGCAACTGAGTCGGTTGTTGTCCAAATCAAGGCGTGTATGGCTCTGTCAATTGATTAGTTTGGCAGTTGTCGAGTTGGTTGAAGAAAAATCAAAAGATTTCGATTTTTTCAAGTTGGCTAGTAAGTCTTTCAATTCGATTGTGCTGTGTGGGTTCGAGTCTCTTGATTAGCTGTCAAAATTTATGTTTGTAGTTTTCTTTTGCAAAGAAAAAGTTAAGTATTTTTAAAATTGTCTTTAATTTCATAAATTTGACAGTTGAATGAAAATCTTTCAATTCAGTTTATGAAGTGTGTGGCCAAGAATCAATTCAATTGAAAAATTCAATTGACAATTGAATTGAAACGTGTATGGGGTGCTTAAGATCGAACATTTAGACCTTCATATGGACAACAATAACCAAAAAAAATTTACGTTTTTATTATAAGATTTATTTAATAAATAACATAAAATGTATGGGTTTTCATTAACAATTATTTATTTCTTATAATTTTCACTAATTCTAATAAAGAAAATCAACGATAAAGTAAAAACAACAGATGTAATGACGTTTCATATCATAATATATTCATCTGAGCTTGAGCTCTGATGATTATATCAAAACCCTGATATAACATTAATAAATTTGGTCTATACGTGCTGAATTTTCATCATGATATCAATTTGTCATTCATCATGATATAAATTCATCGGGTGTGTACGCTATGTAACGAGTTCTTCTGGACTATTGGACATTTAAAATCATTGTAAAATATAGTGATGAGTCCAGGACTAGAAGTTAACGTGGTTTTTAATGTCCAATTGTATGAGAAAACTTTAAAAGCCAGTTCGATTTCGTCATTTATGCCTGCCAAGTTTTAATGTTATTAATGATTTTAAATTAAAAGGTGTGATCCAGATGACATCAGGCAAGTTCGGACTATTGACAGTAAACTCAACATTTTCTCTCTCATATTATAAAATTTACCCAACACATCTGGAACGCAAAAAACCAAAATTTTAAGTCCAAACATTTCAATAGTGCTAACACATTAACTTTTAAGTTAAGTTTACGATTTTAGTCGTTTAAGTCTCGTAATATAATGCATTCTTATTTGCAGTCTACACGTAACTTAACTTAACATTAACTTCAAGTTAATGTTAAGTGTAGACCGCTCAAGTTAATGCTTTTTTCAAGTTATAACATAGTTTTTAGTGCAATTGTCTTAACAACGCGGTCATAACTTCAAGTTACAACAGCATTTCAAGTTAGGTGGAGACGTAGAGTTATGGTGAACGAAATATGTGCATCACTGGCATTATATATAAAAGTAAATGCTTTTTTATTTTTAAAATAAAAAATAATAACCCAGCTACTTACATTTGCAAATAAGCTACACATATTTTCCATTTAAGTGTTTTAAAAATAATTGCTTGCTTATTTTACTGTTTTATGAATTTGCTAAATTTCAAAAGTTCTTGTCCGAATTTACCCAAAGAAAAAGTTCGGGCAACTTTTGACAGGAAATAAAATAAAATTACTCTCTCATTAGCTCTCTCACTTGCCCAATTTGTGTCATCTGGAACGCTTTTCGAGCAAGTTTGTGTAACTTTGGGTAAGTTCGGACGATTTATCGAACATTTATTTTGTTATAGTTTTGTTTTTGTCACATAGTTCTACTGGCATGCAACTTTAAATATATTTTCAACAAAATGTATAGTGCAACTTAAATTATGGACAGGTTGTATATACTAATTTTTAAACTCTAAAATACAGAAAAATGTACTATTATATTCAAAATTTATAATTTAATTATGTAATATTCCTAACAATAATAAAAAAATTAATAAATAAATAAATGATTACCTTTTTTGTTTCAATTTTACTACTGTGGTTAGTCTTTATGCTGGGTATAAATACCAGAGGTCCAATTCGTCGGATAGTTCCCGGCGGCGGCGGCTGAGCAAAAAAAATCCGACGGTGGCTGCAATTCGGCTGCAGCCGATATTTCCCGGGAAATGTTTACGCAACATTTGAATGCGATCTTATTTTCAAATGTTTTTCAAAATTTTATTAACATTTTTGCAAAAAAAAATTTCTTCTGCACTCTTTTTGAAAAAATATAGGAAACACAGAAAAAAATAAGTTTCGTTTTTGATAACAAAAATCCCGGTATTCAATAATTTTTTTTTCAAATTTCCTGTGATAAAGAATTCCCCTATTTTGATAACAAAATTATTTCAAAATAAAAATATATATATATAAATTAAAAAAATGTTGACACGGCTGGAATACGAACCCGGGCTTTCCGGACGTAAAGCATACACTCTATAGCTGAGCCATATCCCATTTATTTTTTATGGGATACAACTTGTTTTAAGTACTTATGTATAAAAAGAAAAGAAATAACCGGCATGGAAAAGAAATACTTACAACGAAATATTTTATTATGTTAAAGATAAATGTTATTGAAATCCATTTTTTTTAATAACATGGTTTTATTGAATATAATTCTTGTCTATTTTTTTCTGTGAAACGATTTTTTTTTTACGTTCGTAGATTCAGTAATTGTGCAGTAATCAAAGTTCTGCGCTAGAAAACAAAACTTTCTTTATACAAAAACTTGACAGTGCTGCCGTACATTGCTGCAATAACGACAGCATTTTTATTACAGTTGCAATAGTTTGCAGACCGGTTGCACAAATTTACTGCATTTACGAATTCCACCACTCTTTTCATCATAACTTAGGGGGACTCCCAATTTTTCACTAACCAGTTCCCATGTTCTGTAACTTGTGAGAAGTTTTCGCATCGAGAAAATTTTAATAATTATATTAGTCATTCCGGTTTTTGCAGGGTTATTTATAAAATAATTAAACTGGATACATTAAAATAAACAAAGAAAATTCCAAGGAAAAAGGGAAAAGTAAGATCAACTTAATTTTTCAACGTGCTGTGTATAGTGCCACATTCGAAAGCCGCTACACCACAAAATACACAGAAGTGACACGAACCAAAATATATTTCTGATCGCTTGCACAGTGCCTTTAAATTTCATTTTCTTTTGCAGCGCCTTTCTACCCGAATTAATTTTGTAATGAATAAAACTAATTAAATATGCATATATTTCCACAATTCACATTGAAAATAGTATGTATTAATTAATTACAGTTCATTTTCATTCATCTTTTACATTTTATCTTTATAATTACTGCAAAATCTCACAAATAATAACTCATGTTCATGTGTGTGTAAGAACACGCTGTATAAAAAAAAACCTATCACCACAAAGTAATTGCAAAAAAACGCACATTAATAAAACAAATCTACGACAATTTTATATACACACAATTCTTTTTTCACAATATAGTTTTAATAATAAAGCATAATTCTTTAATTTTATTAGAATTTAAACATTTTTAGCGTGTTATTCAATGAGTAAAATTTTTACATTTTTTTCGTTTTGTTTATTTTCTTCTGTTCGTTGCCATTTTTGTCTCTTTTTAACAGAGCCTTAAAAACAATTGAAAACCCTCATTGTCACTTATGTGATTTCTGTATATTTTGTGGCTACACTTCCATCGTCAGTGCTTACGTGTATTTTGCTTATCACCACTTGTCAGGTGGCTCTGTTGAATGCAGAGCTCCGAAATCTTCGCTCGAATTCGAGTAGAGAGCGAAACTCGCTCGAATTCGAGCGCGAGTACTCCTGCGAGTGAAAAAAAAATCGAGTATACTCTATTTCTCTATGCCACTCGAATAAGAGCGCATATGTTTTGCTCGATTTCGAGTGCGAGTAAAATACGCTCGAAATGGAGCAGATTATACTCTTGCCGAGTACTCTTTCAGTCTTTCCCATACAGTGGAAAAATAGAAACTGTTTGTTTTTGCCGATTTGTGTGTGCGTAGTAGCAAGTATAGTAACTCAAACGGTTGTTGGTGTTGCTATGGACTGAGGTGGGGAGAGGTGACTGACGAGGGAGGACTAGGAGGCCAAGAAGAGAAAAGAAAAATGTATTGTAACAAATTGCAATCGATTTAATTGCAATCACATGATTTCATGTTAATGATTGTTAGTTTTTTGATTGCAATCAAAATCGTAAATTTGATTTCATGATTTCAATTTGAAATCAATTCAATAAAAATGATTGCAATAAATTTGTTTAAATTAATTTCTATGTTAATTGCAATCAAATACCGTGATTGCAATCAAATTCAAACCAGAATGAAAATCATCGTTCTCTTCAAATGATACTCCTTCTTCTAGAAATAAAGTTTACTCTGATAATAAAAAAATGCATGAAATGACTAACAAGCCTACGTTTTGCTACGTTTTTTTATACTATTTTGTTGGACTTTCACTATAGTTGTGATTTCAGGGGAATTGATTGAAATCGCATGATTTCAACAAAAATTTGATTGCAATCAAATTGATTACAATTGAATTGATTGCCTTCAATGATTTCAACAAAAAATGTTTTCAAAATTATTGCAATCACAAAAGATTGCGGGATTTAGAAGCAGACTTTTTAACTCGATTTTTTACAGATGATAGTCGAACGGGGTGGGGTATAAATACGTTTAACAGAGTAACAAGTCCAAAATATATTGCCTAAGAAAGTAAATTTCTTTTGGATTTGGTATACCGACTGCTAAACACTCTTTATATATGAGAATTCTCAATAAAGTTTGATGTTTGTAGCGACGATTGGTCATGAGCAGCGTTGTCAACTCAGTGCTTTTCGCACTGTTTTTAGTGCTTTTTCAACTTTTCGACGCGAAAAATTTTGGAGTTAGTGCTCGGTGCTTTTTTAGTCAACTTTTTGGTGCTTTTATTTTTTGACGGTGGCACTAAACCCAAAATTCAAAAGTTATTTTCTTTATCTAAAAAATGTTTTTCAAGTGTAAAATTCTTTGCTAATGCAACTATTTCCTGAATATGTTTTTTGCAGTCATGCAGAAGAATGAAGAAATTGATTTGAGCAATCAGTGGTGCTTCATCTTTTGTCTTTTTTGCCGAACCCGATTAAAACAAATTTTTGTACATATTTCGTTTGCTTGGCACTTCAGATTTCAAAAACTTTCCGTTTTCACGAAATTTTCAATACATAAACATATTTATATTCTACTCTTACGTGCGCATCACGTGGCGTAAGAGCTAGCCCGATATTGTTTATGGTTTCTTTTTATAGCCGTCTAAACTTGGGTATCTCAGCCATTTTTTGAGATATGTTCGTCATATTCAAGATGGAATAACTTTAGAGCGCGTCATCATATATTAATAAATTTTGTCTCGTTCGAAAGGTTTCACTCTCATCCTAATAAGTATTGATTAAAAATGACATAGCTTCCCGCTAGAAAGTCCTCTAAAATGGCAAAGTATCCTAAAAAAGGTATTTGTAATTTTCTTTATTTGTTTAACCGACATCAAAAAAGAATGAGGTTATATGAATTCGTGTGAATATTTTATGTTTGTAATGGCATAACTCTGTCATTTGTGAACAGATTTTCAAAGTTCTTTTTTTGTTTGAAAGAAAGGGTTTGCTTGTTGTTTGGTTCCACAATTTTTTTTTTTTGGAAAATCGGTGAAGAAATTCGCTCCCCCCAATCAAAACTCTGCCATTTGTAAACCGATTTTTTTTATAAAGGTTTTGCCTGCAGTTTTGTTGCATAATTATTTTCAAAATTCTTTTTTCGAAAATCTGTAGGGCATTATCCTCTACCCCGGAAATATTGATTGTCGCATAATCCATCATATATGAGCCAATTTTCAAAATTCGTCTTTTTTTTTTGTTTCAAATGAATTGCTTGCAGTTAAAAACGGGCGGACAAAGTGTAGCCGAAGTAGCCCGATATATTAATTATCATATAACTCCGACATTTCTTGACAGATTTTCAAAATATTTTATTTGGAAGGACATGAAAAGTTTGGTGCTAAGAAAAATTGCGGGCGGACACCCCATTTGTAGACACGCACACCATTTGATATAACACAAAATCGCATTGGTTTTGTAATCCGCTACATAAGATCTTTGCATTGAAGTCGGGTTTTTTGACATATGTAATTATAGTTATTACAGGACTAACTACAGCTGAGAGGTCTTTATTGTACAAAGTCTTTAAGTAGGAATGAAAACAGATTAAAAAGTTACAGTTTTTTTGTTTATGATAACCAGCTCATTTCTATGAAAAACCTGCATCAATAACTATGATGATCATATACAATGAATTAATATCGGATATGATATATTAAGCTCTAAAAAATAGAAAAAAACAAAAAAGTCTGAACATTTTTTGCTTTTAGTGGATTTAATTTTTCTAAAACGGTTCGTTTTAAATCGGCTCGATTTACAGGATAGACAGATATATAACAACTATTTTAAATAAAACTAAAAAAAATAAAATTCAGTGCTTTTATTCAAGAATTACGCGCTTTTTTACTTGTTTCAGTGCTTTTTGAAATCTAAAAGTTGACAACGCTGGTCATGAGCGTGCACGAGCTAGACCGTTTCTAGAAAGTTACATTATCAGACATAAACAAAAATTGTATATAATAAAATTTACATATGACTAGCATATTTTATTAAAAAAATTTCAAGCTGAAGGTCAATCAACAATATAACAAAAACTTTATTAATTCCAATATATCGCTTTCTCTATGGAAAGCTTCTTCAGGGATATTTGAGGAATATTATAATAAATATCCCTGAAGAAGCTTTCCATAGAGAAAGCAAAATATTCGAATTAATAAAGCTTTAAGAAATTTATTATTTGACATATTGTCATAATTTTATTTTAAATGAAATTTATTTGCTGGAATTTAAGAAATTGTCTATATGCAGCATTTCGTTGTGGCTTTATCAACTCATCACTAGACTTCAAACACAATTTTGAACATATTGAAGGTGTAGAAAAATAAAATAGATTCATATCGAATAAAACATTATTTGCTGGGTTTTGTACAAGTTTGAAAGCCTACTATGCTTATTTTTTTGAAAATCTTTTATATATTTGTAAATTCTCAAATGGTTTTTTTAAAAGTTTGTACATAAGATAAAGGGTTTCTCACTGTTCAAAATTGTGTTTGAAGTCTACTTATGAGTTGGTAAAGCACCAACGAAATGCTGCATACAGACAATTGCTTAAACTCCAGCAAATGAATTTCATTTGGAATTAATAAAGTTTCCGTTATATTGTTAATTGACCTTCAGCTTGAAGATGTTTAATAAAATATTATAAAAAAGGTCGAATAATTAAAATAATCCATCGGCCATGTTCTGTAAACCGAATCCGAGTAAATTTCTCGTTTTCCAAAAATTAATAATGCCGCCATTGATGTGTTTTAAATCATCCATATGTACTAAATTAATTTCAGCTACGATATTTTAAGCTCTAAAAAATAGAAAACTACAAAAAGTCTTAAAAAATTCGCTATTAGTGGATTTTATTTTTCTAGATCGAGCGTTTTTAAATCGACTAGATTTACAGAACAGGCAGGTATGAGTAGTATTTTTTTTTTACTCTTTTTATTAATTTTTAATTACCAAATACTTAAATCAATAAAATCGGTCATTTTATAATTTTTTTTATATATTTTTAAATTAAAATAATGCAATATTAAAGAAATACATACTTACATAGCATATATCGACGACCTATATTCAAAAGCCTGTATATTCGATTTTGAGGAACATCACTTTTTGGTGGCAAAGTATTGCGTAAAATAAGCCGCATATGGCATAAATCAAGGTAGATCTATAAGGTATACTTATCGGCGAATTGATACAACAAAGCAACTTTTTTTTGGGAATTGTGGTGTCAAAAAATGTATGAGAAAAACTCAAGCGAATATTAAAATGTGAGTGGATTTGTAAAATACACTACGATTTGACAGCAAAATTACCGAACATATGGGCTGATGCACAGAACTTATATATCGACCTTGGTTTGGTATACATTTTAAAGTTAAACACTTTTTTTCAATTTTGTCATTTTTTTATTTCTCTATCTTACGCAGCTAACTTTTTACGAAGGTAAAATCCTCTATCTGACAAAATATTATTTAAATAAACTCAATTTAAATTGAAGTAATCTAATTTTTTTCATAATCTGGTATGATTAAAACTTGCTCAAACTGTAAGAAATGTCAACCCCTCGGGAAATATCGCGAAAATTAAAATGTAAAAAAAACTATAAACTTTGGAAAATTACGCCTATAGCAAAAATAGCGAAAATTCGCTAAAAATTGCAAAACTAAATAAGCCATAATTTTGATTAAAAATTTCTAAAACTGTAAGGAATCGCAAAAATTCGAAAAAATAGCGAAAATGGCGAAAAGTCGCAATAACTTGCGAACAGCGGTATGGTAACAAAGTCTAATATGGTTAAAAAAAAAGCTGTAAAGATCCAAACAAACTTGCAAAAAGTCGCTCCTATCACCAACATTGCGAAAATTCGCGAGAAGTTACAACATCGGAACAAACATTGATTAGAAACCGCCAATTCCGCATATTCATGAAAAATTGCTAAATGTATTGAAGAACTGACTAATATTGTAAAGAACAAAATTTCAGAGAAAAACATTGCTATCATCGCGGAAACCGCAATGTATAGTAAAGGTTTTATTCTATAATTGAAATGTCGCAATAAAACTTAATCATATTATTTGCCAAAAATTTATTAATTAATTTTTTCACTATTTTTTTACTATACTCTATCTTATAACGTATTGATTATATTCGAATAACAAAACTTCTACTTTTTCATAAAATTGCAAATAATGCAAAATTTTAAAAATAAATTACACACAATATTGAGTTCTGGATTTTAAAATATATTATGGAACAGAGATTTTAAAATCTCGTATAACGTACTCGTATCAATGAACGAAGTAAACAGTTTTTATGCTCTCCTGTAAAGTTGTGATTTTTAATATAATAGAGGATATAGGCCGTCGATATATTGGAATAAAATTACAAATAAGTTTCAATTTATTCACCCAGCCAAACGAACGATAACGTTGGAATTGTATGCGAAAAACAAATTTTACCACTTAAACTGAGATTCGAAATAAACGAATACTCGGTAAAGTAACGAATTTTCGAAACAAAATTGTTCGATAATTGCTCGTGAAACTAAAAAAATGTTAATGAACGCGATATTGCCGAAAATTTATAAAATGTGAATGTTCGCAATATCAAACTATTTTCGTTAATTTATTGAATATATTAAGTTAATGCGCAATTTACACACAATAATTGAATAGAAAGAATCTGACACGGTAGACTAGTTGAAAGCGTGTTAGTCTGTCTACTACATACGTACATACATACACAGTTATAAAGTAAACATTTATTTTTCGTTTACAATTCCAACGTTATCGTTATTTGGACATCGTGGAACAATAATTTTTAAAACATATTTAATTATTCTACATACATTACATCGTCATCATCACTATTTTCTTCCTTACATATTGTATAGCTATTATCATCTATATGGTTTAAATATAATTCATTGAAAAGTTTTGTGTAACGCTGGTGCAATGTTAATTTAAATGAATTAATGGGACAATAAATTTGTTTGTTATATAACAGATTTTGATAGTCAGTTAAAGTTGTATAATTACAAACATTATTTTCTAAAACATTAGCTTCGTATATTTCTCGCATAGTTTCTGCTTTTAAAGAATACAATTTTGATCGTAAACCTAAGAATTCTTTTACAACATCACCATCATTTGCATCTTTCATCATTCCTAGTGTTTTAAGTAATGAACTACTATTATTATTTGGATTACGGTCAACCGTATTTATCATTAGACAAATGTCATTCGTTATATCTTTATATAAATCATTGGTTGTTATTGTATAAATTAATGAGTCTGTGTCAATATAGTTCAACTGGATGTTGGTTTTATATTTCGGTATCATATATTCATAATGGAAACTATACATTTTTAATTTTGCTAATTCTGATATTACAAATTCTAAATAAATTGGCAAGTAGCGATATGGATTTGTATTTAATTCAACTGCTACCATGTTTTCATCGTATATATTAACGGAACTAAATTCCGGCTTTATAATAAAAGCTCGAGCTCCTAACTTGTTGCCCTCACTTTCCCACTTGTGGATGATTTTGATTTTCTTTACTACCTTTTCCATTATTTTTTCGTAGAGGGCGTTATTAATTAACTCAAAGATGTTAGCTTCAAAATTTGTTTTGGCATTAGCTTTATAAGTTTTATTTAATGAAATATATTTTTTTAACCAATCCGATTGATTAAATTTAAGTATGCGATGGATTTTTTTAAGTTGCAAGCCATGTTGTAAGCATTGCTGCAAATTTTTATAATAAATAATATAATTATATTTATGACTCAAATTTACCGCATTGTCTTCTGTAGAATTCATATTTTCAATGCAAAAGGGGAAAATGTTGTGAATGTCATGAATTTCATTTGGATATTGTATATCAACTTCTAATATATAACCGATTTTTGAATCATTTGGAATTGAGTCCAAAGAAAAATTTTCTATGTCTGCCTCCCATTCAAAGTTACCATCTGGTAGAGGTTCCGACATTACTCTGCCGTACAAGTCATTGGCATGAAAACACATTACGTACTTAGAAGGACGTTTGTCATTATAATCGCACAAGTATTTATTATTTGCCTCAGAATGCTTTTGAAAACAATGTGATATTGGCCCTCGCATTCCTTTTTGTATAAATGAAATCATGTTTTTTTCATTTAGCAATTTTATTTTCATATCCGTTATTTTGAACATCGCGTCCCAAGAAATTTCTGTTGCTGAATGATAATGGCATGGATCTAAATTGTAGGCATTTTTGCAAATTAATCTAAAGTTTTCAAAAACATCAGTGAGTAGAATGATATCAATTTTCAAGCACATTAATAAATAATCTTCTAAGGTCTCACATTCAAATTCAGTCCAAATATTTTTGGCATGAGCATAATCATCTGCCGGTAATTCCTTATCCGTTATATTATTATAAAAATTATCTTTGCTGGGTAAAGAAGTTGCTGCAAGTTTTTCAATCGAATCGAGATAATTATAAGGTAAACAACATTTTTTTATAATTAAATTGAACTTATTTTCATCATCAGGATAAATCAATTTTATAGTTTTAAAGTCTGATTTTGACATATTTTGTACTAAATAATCCAAAGTGAAAGGCATAAACATACAGAAATTTAAGAACCTTAATTCAAGTTTTTTTTTGTCACCTAAACTTATATCTTTCGTGAAGCATACGTTTGATTCGTTATTAAGAGGACGCACATTAATGGGGTCATAATCAATATCATTTAACACTTTTATAAGTGAAAGACAGTCATTATATGATAAATTGTGAAAAATAACTGGAAACTTCTTTGGAATTCTGTAGTTTAGAGCACAGACATGATGCGCTGGACCCATATATCTACCGCTTAAACGACAATGAAATATAACTTTTTCTTCTCGAATTTCTCTTGAACATATGCGACAATTATGGTTTTTATTGTATTCTATTTTTTCCTCTGCAGTCAAGGGTATCTTTGGCACAACTTTGATTGAATAAGTATTGTAATAATATTTGGCATCTTTAATTAAACTCTCTGCAAATTGTCTAATAGCATTAGATCCTTTAAAAGAACGCCACCTACTTAAACCATCATCATAGCTACACTTAATAAAATATGTGAAAAAATATGGCATTGGATTGTAGGTTTTATCATTTTTAAAGAGACATTCTGAGCTTGCGTATATCACAAAGGGAACATCTACTGTCTTAATAGAATTTTTAAATTCTAAAACACACTTATCTTGTTCGAGAACAATTTCATCCTCTTGCCCACATCTGTGTTGCTCTAATCCTTGGCCATAAAAATGTTGCAAGCAATTATCACATATTGAGATTTTACAATGGTTTGATGTTAATTGCGTTTTAAGAAATCTGTGAAGTAAATACATACATTTTATTTATTTATTCTATGTACATATATAATAAAGCGAACTTGTTCATGTATATCCTAAATTAATGCAAACTTACTTTGATAAATGTTTAATCCACACATAATGTCCAACAGTCTTTCGTTTAATATTGCCCTCGTAAAAGAATAAATTAACATGTTTATCTTTTTTCTTCTTGGTTTTATAATAAGGTCCAATGATCAAATCGTTTTCTTTATCATAGCCCAATACATTAATACTGATATGGGGATTGTTTTCTTCAAAAATTGCAACATCTTTTACTTTAAGGGGGAATCGTAACCCTTCAAAATTGAAAACTTGACTATTCAATTCAATAGTTTTGGAAGTAATATTTACATTGTAACTGGTTGGACGTCCGGGTTGTTTAGGCAAATCACATATTGCCGCAATTACAGCCCATTTGAAGCAATATTCATCTTTATTATGGACATTTACACATGCTCTTTTGAATTTTAATTTTTCTGGCAGAGGTATATAGCTGGAACCTCTAAGTGGTTGATACTTATTTAAATTAAATTCAACTTTTACCAAATGTAATTGTGTCCAGCCACCTTCGTTTGCCTGAAACTGTTCCGATTCTCGAATAATATTTTTGACAAGATTTGGGAATTCCTTATTTAAATCTTCAATGCAAAAAATATCTTTTACTTCAGTTTTAAATATTTTTACTTTCAACTGTTGGGTCTCAAACTCCTTCAAAATAGGTTTAGTGTAAATAGCATGAAGTTTTATGTTAAATTTTAATGCGTAGTTAACTTTTAAAAATGAATTAATTTCGTTTTGTATCATAGCAAAAGTTTCATTTAAAAACATGTCTGTCAAAATAAATTCTCGATTTGTGTTTTCATACGATATAGTTATTATTCTGTTCATGAATGCAGTTTTCATATTTTTCACCAGTCCTCCAGTACATGATCTTTGTGTAATATCATTTGTTGAATAAGAAGCACTACATCTGTTCCGCATTTGGAAACTTTCCTTCCGAGCTGAAGCATTTTGGTAAATACATTCTAATGTAGACATATCATTTATTTTTTAATAGAAAATTTGTGATACTGTATGTTTTAAGCATGGAAGAATAATACAGGTAGTGGTGAAGCGGTAACGAACTTTTTTTTTTTGGGTTCGACTCTGTCAAAAGTTGTTTATGTTATACCAACACACACCCACACCAGAGACTTGCGCCGAGGGGTTTTGATCGGCGGCGGCTGGCTGGGAAAAAATAGTCGGCGGCGGCTCAAATTCGGCTGGAAATGCACATGGACATTTCATAAAAGTGAAAATTTTCATTTTGTTGTTAAATTAGTTTTTCTTTTTCATACCAATTCTTCACCAAACAAAATGCATAGAAATTAAGCATTGCTTTGCCTCTCAAAAATTTGTAAATTGTTATGAAAAATAAAGCAAAGGCTTGATTGTCAAATTTTTTTAAGGCTTGTCCAGATTCAACCTAAAAAGCTATTTGTCAAGCTAAAAATTAATTTCTCTGTTCGCAATTTTATGCATGAACATCAATTATTTATTTTACCGTTGGAATCTAATTCATGAATCATGCTAGAATTATTCGGATATATAATACATTATAATTTATGTATATTGAAACAAACGTCTATACCTGATTTATTTGTATCATGATAAATGGCAAATTCTATATAGGAAAAACAGATAAGATAAAGCAAGTTATTTTTCAATATAAAGTTTGACATTTGTCATGATAAAAATTGATCACGTATAGACATAGGCGAAAGCAAGGCGAATTGATACCAGGTGGCCTTATTATTGTAAATGAACTTTACCAAAATGTCAAACTCTATGTAAAAAAACTAAACAAAAACTTTTTATGTATGCATTTCACATGACAGATAGGTGAAGTCCAGTTGTTGTCGTACTAATAAGGCCACTTGCTATTAATACGCTTTGGGTTACAATGAAAGTCTTTGTGTAATAAATTTTTAAATGTAATTTTCACTTTTGCAAAAAGCTGTTTGCTGGGAACTATCAATGGAAATTCGTCGAGTCTATAGAAAATAATAAATTATATACAGATTAAGAGCTTCTTCTCAAAGATATTTCTAATGACTAAATATGGTATAATTTAAAAACTGGACGAAGAGGAAATCTTCATAAATTAACTTCGTTTGTATTTTCGATTCCTATTATTAATGCGTTTGTAAAGAAAGAAAAATAATGTAATTTCCCGAATTAATGATAAGAATTAATTTTAATGGAAATTTAATGTTGTCAATATTTTTTTGCAAACAAATTAAAGTAAAGAAATACCAAATATATGTGGGAAAAAATAAAAATTCTTATGAAATAAAAAACAGGACCCATTAGGAAGTAAGTAATATAATCCAAATAAAGAAAAAAAATTTCAACTCGAATCGTATATGGCAGAGCCCTGAAGGAACACATAAGAAATACAAACGAATTGATAATTTTCTCCTTTTTTAAGTCGGATAATGAATATTTATTCTTTTGAATAGTTTTTGGCAGTTCGTCTTAGTAAATCAAGCTTTTTTTCTCTAAATGTCAAGCTTTTTCACAATTTTGATCTGGCAAACCTAGGTCGCAGAGTAATGCATACAAAAATATTTTTCGTTATCTTACTCTACATCTCCACCTAACCATAGACTACTAACTAAACCCGTCACTATACAACAACATTACGAAGATTGTATGAGAGGGAACGCAATTCTTATTTTATAATGTGGTTTCTAATTTGACTATGCCTTCATATTATCTTAGTAAGAGCACTTTGTATGTAAAAATGCACAACACATGACAACAGCCTCTTTTAGCTGTCAAAAGTGAGCATTCTGTTCCTAACTTGATATGCTGTTGTAACTTGGAGTTATTACTGCGCTGTTAAAACAATTGCACTAACAACTATGTTATACCCTGAAAAAAGCATTAACTTGAGCGGTCTACACTTAACATTAACTTGAAGTTAATGTTAAGTTGGGTGTAGACTGCAAATTACTAAAATAATGCTTGAACAAAAATTATGAAAAAAAAACATAAAAAAGTAGAAGTGGTAATTAAAAAAAGCAATCGGCGGATTATTTTAAGCCGTTTTTGAGCCGAAAAACGATCGTCGGTGGCGGCTTCCATTAAGCCGATTTTAGCCGCAAGATAAATCGGCGGCGGCTGTGGAAATTAGTCGGCGGCTCGACTTAGCCGCGGCTCAGCCGTCTCGGCGCAAGTCTCTGGTAAACACACACATGTGAACATATAAATTTTTTTTCAAATTTTCTTTTGTGCTTTTTGACAACCTCGAATATAAACAACAATAAAAAGCCGTGTTGTTTTTGCTGTTGTTGGGTTGTTGTAGCTTCGCTACTACCTGTAGTATAATTCTACCATGGTTTTAAGTAGTATGATCAGGGACGGCAAAGTTGCTACAATTGTACCATTTTTGGTACAAATTGATCTTTAAATGTACAATAGTACAATTAATATCTTTTCCATTTTTAAATTTTACGAAGTATTGAGAACAAAGTTCGAATAAAAAAGAGGATTATTTAAGGCGGTCAGATAAGACCAGCTCACAACACGTAGTCTATGCAATTTAAAGCTCTTGCAGATCATGATACATATTAAAGTCTGAAAAAACTAATTTTTATGAATTATTTGCATTGTAGTAAAGGCGAATATTTCGGAACTTTATTGAGAATATATTCTTATACCTTCCAATAGCAGATATGTCCAAATAAATTAATGATTATTTTCGATTAGAAATTGCTAAATCTGACTGTATATACTTTCCTGTATACTTTCCTTTTCCCACAGATAGTACTATATGATCATTTCAATTGAAAAGTCCACCTTTTGTCACGTTCGACACCAGGAAATCAGGATTTTTCTTCAAAGAAAACGTTTTTTTTTGTATATTTGTATCAGTAAAAGCAAGGTAGATTAATCTACCTTGAGTAAAAGTTTGTAAAAAACCAACTACATGGTTCTGAAATACAAGCTTAATTGCTTAATGGCGCACGTGACCAAAAAGTGGACTTTCCTGTGTGAATGCCCATGTACTTATGTATGTATAGAAAAGTGATATATTGCTATACTTAATATATGTTTCTGGTCTCAAAAATCTGTTGTGGTACAATTAGGACCAAAAAAGTACAACTTTGGTTGTCTTACCATTGGTACAATTTTAAAATCTCATAGGCCATCCCCGAGTGGGATGCATGTACAGAGACCTGCGCCGATCGATTTTGTCGGCGGCGGCGGCTCATTAGGAAATCAGCGGCGGAGGCTCAAATTCGGCTTCAGCCGGCTGAGAGCAAATAACATAATGAAACATATATTTTAAGATAAAAATCAAATAAAAAAATTACTATTTCATATTGTACAAGGACAAGCGGCGGCTATTTTTCAGGTGAAGTAAGCCAAATATATTTCGGCGGCGGCGCGACTGAATAAAATTATCGGCGGATCGGCTCAGCCGGCTGGGAGCCGTCACGGCGCAGGTTTCTGTGCAGGTATGGCTGTTTTATGTATTAAGTATATTTTGTAATCAAGGTGTATTTAACTAGGTGGCACCAAGGTGGATTTATACAGGTGATGTTATAAGCACAGCTGTTCTACTTTTTTCCCGCAAATTAGATGCTCGTATGTCAAAATTTGTATACGTTGACATAGGGGCTGAGATGTCAAATGTTATTATAATGCTGTAGTTGTTTTAGAATCAACACCACCTGATAAAATTAATTCACCTTGGGTGACACCATAAGGAGTTGTTGTACAGCAATACAACAACCACATTCATATTTTGTTTGTGTAATAGACAAGTTGCTATCAAAAACGATGTGCAAAACAAAAGAAAAAAAATTGTGAAGAATTGTTTTAACTTGCATAAACATTATTAATTATGAATTTTAATTGTTTTGTGTGATTTCAATCAAACATTATTAATCTTTTTGACATATTGTCACCCACTTTTGCCTTTTATTTTCGTCTTTGGGGACGCTAAAAAATACTCCATTTCCAGGAACATTTTTCTTTTTACATAGAAAGAAGTAACGCATTTTTAACAGTTCACTTCCACTTTAAATTATCTAAAGTTTTATTTCTTAATCGCACTTTTCACTTTTAAATGGTTTAAATTTGTATTTCTTTGTATTTCCTTCGCTTTGTACAAACATAGACAACATTTTGACATAAACTTGTCTAAAAGTTCGCAAAGCAAAAATTTGTCATCTGAGCTTGTGATGCCACCTAGTACATCTTGTTTGTAATCATGGTAGAATAATACAACAGGTAGCCGCATAACTAACACAAATGTACATATTGGGATAGAAAATGTCAAACATTAATAGAGAGGGTATGTGTGTGTTTGTATATCAGAAGTAGCAAACATACGTGTGGTATTGTGTGTGCAACGTAGTTATTTCGTGTGCAACGTAGTTATATTTGCCTATTTTCAAAAGTTTGCTGGGTATAACTTCTGAATGCAAGTATTTCAGAATGTAACAACCCCCGTTGACAAATTGTATTTTTGTCCTCTATCGATTGCCATTAATCATTATTGCGCTCACCGAAGATTTTTCTTTTTATAAACGTAACACTTTGATGATTTTGGCCTATTTTAAAAAGTTTTGGTGGCCTTTATTGATCGCCGTTAGCCATTATTACGCTCAGTGAAAATTTTTGTTGTTTTTTACAACTTTTAAAATGTTTGCTGGGTGTAAATGTAGAATAATTGTACAAATACGAATGTAGAAAACACATGTACTGTTGTTTGCATCTCTGGAAAAAAGTTCATAAGCTCCCTCAAAGTTACTAACACATACCCGTTGCTGACAGAAAAATACCAAAAATGTGTCAAAATCTATTGTCTGTGTGATGCACATATTCTCAAATTTACTAGAACAGCTGAGTTTGTAGTGATACTTGTTTAATGTACCTTGGATCCGCCTTAAATTCAGGTTTGAAATATTGTATTTATTTTTACACGGAATAATTGCTTATAAGACAAAAAAATTTGCAAGAATATGCAAACGTGAAAACTCCAAAGCTTGCATATATGTATGTTTTCTTTGCAGAATTTCAATAAATAACCAAATAACAAAGTAAAAACTACAATTACATAAATGACTTGGTTTTACACACACACACAAATTCGGCGTCAAGCCGTTCAGCCGCCGCTGCCGAAAATATTTGCCCTTCAGCCGCCGCCGAAATTTTTTTAGTCGGCTTGCTTCTCTGTTTGGAGTACGTTATAAACAAGTTACCGTAGTTGGCAGACTAGGTAGCACTACATTAATCGTCAGCTGTTTCTACATCCACTTAAAAATTCACCACTTTGCTTTTCTTGTTGACGTTACAATTTTTCGTTTATTTTTTCATGTTAATAGTAGTGTTGGAATATTGCACAAAATTTACAATATATAAATAGAAACCCACTTAAAACGAAATAAATAAAACAATGTCTACTGATTGGGATGAGGTCAAACGGTTAGCCGCCGATTTTCAAAAGGCCCAATTAACATCCACTTTACAAAAGTAAGTACACGATTGAAAAAAAGAACAACAATATGAAATAATGCAAATGATTTTAGACTTTCGGAACGAAATTGCATAGAAATAGTAACATTGTTATTAGAAAAGAAATTATTAGCAGTTATTTTTACCAACGATGGTAAGGAGTACATAACACCCGATCATTTGGAGCGTGAAGTGCAGGATGAGTTGTATGTGAATGGTGGTAGAGTAAATTTGGTGGAAGTTAGCAAAAGCTTAAACGTCGACTTAACTAAGGTATGTAATTAATCATCATACCATTTTCAGACTAGGAAGGAAAATTAATTAGATATTTTTTTTAGATTGAGGAAGTGGCAAATAAAATTGCTCTTGCGAATCCCAATCTCCATTTTATATTAGGACAAATTATAGATGAAGATTATATCACCTATATAGCGCAAGAAATAAATGAAAAGCTATCTCAAAAAGGTGAAATATCTGTTAACGATTTGACTGAACAATTTGATTTACCTTCGGACTTTTTGCAAACTGATGTTTTGGAAAAAAATTTGGGTAAAATCATCAAAGGTAGGCAAGATCCTTCAAATCCCAAAATATTTTTCACTCAGGCCCATTTACAAAGATGTAAAGGAAAAATACGTGGTGCTTTAGCGGCTTTAACGAGACCAACGAATGTTTCTGCGATATTGCAACAAACAAATATACAGCAAAAAATCTTTCATACTCTGATTGATGAAATAAATCCACCTGGCCATGTTACCTCCAAACAAGCCAATGCACAATATGTGCCTAATATTTATGCAAAGATGCAATCGGATTGGGTTAATAATTTCTATCGCCAAAATGGTTTCTTAGAATATGACGCCATTAACAAGCTAGGAATTAGCAATGCTAAACAATTTATCAATAAACAGTTTCTTAATGAAGAATTGTTATTTTTAAAACGTTGTGCTGTCAGTTCAAAACTAGTTGATCTTACTGTTTTGCCAGCATTGACAGCGGCTAAACAATTTATAGATTTATCTTCTCTTTTACCCTCAAATATGAGTTCTAATGATCGCGAAGAACTATTTGAAGTCATAGTATCGCAAAATCAAGCCGCCCTAGCAAATTTTGTGCTCATAGGCTCTTTGGGATCATCAGTAATTTTTACTTCTCAATATCTTGAGGAGTTGATACAACCTTGCCGCGAGTTAGCCTGCATGAAAGCTAAAACCGCAGTGGACTGTGGTACGTATCAGCAGCATATGGCTATTAAGCAGTTATCTTCAAAATCGGGTCTACGTAAAGAAATAGATGACGAAGTATTGGATAAGCGTGATGAGCGTCGTAAGAAGGCTGCTTCTGGAAAAGCAGGCGGCGGCTCACAGGGTCGTGAAACGAAAACAAAATCCACAAAAAAGCATCAACGTGGTGTTAAAAAGGGTGGCAAGAATGATTTTGATAGTGATGATGAGGAAAATTTCGGCGTCGGTGGTGCTGGTGTCGGCTCGTATGCCAGTAAGAAACAACTGCAGCTTATTACGATTGCGGATATTGTTGAAATTTTGAACAAAACAACCTCGGTTTTGGCCATTGATGAATTGAATGAAGATATTGCTGGCTTATATCATGAGTGAGTAATCGTTATTTTAAAACGTTAAACAAGTATACATTTTTTGTCTTAATACATCTAAATAATTATCGCAGGCATTAATAATTGCTTGTTTTTGTTAATAAAATAAAAAATTTCGTTAGGGAATTTATATTGAAACAACAATAAAAAAAATCAAATTTGTTTTTAATCCTAAGTCCCTAACGAAAATGTTTATTTTATTTACAAAAACAGGCAGTAGGCCGCCTTTGATTTGTGCAGGACGTTCTAAAATACATATAGCCCTAAAAATAAAAATGGTTCTAAAATTTTCTATTGAAAAAAAAAACAATAAAATTTCCATTTCCTAATGAATTGACGTATTGTACAGTATGTTTTTTTTTTAATGGAGCCGAACTAAAAATTTAAAGAACTTACCCAAAGAAAAAAAATAATAATAATATGATATACGGTTGACTTTGCAGGCAATCCATGGAACTTTTCTCTAATTTTAAGCTCAATGAGCTACAAAATCCATAGAGTTTTGGAGTAATTAAGAAAACCTGGAAACACTTAACCGATTTAAATTAAATTTGTTGCATTCGATGCAGTTTTTCCTATCCTTAAACATAACTGCATATAAAAGATGGAATTGACAACGATTCTGGAATAATTACGAAATAACAGTTTTTTTTCGAAATATTTCAACAACGACATCTATCGATTGAATCGATCGATTTTAATAAAACTTATTACAAGCAAGTTTTCGAAAATTCTCAAAATATGCCAATTGGAGTCGGTTCCTAAAGAAATGATAAATTAAGCCAAAGAATGACGGAAACTTTGTCAATATTGGTTAAACCATTCAAAAGTTATGAGTAGTTCACATACTTTCACACAAATAAAAAGAATAGCTTTCTAGAACCTCAAAACATCCAGATCTAATGAACAATCGATTTTCAGAAACCAGTGTGAAATCAGTCACTTCCGATTTCCCTAAAATTGTGTTAAAATGGGTGTTCTTAGATATGCATGAAGAAATCGGCACAGCAGTCTAGAAGTTATCACGTATTTCCTAGCTTCATTCTCTTGAATCTGTGTGTCTATCGCACCGTAACTCCCGAACTGCTAGATTGATTTCAATTTAGTTTCTCTTGTTTGAAAGGTAACTTGATTTAAAATGTTCTAACATCTATTTAAAAAATAAAAAACAATTCTACAATTTTGAAGTTGGCATCCCTTTTCTTCGAAGGTTCCTAAAATTTTGAATTTAACGTTATTTATTTTTCATTTTGAGACTAAAAAGAAAATGTCCCAAAGATTTTCTACATACAATAAAAATATTTATAAAAAATGGAATAAGGTACCTTTTCAAAATTAGTACCCTTTAAAAAGTACATTTTAAAAATTGCACTTGTTAAAAAAATAGCCAAAAAATAGAGGATAAATATCCCAAAACGAAAATTGGCCCAAGAAAAATGGGCAAAAAAAATCATATTTCTGCTTTCAATAAAATATAATGGGGCCTTTATCATATTTAGTTTGGAGCTATTTTTCATGAAACCGTTCAAAATACCGTCCTTTTTATATTTTCTAGCCATTTTTTTTCAAAATTCCCCGACTGACAGACAATTTTAATATCTTTAAGGCCCAGTTTTTGACTTCGTATTTATATGTCAATTATGTACTTTTAATTTATATTTAAATGTGAAATTAAGTGTTGTGTTTTTCTTCCGACGGGGTTTTTTTAATTTGGAACGATTTTCCGTCATCCAACGTCAAATTTGGTTTGTAAACAGACCGGTTTCGGCTATGTGCCATCTTCAGTGTTCTATTGAATACTGAAGATGGCACATAGCCGAAACCGGTCTGTTTACAAACCAAATTTGACGTGGGATGACGGAAAATCGTTCCAAAAGTGAAATTAAGTATTTGGGCTGTTCACATATTACGCAAAGTCATTTTTGCCGTTTTTGACTCCTTGGCATTTAAATACAAAGTGAAAAATCGGCCATACGTTCGCTACGGAATTTAATTGTATTTACCTAAATATAAAGACGAATTTATGGCAGTATTGAAAATTTGTTGTGCCCCTAAAAAAAACTTTTTATGAAATAATATATTCCTCAGCCAACTTAATCAACTTGCATTGACCAAGGCCCAAGAACTTTACGAAATAACTTTGCAAAAAAGTGCAGCAGGCAGCGGTCAAACTCATGCCGGTGTACAGGAAAAAATCAATACACTTCTCGTTGATTTACGTCTGTATGAAAAGGGACTTAAGGTATGATTTTATTGCATTATACATACATAAATACTGCTTATCGTTACCTTAATATAGAAACTCTCTAAATAATAATTTTTTCAAATCTATTGCACATTTCCATAGATGAACACTTGATTTGGAAAAAATAATGAGTTAGGGCGTTTCTTTAAGTTAAATAACCCTTATTGCTAAGCATTTCACAAATTTCTTTACATTTATACATTCATGCAGCATTTCCCGCTTAATGCCCAACCCGAGTTAATTAAATATTTACTCAAATCTTTGGGTAATGATATTTGTAACGAATTAATTGTGTACATAGCCAATGAATGTCAAATCGAGCTGAAAAACAGCAATTTGAATGTAGATCAACGTAATAAATTGGCCCAAGAGTGTGGTAAGTATTAGAGAATTTTTTATATACGAGAATCTAATAAGATCTTTATTCCAAGGAGGTGATTATAAACTATCTTTAATCGAATTAAATAAAGCTCTTAACAAGACCATAGATGAATTCGTTTCGGCTACGGAATCAGTTTTGAAAACATGCAGCATGATTGTTAAGAAAGTAGACAAGAAAAAGGATCGTCAGTTGATCATACAACATCGAGAAAAACTGTTGGAGCAATTGCAACAATGTTCCGAGCCGGCTTTGATTTTGCATTTAACAGCCTTGATTTTGTTTACCACCATAACGGGATGTATCCTACACGCCAGTGGTAAATTTGTTTCACAAATTTTGTCTTTAATAAACAGTTCCGTGACAGATGAGCAAAATAAGCTATTAGCCCAATATCATGGTAAGTTAGAGCATAATTTAAGTTATTATTATTTTTTTGCTTTAGTTTTGCTCATCTATTCACATTAATAATTACAGATTTGGTAATTAGTGTTTTGCGTTTATCCGCTGATTCTGAAGAATATTCCACAGCCAGTTCCCAGTTACTAGAATTGGAACCTACAATTAAGCAATTGGCTTTAAAATTTGAAAAGCCGGGTATTTCTAAAACTGATTAAAGTTGAAAGCGTTTGTTTTATTTTTATATTTTATATTACGACATATTATTTTGGTCATTCTAACAGATGTATGTAAATATTAAATTCCATTTTATACATTTAATTTGTTGTTGTTCATTAGAACTTTTTTTTAAATACTATTTTTGTTTAATTAAGAAAAATTGCATAAATTAAAATAAACAAGTGCTTTAAAGAAATTAAAATGATTTTAAATAAAATATGTATAAAGTTTTCCCTCCCAACATTTTTGATGACAACGAGACCATCTTAAATTACGCAATAATGAAGAAACATATTTGAAAGAGTCTTAATCGCAAGAAAATTGCAACGTGCAACGTCTCAGGTGACATATTTTATAACTATGTATTATTGATGTATCAGACCTGGAACATATGCATTACTTGAGCTAATCCATTGAACATTTTTCTACATTAAACGAAATCAATGAAAATGCTAAATTATTGCATTACCACTATAGGTGCGATCGCGTACTCAATATTGGGATCCCAATTTGCACAAAAACTGTTCCCGTACTGCAGCGTTGTCATATCGTACGCGTTTTTACGATATGACAAAACGGAAATATCCATACAGTGTCCTCATATCGTAAGTTTTTTACGATATGACATCACTGAGATATCAGTACACGGTGTATGGATATCTCAGTATTGTTACATCGTAAAATACTTACGATATGACGACGTTGTATGACTATTTCCGTTTTGTCATATCGTAAAAACGCGTACGATATGACAACGGTGATTGTATGAAACCTTGTTGTTTTTTTACATTGTTGTTTTTCTTTTTAATAGGCACACAGTGGAATACTATTAACACATACTCATAAGAACTAACACTAAATTAAAAACTCATTTCTCTCAATGGCCAGCACTGCCAAAAAGTACGGGATCGGAGCTTACCCTACAAGAAATTGTATTGCATTTTTGCTACCGGCGCTGCTAATGTTGCGCTTTTCCTAGCAAAATTGAATGAATTTTTCCCGTTTTTTTAGTAGACCAAGTATAATTTTAAGATTATGTTAATACGAATTTGTTGAACAATACGAATTTGTTGAACAAACGAATTTGTTGAACAAATAAGATAGTAAAGAGTTCTATAAATCAAAGTAGTTCCATAGATCTAGCTAAAATTTTTCTAAATTAGTTTTAAAATGTTGGTGGTTTTGGGGAATTTTACTAATTTAAAAAAGTTATTTAAAAAAATGTTCTTAGTTGCAACGCTGATTGCTACGTATTGCTTGCATATGTTAGAGTAGGACAAATAATGTACATTGCAGGGTTGCATTTCTCGCGTTGCAAAGCATTTTACAATGTTTGTGAAATTTTAATAAGATTTTTAATATAAAAAATCAAAATTTGTTTGTTACAAAAAATTGTGCTAAAAATTAAAGAACAAAATAAAGTGTTTATTTCATTTCAAAGAGGCGAAGCTTATATTGTTTACTAAAATGACGAGGTGTTTACATTTATTAATTTAACAATGGTTCTCATTTATACTTATATGTATCTATTTTTAAAAATTTAGGAATTTTCAGCGGCAAGGAGCATTCGAGTTTGGAAAAGGCTTTTGACTAGTTAGTGTTAACCAATATTTTGGTTAGGTTTGACTAGTTAGTGCTAACCAATATTTAGGTAATCATTGACTAATAAAAAGCAGCAGAGTAAGCAGTACAGATATATGTTATGTAGTCGGGAGAATTAATTAGTTAGAGATGCAAAATCACACGTATACAAGAGTTTCGGTTATTTTAATCATTTTGCTCCTAATAAACTAATAGAAAGTTTAACCAATTAACCGGTAGTAATTAAAACTTGTAATTAGGGATGCCAGATCTATATAGATTCGCAAAAAGCTGGACATTGGGGTTAAAATAGCTGGACAAAACAACAAAAAGATGGATATTAAAAAGTTACTACAAATTTTAAATGAAATTTATTTGCTGGAGTTTAAGCAATTGTCTATATGCAGCATTTCGTTGGTGCTTTACCAACTCATCAGTAGACTTCAAACACAATTTTCAACAGTTACAAACCCTTTATCTTATGTACAAACTTTTAAAAACCATTTGAGAATTTACAAATAACTATCTAAATGATTTTCAAAAAATAAGCATAGTAGGCTTTGAAACTTATGCAAAACCCAGCAAATAATTTTTTATTCGATATGAATCTATTTTATTTTTCTACACCTTCATACAATTAGAAATCCATCGGATAAAAATAAAAATACCTATAAGGAAAATTGAAAAATAAATTGCTTAAACTCCAGCAAATAAATTTAATTTAAAATAAAATTATGACAATATGTCAAATAAATTTCATAAAGGTTACTACAAATTGGGAATTTTTGTTTCGTATAAACATATTATTGAAAAAATACGTCTTTCTCTAAAAATAAATCTTTCTCTAAGAACCAATACAAAGTCAGACACTAAGTGGCTATTTACATAAGTATTTCGTATCGCTGTTTTGGAGTTTTTGTAGCACACACAAATTGAAGAGAGAGAATGCAGCTAGAAAAGAGGTGATAACTTCTAAAAGGCTGGACCGCTTTTCATCAAGCATAGCTAAGGACACTCACGATCAGCTCAGCGTTCAAAAAAAAGAAAATCAATCGTAATCGATGCTGTCGTTTGGGCTCTTAAGAGGGAACAGGCAGACACAGATACACACTACAAACCTATAATACGTACCTTCTTTTTTCGTTGGGGGTTAATGACAATATTTTTGCAAAAGTTATTGCTGTGTACTAACTAATAATGTAGTTATAAATGTAAAGTAATAAATAATACGGATATTTTTTAATATTTGCGCTAGACGAATGATTTATGTCTTCCTTTAAAGGTATTCGGGTATGTTCTGTATTTCATGTGGAATTAAAATGTGTGGAATTATCAAAGCATTGTTGTTATAAATATTAATTTACAACAACAATGCTTTGATAATTCCGCACATTTTAATTCCACATGTAATACAGAACATGGCCGATTATAATAGTGCTTTACCGGCTATAAAAATAAAAAAGCTATCACAGTTATAGAAGTTGTTCTTTCACAATCCGAGATTCATGATGCTGTAACTAAAAAAATTGTACTTTTAAAATTTAAAGATATATACTATATTAATGTTTCACACCTCCACTATGTCGTCACTAAATCTCTATCGGGTACTCTTACAGGTTCCTGAGTTATTAATAGAACTTTTAAACAAAATAGAAATATTAATGAAATCTTTAGTAACAGCGGTACACAAAAAAGAAAAAGTGGTCACTACATTTGACCAAAACCACTTCTGAGTTTCGTTTGGCTACAACGTGCTCAAAAAATGTCTTAATTTAAACTTAAACTCAATTTCAATATGCGTATCGGTATCGGAATCGGTATCGCCGATATTCCTTTTTGAGTATCGCTATCGTATCAGCAAAAAGGCGTATCGTTACGTCCGTAATACAGACTTTTAGGAAGGCAGCCACACACACAGTAATACATTCATATGGACATCATTGTAAAAATAGTAAGAATAGATTCCTGACCTCAAAACCTCTAGATCTGATGAAAAGTAGATTTTCGGGCTGGAAACAGTAACTTCCTATTTCCGATAGCGGGAAGAAATAAATCGAATTAACGACAAATTTTCTTTGTTTTTATTAACACAATTTATGAAAAAACCTATTTTAAGGGGCTGGATGCCACTAAATTTCTCTCTAGGCATAAAAAGACAAAGAATAGTTTGCGATTATGTTCTTAGAAGAAAACTTTTATTATTTAAATTTTAAAATATTTACAAGAACAATCTTAGAAAAAGTTTTAATGTTTCAGTTTCTGCAATAAAGTTAATATTTTAACTTTATTCTCTTTTTTTCTTTTAATGCCGGAAAATGCAAATATTATTTTAGATGTTTTACCGAATATTTAATTATTACTATGAAGTCTTTGTAAGATTTGTTTAGCCTTATCACAAGTTTGCCTGAAAAAAAAATAAAAGAAAATGTGAAAATTAGATGTTATTAACTAAAAAAATAATAATACAAAAATGCCTTAAGCTCAAAATAATTATTTTAAATAAACTAGTTAAAAAGGTCAAAGAAAATTAGAAAATCAATAATAAAATAAAATTAAATAATTCTTCCACTTACATAAATAAGGGATTATTAGCATCACACGATTCTAAAGTCTGCTTAATGTATGTTATAAATAATTGTAAATTTTTCAAACATTCGGAATCTGGCTGTAGCCAGGCCGTTGGCAAAGTATTGACAACAATATAAGCTTTGCTTATAGCATCATTGGGTGTACAAACCTAAAATTGAGCGTATTAAAGTATATAAAATTACATATAATTTAAATGAAACTATGATTAAAAAATAAACTTACCCTCATAGCTAATAGTAAATAACGATTAAGTAATGAGCCTATAGCCATTTCCCTTAAAGGTGTATCGGCTATTATGCCCTGCCAGGATAAAAAGTTACGAAATAGTTTTAAACCGCTGCAAAATTGACGCTGAAAGAATGATGTCTTGTTTTCTTGTACCCTGTTTTAATAAAAAAAAAAAAACAAAATTAAGCCAAAAATTAAATCGGTTATACAAGTAACCAACTTACTGCTTGGGGAATATGGGTATGAATACATCATTTTCCAAGGCCAATTTCATTTTCTCTAAAATAGCATTAAATAATTGTAGCAACGTCTTGCCATTTCCTTTAAGAGGAAAATCTCTACCCAAACGATTTATGAAACCAATTAAACGCAATGTTTGAGTAGTGGACAATGGATCCCAGCAATGTGTTACAATATCTGAACGAAGTTTGTATAGTATTTTAGAAGATTCGTTTGTTACATATTTAATAAATCTGTTTACCTTTTAATTTGGGTAAAATGATTTTCTCTAGTAAAGTGGGCACCAAACTTACATCAGGATCTTGTTTTAACGATTCTTCTGTTTCATCTTCACTCCAGGCATATAACATGACCGCTGAATACCAATTCAATTTTTCAATATCTTTAAAATCTGCCAACAAAGGTGACCATGTTAACATCTCAAGACGTATCAAAGGACCAAGAATCTTAAACAAAACGATTTAATTGATTGATTTCTTTATTAAAACTTAATCTATAAGGGCAATTTTTTAATACAAAATTCGAGATTAAATTAAATTTAATATCTGTATTTACTCTTTGAGTTGATTTTAAAAATTTTTTTTGCTAGTTTAAGCAGCCAACGTTGGTGGTTTAATCCTAAACTAGCAAAGAATTTAGAAAAAAAAAATCAACTCAAAGAGTAAATGCAGATATCAAATTTAATTTAATCTCTAGTCTCGTATGCAAAAAGTGACCCTAATGCCATTTTTACACTGTCTGAGTTTTCGTCCAATTTCAAAATCTAACTTTAAGATATGACATTTAAACCTCATATTGTATATTAGATGGAAATAGAATAAGTTGTATTTTCAACTGAGCTCAGACGAAAAAATAAAAATTGTACATTAGACACGATATGTCACTTTTACGTATTGAAATCAGACGAAAACTCGAGACAGTGTAATGGCAGCTTAAGTTATATAGGAAATTTTATAAGAGTTTTTATATAAGACTAAAGTTAGTAAATTTATTAAGGAAACTGCTAAATCCCCTTCCCTAATATTTATTATTACTCAAAGTTGCCATATCCAAAAAATATAATGAAGAATTGACATTGCGGGCCGGGCCATCCCTTTAACTTTCCAGTGAATTCAAAACCAATACTAATTTATAAAGAATACGACGGCAATGACATCAGTGAGTGTGGAGTTTAGCAAAATGTTGGCTCCAACGCGGGGTATAGAATTATTCTGGAGCTTATATATGTGTAGAAGAACTATAGTCGAACATATACATATATAGAATTATTCTCGACCTTATGCATGTATAGAAGAAGGATTGTCGAAAGACTGCATCGTACTCTCCTTACGGATGGTAACATACATAATGAAAGTATGAAGACTGACAGCATTTTTACGATGGGTCGCTTTTAGCTAATTTTTACTTAAACTTAACGTGTTTAAATAAAGTTCGAGTTCTTCAGCGATAAAAATATTTCATGTACAATCCCACTTTTTAGGTGTTGTTAGTTGTATGTAAACTTCGAGAATTCTTATCATTCCATTTTTCGAATGAACTGAAAAGCTCTGAATTTACCATCTTAAGTGATTTAACTCCGTCCTCATTGACTTTACTTCACATTTGCTAGTTTTAACTTTAGGTTTACATATTTTTTTTGTAAACAAAATTTTAACTACGAAATATTGTTATTTAAGCCAATACGTTACATTATTCTCTGAAAGTTTATTAATCCATTTCCCCAACAAATTAAAAAGTTCTACATTTAACTTCACTAATTTCAACTCCATCCTAATTATTTTTACCCCATGTTCTCTAGCTTTATTTATTTTTTGTTATCTTACGTTGGATTTACAATGTTATAATAAAGTTTAATCTCAAACTATTTTTATTTAAGCCAAGAAGGCTTTTTATATAAAATTAAAAAATTTTCCTCGATAGCATAGTTGCCAGTATAACAGCCTGAATAAAAAAAGTTTCAGCTTACCTTTGGCAAACACAAACTAACAAAAGCATCTTTATAGGAAGGCATATCCGTTTTACGCCAAGCATAGAATTTTGTTAAAATAATTTCTATTTTACAAAACTCGTCGGTAACATCGTCTATAATCTCTAAACTCTCCTTGATAAGTTGTTCTAGAAAATTTTATTCAATGAAAAGAAATTAATAATTAAAAACTTATTTCGAACAAACCCAATTCGTTTTTAAATTGCTCCTGATAGCGATCTGAAGTTTCTTCATCCGACGACATACCATCCAAATGTGAACTTAACATATCTTGGCGTTCTCTTTCGCAACGGCGTCTAGTACGTCTACCTTCGCGTTCGGCAGCACGGCGTACTTGTTCATCGTAATCAGCACCGCGACGTATGGAGGAGGGTTCTAATGGGACAAGTTTTTCTGAATTCAAGTACAAACGTGTTATGCTATTTAAAAAAAAAAACTTACTAGCTGCCTCAGCCATTTCCTTAGCTTGATCTCTAACATCTTGCCTGCGACGATCTATTAAAAAGTGTTGATGTTTTCCAAAGAACTGTAGACAACGTTTTTCCAAATCCACAATTAAGGGTGACTATAAAAGCGGAGATTTGTTTTAAGCTAAGCTTTTTATCATATTTTTTATTGCTAAATTTTACCTTTTCGTTTAGGCAGTCTATTAAATCTGTTACATAGCACTTGATTTCTTGATAAAATCTATATTTAGCTGCAGCTGTCGGAGCCTTTTGCTTACAATCCATTTCCTCTAATTTCATAGCTTTCATTTCTCTTCCTATTCTCTCAATATCTTCAGTATGGTTTACATTGAGTTCCTTTAATTTAGTCAAACGTTCTTCTATAGCATTACGTATCTCTTGCGGAGTTCTTAAAACGGTTGTCTTTGTTTTATCCTTTTTCGGTTTATTGACATTTAAAATTTGGTGAGGTTTTTCCAATGTACATTTAGCATAGGCTTGTTCCAATAGCGAGGATGTAGATTCTGGCTGTGATGGAGCTTCTAAAGCATTTTCCAAATTTGTTTTAATCATGAAACGCGATAACACCGATTCATGTTGGGCATTAACCAATTGAGCACCTGTTACACCTTTACGTATCTGTTGATTTTCCCATTCATGGGTTTCGCAATCTGAATCTCCTTCAGAAACTAAAGATTAGAAACGTTTGACAAACATATTATATTTATATAAATTTGTAATATGTCTTTCAAGAGTTTAATGTGTTGTGTATGTGTGTTATTTTAATATAAATTTTGCTGTCTCTCTGTAACAAAACGAAATTACTTAATTTATAATTACATACAATCTTTCTCAACAGCATAAAAATTTTCACGCCTTTCTTCACGTTCCTTGGCGCCCGTTATTGCATTCATATCAACACGCTCTTCATCATCCGAATTGTCACCCTCTATGTCATCTCTGGCCAAACGGCTGCCCTTCTTCGTTTCTACCTTCGGTTCTTCTATGGTTATAAAGTCCCCTAAAATGTATACTCCAAATTATAAATAATAAACTTTTAAATATAAAATCAGATCTCACCTTGCTCCCTGGCCTTTTGTCTTCTTTTGCGAGCAGCATGTATCATAGCAGCATCAGGTATAGATCCGCTTTCTAACATTTGTTTTAAATGATCCGGTTTTGAAAATCTATGTTTGCTGTCATTGCGTTCGGTTTCACTTTGTATCTCTTCCTCATCAGACATATCATTTCGTCCAGCACACAAAGCAGCACGACCATTTAATATAATTTCCGGTTCTGATTTTTTGACCACCAGCTGTGAACAAGGAGTTAAAAATCATGGATTAGATATCTTAAAATGACTCAATTTTAATTTCGATAGCAAAACTTTAAAGAATTGGACATGATTAATATTCCAAGGAACAAGGGAAAAATTAACATCAACTTAATTTTTCAATTCAATATTTTAAAGTTAATTAATGGAATAAGCAATTTATTAAAAGCAAAAACTGTGTTTGCGTACTTAATAAATTGTAAAAATGTTTACTAATTATTATTGGATTTGTTCTAGATTGCGTTCGCTTGCTGTTAAATATGAAGTGTTTTTTTAATATTTATCTATAAAATAGTCGACACTTTGTACTAGAAAAGTGAGCAAACACACCACACCCTAAATGACACGATTTAAAATTCTGATAAAATGCGTATAATACGCCCCAATCCATAACTGAAAATTTTTCGTATATGGAAACATTCTCGGGAAATTAAGAAACGGTGTAAATTTGAGCTCAATTACTCCAGTGGTTTGACCATAAACGCATTTCCAACCAATAAAATGAATTTTATATATATTTGTCTAAATATGAAGTGTAGTTGGGAGAGTAAATTAGTTGTTTTAATAAATTTATACTTCAAATAATGTTGATAAGATCCTAAAAGCTTCTAGTACAAGTGTTTGATATTTTGTTATGTTTGAAATCGTAAAAGCTGAGAGACTTACAGATTTCAAAGCAAGGAAAGTTAATCTCTTTCAGATCAAAAAGTACGTATATCTTCATTAGCAAATGTTCCTCAGTTGAATTTAATCCTCAGATTTACGTGTGAAAACACTCAATAAATCAAGACGTATTTTTCATAAAACTTATAAAAATTGTTTCTAAATCAGAAGAGTAACCGTCAAACTGCAATCTTAAAATAAAAAGCCAAAAACACCTGGTATGATTTCCAGTAAAAAACCTCTTACTAACTTGAGTATTTAATTTATGAAAATTTTCTAATTCGTTTCTGCTATAATTTCAAACAAATCGAAATATGCTAAATTAGGTTTGATTTAAATAATATAAAATTATTTTTTGATATTTTCTTTACTTTTTTTTAGCTGACATAACTCGCGCAAAACTCGTATTTCTGGAATTTCAAATTAATTGCGATAACTATTGTCGGGACGTCTACTTCACGAAGACAATTATCAACGTTTTTGACAGCTAATACGTATTCTTTATTGTCAAGACAGCGTTGTCAGTTGTAAACATGGTGAGAAAAATTTGGGATTTTTGAAAAGGCCTCTACCGATTTCGTCATAACTTGGGAAGGGGTTGTTAAATTTTATTACAAAAAATACTAAGAAACTGGAAACGACATTACATTTAAGCCATTTTAATATATTTTTATATACTACCCGGTTTCGGAATTATTCGGACCACAATTACGAAAAATATATTTTTTATGCTAAATTTTTATTTTTTAAATTTATAAAAAACTTTAAAATTACAAAAACTTGAAATTTTTATTAGATAGATTAGAGCCACATACGCATACTACAAATAAAATAAGCCTTACTTAATAAAAATCTATGAAATTCAACTCCACCTAAAATGAATGCCAAATGTACACTTTCAAAACGCCGGCCGATACACGTATATATTTTTTGGTGGCCTCTAACAGAATCAGTTGTGGGAACAAGGTGACCACTTTATGATGAATAAAATCAATATTAATTCATTGATTTTCACGAAATGAAGCTTATTTTACTTATAGCGTATGTAGATTTATGATCAGTTAATAAAAATGCCAATATTTTAACATGTTAAAGCGTGGTAAACATAATTTTATGATGAAATCGGAGGAGCTGCCTCTTGAAAAATTTCAAAGTTTGAAAAAAATTAAAAAAGTACATAGGATTTTAAATTTCGACTGTTTTGTAGTTTTGGGACCGGACCATAGCACATCAAAAACATTTGTTTGCATAGTTTAATTTTTTTTTTGCCTAGCCCGAAACTTGGATTTGGACAAACTAAACCACATGTATGTTCGTTGTAATTTTAATTTTGTTAGTTGATTTTTTCTCTTTTTCGATATTCAACTATCCTTGACAATGTAAATTAAACTAATAAACATTCATAAATATATAGCTCGAAAAATATGTAAATGAATTAAATACGTATATTCACATATATACAAAAGAACTTAAAAAATACAATCAGTCCTGTTCTGTATTCCATGCAAGAAAGAACATGACCAGAATCCTCATAACATTGTTGTTATAAATATTAATTTGTAGCAACAATGCTTTGACAATTCCGAACATTTCCAATCCGCATGGAATACAGAATATTCCTTATTATCTTAAATATTTAACATCAATAATTGCTTTAACATCTTATATTTGAAATAATTAATTTGATTCAAACAAAGTAAATTGCATGCATTTACTATTTAGTAGTTATATAAAAAAAGAAAAAATAATACTTTTCTTTGATACTTTCGTTAAAAATATTATTTTTTCTTTCAAACCAGACACTTGAAAATTTTATTAATTTGTTTGGTGGTGCGGTTTCTTGGTTTGTTTGTTTTTTTTAGAATAGTTTCAATTTGTAGAAAAATGATAATAATAACCTTACCACAAAGTCGTCTGTGCGTATTTCTGTTTGGATTTTATCACTTTTATTACTTTTACTGTGTTCCGAAGAACTAGTTGTATGTGTTGACGTTGAAGATGAACCTAAATTATGAGAATTATTATTACGTGAACCATTTTCACGTTCCCTATTGTGATGGCTACTATAATGGGGGGTAACATTGTTACTATTGTTGCTCGTACTGGTGCTGCTGCTGCTACTTGTGAAATTGTTATCAGTACCACGTTCTTCCTTCTTTTTACGTCTTCGTTCCTTGTCTAACATACGCATAACTTTTTTGCTATGTGATGACTTACGAACTTGGAAGACTTCAGCATCTTCTTCTGTAAAGAAATAAAACAAATTCACATTTTTTTTAATTGTTAAAAAATATTTTCTTAAACAGGAAACTGTTTATACGCGCGGATAATGGACATGCCCCTTTTTCGGCGATAGTTAAAATTTTTTAAGTTTGTTCTGATTGGAAAACATTCAACAAAATAGTCAGTCAGTTGGGTAAGTTAAGCCATTTTCTCGGCTCGAATTTTTAAAAAAGCCGTGTACTTTTTTCTTTAATCCGAGACTACATCGCAGTTAACTCGACATATGTACATAATCATCACGTAAGATTGAATAACAACTCATTATTTTATTTTCTCAAATATTTTGACCATTTTATCTAAAAACTGACCTACATACATACATATATATTTACATATTTCGTGAAAAGCATAGTATTCCAATTAATTCAATTTGATTTGCAAGTCAATAGTCTGTTAAATAATTTACCTTCATCTGCAAAACTAAGCAGAGCCTTCGATTTACCCACATCCCCGACACTACCGCCCACTTCCTTTTTACTACTTGACGAAGTTTTTGATTTACTTTCCTTGCTCTTCTTTTTCTCGGATCTTCCTGATATTTGTGGTGGAGGTGGTGCAACAAGATCCCCACTATTATCTACATCCATTTGCTTATCAATAGATTTTCGAACATCTTTTCCAGTTGCACCACCACCGCTACAATTGACTTCTTCATCTTCGTCCAATGTGCTTGAAAATACCCTTCTTTGTATTTTCTTGGGTTTGCGAAAAAGTGACATTTTTTCTTTAGGATTCGCGAATTCAACTTATTTTAATTAATATAAATCGGGATTAAAAAGTATTCCAAATTTTCCGGTTTGATGTGTGTTTTGTAAAATTATGTTTCGTCTCTAGTCTGTGAAAATTCTTCTTCTTATTTGCTTACTAATCTGTGCAGAGCCCTGCACAGAATAGTACGACAGCCGGAGTTGTTGACAAATAAAAAGTGCTGCCACTATATCGAAAATAAAAAGATAAATTTTAATTTTCTAACGTCCTTTTTCCCAAATTAACAATTTTACTTTGAACAATACATTGAAACGCGCAAAAATACATGTTAGTATCACAGCTCATTATTCTTTGCGAAAAAAATTTGTAGCAGTTGTTGCTTTTTCATTTATTTTCAATTGCCCTAACTGGGGGTCTCCACGAGCAATAAACTTGGAAATAATTATGCTCTCATCTGTCAAATTCTATTTCCAACATCATATGTTCACGTGTGGACCGCAGAAACGTTTATTTGCAAATAAATTGCGACATAATTGTTCAACATTGTTCAAACATAATTGTTCAAACTTATGTTCAAGAAATAATGTTGAACATAAGCTGTCAAATTTGATCGGCATTTGTTGTTTGCGTGAATTAAACAAAAGACTCTTGTAGCTGTGGTAAAAATATAAAGTTTTTTAAATAAAATAAAGCAAATTAAAATAAAATAGTTTTAAACAAAATTAAATAAATTAATATAAAGACAAAAAACATCGATCCATTCACAGTGAATTTTTTAAATTTATGTCCTATAGCTCAGAACATAAGCCTATACATGAACATATTTGTGCCGACGTTATTTCTTATGTTCGGAAATAAATATTGCGCGTGGAGACGTGCAGTTACAACCACAATTTAGAGTTGAAAAAACCAACCGGTTGTCGTATACAAGTAGGAAAATAAAAAACATGTTTGATTATGGAGCTCATATTTTATCTTTGATACTATAAACTTCTTATTCGTATGATTAGAAGTTTAACATAGTATCTTTAGTTTTTCTATGAGATTTTGGGGTAAAGGTTTCCAACGATTTGCATTGGCCCCAATGAAATGCGCATAGGAACTAGCTAATACCCATCAATAATCAATTTCAATGTATTTTAATAAAACTGTAATATTTTACTTAAAAAGTAAAATATTAATTTGGGAAAAAGCACGTTACAAAATTAAAATTAATTTAATTCAATATATATACATTTTACAAAATTTTATTTCAGACAGCAAGTTTTCTTTTCAAAAGATTGGGCTAAAATTACAAGTGTACCCGATTTTGCAGTATTTGTACCAAAGCTATCTGGCAATGAGATGTGCGCTGGCAGCAATGATATTTCTGAGTAATTCACAATAGTTTCACAGGGCTGCATTGGTTGGTTTTAAATAATTTCCCCTTTTGCAATCGGTTTAATTTTAGCATTTGTGTACGTAATTAGTAGACAAAAGTGAAAATATTACGCACAGTGGTTTAGTGTAATTTGTATTAAAGAACCGATATTTTAATCAATTGGGCGTGTTGTGAGTTGTACGAAAAGTAAAATTGCTCAGTGAAGTAAAATTGCAATATTTAAGTGTTCAGTTTTGAATAAAATAAAAGATGGGTCTTAAGGGTTGTGAAGTTCAATTGGATAATCCTTGGAATACATATTATGCTGGACAAACTATAAATGGACAAGTAAAATTAACATTTGACTCGGCCAAAAAAGTAAGAGGTAAGTACATAGTAATTTTTAATACCTATGCTCACAGTTTTCATAACAATTCACTTTATTAAGCAGCAATATTATTTAAATAATAGAATAATCTTAAAATTTTTTATTCCCACCACAACAAAAAATTTAAATACATATTAGTCATTTTTCACATTTTGGGTGTATGTATCACATCATCAGTTGCGATATACAAAAATCAAATAAAGGCATAGCAATATAAACATCATTATTATTATACTAGCTAATTCCCATTTACTATACGTCATTTAAAAGTATAAATATGTATATATGTATATACAATAGCCTACAATGTTTTGTTGTTTTCCAATAAGTATACACATCAGATCTATACAAGCATACATACATATACAATGTATATATAAGAACATACCCAGTAGCATTTAAAATATTTTTATTCAAATCTCGGCTCATCCGCGCGACAAAAGTATCATTTCTGATCATAAATGATACTTTTGTCGAGAGAAAATGGTACCTACTCGCGACTCTTTTAGAAGAGCTATTTATGACTCGTTCTTTGATCAGTTGCGAGTCTGCTTCGGGTCATATTTAAGCCCTTTTTTAATCATTTTCGAATCATATTTAAGTCATATTTGTAATCATTGCGAGTAAAAACTTATCCAATGTGGATTGAGAGGATGATGGATGGATGTATTCCAAATGCGCTTACGTCATGTTGAATATATGTATATTATTTGGAATTTTTAAGGACTGATTTTATATTTTTACTTACTATTTGTATTTTAAATCTACTGGAAATCGGACCAAGCTCCTTTCCGTTTGCAGTCTCACGCACCAACCACTCAGCTAAAGCAATGTACACAACAGCGATAGCACAAAGTTAACATTAACATACTTCTAACCAGTCAGTATCTTAACAAATTATTTTATTTTTATTTATCCATTCAATACATTGAATCCTGCATGTCCAAGCATACATACATATGTATGAAGGGGTTAGGGTAATTACTCGGTAAGCCAAATGAAATCAAAAATTGGTTTTATATGCTCATCCTCTGCTAGGTACGATAACTTTACATCCTAGAGACATTTTTGGATAAATTCTATTATTTTGCAAATAATAATCCTGGGTAGGTATTTACAGTAAAAAATTCCAAAAACCATAAAATTTCAAATTTTGTTTAAACTTAAAAGTCGATTTATTCAATATTTTATGTTTGTGGTTTAGTGAGATATTGCACTAATAGGAGATTTAGACGCTACCCAACATACCAAATGGCTTGAGAAAAATATTGAAATAAGCTTACTAACATAAGCCTTAAGCTTGAAAAAGTATTGAAAATGAATTGAAAAAAGCTATCGTAACAATTGTAGAAAAATCAAAACGGAACCCTCATGAAAATATTATAAGTGCATGCTTACTATAAGCTTATTCTTGCAATTGTAGAATAAGCTTATGAAAATAATATTATATTAACTTTTGTATAGAAAACCTAATTTGTCTTAATATTTTATAACCTTTGAAGAATAAGTCACAAATTTTTGAAGGTTGAAAAAGAAAATAGTGAGTGTTTTGGTATCGTTGGACTTATCTAAGGCATTTGATCGTGTTAGCCCTTGCAATCTTATTGTTAAACTATGCAATTATTTTGGTTTCTCCCATATGGCATGTAAATTCTTTTATTCTTACCTAACTGGCCGATGCCAGTTCGTTACTGTAAATAATAATTCCTCTGAGTGTATGACGGTTACTAGTGGGATACCACAAGGTTCGGTTTTGGGTCCATTATTATTTATTTTATATACTAATGATATTTTTTCCGTTATTGAAGGGTCTTCTTGCAAAGCTTTTGCCTTTGCGGATGACATTCAACAACTTTTCTCAGCTGAACCTAGTTTTGTGGATGTTTTGGAATAAGCCATTAACACTGTATTATTGAATATTGTAAACTGAATGTCAAATTCAAATCTATGCATCAACCCTTCGAAAACAAAAGCTATGTTGTTTAAACCACCTAGGTCCATATATAGCATACTGACTCGGTTGCCATTCAAGGTACTCCAATTGAGTTTGTTGAAAAAATTAAATGCCTGGGATTGATAATTGACATGAACCGTAATTTTGGTGACCACATCAATTTTATAAGCTCTAAATTTAATTTTACCTTACGACGATTGTATTCGTTAAATCTTTATCTACCTTTGTTTGTTAGGAAGCGCATGGCGCATGCTTTGCTTTGATCTAATATGTTGTACTGTGCAGAAGTTTTTACTGGGACAACTGCCTATCTCATGAATAAATTCCAACTTCTTATGAACAAAATAGTTCGTTTTGTTTATTCCTTGAAGGTACGCACTCATATTACAAGTTATGTGATAGAATTCTTGGGTTGTGGTTTCAAGAATTTTATTCATATTCGTTTGCTTTTACAATTTTATAAGATAATTAAAAACAATAATCCTCAGTATTTACGTGATTTTTTTCTTTTTTCGCGCTCTGTGAGGAATCCTCAGTTATTATTTCCGCGCATTATAAATTGTATTCTAGATTTTTCGATCCAAGTTAGGATAGCGAGGATTTGGAATAATTTGCCACAGGATTTAAAAACGTTTCTATTTTCTACCGTCGTTTTTAGGAACAAACTTTTGGAATATGCTTATAACAATATTTAGTGCTTTTGATACATGAGTTTTCTATTGCAATAAGTCTGCAAACCATTCATACATAACGACAGCTTATTATTATTGGTTTGCCCTTTTAACATTGGAATAGGCATTAGATAGCAGCAAGCCAATGATAAGCTGTCGATATATTGAATATATTGAATATATATTGAATATTTATTGAATACATAATCACGTTTTTTATGAGATCAAAATCTTAATTATTATTCGTTGGGGTTGTCTACATTTCAAAGTCGAAACGGTTAAATTAACTCTATTTTATATATTTGATCGGATGTATTTTATTCCAGAACATCAATTTTATACTGACATACATAATTTTTTTCTGTCATGTAAATATTATATTTCTTTGATATTAGTGAACACACATATTAGATACACACAACTTCGAAATTTATATATTAATTTAAGTTATCTTTTATTAAGCAATATTGTTAGCCTACTAACCATATACGGCCTTCATGGGATCGGTTAGTTAAATGAATTTTTAAATAAGTAAAAAAAATAAAAAATTATTATTATTTACTTCAAATTCATTCGATTTCATTTATTTATTACATACATACTTATGTTTTTTATGTTGTAATTTACAAAATTACATGTGCACCCAATTTGTAATTTAAAACTAGATGTAAATGCCGATGTAGAATAAATTGAAACTGATAAGTCTTTCAATCGTTATATTGTTCCCTTGAATATATGTATGACGTTTATTAGGATACTTTAGAAACAGTTGTGTATAATAATAGTTTCTCAAGCATTGTTAAAAACTACTTGTGAAATCACATTTTATAAACATTATTATAAGCGAAGTTAAGAAAAGATTAAGGCCTACTATTTATATAAGCTTATTCTAAAGTTGTATTGGATTTTGATTACTGTATGGTATGTTGCGTAAGTTTTTTACATGTTTGTTCAGTCTTCAGTTTTCCGTTTATTGGTGAAGGGTGTAGAAAAGCAAACTGGGTAGGAGAAAAATCTTCATTTATGTTTTCATGCTTGTTTTTTGACATTTATTTTTAAACTCATTTGTGTTTTTATTTATTTTTTTATACTAAGGTCCTGTCCCACGATGTCGACAAGTCGATCTCGTTCTCTTATTTACATATATTGAAAACAATAATAAAAAATTTTAATTTGTTTTTGTTTTCAATATAAATAAGTGATCCACATCGACTTGTCGACACCGTGGGACAGGCCTTAAAAGTCAGAATTTATTTCTGCTCAAAAAATTTTAACAATTAAACTTAAAAGAAAATCAAGGTAGAAAGTCAGCGTATAACTGTTTATGATTTTCAGTAGCAACTTTAAGGCTGGGTTTTTGAGATCTCAGTTAAACTAGGTTTAGTAAATCTGAAAACAGATTTGTGCCGCCATTACCTTGTTTGAATACAAAATTTTGACGGAACAGCTTAGTTTTGCTTAAAATGTTGGTCTTGAATGAAATAATACAAAAAAAATCAAATTTCGCCGGAAAATCCAGAGTTTTAGACTACGTTAAACTAAGTTTAGACTTAATCTACATCTCAAAAACTTAGACTTAAAGAAAATTAAAAAAATCGCATCTTTGATTGATTACATATGATTCTTTTATTGAAACTGCATGTCCTTACAAAATTGTGTGCATCTGCGTTGAAAAATAATGATTTTATAACAAAAATTCAAAATAACGTATCATCCAGTTTATTTTCTGGTACCCAATCAACGCATAAATATGTATGTACATACCCCTTAAAGAACTAATTAAATAACGGTTAAAAATAACGGACTTATGACCACTTAATAATAACTTATATTTGTATGTAAATGCTTTCGTTTTTATTTGGGTTTCTCCTTTTCCTGAAAAATATCGAAAATTCTAGAGACGCCGGTTTTATATTAAGCCATCGATCGATATGCTCTAACCAACAAAACCATTCTGGAGCAAATTTACTTTACCGTCATTCCTCCGATTTAAAAAAAAAATTCCTATGGCATATCCAGCGGAGAAATCATTCATATGATACCCACATTGTTACACCGAATACAAAATTTACAAAGAAAATACCTAAGATCTGTAAAATTTTGGTATCCGTAACTCTGAAAATATGCGTTTCCGGGGATTTTTTTACTTAACATTTTGTTAAATTAAATCACATATAACTTTTTCTTAAATCGGATTAAAGCCCGTAAAGTAAACGTAAGCCCCCATTCTTTATATGTAGCACCTCTCTAAAATGAAAACTTTAAATAACAACAAAGACCACTTGTTTATTTTGCATGAAAGCATAGTACATACAGTGAGTCATAAAAGTCTTGGTATCCCAACTGAAATAAACTATCTATTAAAATTAGGGGTTCACCGATACCGATATATCGGCGATACTTAATATTTTTCGATACATCGGTATCGGCGATATTTTACTGCCGTTACGACTAGGGGTGCCATATTCTAATAGTACACTAGCTTGACATTTGATTAAAATTAGCTTGATTTTTAAAAGAGAACTTGACACATTAAAATGTGTAAAACAAACCAAAACATACCAACAACAAAATATTTTCTGAGACAGAAGAACATTTTCTTGTAAGAAAACTAAAGGCGAAGTCCATCTTAAGTGCTCTAAAACTTGCTTTTTTGTCTGAAAGTTGTACACAAAATATTAATTTAAGGAACATTGTTTTAAGTTGTAAACAGTTTTGGTACTTGTACACTAATATATTTTTCTATAAAATTTTTGAAGTTATTTCTTTTTAGATATGTATAAGCCAAGGTAGATCAACACCAGGTAGTCGCGAGAGAATTCGCCGTGGAGAATTTACATTTGGGCTGTCAAAAAAGCTGATACATTAACACTGCTGACAGGCTAAATGTGTAAACATTTACGTGAACAGCTGGGCTCTTGCGGCCACCTAGTATGAATTCGCCTTGGTATAAGCATTATTAACTCAAAAATATCATTTCAGCTTGGCAAATTATATATGAGCTTGTAACTTGACAGCACCTAAAATTTCTTGACAATCAAGCTCATTCAAGACAGTCTGGCAAGCCTAGTTACATTCCTAATTAAAATCTCTGAAGAAATACGACATACATTTTTATATAAATATACAATCGTGTATGTATGTATATGAATTGGCCAGGGTGCCAAGCATTTTGAGGCCCACTGTATGTGCATTTGTATGTACACGTATACATATTTATGTATACATGCGTACGTAAAGGAATTTTTATTTAAAAATAGAACTCAATATCTTCAACGTATGTATACATAGACTTATTTAACTATTTTTGTTGTTGTTGCTGTTCTTCTTCTTCTTCTTGTTTTTGTTGGTGTTGTTCTTGGACGAAAGCCGGTCCAAGAGCCGGTTCTCGTGTTATTTTTGGTTAATATTTTTTCTTTTTCCATATAAATATTTTTTAGTTGTTTTTCTTTGTGCTTTTATTTATTTTCTTGTTAATATTCTGCTGTTGCTTTTTTATATTTTAACTTTAACTTATGCGTCTGTTTGTGGCCTCTGTGGGAGGTTTATAGTTGAACACATTGTGTTTCTTTATCTCTGCAGTAAATGCAATGTTGCAGGTTTGTTGAACTGCATTTTTGTTGGTGCCTTATTGTCTTTTTTCTTTGAATTTCGAGAAAGATTGTGGGGTAGTATAAAATAAAAACTTGGAGTTCCATTTGGGCATCTCTTGAAACTCGTTAGTTTGAAATGCTTGATAATTTGAACTCATTTCCAGGTCCTTTGACAAACATTCAATAAATTGAAAAAAAAAAATCTTGTAATTTGGTCCCCTCGGTAGCTTAAAATTATTTAAATAGCATCTAGGCAAATTCACACCAAGTAGTCGCAAGAGAATTCGCTGTGAAGATTTTATATTTGGGCTATCAAAAAAGCTGATACATTAACAAATATGTACACATTTTCGTAGTCAGCTGAACTCTCGAAGCCACCTGTTATGATCGCCAACGCGCTATAATTTGAATTTTATGGCTCCTACCGCTCTATAATGTTCATTATGTTCATGTTTTTGCTTTATTTTGTAATTTTAATCAAAGTCTTGTTAATTTAAATTTTTTTCATTTCCGTTTTGAGAATTTAAACTCTTTTAATATGAACTCTCGATTATTTGAACTTTTTCTCGTGACCCTTTACTGAGACTTCTTTGCAAGTTTTTGACGATTTAAAAGATAAATATTAAAATATGCCTTTTTCCGCGATATACAGATTTTATCTGAAATATTATAAAAATTGGATTGTGTAATAAGAAAGGGCTTTTAAAATTGCTTCGTTTTAAATAAAATAATTTCTATTTATTTTTTACTTTTCTTAGCTCTAAGAAGGTTTTTCTCATGCACTCAGTACTTAATTAAAATCATGATGTATTTACATAGATTAAGGTTAAGAAGAAATCATTCTCATCAAATATCTACTGACATAAATATGTATTTAAATATTTTAATGAAAATACTTGCATTGAAGATACATTAATATGTACGAGTACAATACATTCATACATACATTGGAGACATCCAATTAAGTTTATAATATCTTCAAAAAATGATGTCATGCTTTATAGCGCTTAAATAAAAAATAAAAAAAAGTACTTGCTAACAACAAGATTATACTTTTCATAACTAACCGCATTCAAAAAACACAAACACACACACAGAAAACAATGCTTGAAATCAGTCCCAGATAATTTTAATTGATTGCCACCATTTTTAAGGTATAATCATACGCTTTTTGGGAGAAGCGAACACAGAATGGTCTGAAACACGTAAGGTGGCAAATAGTGAAGGGCGAGATGAAGATGAGACCACCACCTTTAAGGGGCATGAAGAATATTTTCAAATACAGTATTATTTATTGGGTGGAAAAAATAGTGAGTAATTCTATAATTGATATTAAAATGTTGTTTAAAAAAATTAATTCTTTTACATTGACTTTATTTAATGCAAAACAAAAAAAAAAGGTGCTGAAATTGAGCTACCAGCTGGTACTCATACATATCCATTTACATGTGCTTTGCCTCCCACTCTACCCTCTTCATTTGAGGGTGAATTTGGCCATGTACGCTATACGATTAAGGTTACACTGGATAGACCTTGGAAATTTGATCAGGATATGAAAATGGCATTTACAGTTATTTCGCCCGTTGACTTAAATCTCAATCCTCGTGTAAAGGAACCATTCAAATTGGAATTGGAGAAATCATTTTGTTGTTTCTGTTGTAAGTCTGGCCCTCTGTCGGTAATAACTACTATACCCGTTACGGGTTATGTATCGGGTCAAATAATACCCATAACCTGTGAGTGTGATAATGCCAGTAATGTGGGCATAAATACTGTTAAATTTGTTCTACGCAAACGGGTTACGTTCCAAACCACTCAACCGAGAGCTGAGAAAAAGGAGCAAAAGATTACCATAGCTGAGCTGAGTATTGGTCCTGTAGCTGGAGGAGAATCTCGTACATTTTCGCAGCAATTGGAAATACCACCACTGCCGCCTACAAATTTAATGAATTGTGGTGTTATTGCTTTGGACTATGATTTGCATGTTGAGTGTAATGTTAGTGGTCCACATCGCAATCTGACGGGTAATATACCCATTACTTTGGGTACCATACCTTTAGCTTCATTTAAACCACCAGCACCTTATACGGATGTACCAGCTCAAGTTGTACCACAACAGCCTGCTGACGATCCTTCTATGGCTCCTACGCAGCCGGTAAGTCCAGCAAGTCCTCCGGAGGGACAAGGAGGTGCGTTGGGCTGGAATGTGGCCGATAGTGCTGGTGGTCAGTTGTATCCTAATATACGTAAGTTTTTATTTTCAATTACATAAATTTTCTTTCTTTTTTATAAAAATCTTAATTTTCTTTCAATATTTAGCTCCTCCTCAATTTGTAGAGACACAATATAGAGCTCCCAAAATAACTGGCCATGAAGATTCAGAACATACTAAAGTAATAGGTGAAGGCGGTTTCGCTCCTCGCTATCCTACATTTCAATTTAATGCCTCCGCTCCTCAAATGTAATTAAAGTTTTTGCAATCTTTATGGTTTCCTTAATTCTTCTCTAGAAAGACTTTTCCTAATTTCTCAATGTCTTAAACAAGCTTATAAGGAATTGAATTCAAAGAATTTAAACGCACAATTATAAAGGACTTTGTTAGAAAAAAAACTACATAAATATACTTTTTTAAGTTAAATTTAAGAAAACTTGAATGGCTGTTTTTTCTAAATGTTATTTAAAAATTAAGAAAAAAATTATTAGATCAAATTTTATTTCAGAATTTTCTTAAATTAATGGTGGAGTTCACGCAACATTCGGTAACTGTTAACTCGTTAAATTGGTAAAACTTTCGATACATTTTCTTGACACAAGTTTTTTAAATAAATTGTACAGTAACAAAATAAATATATGGAAGATTTTAACAATTTAACGACTAAACAATTACCGAATGTGTCGTAAACTCCACTAATGTTTTAAATTTTTTCAAAATTTTTGTTGAATCTCTATACTGCATTTTGAACTGTGCTTTTGTTTTCATTTTATACTTATTTTTCTTTACATATTTTTTATACATTTAATTTATCTTTGATGTTTTCTTTAAATAGTTTTCTTATTTTTTTTGAACTAGTTTTTTAAACATAAATGTGAGTGCCTAAGAAAAGCTTAAGAAGTTTTTAATGTTTAAATTAATTTTCAAAAAAATAAATTATATATTTTTTGTATAAAATATTTCTAAAGCTTCCAATTATTGAAAGAAAACTTAAACAAAACTAATGCAACATTTTTAATACATACATATTTGCTTAATTCATAAACAGTTTCCATTTCTGAAAACTCCAAATTACAAATCCTCAACCAACAACACTTTTACAAACTTTATTGTTGTTTTGTGGACATTTTGCTTGTAGATTTGTAACTTGTGTAGTTACGAGAAATGGGCCCCTGTTGTAGGAGTTGTAATTTCCATATAAACATGTATCTAAACAAATGTTTATATAGAAATCGTCAACAATATTTGTACAGCATGCAACTCCTACAATAGGTTGTGAATTAAGTAATTTTTTTTCCTTTTTTAATTGTATTTTTGTTATTTTTAAAAGAAATTTATGTAAATGATATTAAAAAATCGGAATTAATAAAAAGTTAAACTTTTGTAATACAAAAAGTTATTTATATGTAATTATTGTAATTTTGTCGGCTCTTAATTAAGTTACACCGAGCAGAAATTTAGATAATTTTCATGGATATTTATGTGAGATGAGGGTAGGCTTGCCAGACGGGCTTGCATGACCTTGATTGTCAAGATATTTTAGGTGCTGCCAAGTTACAAGCTCAAATATAATTTATCGAGCTGAAATGATATTTTTGATTTAATAATGCTTATACATAGCTAAAAACATGTAGCAAAACTGTTTACAATTTTAAAAAAGTTCCTTAAATTAATCCCCCTTATCATCTTTGGCGATTTTCGCCTTCGACTACGATATTTTTGTAATAGATTAAAGACAGCACGGTACATTTTTCTTTAATCTTGCCGGATCATTATCCGTTGTTGAGGTTGCTTTGTTACTATAGTCACATTCAGCCATATAATCAAGTTTTGGAGCACTTACGAAGAAGTTAGCTTTTAGTTTTCTTACAAGAAGACATACTTCTGCCTCAGAAAATGTTTTGTTGTTGGCCTGTTTTGGTTTGTTTTACAAGTTTTAATGTGTTAATTTCTCTTTTATATAGTATGTACATACTTACATATACGTGTATATATATGTAAAAAAATCTCCAATCTCTTATTACGGTTGTCGTAGTTGTAGTCATAATTAAACAACTCGAATATCGTTAATGTTGTATTGTAACAATAGCTATAAATGTGTATGCAAAGTTTCATAAGAATCGATTTAGTGGAAGTTGTTGAAAAAGAATATTTACTTTGGGTGGGCGTGACGCTGCCTACTTTTATAATGTGTAAGCAAAGTTTTGTAAGAATTGGTTGAATATAAGTTGTTGAAAAACAATGCGTATTTACTTGTTATGGGCGTAACCCTTCCCACTTTTCAACGTTACCAATCTAGAAGTACATCCTTTTAAATAAAGAAAAAAATCCGAAATCAGTTTATGCTTAAATGGCAGAGTTTTGAAGTAACAGATATAAAAAATATATAACGAATTGATAACGTTTCACCTATTTTTGAAGTCGGTTAAAAATAATGTGTTCGGACTTCGAACTATTTTTGGACAAAGGTTATGATAGTTTATATAATTTGGGGCGGAGGAATCGAATGGCCTCGATTTTTGGAGATATTGGTGTTTTGATATTTTCTTTGGATATCCTATTATTCGTCAAAAATCGATCTTATATGCAAATTATTTAAAAAGAACGGTTATATATTTATGTTTACATTTAGTATATAAGATACAAATATGGTTGTTATGGAATCTGATTGCTTCTTGAGAATCAGAATTGAAATCGACAGAAAAGTTACATTGGTGTTATAGAAATCGACATTGTCGGTTTCTTGTTCGAATCAGAATTGTTATCAGAATTTGGTGTTACCGAATCCAATTACGTTTATTTTTGTCAGAAATATTCCGATCAGATGGTAACTGCCAGAATTAACGTTTTTTTGTTGTTTCTTTAAACGGTTAAATGTTAAGCATGTTTATCACAAAGGGACCATTATTATTGGACCCAAGTGGGCTGGAACCCTTTCTTTATAATTTTCACCAGCGACCTGATAACCTAAGCACAATTTAAATAAAATTAAATATTTATCAAATAGAACATAAATATAACAGCAAATATATAAATATTGCAATAATTGGATTTTATTCTCCCAACGAAAACTCTGTACCAAATTGCATGTATACTGAGGCAACTTGAAATTAAAACAATTTTAAAATATATTAATTGGTCGATTATAGACAGCGATGCCATTTGTAGTTCTTTTTTACGATATGACAAAAAACGACATGACACTATGTTGTCATATCGTAAGTTTTTTACGATATGACAACACTGCGATATGACAACACCGTGTATAGCGATCTTAGTGTTGTTAAATCGTAAAAAACTTACGATATGACAAGACAGTATATCATATTGTTTTTTGTCATATCGTAAAAAAGAGCTAAAAATGGCATCGCTGATTATGAGGTTCGGTTGCCAGTTGCTAAAAACGGTATTATTGATGGCAACTGGCAACTAAGAGCTGTTAAAATCAGTTGCTATTTAGTGTTTTTTTTTGGCAACTATAAATTTTCAGTTGCCGGCTGGCAACTCAACTGAAGTTCGGTTGCTATAATTAATGGACCCATAAGTCTTGTTGGGCATTTTTTTAAAATAGATAACCGCTTTAAAAAGCACCAAAGTTCATAGAAACATTTCGAGATTAAAAGGCGAAGAAGAGGTCTAGTGTAGCCTCGAAAAGCTTAAAACGGCAATGCTGTTCGTTAAAATGATACTAAAAAAATCTAAACAAAACAAAGCAGCTGAAAACCTAGATGATTTCATAACACTAATTAAAATCAGAATTGATTTTCAATTCTGATAAATGACAATTCTGACTTGAATTCCCTAACAATCCTGAACAAACAATTTATTATCCATTTTACTATTTTTTCCCCTTTTTGCTCTATTTTTTAAACTTTTTACCACTTTTTCTTATTGAAGTTTTTGTTCCAAATCGTGTTAATTGCAAAATAAATTGCTATAATAATAGCTTTAATAAGTTAGAAAAGGTATTTGTGCATACATATTTATTTAAAGAGGCTTTACATATAACTAAATAAGAAGAAAAATGTTGTAGCAACATTTTTCTTCAGCGGCAACGCTGAACACTACCTACAAATGTAGCTTCCCACTGAAAATAATCCATGCAACATTTTACGAAAAAAACTTTCGAAGTTACTTTTTTCGTAAAATGCATTAGAAGAAAAAACAAAATAACAAAAAGTAAAACTAAAATAGAAACAAGTAAAAGTAAAAAAATTTAAATATGTATAAGTGTGTTAATCATTCCATTGATGGGAAGATGATCAATTGATGTAAAGACAATGATGAAAAGTGTCATGGGTTCAAAAACGAAGACACTTGACATATCATTGATGTCAAATTACATCAGCGTTATCACAGTTTTTCTATCAGTGACATTATATTGATGACATTTTCACATTAAATTGATTACAATTCGCCATATCCCTGATGTCGGTGTGTCATTGCACTGATGATAGAATTGTCATCATCGGCATTGATGAGCAGCTGATGATGTAAAGGTTGACATCACAATGATGAAGTGTCACGGGGTCAAAGACGAAGAAGTTATGAAAGGTTTTCTATTACATAGTGTAGGAGATTTAAGTCCACTATCGCTGTTTAAGGAGATTTTCCCCCTTTTTCAAGAAATGAATAAAAAAGACTCATACATCAAAGAGTTAGTTGGCTATAATAATTCCACGAAATTGTTCCTCGTAGTGTTTGACATAAAAGTGCTGAACACACCTTGTACATAAAATGTAAGGATTACAAGCTTTCTTTATTACTTTAACTCTTCCAAAATTAGTCCCAGGTGTAAACTTTGAAATTTATATTTCTTTTTTGATCCTCTCTACCAGAATCAGTCATTAGATCTTTGCTATTTTTTTTTGTGTTGCACAGTGTCATTCGAACACAGCTGTTATCAATATTTAACGAAATCAAATACTTAACTCACATAATATGTATGTATGTATGTACATATTTTGTTTGAATTGCCTTAGTTAAAATTTCTAGTCTTTTTATGGAGGTTATCTAACTAAATGTTATTTTATGGCAAAAAAGATCTTCCAACAAAATTAGCTATATAAAGGAACTACAAAGAGAGAGGTTAATAATTGTATGTTTTTATATATGGGTGACTCTCATTTTCAAAGCTTTTTTCGTGTCCGTTGAAAGTATAGTAAAATATTTCACAAGATAAACACATAAATTTGAAAATGAAATCTGCGTTAGCGTGATGTAAAATATTAGCGGTTTTCACTCTCTTTGTCTGTTATATTTAGTAAGATTTATCACTAGAAAGCGTGAGTCTATTTTTCGTTTGCATTAAAAATTAATGGGTCAGCTGTTTTTTGTTTGGTTTTTCGTCAATGTTTTGTCCTTGTAAATTTAAAAATTTTTGAAAAATTGTTTTTAACCAAAGCGCGGTAAACTAAAGTTCGGTACTTTTTGTTGTTGCCTGTGGTAAATACTAGTACTTTAACTACATCTACTACATTAACAAGATCTACAAGGGTACTTTATCATCAAGAGTGAAAACCGCTATTATAAATTAATGTATTTACATAATTTTTTTATGTGCTAAAAACAAAGAAAACAAAGGGTCCAACTCGTTCGAACTCCTTCAGCAGATCGTTTTAGACACAAACCTATGATCAAACTCATACAGTGTAAATGTAGGTTTGTCATTCTAAATATTTAAAAGTTTTGTGAACTTTATCAAATATTATTATATTGCCAAAGGTTTCATCAATCAATCAATCAATCATGATTTGTATCATAAAAATGTATTGAGTGTTATCGATAGTTTTTTAATTTAATTGAAAAATTTTAGTGTATAATTAAGGAGTTTATGTTAAAACTCATCGAAAATTATACATCTCAATTGTTCTAAACTCAACATATAATGTGTGTTCTAAAAAAATATACGAAACTCGTAAGAAAATGTATTGAGCGTTACGTTGCCAAAATACTTAAATATAATTTATGTATCTGTACATTTTAGGACAGTAAAAAAAGCTAACAGCAGCGGAAAGGCGTTAACAGCAGCTTCCAAAATATTTTGATTATATATTTTCGAAGAAAGTATTAGGTAGGTTACATTTTGGTACGAGTGATTATTTGAAATTTACATAACCTTTAACATTGTCGGTATACTAATTTTTGAGATTTCCATGGGAGACGAGTAAAAATTAATAAAATGGTTATAATTTTTAATTTTGTCCCACGATTATTTTTATACTTATACATACTTAGTATTTGTGGTGTATATTTTTTTCGCGAAAATTATTTCCAGAATAACAATACATAGTTATAGTTTTCGCCTCATTTAGAAGGTAAGATTTATAAATAAAAATTAAGTAAAGTGCGACTTTGGCTCACGCACGAAGGGTTCCGTACGAATACACATATGCATATCCCTTTTCGTTTTTTCCCCTTTTTTCATTTTGGCAGTTTTTTCGTTGTACTTTTTTGTTTAATTTTAGTTTTTTTTTAAAGTATTTTTCGTTGTTTTTGACGATTTTTTTTTGATTTTGGCGTTTCTTAAACTTTTTTTTTCACTTTTTGACGATATTTTTAGTTTTAGCGTTTTATTTCAGTTGTGGCGATTTTTTAGTGTTGGTGCTTTTTCGGTTTTGGAGATTTTTTCGGGTTTTGGTTATGCCACTTTATTTTCATTCTGCCGGTTTTTTTCGTTTTGTGGCGATTTTTGCAATTTTTTTGTTGCTTTTTTGCCAATTTTTTTAGTTTTGGTGTTTTTTTTTTGTTTTAACGTTTTTTTCGCTTTTTGACGATATTTTTAGTTTTAGGGATATATTTTAGCTTTGGTGCTTTTTCAGTTTTGGCGCTTTCTTCGGTTTTGGGATTTTTTTCGGTCTTTTGTGATTTTTTTAGTTTTAGCGATTTTTTTCTTTTAACATTTTTTTTCGTTTTGGCGATTTTTTGGTTTTTGGCGGATTTTTTTTAGTTTTACCGCTATTTTTTTGGTTTCTGCGCTTTTTTTCATTTTGGTGATTTTTTTTTTCATTTCTGGCGATTTTTTCGTTTATTGATGATTTATTTGGTTTAGCGATCTATTTATGTTGTAGTGCTATTTTTCGTTTTGACCACTTTTTTCGGTTTTTTTAGGTTTTTTTTTAGTTTTTTGGCGATCTTTTTAGTTTTGCTGATATTTTGCGTTTTAGCGATTTTTTAATTTTGGTGCTTTTTTTTCCTTTAAGCGCTTTTTTCATTTCTGCGTTTTTTTCGTTTTGATATTTTTTAGTTTTAGATATTTTTAGTTTTAAGCGTTTTTTTTTAATTTCAAGATTTTACCTCTTACGGTTCCCAAGATACAGCATATTGTCTAAATTACATAGTCAAAAATAAATTAACTGATAGAATACCCTTTAATTTTTATTGTTTTAAATATCGGTGTTAATTGGTGTAGTCTATTCTACAGACTACACCAATTAACACTAACTTTGAAAATTTTAAGTGTCTATATATAAGTGCCTGTATATTACATTAGTATTTAAACATGTTTCGTTGCCCGCTTTAGAAAACCCTTTAACTTTTAACTGTCATATATTTGCTGTTGTAGCGGCCAAAATTGTACATATTCCGTGAAAATTTCAGGTCCGTAGCTCTTACAGTTCCCAAGAAAACATTACATTAGTATTTAAAAATTTTTCGTTGCTCGCTTTAGCACATCCTTTAGTTTTAAATGTCATATATTTGTTGTTTACATATTCTCTGAAAATTTCAGGTCCGTAGCTCCCAAGATACAGCAGATTGTCTAAATTACATAGTAAAATTACATTAACTGATAGAACACCCTTTAATTTTTATTGTTTTAAATATCGGTGTAGTCTATTCTACACACAACCCCAATTGACACTTACTTTGAAAATTTAAAGTGTCTATACAAGGCGAATTCATACCAGGTGGCCGCAAGAGCCCAGCTGTTTACGTAAATGTTTACACATTTGGCCTGCCAGCAGTGTTAATGTATCAGCTTTTTTGACAGCCCAAATGTAAATTCTCCACGGCGAAGTCTCTTGCGACTACCTGGTGTTGATCTACCTTGTGTCTATATATATATATATATGTAATTGTCTGCATATTACATTAGTATTTAAACATTTTTGGTTGCTCGCTATAGAACAGCCTCTAGTTTTTAGCTGACATATATTTGTTGTTGTAGCGGGCAAAGTTTTACATATTCTGTGAAAATTTCAGGCCCGTAACTCTTACGGTTCCCGAGAAAACATATTAGTATTTCAACATTTTTCGTTGCTCGCTTTAAAACACCCTTTAATTTTTAACTGTCATATATTTGTTGTAGCGGCCAAAGTTCTACATATTCTGTGAAAATTTCAGGTCCGTAGCTCTTACGGTTCCCGAGAAAATAGCCTGTGACAGACAGACAGACAGACAGACAGACAGACGGACAGCGTAGCGAAAACAATAGGGTTCCTTTACACTTTTGGTGTACGGAACCCTAAAAAACGAGAATGTACATACACTCAAAATGGGAATGACCCATACAAATTTTGCGAATGAGATTTGATATTGTAGTATTTTGATAAGAAAATCTCTGATTTGATAACCTTCTACGGCTATAAAAAGTATAAATACTTGACGCACTTAAATGCAAAAAAAAAAACTTTTTAACAAGAATGAATGACTTTGGAATTTTAAGGGGGCGCGGCATGCAGGTGTGACTGATGATTGTCTTGAATAAATAATATGTAATTGCAAAAAAAAAGATACTACATAGCAGAAAGATTGACTTACAGGCTCAAAACTAAAAAAAAGTTTCCAGCGGGTCTATCCTTTCACATAAACAATTTTTTTTAATCAGTCTATAAATCGAGGAATTCTTAGGCAATAAATACTAAAAAAATATAAAAACGGTTGAAGCTTAACCCTTTACGTGACCATGTTGCAGATATGCAACAAACCATTCAAAACTATTAAATAAACGTAATTGTTAGTTTTATTTCAATTCAATAACGTTTTTAAAATATCTAGTTTTAAACTGTAAAATTCGTTCTTAATAAAAAAATTTAATCTGTTACATCACAACAGATTTGAAACAGTGGTGGCCAAACATACACTATCATATTATTTGTTTGTGAATGTACTTCGCGGAATAATACATAGGATGTGAGTCTCACACACAGTGTACGTGTGTTGATGATAAAACAGTCTATGATCGCGAGCATAGGAAATTGAGAGAATGGCCACCACTGATTTAAAGTAACTCTATGCCTTTATTAAATCAATCTTCCTTATTCCAGTTGTCGTCGTCAACGTAATTTTTGAGTGAACATCATTGTCTTTCAACGTCGACATTAATTCGATACCAATATGGTATTCTATAACAGTCTTGCAACGACGTTTACTGTTTACCGTTCACTTGAATAGAACAAATCTGATCTCTAATATTTGTGACAGTTCACAGAAAAAAATAGACAAGAATTATGTTTATTAAGACCATGTTATTGAAAAAAATATGAATTTCAATAACATTTGTCATTAACTTAATACAATATTTCGGTGTTTGTATTTCTACCCCATGCCGTTTATATCTCTTCTTTTCATACAAAAGTACTTAAAACAAGTTTTATCTCATAAAAATATAACTGGGACATGGCTCGGCTGTAGAGAGCAAGCTTTACGACCGGGAAGCCCGAGTTCGTATCCCAGGCATGTCAACATTATTTTTAATTTATATTTTTTTCTTTTGAAATAATTTTGCTATCAATATAGCGGAATTCTTTATCACAGGAAATTTGAAAAAAAAATATTGAATACCGGGATTTTTGTTATCAAAAACGAAAATTATTTTTTTCTGTGTTAACATATTTTATTTATTTTTGTGCGAAAATGTATTTTAGATGTGTAAAAAAAATTCAAAAAAAAAATTCCATTGCAGTAATGCGGTTTTATTACAACGTTATTTAATTAGTTTGGCTTAAGCTCGTTTTCAATTTAATCTTTCGGCCCTTTTCATAATGCACAAAACTTGCCGTTAAAGTCCACGTTAACTTTTAATCGTACATTGTTAAAAGGGCCGTTAGAAAGAAATTCTAAAGCATGTAAATATTGAACATTCAGAGAAAAAATTTTTACTGTACGGAAGGTTGAACTGACATCAGATGTTTCGAGACCACCGCGTCTTCTCAGCAGAGCTCTTTTCCACTCAGATGATTAGACGTGGTAGTCTCGAAACATCTTTCGAAACATATTTACATGCTTTAGAATTTCTTTCTAAAATAAAAATAGTTTAGTCGAAAGATTACTAGACATTGCAATTTCCGTGATGTTGGCATTTTTTTTATTATTTACAAGTTTAGTGATTTCTTTAATACATTTTGTAATTTTTCGTTAACTTGCGTTTTTTCGTTCTTTTCGATTTTTTTACAAAGTAGACAGACAGTTTTGTACTGCCTAGGATTGGAGAAGTAGAGCTAGGGCTAGCAAAGGAGGCCAAATATTGGGTGTCATTTTGGATAGTAAACTGTCATGGATGAGGAACACTCAAGAAAGGTTTAAATGCCTACTACGCACGCAGGAACTCCGTTGGAAGGAACTGGGGTCTGCAACCGAAATTGGTAAGCTGGATTTACACAACTGTTGTCAGGCCGGTTGTTTCCTATGGCTGTGTGGTGTGGTGGGAGGCGTTGAGGAAAGCGAGTCATGGGAGATTACTTGCTAAGGTACAGAGGTGCGCCTCTCTTGGCATCACAGGAGCCCAGAGGAGCACACCTCAAGCTGCCTTGGATGTCATTCTTCATCTGCTTCCCAAAGAGGATTTTGTAATGAGAACGGCAGCAAGGAGTCTCCTGAGACTACTAGAGACAGGGTTGGTAAGGACAGGAGTAACAGGTCATACAGCAATCCTAAATGAGATCAGTTTTAGCGGGGGGTCCCCATAACTCATGGGTTCACGGACTCTAAGATTGCTGAAATTGATTTTGGGAGGACACCCTCATTAGTGATTCCGGATAGGGAATTTTGGGTCGAATCTGATAGGCTTTATGAGGGTTGTGCGGTTTTCACGGACGGGTCCAAAATGGAAACAGGCACGGCAGCTGGTGTCAATTTTTTGGCGACGGACATTCGTAGGTCTTTTAGGCTACCGAACGAGTGTAGCGTTTTCCAAGCTGAGATCCTAACGATCCTCAGGGCCACGGATATAGTGGCCACAGATATGACTGAGGGCGAGGAGGTAACCTTCTACGTCGACAGTCAGGCGGCGCTAAAAGCATTGAAGGGACACTGTGTCAGATCGAAGCTAGTTAGTGACTGCAGGAGAGCCCTCAACTTGCTCATGGAGAAATATAGTGTTAGATTATGTTGGGTTCCTGGCCACTGCAATGTTGAGGAAAATGAGACAGCTGATGAGTTGGCAAGATTAGGGTCAGCGTTAGATGTGGAATTGTGTGATAGATCGGTTAAAGTACCGATCTGTCATTACTATAGGCAGCTCAGTTACTGGGTGTCGAATAGGGCCAACCGTTCATGGAGAAGCAGGGAGGATTGTAGAGTCTCGAGGGCCATGTGGCCAAAGCTTGACTTAGGCAGATCCGAACTGTTACTGATCATGAATAGGAAGGTGATAGGGGTCTTAATAGGCGCATTGACTGGTCACTGCTCGGTCAGGGCGAGGACCAGCATTTGGGAGATTGGCATTCCAGATTTTTGTAGGATGTGCGATGATGAGGAGGAACCAGAAACTATTGAGCATGTTATCTGCCATTGCCCGAGGCTGCAACGACACAGGCTTAGGTGGCTTGGCAGACGTTTCCATGAAAGCATTAGTGATATCGCGAAGTGTGAACTTGAGGATATCAGGGGCTTCATTATGGGAATAAGGTGGTTGAATGGCGGATAGCAGGATGCTTCTTTTCTGGTTTTAATAGGGGGTAATAATAGAAGGGAATCACAATGGATCCAACTGGGTCTCCGAGTGGATGTGCGGCATAGCACTACCCTTCCCAACAAAATCTATTCTAATTCTAATCAACTTCAGGGCTTGTTTCCATTTTTTCAACTTCTCGCGAATTCGCAAATTTTCATAATTTTCGCGTTTTTTAACCCAAGTGTTTGACTTTCCTACAGTTATAGCGAGTTTTAATCAATTTCGTGGGTAGTTTCCAATATTGCAACTTTTCGCAAATTTTCGAAATTTTCGCGATAGGCGTGATTTATTCAAAATTTTTGGAATTTTTAGAGCTCGAGTGAGTTTTAATCAGTTTCAAGGCTTGATATGTTCCCATTATATACCTTATATTTTTTTATTACTTCAAAATACTTCGCCGTTACCAAAAAATAAAGACGACAAAATCTGTGTCATCTCAATACAATATCATTGTAAAATTTTCTTATAGAATACCAAGTACATGTTGACAGTCATCGATAAATGTTGATAACAAGTGTCAAAGTGAGTAATGTGCTACGCGCTCCTAGAATCTGTAAAATTATATTTTTCTCAATGTTAAAGAGAGCGCTTGCAAATTTATTGATATTTGCAGTAATTGAAAAAAAAATTTGTTTCGAAAAATTTTGAATTGTGAATTAGGAGAGTAGTAGATGCAAATTAAGTACAGTGACTTCACTGGTTCCAAAAATGTCACTGTAAATCACAGCTTTTATTTTTTAATATACAATACAATAATTTTTGAGAATTTAACATAGAAATCCTAAATTACTTAAAATTTCTTTTTATTATTGGTATCTCTTGGTTGTACATGAATCATAACTTTGATAGCACCATCTAAACCTCTGCGCGATGTATCGAAGGCCTTGGCCGTTTCCGTTATATCGAAATGATGGGTAACCAAAGGTTTCACATTGATCTTTCCGGAGGCAACTAACGCCAAAGCTGCAGAATAGCTAGAAATTAAGAAGTTTTAAAATTACAGATATTTTTCGAAAAGTGATTTTCATACAAATTGAAAAGAGCACAACCATTTTTCAGTTTCTCACTTACTCATTGCAGTAACGGAATACACCGCGTATATCAACTTCACGGGATAAGGCATTTGTCAAAGGAATTTTAGTTTCGGCTGCACCCATACCAACAACAACACAGCATCCTCCAGAGCGAGTGGCCTTCAAATGAAATACATTGAATATTTACAATGAAATAAATAACTTTCTCACTCTAACTTACAAATATGCCCATTCTGATGGTCACCTCAGCGCCACAACAATCAATTGTCTTATCGGGCATGGAACCCAACATGGTCTCAACTTTTTTAGCGGCCACCTCGGCAGTATCATCTTTATTCATGAGAAAGGTGTGTGTTGCACCCAATTCTTTGGCCACATCTAAACGTTGTTGTACCAAATCGGTGATCATAATCCTATAGGCACCCATTGATTTGGCCACCAGCAGTGTTACCAATCCTATTGGACCAGCACCTAAAATTAAAACATCTGAACCCACACCCACTCCGGCACGCCGACAAGCATGTACGCCCACCGATAAGGGTTCCAAGAGAGCACCCTCTTCCATGGTCATATGATCAGGTAGTTTAAAACAAAAATCGGCAGCATGTTTATAATAACGTGTTAGATTGCCATCGTAGGGAGGTGTCGCACAAAATACCATTTCTGGGCATAAATTATATTTGCCTGTTTTACAGAACTCACAGACATAGCAGGGTACACCGGGTTCAATTGCGCAACGATCACCTACTTTTAAATTTTTCACTTTAGCGCCCACTTTTGCCACAACACCAGCAGCTTCGTGTCCTATAATCATGGGCTTTTCGACCACAAAGTCTCCAATGCGTCCATGAACAAGATAATGAACATCGGAACCACAAATACCTACACAGTCCATGGCCAAAAGAACCTCTGGAAATTTAAAAATATGTAATCTTAGAGCAAATAATAAGTTTACTGAAAAAAAAACTATTTCATTACCATTATCGGAGATTTCTGGAATCGGACGTTGTTCCTAAAATGATACATATAAGAATATTTTATTAACAATTTTAATTTAGTAAAAATATATATACTAGTTAATTAATTAATGGAACTTCCCGCTAATTTTAAGTGCTAGAAAATGTAGACTTTTGGAGTAAAATATATATATTTTTCAAAATTTGTGAAACGATATCTCTCGAGCAACTTAACCGATTTAGACAAAATTGGCAGCGTTCGACGTAGTTCCTAAAAATTTAAATGGATATCAAAGATCGATTTGACATTTTTTTCGAATTTTTCCAACTTAATCGATTTTAGTGAAATTTTAAAAAATCTACGATTTTTGTTTAAGATTAAAAACTTCTTAGGTTTTTGATTTTATCGGAACGATGCCTTAAGATATTAAAATAAAAAACAAAATATTTTTGGAAATTCTCGAAATCTACAAATATTCACGCAGTATCTAAGTTTAACCAAAATCTTAAATCGGCCTCATTGTAATAAAGTCATAAATAACTTAGCAAAATGGCCTTATGTCTCAGTTAATTGCAGAATAAAGCTATATGGCCTTATTACTACTGCAGTGTTGTGGAATAACGCCCTTATTTTTCAATCAGTTATGAAATAAGGCCATTTGGATTTATTGCTTTATTGCACTGAGCCAACGAAAATCGGTACAATGCATTGTGCCGATAGTGGTATCTCGGTTTAAGAATGGCGAATATTTTGGTGCGATCGGCCAAATGTGCGTTTCCGCAGATAAAGTAATCGTCGACGAAAACAAAACGAAAACGAAATTCCATACATTAGCAACGAAGAAAAGCTCTGAAACGAAATTTTTTCGTTGCTAATGTATGGAATTTCGTTTTCGTCGACGATTACGTTGTATGCGGAAACGACCCTTAAGCCGTTACAAATTTATGAGCGTCATCGAAAAATAGTCAGAATAGCTTCTAAGGGCCTTGAAACGTCGAGGTCAGATGAAAACTCGATTTTCGAAAATCAGAGTGAAATCAGTAACTTCCCATTTTTTGATTGCGGGAAGTTAAAAAAAAGTTATTTTTAAGGCCTTATTTTGTAAAACGGGAAAAATGCTATTTACAAAAACAAAACACATACAAAATTAGTCAACGCTTAGCGTTGCGTTTTAAACAATTAGACCTTTAAAGAAAAGAGCGATATTGGGATGGGCTTAGCCCTCCAAAGAATGGTCGCAGTGTAAATATGGGCTTAAAGCTAAAATCCCACTATCGTCGCAATGCACCGATTTTCGTCGGCTCGCTGCAATGAAGCCATTGGTAATAAACCATGGCATTAGTTCTCAATTAATTGCGAATGTGCAAGTACGGCCTTGTTTCTCAATTAGTTGACAAATAAAGCCATTTGGCTTTATAATCTATGGCTCTATTGCAGTGAACCGACGAAAATCGGTGCATTGTGCCGATAGTGTGATCTGGGCTTAAGGTTTATTTATGGACTTTGTTTTCTGCCCTGGATATTTATCGAAGTTGGACACATGTTCTGGTTCATCATTTAATTAAAAATTTCGTAGGTTAAGGAAAGTTAGAAAATGTTAAATAAATAATTAAAAAATGCTTAAAATAATGCCCAAGTTTAGTTGCAGAAATTCTAAAATGGTCACACTGCTCAGCACGTCGATTTAGCCAAAGCGAATTCACTGCCTTAATTTTGCCTCTCTCTGTTCATAGATGAAAAGAATTACTTACCATTCTCATATCTTCAATTCCATAAAGAATTGCTGATAAATTATCCTTTGCCATTTTGTTTGTGCAATGAAACCTAAGAGCAGCAACAGCAGCCTTCAAATTTAAATTATCTTTTCTAACTGATTGATTTAACAGCGTATGAGCTATACAATTTATATGTTTAATTTTGTTTATTGTTGAAAAACATCTAAAAAATACCATGATAATAAATAAATTTATAAATAAATTTATGTCACTTTCGATTTGAAAGGAAATTTCGACTTAAAAATCGATTACTACAAAGGGAGAAATTGTTTTATCTGTGAAGTTAAATTTTAAGTTAAATGCACACGAAGTAACACGTGGAAACAACGTGTTGAGGATGAATTTCAATACTTTACAATTCAATCCAGGAACAGCAACATTTTTGAAGCAGACGAGAAAAGTTAAATTACATCAGGTATAAAGAATATTTATCTAGCAAAAATTTGTGTTTCATTTCAAATTGATTATGAAATGAGAAAAATATTTTATCACATTTAACCCCCCGTCTTCACGAGACATAATTTTGTTCTAACATTTGTCAAACTTCATACATAAAAACATCAGAAAAATGTTAGTGCTATTTTTTCATATCGACTTTGACTTTTGTCAAGACAAATCAATGGCTCGTGAACGGAAAAATTTTTCAAATTAGTAACATTAGGGAAACAACTGATGGCAAATAAATGTAGAGTTGAAAAACATTGACATACACTTTTGACTACTAATTTTTTTTCTTATGCATACTCCATATAATACTTTTTATAACATGAAGGTTTTAGCAAAATGTAAATAATTTATTTTGCGTAATCTTTCCCATTTGTTTTTTTAAATTTGTTCAAAAGCACATAATCATTTGTTTTTTCTATTGATTACCTTAAAGACAAGTGCGGTACGAAGTAGTGAAGTACTTAACATTTTCACACCACTCAATAATTAAAGTAATACAAATATAACAAAACAATTGGTTTCTAAAAATATTATTTCGTATTTAAAGGTGTATAATTGTGTTAACAAAACAAACATTTTATAAAAATTATTCATTCACTTTTTATTTTTGTTCCAGTTTTATTTCAGTTTTTCGATAATTTTTTCGAACGGAGCTAATATTGAAAATAAATATGTACTTGCGCTGAGTTTGTAAACAAAAATCAGCTGACTAAATAGCACACTGAAAAAACATATGTAACACAATAGTATTGTCTTATTATATTTTAATATGAAAAATTAGCAAAAATATTTTTATGACAGTCACAAAATTTTACGAAATACTACAAATAGGACGCAATAGCACACTTTGTGAATTGACTAATTGTATATAAATGTAACATTTTTACTTACTTCTTTTTAACTCAAAATTTATTTTTGTTCATTCCTAGTATTGAACTTATCTCATCATGTTTGTAAACCAACGCCTTAGACCACTCAGCTAACTCAGTACAGAAAGAACGACAGCTAAAAGCCAGTATAAACCAGCAGCATATAATACGACGTTTGTAGGCTATTATTCGGCACTGAGTGAACCAACAACAAGACAACAACATAAGCACAACATGCGACTGAAGCTATCAACAAGCAAACAAATACCAACACACACACTACGACTGTGTAAAACTGTACTGATTCACTATTGACTTTGTCTCCAGTACCACTGACTAATTATACCCCAGGCAATGTTCTGCGCTATAGACATTTAGCATGTGCTTGTCATTGAGATTCCACTACTGACCTCGGAACTTTTGACTTACTATATACTACGTGGTTCTTATGGGATCACATTGAGATATTGGCCCCAGAGATTCACTGGTGCATTTTAATGGTTCTAGTCAACAAATATGAAACTTTTTACTAGGTTAGGCAATTAAATTAGATTTTTTATGAAAATGTTTAAGATGGAGGTACATACCACGCGTTACGCGGGCACGCTTTTCTTACTTTTCGAACTTTTAACGCTTTAAGAATGGCAAGTTACACACCACGCTTTTGCCGGCTATATTTTGTCTTGCCTTTAAGTTTTATTTTTCTTTATATATATAATGCAGTTTTCATCCATTTTTTAATAAAAAAATAAATGTCTAATAATTTATTTCCATTAAACACACATTTTAGCATATGAATCTGGCAGCACTACCTGTCATTTTGTATACGACGCGTGAAAGTCGAAGAATGTTCAACTTTTGCTTTGTATCTTGCCTTATGGAAACACACTATTTCAACTTTTTTGACAGAAGTCTGTAACGCATTAGCGTATTTAACGCATGCTATGTACCTTCACCTTTAGTTTTGCATGCAGCCACATTTATTTTCAACACAATAAAATGAGAGAATAAAAAATTGTTTTGTAGCTGTCAAAAACTTCTCTTCCCATTAAAGGCAAAATAAAAATTGTAGATGATTCGTTGACAATGTCACAAAAAAGTAACCAAACTTGTCGACAAAAGTGGTGACTTGGTGACACTTGTCCCCTGGCTTCCTTCAGGGGTAGTACATAGAATAAGAATTTTTGTACACAATTTAAGAATACTCAAAGTATGGCGTTTTTCTTTCTGTGTATGTATAAAACAATTTGTCTAAAATATTTACATATTGCAAACAAAATAATTTACTGATTCAAACAAAAACATATACTGAATTTCTTGTAATGTGTATATCGAACAAACTTTTTGTCTGAGTCATCATCCTTAAGCATTTATAAAATTTCAATTTGTTAAATGTGTTCAACTCTGACCACCATATTCATAAATAAATGAAATGCATTTGAAATCTATTTTAAGGAAATTTTGTATGAAAATTTTGTAATAAAACACATTTCAAACTCATTTTAAATTTTATGAATATTGGGGTGAATGTTTATCTTAACATACCAACCTAAATTACGACGCAAAGCGCAACGTAATTTAACGCTTAACTTTTACGCTGACATGGGTAACCTAAATTAGAGCGTTAACGTTGTGCCAGAAACAGTAATGTTTACTCACTTTGATTAATAAAAAACTCTAAATAGAAATAAGAAATAGAGATGAAGACGCTTAATTGACCTGAAAGTAGCTACATTTACATTACTGTAAGTATATGTGTGAGCATTAACAAAATAAACAACACTACTTTTGCAGCCAACTTCACTTCTTTACGCGCTGTCAAAATTGGATTTTCCAATTGCAAAGCGTTGACGCCGCGTTATTTCGGTTGGTTTCATACATTTTGTATGGGCATGAGAAATTTTGACAGCCAGACAACGCTTTGCGTCGTAATTTAGGTTGGTCTCTAAGACTCTAAAAAAATTAATGAGAATTAACGCAGCAATATTTATTCACTCAAAAATCTTCAGTAAACAAACTTCGCACAATCGCATTCCTTTTGCTATCATTGTTATTTCTGTGTATCTCGTTATCGGGGTTTCTTTTTTTTTACTATACAGAAAACGCTTTTTTGTTGTTGTTGTTTTTGATGTTTGCATCCTAAATAAAATTCAATAAAAAAATTCACTGATTCACTAAAGAACATTTACTGAAAATTAAATTTATTTTTAGACAAACTTTTGTTTGAAAATTGTTTGGTGATAATTTTTTCTGTGTAGAGTTTTGTTTTCATATGAATTATTATGAATTTCATATTATTTTGAAAATTTCAATCTATTTAAACAGCTTTTTTACATTATTTGTCTATTTTATAACAAATAAATTGCGTACAAAGATACATATGTACATACAAATATTTTTTCAATCTAAAGGTGAGTCCACATCTGTAAATATTTGCGCCGAACGCGCGTGGCTTATTGGTTTTTGACGAACAACACAATTTCGTGATAAATATATAAAATATATTACACGTGCTTCACTTAAAAAATATTCAAATTGTTGGCATTAGTTTTTTTTTAAGTAATAGTATATAAAATCAATCGAATACACTAATTAACTTGTTACCGAATTTATGTTATGCATTTTAGCTAATGACGAAAATCGAGGAAACAATTATGTATGTATTATATCAAAACATTTTAATGTTGTTAAAAAAAATATACATATATGTATACTTATTTTGTATTACGTAATTTGTGAACCCATATCCCTCAAAAATTATAATTCAATGCACACCTTAAGATTATCGCATTACTTACCAATTTCATATCCTCAACTCCATAAAGAACGGCTGTTAAATTATCCTGAGCCATTTTGATTTAAATAAACACTTTTAACAAAATTTATAACAAATTTTAAGAGCAACAACCTGCAAGATTAAATGTTCTTTTCTAACTGAATGATTTAACAGCGTATGAGTTATAAAATGTGTATGTATGTTAAAATTTGTTTATTGTTAGCAAAAAAAAAAAGAAAAATAAAATGTCAAACAAAATGCTTTCATTATTAAAAGCCTTTGTTAAGCGAAATACAATTGGGACCGCTAACGGCAAACCACAAAAAGAAGGGCGATTTTTAAACTCGCGTACATGAATGACACACATGAAAACCTTAGAAATCAATTTATTCCTACAAACTCAACTTCAATCAACATATTGTGTTTAAATAATAATAGAGCGTTTGATTTTAAGAAAACATATTTTAAAAAATTGAATACCCTTCTAATAATAGAAAACTGGTTTGAGTATCCATCCGTCCGCAAAAAATGTACCAAATTTCAAATAAATTTTATACAGGTTTATTTAATAGTTTTAAGAAAGCTATTCTCTTTCCCAAAATTGGATATATAATTCCACATCGCCCAAAATTATATACCGCTTAAGCTGCTATATTTTCGTTCATCCATTTCGTCGTGCGTTGAATTCAACAGTCTGTACAACTTTTCGTCTTTTCCTTTTTAGGGTTCCGTACACCAAAAGTGTAAAGGAACCCTATTGTTTTCGCTACGCTGTCCGTCTGTCTAAAAATTTCACAGAATATGTAAAACTTTGGCCGCTACAACAACAAATATATGACAGCTAAAAATTAAAGGGTGATCTAAAGCGAGCAACGAAACATGTTGAAATACCAAAGTAATATACAGACACTTATATATAGACACTTTAAATTTTCAAAGTTAGTGTTAATTGGTGTAGTCTGCAAAATAGACAAATTAACACTGTTATTTAAAACAATAAAAATTAAAGGGGGTTCTATCAGTTAATGTAATTTTCACTATGTAATTTAGGAAATTGAAATTAAAAAAACGCTAAAACTAAAAAATTCCAAAAGAAAAGGGCTTAAAGGAAAAAAAGGACCAAAATTAAAAAAAAAATCGCCAAAACGCAAAGAATCACCAAAACTAAAAAGGTCGCGAAAAAACTAAAAAAAAACAGCAAAAACCAAAAAAAGTCGTCAAAACGAAACAAAGAAATAAAACCTAAAAAATCGATAAAACAAAAATATCAAAACACAAAAAAAAACGCCAAAAATGGAAAAAAATGACCAAAACTAAGGGCCTATTCACATATTACGTAACGCTATTTTCGGAGGTTTTATACCCCCCCTTCGTAACGCTTTTTACAAAATTTTCAGTACAAAGTATATAATCCCCCCACCTCGAGCGTTACATAATATATGAATGGCCCCTAAAAAAATCGCCAAAATGGACAAAAATAAAAAAACTAAAAAAATAATCGCTAAAACTAAAAAAATCACCAGAAACCAAAAAAAGAAAAATCCCCAAAACCGAAAAAGCACAAAAACAAAAGAAAAAAACGCCAAAACCTAAAAATCGCCAAAACTAAAAAAATCTACAAAAAGAAAAAAAACATTGCAAAAAAACAAAAATTAAACAAAAAAGGAAAACTAAGAAATTGTGCGAGCCAAAGTCGCGCCTTACTGAATTTATTTCGTCGCATCCTGATGCCTTCAAACGGTATACATATTAGCAATTTTTTGAACTGCTAATCCTGAATTTATTTTATCCATGTACTTAAATAAATTTGTTCTACTAGCCTGTAATAAGAGTTTATTTCATAGGCTTAATTAATAAATAATAAATAAAATGAGCACATGATGAACATAAACAAAATTTAAAGTTTCCTTACTCTACGTCTCCATGTAGCAATATTTATAGCGGCAATTGCTAAACTTCATATAAAAAATACAGCCTAAAAAATAATATAGTTTTCAACATGAAATTTTACAATTGCCGGCAATAAAAATTACTACGGGGAGACGTAGGGTTAAGTTTACACCTGTTAGTCGGCTATGTTTCTAAGGTCACCTTATTGAAGTGGCCTTGATATGACGTATGAAAGATAACAACAAAATTTACCCCCACATATTTTTAGCACCATTGGCGCGTGCATACCCCTCACGCTATCGAGAGAGAGAGAGGGAGAGAGCAATTAATTTTAAAATTAAATTTATTCTTGGGTCATTGTATTCGGACAAAAGACAACATTTTGCAATGCATTTATTATCAGTGTGACCAGATTTAAAATATGGAGATTGTTGTTAAGACGAAAAAAATTTAATTAAAATCTAGTGATCATAGAAAACATAATGTATTACACGATTCTTGAAAAAACCGACTCCGAAACAGAGAGGCATACATATAGTAGGACCGAACAAACACTAAACAAGACATAAATTTAGAAAAAGTAAAAACAACCCGACTGCGTAAAAAAATAAAAGAAAACAACTTTAAACCGTCACAGATCCTAAATGGTAATTTGAAATTAAAAATCATAAGAGAAACCTAACAATGATTTGCAAATACCTGTCGATTGATACCCATTTTGACATAGTTCGCCGACTTTTTATTATTTTCGTATAAACAAAATGGCGTCTGTTGGCCGCCATATTGAATTTTAACTACTGTCATATCTTTAGTGATGCTCCCCGGATTAAGACGAATCGATTGACGTAAGAATCGTCAAAATCGGTCTACGCGTTCGGTATATATAGTGCCGCAAAGGAACACACACATACACACACAGGCTGATAAACACAATACCCTTCTTTGCGTTGCGCGCAGTCGGATAAAAATACAAACAAATTGTTAACATCCTCCATTTTTTTAAGTCACACAGAAAAATTTCAATGTAAAATCGTCGAAAATCAGGTTAATTAAAATTTTTTCGTTAGTGATTTTGCTGCATATCCGTTTCATGTTTATTCAACATGATTTACAAAAATTTTTAAGGAACATTTATCCTTTTGAATTAACTATATTTCATGTTGATTTAATATTGCAGTACAGCTAAATCAAAATGAAGTTTTATTGTTATTTCGTTGCATGAAGTGTCAAACATCAAGTCTTGATTTATTATTTTTTTCAATTTACTTTTTTAGTTTGTGTAAGTTTGTAAAAATAAACAAATTTTGACAGTTCCAATAATGAAAATAGATAAACAGCTGTGTTTTCACCACTACCTGTATTAAACTACGTTGGACACTACATTTATAAAAAAAGGAATACACACTATTTTTAGAATCCTCAAAAAACTTGAAATTTTCATCTACAATCACAATCCTACATTTGGGAAGATGCCCTATACGCATGGAAGCGTTGTTAGCTGTTTGCCGTCAGTCGATGTGTTGTGTTTTAAATTGTATTTGCAAATGTTTGCAGAATTTCCAGCTGTTAAACAGTGTTGCTACATTTTTCATATTCATAGAAACTTATACAAAACCCAACAAACAGTTTATATTTAATATGAATCCATTTTATTTTGCTACTCTCAACAAATAAACGAAATATTTTATTGTTAAGCCTTTTCTGCAACAACATTAATTCAAAGCAGAGAAAGAATCCTATATTGTTCTTCTCTTTGCAAAATTAAAGTCTACAAAACACATGCATATAAAGTTAATAAATAAAGTTAATAAATTATATTAAATTTGTTTAATACAAATATTATTGAATTTTCTGCTATTGAAATTTCCTACTGGGTCTCTTTACATTAGGTTAACATTAAAAGTCTTTTAATTAAATTCTCCATTAAGTTAGTGCTCACTTTAAGATACATGCTGTTATATCAATGTTGCCACATTAAATAAAATTTCATTTACTTTAAAATTTTGTTGGTACAAATGAACAAAAGTTGATTTATAGATTGAGTTGTATAAAAAAAATTTTTTCAATTTATTCTCAGATTAACTTTTAATGGTTTGTACTTAACTACAAGGGAATTCTTCGATCAAAACTTTTCTAGAAGGTAAACTTCCTTAAATTAGAAAACTTTTTTTTAAATATATTTTTGTTGTTGAAATAGTGCAGAAAAAAATTAAGCGAAGATTTTTGCTGTTCCTCAAGACAAATAAAAAAAGTTTATGGATCGGCAACGTTGGCAAATATTGACTTGCACTTATTTTCAGCCACATACACATGTATGTACATATAAATGTATGTAGAAATATATCGTTAAATGAAATGCAAAAAGCCCTGTCTAACAAAAAATTCTAATCGGATTTTTAGTAAATTCCAAAGCATTTGACCAACATACATAGCTACTGTAAAAATTGGACTTACCCGAACAAAAATAGCGGTAATATTAAGAAAAAGAATTATCCAATTAAATAATTGAACATGTTTCTTGCTTCTCGTGTAAAATGGTAAACATGCTGGGCCTTTTGCGTTTCAGATGACGATATGTAAATAAATCCACAATACGTATCTACATGTGTACGTATATCCCTAAATAAACAAACAAAAAAAAAATACAATTCCTCTTCATGTCAACAAACAATGCCAATTTGAAAATAAAGTAATAAAATATTTGCACTCTATACCGAGTATAAGATGTTTATTGTATGTATGTAGATACTCCTTCCCAAATCAGCACTTTTTTAAAATTAAATTCTAGTACTCCATTTATTCCTGGGTCAATTTATGAAAAGATTATATGGAAATATTGCAGAGCTCTCAGCATGAAGAAAATAAATCAACTACAACCAACTTCACGTTGTTTTGTTTTTGAAATATAGTTATGAAATGATCAAGGTGAATTAATTTTATAAGGTGGTGTTGATTCTAAAAGAACTACAACATTACAATAACATTTGACATCTCAGCCTCTATGTCAACGTATACAAATTTTGACATACGAGCATCTAATTTGGGGAAAAAAGTAGAACAGCTGTTTATTTTGATTTAAAACAAAGTAGCTATTCAAAACTTCATTTAATATGTGATTAGAAACAACTTCTTTGATATCTAAAAATATACGTTATATAATTTGGATGTAATTAAAAAGTGTTTCATAAAGAAGTACTCCATTTACTTTTTGCCGGGATTTAATGCAAATGAAGTTAGTAGAAAAATCATTTGTCAATTCGAATTTGAAATTTAAAGTTGTTTGATTACGAAGAAATTTTTTTTATTTATTTTATCAATACATTGAATAATTATACGTATACGCCTCCCTGGACATTTTGTAATTTTTACTATAATAAGGCGTCATAATTTGGGAACCACTGGCGCTATTAATCTAATATTTTGGTCAATGTTGCTTGTACTGACATACATATTTTTATTCTATTCGGAGGGTATATGGGCCAATCGCTGGTTCGTTTTATAATAACTTACAACATATTTTGGAATTTCCGTAAGCTTGAAATCCATTTTAGATCCATGGTTGTTTCTAGGGCAAAGTTTCTTAGGATTCTTCGTAGAATCATTTGTTATTTTATTATTTTTCATCAAAATCTTTGATCTATATGTTTACGGTCGAAAAAAAGAGTCTGACTTTCTAATTTGAAAATAGCTTTTATTTTCGATCCCTAATTAGATCAAGTTCTAACTGATTCGATATAAATAAACCTATGTATATTAAATTGTAACACTTAAAAGAGATCTATTCAAATGTATGGTGCAATAAAGTCGGATAATTACTATTACAATTAAATGTTTGTAATTTTCATGCATTAATTGTTCGTTCTAATGAAACACAATACAAAATAGTACGTGTGTAATAAAAATAAAGTGACTTTAACTGCATTATGACAGGTTATAGAATTTTAAAGATTAAAATATAAGTCAACAAAGTCATTCAAAATGAAAATTAAAAGATTCTTACATACAGTAGATTATACATTTTTATATTAGGGTGGCATTCGTTTCAGAATTATTAATTCTTCAAACAAATTTAATTTGCTGTGAGTTACTTCAGTCTATAGTATATGAATGAATTTCCTTAAGGCTTATGCCAATTCATCAATAGATCTTCAATCAGTTTTCAGCCTCTTGGGCTTATAAAAAACTCTCAAAGAAGAAATGAGAATTACAGGTCTCTAATATTTATATGTATGTACTTCAACTTTAAAAAATAAGACAAATCTTCACATAAGCAATATTGCTCCCGAAATAAGAAGCCCATTAAGCTCTCGATCTTAAATAAAACATGTTTTGTTCGCTTAGATTTAAAAAATGTTTTTTTTTTAAATATATTTTTGGCAATTTTTGACATTGATATATAGAAATTTACATATTTAGGCAATTTTTCTTTTTAGTTTTATATGATTATATGTAATTATTTTCAAATAACTAAATAAATATATAAATATTATATAAAAATTTTGGAAATTAAAAATCATAAATAAATCTTTGAATTTTTAATTTCATTATAATCGTAACTATACTACAAAACTTCAATATCGAGTAAATAAATGCTTTATTTTTGTGTATATGTATAATATATTTTTAGATAACTAAATGCATAATTTATAATTATATTATTACTGAGATTTTTAAATGGAACTTAATTTGGTCTTTCTTAATTAGGAAAATGTTAATAATAATGAAATACAGTTAAAACTATGCTGCCTGTTTTCTGTAAACCGATTCGATTTAAAAATGGTCTGTTTGTAAAAATTAAATCTTGGTCAGAATTTTTTGTAGTTTTCTATTCTTTAAGTGGCTGCTAGACGGATCAATATTTTAGCTACAATATATGTGCTTGTGTGTGTTTGTCATGAAAATCAAAAGCATTTTGATATTCTTCAATAATTCCCCTCCGTATATGTGTGCATATTTTTTGTAAGCAAACGCACACAAACACATATATTGAAGCTGAATATTGATGTGTTTAGCAGGCACTTTAGAGCTTAAAAGCTCTAGTGTAGTGTAGTGGACAGCGTGACCGTTTTGCGACTAAAGCGGCAATTTGCCACTTTTTCAACTGCCTTACCACTTTTAGTGCCCCTTATTTAAAATGCCCTAAATCTGCCACCTTTTGTAATATTATGCCCCTTTTTGCCCCTTTTTATGAAATGATGCTTCTTGTTTTAATATAAGCTTTTTATGGCACAAAACTGTTTTTATAAAAAAAAGTCTCAAGACAAAATTTGTTTTTGAGTCTATCATGTAAAGTCTTATGACAAAAACTATTTTCATTATTGTGTTAAAATTATTAAAAATAACACCCTGATTCACTAACACGAACAAAACGTCTTGTTAAAAATTTTTATGAAAATCACGCAACTTTAAATATTTTTAAAATTATTTTCATGCAAATTTTGGTGCCATGTCACAATATCCAGTGATATAATGTCCAAAGACATTATGCCACTGCTAAAAATGGCATTGTGACACTCTTAATAAGTCCATGGACTTTATGACATTATTATTATGACCATTATGACACTTTGAAATGTGTCATAATGTCCACACTTTTAAAAATGAAAACAAATTCAAATATTTGTACATGTTTTTGACTATTCACCTTTTACTTCTGCAATCGGTTACAAGTAATAAAAGATCAATTGACGTTATTGCATTTTAAAAAGTGAAATAACATCAAGAACAATTTGCAAATAGCGTCAACAATGCTTAAAATATGTCCAATCGACATCGTCGATTCAAAGAAATATTTGGAAATTAATTAAAATTGTTAAGAAATTTTATTATACTACAAAATATTCTTTGCGTAGATGGCGTTCGGCCGGGCTTAAGTATCTTTTCTTCTTGATATATTGAAAAGCGGCCTTCGGCCGGTCTTAACGATTTTCTACTCTCAGTATACTCAGCGGCTTCGCCGACCGAAGGCCGGCTATGCAATAATCTTTACTCAGCGAAACTGCTTTTCGATATACTTTACTAATGTGCTGTTTTCATATGCAAACAAGCGACTTGAGTAAAAAATTTTTTATGGAAATTGCTAAAAAAAAATGTGAGTGCCTTTCACATGAATTTTATACAAACAAGGCTTGTTTGCATTGTTTCTCTAAAATTTATATAAAAAGCAGTCAGTTTTTTGAACGAAAAAACATCAAAATTGATTCATTTTATTTCAAAAGCATTATATGCCCTAGAAATTCATTAAATATTAGAATTTGGTTCAATTATTCCCTTTTAAAAAAAGTCGCCCCTTTTTTTTAAAGAATCCCCTTTTTGGTGCCACTTTTTTACTCAAAATCCCCTTTTTGTGCCACTTTTTAAAAATGTTCAACGGTCACCCTGGTAGTGGATAGTGTGCTATGTGTGTCCTGGGTGTTTCTGCAGAAAAGCCGAAAAAGACTTAAGCAGTATGTGTGTTCGTTTTTTTAAATAAAGATCATATCTGAAATTAGTTTACTTTATATGATTGAAATTACATGAATGGTTGCATAATTTCTTTTTGGAAAACGAGAAATTTCTTCGGATTCGGTTTACAGAACAGTGCCGTATGTTTCGCACTACTGGACTAGTTTTCTTACACACACACAAAATAAAATACGGTTTCAATTACGAAAACTGCATATTCCATTAATTGTAATCTTGCGGTTCAACCTACACAGAAAAAACTATTTCTAAAAAATTTCAATTAATACATTTAATCATAAATTAAAACTAGTTTCAATTAATTTCGTAATTGAACCAATTACTCATGAGAACAAAAATAAAATTTTCTAACCAATTTTAGAAATTTTTGAGTAACTGAAAATTCGAATTTTAGTTATTGAATATATGTACAATTTTCATCGTAGGTTGAACTTCAACAACACAATTAATTGAATCTACAGCTTTCGTAATTGAAATTATATTTCAGTTTTTTCTGTGTACGACGAAAACTGAAATTTCAAATTTTCAATTAATCAAAATTTATTAGAAACTTATGTTTTTGATGACATGCGTTATTGCTTCAATTACGAAACTAATTAAAACTAGTTTTATATTTTGATTAAGTGTATTAATTGAAAATTTACACAACCCACGAAGCGATTTAGCTTGTCTGCAGAAAACACTCATAGTATGTGGCGGGAATCGAAGTCATGACCATAATGGTGGAATTGTACTTTTTTTTGACATTTTGGTCATCAAAAATTGATTAGTCTATGTCCATACGAGTCAACTTTTGCTGCGCAACTTTTGAGTTTATGGGAGAGCGAGGTGAGAAGATTGGGAAGGGGTACACTGCTTCATGTACATGCAACTCTCTTTTCTTTTCTTCTTCGTAATATTAAGCAACAACAAATTCTATGTAGAAAAAAGAAAAGCTGCTTAACAAGAATTTCATTATATGGACACGAATGCAACTTCAAAAGAAAATTTAAGAAAGTTGCAGAAGCAAAAGTTGACTCGTATGGACATGGACTTATTGGGTGCAGAATTGCCAAAGCATTATTGTTATAAATTATTATTTATAACAACAATGCTATGACAATTTCGAACTATCTTCTATTCTGCATGGATTACAGAAAATGCCCGTATATTTTTTAATTTTGTAACATTTTTGATTTTAATTGATAAAACTTGAGAAAATTTTGATACCGTCGAAAAAGTGTTAAATAAGTAAAAAATCGGCAAAAACGTACATCGTAAAAATCTGTAAAAAAAACATTGCAAATGCATTAACAGAAATGGAAAGGAGATCGGAATCGTAAAAATTAGCGACTTGTTATTGGTTATTAATGAAATATTTGATGGCTTGACATTTTTGTATATAAAAAAACCTCTTATGAAGTTACTTGACCTTACTGTATTTCCGAAACTATTGCTAACACGTTCCTACCCGATGTCTTACAACACCATGCGCCAGGTGTATCTAATAGGTGTGCTGACTGGAATAGCTCACATCACTCGATTAAACGTTAAACTTAGTCGAGTGATGAAATTATCATCATATAATCACCATATTCAAACTGTCAAATTCTTATAGATTCTCTTCTTTACGGCGTTTGACATTTCCTTAATTCCACCCGTCTTTAAAAGTTTTTAGCTTTTACGTATCTTATTGTTAACCAATATTGATGAAACATATATGGTTTAAAATGTATTTTTCTCTAGATATATTTTTTGCCTAAAAAAACCCGGTTACAAAACCGGTTGGAAAACCGGTTGCAAAAAAGCCCGGTTACCGATAAAGTCGACCACTGGTCGGGATAGTAGTTTAGCCTAAACACACTAACACATTCTCTACTATGATAAGCAAATCAATCGGGAAACGTTTGCAAATGTATTTTCTTAAAACTTTTCAAGTTTGTTCTCATTCTTTTCTTTTCTAGCTGCGAACATTTAAGTTATTGTACATTTAGTGCACACAAGCAAAAACAATGCAAAACTAAATGGGGCAATCGTAGTCGTTGTTTTGGTTTTGTTTTCGTTTTACTCATTGAACAATACAAAACAAAACGAAAGCAAACGTTTTGTTTTCTTTATTTTCCTACTCTGTTTTTTTTTTTGTAATGGACAAAAATCAAAACCAGATTTTCCATCCTGTGTCAAATAAACCTTACGGTAAAAAAACAAAAGAATTTTTACGATATTTCCGACTAATTTGCTCTTGAATCCAAATTGATTATATTGGGCTATAGTTTGCAGCGTTATATGCAGAAATAATCAGACATGATCAATAGTCCAAGGAAAAAGGGAAAATTAACATAAATTTAATTTTGGCGTCTCGGTTGAATGTTTTCGAAGTTCTTATAAATCTTGCGATAAATTTGCATACAAGGCGAGTTGACAATCATGTGGCGTTACTATGTCAGGTAATTATTTTTTGCCTATTTTCGCTACATTTTTTTACATTCCCAGTACAAGGCAAAACAGGTAGATTAGTCTCAATTCGCTTTCGAAAATAACCATTTTAGATAGCAAAAAATGTACTGAAAAATATGTCATCAAAGCATTTGACATCCAAACGAGATCAAAAATACAAGAGTCGAAAATAGGCAAAAATAATCACCTGATCTGTCGAGGCCACCTATTATGAATTTTCCTTCGCCAAAGCAGGTATTTCCCAAAGTCCCTGTCCATACTTTCTTAAATTTTCTTTTGAAGTTGCATTCGTGTCCATATAATGAAATTCTTGTTGCGCAGCTTTTGTTTTTTTACATAAAATTTGTTGTTGATTAATATTACGAAGAAGAAAACAAAAGAGAGTTGTATGAACATGAAGCAGTGTACCCTTTCCCAATCTTCTCACCTCTCTCTCTCTCTCATAAACTCAAAAGTTGCGCAGCAAAAGTTGACTCGTTTGGAAATAGACAAACCGAATTGGGAGTTTAACAGCTATGCGGTCCTAGCGAATCGCTATAAATCATCTTATTTGCGTACAAGAATTGTACTAAATTGATGTTAATTGCTCACAAATCCCAGTGTTACCGCTGGTTTATTTTCTTCATAACCCATTTTACCGATTTTTTGTTCTACTTTAGTTACACTCAACTGCGTCACCTAACAATTGTCGATAAGTGCAGCAGTGATGTTGGGAGAGTGGCGGCTTCCGAAAAACAACATTGTTCTGTTCTGCCGTGTAGGTTGAAAATGAAATGGATGTAGATTTTTCCTTGTTCGGATTCTTTCCGAGTATAACGCTACGAACTAGAGCTAAATATAATCACACTTAAAAAGAAATTATTGTTCTCAAAACAATTACATAGTTGAGTGTTTGTAAATTTTAGCTTTTTTCCTGTTAACTATCAGTCACTAAAAATTTGGAAAAAAAGATGTGTTAAGTCCTTCGAAACACTAAAAAACTAGACTTGATAATAATTTACATATTTAAATAAAATTTCATTCTTAAACTAGTACAAATTGCATACAGTACTTTTATATAACTTAATTTAAAAACATAGTTGCATTTTTTCCTTAAAAAATTATCTTAAATCATTATTTACAATCTAATCAGTTTTGAAAATATGCATATATTTCGCTTATTTTTTTTAATAAGTAATTATTCATTCTTTACAAAAGATTTGTTTAGCTAAGCTTTAGATGATATAATGAATTTAGAATTAACATGGATATTGTTTTCATATTGTTGTCGTTTTAAAAATATTAAGACATGTAATTTTGTTCAGTGTATTTTAGTTTCTAAGAGAAATTCTACAATGTTTTGTATTATATTTAAGGAATTAAATGTTTTCTTCAATGCAGTTAAGGATTTTGTAAATTGTAACATTAATTTTTTTCATGATCGATATCTCTGTGTATATATGTATAGTTCTTTGTTAATATTGAGATTTATTAGTTTTTTTCGATATATCACACATTGATTTTTCGGTTTAATTTAAGTATGTATATTTTAAAATTATTGCAAAGAAACCGCCATTTTGTTCAATATTATTTTTTATATGTCTTATACTCGTATGTTGCCTGGATTGCAAGTAAATTAAAAACAAAAATATTTATGTAATCACATTTATCACCCCTTGTTTAATTTTTGGTATTTTCTTTTTATTCATATGACGGTTATAAACTTACATTCTTATTCTTTTACTCTCTCTCTCTCTCTCTCTCTCTCTCGATCTCTCGCTCTTTTGCTCAAATTCTGCAGCCATTTAAAGTGTCAATTCTTCATTGGAAGTTTGAATTTCCAAACGTTGAGGCTTTGTCAGCTCTTCTCTGATGTCAGTCAATATCACCACTTCGTAGGGACTACAATGGGATAAATGTAAAAATGAGCACAACCAGCCATAGAAACCCTTTTCAATATCGGCCACTTCATTACACCAGGCGGAAAATATCAAACTTAGCTGGACAAAGCCGGCATAAATGCCTAAACCCACACTGCACACGATTATATAGATCGGATATGCAGCCACTAATACGGGCGATAATAAAACTCTCGCTAAAATGCATCTCTCTTCGTACATATAATTGAATACATTGTACCAGGTTATGGTGCCAATGTAAAAAGAGTAAATGCTTGTGATTAAGGTAACAAAGGGTAGACATATTAAGGACCATAGAAAGATATGCAAACCTGTATTACAGGAACACTTGCAACATTTTTTATGCTCTTTAGTCTCCATTTGCATGGCCACGGCATTGATTTTTTCCAACTCATCCCGGCTGATATTCAATTGTAAATCAAAACTTTGTCCTTTTTTCTTGCCGCGCTTTATGGTGCCAGTCATAGTCAAATAGTTGGCATTATCTGCCAATTTTTTAGCTTGATATCTTTCCAATGATTGATCGTATGTGTTTAAAACACTAGTCTCTCCCGATTCCAAATCTTCGTAATTTGTTTGATCTGGTGAATTGCGTGCACTTCTTAACTGAGCCAAATCTGTGCGAATATTAACACGTTTCTTAGAACCCGACCGATTACTTAAACAATCGTGTGATTTACTCAGCTTTACATCTAAACTGCTTTCCGAATAACTAGAGGGTGTGACGGTTGAAGATTCATGACGATTTGTTGATTTTGTACCCTGTGATACCGACTCGAAATTGTTGAGCTCATTATCATCCACATATATATTGTCTACAGAATGTGCGGACTTGGGTGATTTCACAGATTTGTCAGCTGCAGCTTTTAGCGGTATTTGAGGCAGTGGTTGTTTGTTTTTCAGCAAAAGTTTCGTATTTAAAAGATCTTCTTCTAAGACGTTATTGGATGGTGAAAGTTTTTGGCGATTCTAAAAAGAAGTTTTAGAGAAGAAAAGAAATAACAAAAAAAATAGTTTAGTCTGTCAGAGGAGCAAGTTAAAGTTAAGAACATCGTAGCACATTTTAGGTAAGATAATGTATTTGTTTGGTTTAGGATAAATAAGGGCGGTAGTCAGAATCGCATCGCATTAACTTAGTCCGTTTGGTTCAATGTGATACCGAGGAAACTCTCCTTTATATAAAACTCATAATGTATTTCAGCTCGATGCCTGTGATGTCGGAGTGATCCTCAAATTCAAGACAATCCATGATAATCATTCGTGCTCATCCTAATCGGGGGCGGTGACATGGGAGGTGTTCTAGGATTTTTTGTGGGTTCTGTGTATTTTGTTGGCTAGTTGGAACCATGATATAAAAAAACATATACTTATACCATGGTTGAAACTAAGGGCTTGTCCTACAATGTCGACAAGTCCATGTCGTTCTCTTATTTACATATATTGAAAACAATAATAAAAAAATTAAAATTTGCTTTTGTTTTCAATATAAATAAGAGAACGACATCGTGGGATAGGCCTAATATTGTCAGGGTATTCCTCGAAAAGAGCATCCTTCAAGAACTTGTCACCCAACCTTCGTATAGGAAAAACGAGATCCAGAGTTCTGCTCTTGAGTTTATATGGTCTCCACTAATATTAATCTGAGTATTTGTTGGGACACCACCAATATTGGCCATTATCGTGTTTAGCGATTTTCGCCTTCGACTACGACATTTTTGTAATAGATTAAACATTGCACAATACATTTTTCTTCAATCTATTACAAAAATGTCGTAGTCGTAGGCGAAAATCGCCAAACACGATAAGGGGGATTAAAATGAGCTACAAAAGCATAAGGCTAATGGAAAAAACACAAAGAACCGTAGGTTGAATATGCTGCCCTATCCTGTTGCCATTTCACTCGGAGCTTTGGTTGCTCATCTTAATACCCTACGAAGCAAATTTTAAACTATGTAATTCTAATTAAAAAACGAACTACTTTTATCTGTAACTTTAAAGAGGTTGCTTGAATTGCATTTGCCATCTCTGCCATGTCTTCAAATTGCCTGTTCAGAAGTCCTGATTGCTCTTCATCCTTATCTAAACAGCTCCTATAGTTGACTTCCTGTGGTATCTCTAGATGCGCTACAATTCAGCCCGTTAGAACTCCCGTAAGGATGCCTAAAGGCGTTTTGTTGAATGTCAGTAGCTAATTTTTCTCTTCTGATCCCCCGGAGGATACGGTTCTGTACCTTTGTGTTGTGCTTCCTGGAGAAAAGGGTAATTGGTTTTTCCAGACATTACCGAAAAAGCTTATTTATGTATGTGTTACTACGTAATCTCTGAAATAACTGAGCAACGGGTGTGCATATCAGTATCCAAAAGAACTAGGCTACGTTAGGTTAGGTTAGGAAGGGAAGTGTTGCAACAAAAATTCACTCGGATACCCAATTGGATCCATTGTGATTCCCTTCTATTTGTACCCGTTAGAAAATAACCATATTTGTACCCAGAAACAACCCCATTACCTGTCATTAAGCCACTTAATTCCCATGATGAAGCCCCTGATATCTTCTAGTTTGCAGTTCGCAATACAAGTAATGCTCTCATGGAAACGTCTGCTCAGCCACCTAAGCCTGTAGTGTTGCAACCTCGGGCAGTGGCAGATAATATACTCAATGGTTTGTGGTTCCTCTTCATCCTCCCACATCCTACAGAAATCTGGAGTGGCAATCTCCCAAATGCCGGTCCTCGCTCTGAACGAGCACTGACCAGTGAATGTGTCTCTCAAGACTCCTAGCGCCTTCCTATTCATACTCAATAGTAGTTCGAATCTTCCTAAGTCAAGTTTTGTCCACATAGACCTCGAGACTCTACCCCTGATGCCCCATGAACGGTTGGCCATGCTCAAGACCCAATTACAGAGTTCCTTATAGTAATGACCCATCGGTAACTTAGCCAATACGTCAGACATTTCCTCATCTAACAAGGAAGTAGGCTAACCTATGCAAGTTTGGTAGAAGGTGGACAGGCACGTAAGGCCTCGTGCAAGAACAAAGTCGATAGAAAGTTAATCGCTAGGGATTTTTTCGACACTACCAGTAACCTAAAATTGGCACCACGGTTTCCGGTAGTTCCACAGCACAAAGTCCCTTCTAGAGAGTTAAAGGGATAATGCTCTCCATTAGCCATACTCTGTTCCATGGGAAAGGATATGCTGGACGACATCATCTTGGATGATAGTCGCGAAAAGCATACCCTGTTTCTATTATAATGGATATGATGGCGGACTTCGTCTTACCCTCAACATGAAGGTCGATTCTGTGACCGGTTATTGGTGAGGTTTCCATTGGGAGTTCACATGGTGCCTGTGACTGCTACCAAAATCTATGGAAAAAGTCTTGGTAAAATGACTGATGCTTCACCTGTGCTAATGGATGGTTGGAATGGAAACAACCATATAAACCGCTTTTTGCTGTTACTAAACGAACAGAGGCTGCATCAGTGGCGTTTTGTGGTCGGGTGCTGTAGAAGGCCAGTAAAGATATCGCCTGTTAGTCATATAGGGTAAAATGCAACTTCTCCCGATTTTAATTTTAGATCCCGTCTTAGTTATTTTTCCCTGAAACAGTTAATATTAATTTTTTTTATTAGCTACCTAATACAGTTTCATTGATCGGTTCCTAGCTAGACTTTTGTGGAGACAAGAACACCACCCCAAGCCCTGAGCACGGCCTGATAGATAAGAAGCACAGGTTACCCAAGAGGATAGACAAACTTAGTACGAGTCGTCACATAAATGGGTTGCTGCTTATTCTTGGGATGAAGTTGGTTGGCTGCATCGCGTTAGCTGCTGATGTAGTAAGAGTTTAGATAGCTCAAACACTCTAGCAAGGTATTTATGCATGGTGGGTGATCCATGCACAAGAAGCTGCAACCTGTGTTGGCCTTGCATATCACACAGGTGGTGTTTGGGGTAACCTCTGGTGTGGTAGTGAGCACTCAACTTCACTCGATGTTAAGAGCAGCATCAGGTTGGATCGCAAGGAATGCACTGACGTTAATTTTGAGCATCACTGTTCCTTTAAATGCAGAAGAATTTTATTTTTCTAGTATTTATATTCGAAACAAAAAACAAATTTTAGTTTCTTATTGTGTAAATGTTGGAGTGAAGCTTTCTTTCGCATTTTGAGGAATAATGCAATAAATGCATTTATACTTTATCGATTCCAAAGATCAATTTCACTTTCAAAATGCTAATAAGTTTGTGAAATGCAACGAATCATTAAAAAGGGTCGTTTTTCTTTTAAAAATGCATCGTCACATTTAGGGCATCGCTACTGTATGCAACTTATATAAAACGAACCCTAAATACATACATAAGTATGTACATAAGTATGTTTATATAATTTAAAACTTAAATTAGTTTTAAATTTCTTTGTTTTTTTGCATTTCTTACCTGCACATTGGCAATATGATCTACATAATTTTGTGTTCCAGTTGTTTTTTTATTCGTTTGACGTTTACGTGGCGGTATAAAAACTGGGCGTTCCTTTACCACATTGATGTCACAATAATGTTCATTATTCTTGCTCACCATTTTTATTTTGTTTTATTTTTAATATTAATTTAAGTAATAAAAATCATTTAATTAGCTAATTTTCGTTTAATTTGGTTCAGTTTATATAAAAAAAAAATATATGTTGAACTCTTTAAACAACATTTAAATGCATTTGAACTTAAAGTAGGACGTTTTCTTTATTTAGTTTTGGCTTTACTTAGTATATGCACTATAAATACATACTTAAATTCTAACTACATTATAATACTCTTTTCTTTATTATTAATATGTTATAAACTTGTGTTTTAGTTAGTTTTATTGGATAATTTTTGTTTAGTTTTTTTTGTGCGAATACGCCTTGATTTATTTAGTTTAAAATATTTTATCTGTCTGGCTTCTAAAGCCAAATATCCTTCTTGTATGTGTTTTGTTAGCGAATGCGCTTTGTTATTGATTTTTCACCACTCACAATTGCATGTCCTTGTAACATTTTACAATTGCTTATAATATGACTTTTACATTGTGCTCTCACTCTCTTTAAAATGACAGCTTTATTTACTCTCTGTTATGAAAATTATTATTTTGTTGCGAATATAGTAAAGGGAAGGATATTGAAAGTTTCAACTTGTTGTGAATAAAAGGAAGAATGAAGACAGCTATAATTGTCAAAAATATAAATGTCAAGAATACAACAATAAAATATAATCAAAGCAATTTGGTAATGCTAAAGATGTGATTTTTTGCAAACTGTATAGCTTGAATAATATTTCACAAGAAAAAAAAATAGCGTTAAGAATTTGGATATCCAATAGTGATTTAATCTAAACTAGTCTTTACAACGAATAAATACCTGTATTGCCTTGATTTTTCTTTAAAAAAAAATATCGACAGTATTAAATTCAATATTTTTAGCTTTGGTTTTGTTTTTCGTGCAGTTTTTAAAAAATTTCGGAACAATCTTCATCAAATAGAGTATTACTAATAAAATCTTTAGTTTTATTTATATGCCTTTTTATGAATCAGGTTGATAATCTTTTGTGTATTCGAAGAATTATCTTCCTTTGAGTATAATTTTGTTGATGTGCGTTCCGTGAAATATTGGTGAGTGAAACAGTAACAATGTTGGAAATTAACTCTTTTTCAGATTAATTATTTATTAGACTAAATTTACACGATGAAATATTTCATGAAATTTGTGACATAAAACTTTTTTTATTTGTTAATAGAATGGACAGGAAAATAATTTGGTTTGAAAATGTGGTAGAAAATAAAATTTCAAATGGGGTTTGTCAATTTTCTTTACTCCATTTGCTTTTCCGTGCTTGCAATCAGCAAATAAAAGGAACTTTCATGCAGACAATTTCACGAAATTTTTCATTGTGTAAATTTCGTATTAGAAAGGTGCTTTTTGTGTGTTATTTTTAAAAAATTTGGAGACTATGTATGAATAATCTGGTTTAAAAAATATCGATATATATCTTAATATCGATATTTTTTATTCGATTTAATCGACGACGATCGATATTTAAAAATATATCGATATATTTTTTCACTTGCCCATCCCTATTACGTGGTTAGTGCTACACCCTGTTCACATCATGACAGTAGAGGTCAGCTGATTTGTTTATGTTTTGGGCCGAAGTTCCATTTGGGACGTTTATACATAAAAGGCACAAAAATATGAAACGAAAAAGCGTCGAAACAATAAAAACTCCCCAAAACGGAGAAAAATCGCTAAAACGAATAAAACGGCAAAGCAGAAAAAATGGACAAAACGGAAAAATCACTAGAGCGAAAAAGCGCTAAAATTGAAAAATGCCAAAAAGGTATCGCTAAATCGGAAAAATCGCCGAAACGGAAACAAATTGCCAAAATAAAAAAAAATAGCTAAAACAAAAATCGTATCGCCAGTGTGAAAAAATAACACTTAAGCGGAAAAAGTCGCAACGGAAAAGGGGAAAAAATTGCCAAATCGCTAAAAGTTGCCATAACGGACTAAAATCGTTAAAACGAAAAAGAAAATACTAAAATGATTCTTCTCTTCTGCACGATAAAACACAAGGCGCCCACTTTAACGTTATCAACTATTAACGAATGCTTAGAGAATACCGGACCTGCCCGAATGAGATGGCAAGATATTCCAACCTGGAGCTTGTCTGGCTACCAGGCCAAGCAGATGTGCCTGGTGCTCTATTGCGTGAAAGGGACATCGACGGGTTAGTAGAGGTTCCAGCAGCAACTACTTAGCGAAGCATAAACCAGATGGATAAATAAAATCAAATGTGAAGTTTCCAGATCCATCATCTCGTAGCGGTCAGAACGTGTTACTGTCTTATTTGTGCTCATCCTAGGAGATTAAAACTTCCTTACAATGACTTCTGCAAGAGTTGGCAAAATGAGGAGGAAGAAACTGTCAAATACTTCCTTTGTTGATATCCAGCTCTGTCTAGAAATAGGACGTTAAACTTGGGAAACTTGATAATTCCCGAACTTGCAGACCTTGGGGAATGCAATATAAATTGAATATGTAAAGTCATCCGTTTCAGGCATCACAATGGGGCCTGTGCAACGTAACCTAACCTGGATCTTAATCAGTGTTTTTGTATGATACGATAAATATGATACAATAAATCAATGTAGATTGTCGATGTGACTCATGACTATACTCTACGATAATTGTTAATGTCAAATTATATGAAAAAAATTGTTAAGGTCCATTTTAATTTAGTCACTTATGCCAAGTTTTTGTTATGGATATGGCTCTTAACTTAACCTTTTAACCTTTTAACTTAATCACCCCTATCGCGAATAACTATTCCCATAAAAAACTCCGACATTTTCTGATTTGCTATCGAGAATGTTTCCCATAACAAAGTTTTTGGGAGCTAATTCACAATTTAAAAAGATGTGGCATCGCCAGTGTTTACTCCCGCGAATAATTTTACAGAATAAGTTCACAACAAGTGTCGATGGGAATGAGAAGTGACAGCCATTTTCACTACGGGTGATACCGCGAACATCTTGCTGCTAGCAGGCAAATTTTCCTCTAACGATTAATCGTGTATGTATCTTCGCTGCAATCTATGGATTGCTTCTTCTCTTTCAGCACCACAAAACGCAATTAAACTTTATTAATTTCTTCAAAATGTGTATATTTTCCTTTTACAAATATGTACACACATTATTTATAAAGCACTGATAAATAAATCACAATAGAAATTATTAATCCCAAATAATTCACAATAGACACTTTTACTCTCAAAATATTCGCGATACTCGTTTGTTGGGAATGGGAATATAGGTTTGCTCCCAAACAACTTATTCCCATAACATTCGCGATAGGGGTGAATAAATGTGTTAAACGTTTTTAAAAATTTTTGAAACGACGTTCCCTTTGAGACGTTGCGCACATCTCGCCGCCTTAGTATGAACATATATATGTCTGTATATATATATTTTAACAAAGCCAAACGAACCCTGCCCCGGCTAATAGTATAGTGCACTTTCCATTAGTCTACAGAGTTACTCGTGGAACTTTAATCAGTTTTCTACTATTTTACTGGTAAATACTTCCGTTTCGTTCAGAAGTCTGAAAGTCTCTTACATATTCCCTTTCTGGAGCTATCCGTCTAGACATGTACAATTCGGCCAATCCAGATTTCAGTGTGTCACTATATTTTTGGACTTCGGAAAACTTCGATCAGTTTTATGTTAAATGTAGTCGGTATCGTTGGAAATTCTTTAAGAAATACACAAAATTATTTACTGTGTAATTTATCAACAGTTCAATCAGTATTTTAATGAATATCTATTCTCAAAACAAACTTTATTTCATTTAAATATTTAACTGTCAATGTTCTTAATAATGTTTAAATTCAAAAAAATGCGGACTATTGTTACTTGCCAACATTAGACACTTTATCAAATATATTTTATTATGGCAATACTTTTTATAAAGAGAACAAATTTTGCTCATAATAAGAGAACCCAAATATAATTAAAGAGAAGTACTTATTAAAATTGTTGTTATTAAAATAAGCAATTCTTTTATGAATTTAGCTGAAAACAAACTTAACGGAGCTTTAAAATTTTAGTTATCAATTATGAAGCAGTGCTACAACAGCACGCTAGAGGAACGATACTTACGAAAATAGTGTAAAACATTAACAAATTTACTTATTTAGTAACAATACCTGAGAAGTAAGTGTGCGTTAAAAATACTAGAGTTCGTATTAAAAAAGTGTGTGATTTGTATTCATTCATTTGGAAAATATTAAATGTAATAAAAAAAAATTAATGAACTACAGTAAACCTATCAAGGTTATACATTTATTTATTAATAAAAAGTGAATAAAAGTCATAAATATTTAATAGAAACACGAACGTAGGCAGTGTGCGCTAATAGTGCAAACAATTAAATTAAGTTAATTTAGTGTAAACGAGAAATAAATAAAAAACATGGAACGCATTCTGCGTGGTATCATGCGTTATCGAAACACAACACGTGAGCAAATGGTGCGAGAATTCCAAAAAGTTCGTGATAACCCAGAGGTGAGTCCAAACATACAAATAAATCATAAATAAATATTCATTATTATAAATTTACATAGCTATGCATACATATGTATGTACATACATATAAAAACAAGCTCAAAATTACAGTAAATAAAATGCAACATGTAGATACTTTTGTTTTGTTTACTTCAATCATTTCATCATCATTTTTGTTTTTGCAAAAAACAGCATGTTGAATGTGGAGAAAAAAAAATGTGACACATTTTAACTCACTTCTCACCATTTCGCTCTTAACCCAACAAACACTTAGCAAAACGTTCAAAAATGTTTCTATGCGGATCAAATGTAATTTCAGAAAACTGATTAAAGACAAGTTTTTAGTGATACATATTCAATAAAGTTAGGTTCAATCTGCATATTATTGTATTGTTTTTTAATTACTTTTTCGTATGTACAACCGGCTTTATTGCGAAAAAATTTCGAAGATTTTAATTTAACAAAAAATTAAAGTTTTAGTTAGGTTATGCAAGAAGGTTTCGCCCATTTGGCTCCAAGGGTTAGTCCTCTTGTGTTACCTGCAAAAAATTAAAGATAGAGGGTACCTCTCTAAAGAGAGTAAAGACAATTAAGGATTTGAGAATAGAATGTTAACAATAGAGGTACAAGAAGGTGCAAATATGGAAAAAGTAGCAGTATAGAAGATATTAGAGTGCACATAAGATGGCGGATGTCTTGAACCATCCACTGCTCCTGATGAAGCTCAGCTCAAAACGATTGGTGACCAAAGTGCGTCAGTATTTGGGTCTCCAATGAAGGAGAGAGGCACCGTATCTTCCTCAGCTTCTACAGAAGTCGTGTAGTATTAATCCCTTTACACTGTCCTGATTACCGAATTTTTAGTGATCAGTAATCATTGCGACGTTATCCTCGTGCTGCATCTTCTGGAGTCGTAAAAGTTTCCTAGTACGGATAGAATCCAATGTGGGCAAAATTAGCCTAAAAGTCCCGCAGGTAAATTTATTCAGCCACCTGTACCTCGTTTCTGTATTTCTCGCATCGTAAAAGTTTTCACATGAAGTGTGAAACAAAAAATTTCATCGTTTCTCGATTTGTGAGTAAAAACTGTTTCTCTATTTCTATGCGAAAAGCCAGCTTATTTATTGGAATATTCCATTTATTCAAGTGTCAAACAGAGCAACAAGCCGATGGAAAAATTTTGGCAGCGGCGTTGAAATATTTTCATAAAATACTATATTATTTCTTAAACAAAAAATACTTTATTGAATGTGTTTTATACCTTTTATATTTCCAACTATAATATGCCGTAACTTAAAACCATTGTAAAATACTTGTAGTCTTATTTTCAATGCGAAATAAAACGTGCTCAGTTTTTGCAATCGGCGGAGCGCGATCGTAATAAAAAGAACAGTCGGCGACTAGCCACCAGCCAAAAGATAGCTCCTATTTTCTTCAATACTTATAAAGAAACTGTTTAAAACAAAATAATTAAGTAAATTAACTTGCTTACATAATCCATGTATAGTTTCAAAATCTCTAATTGAATATTTTTAATTTTAAAAATACTTCTCGCATCGTTTTCAAATGTGAGACATTTTGACGGCGTTAGTGAAAAACTTTTCACAAAATGTTGTTACAGAAACACTTTTTCTCACATCCTTCCAATAACTATTGGAAAATAACTTAAATGACAGATAGTTCTCGCATTGTAAAAATACAGAAACACTTGTGTGAGAAACCCCCATTTTTGTTTCATTTTACTTCGAGGCACTGGTCTGTGACAGGGAAATATTTGAATGCCTCGAAATTCCATTTATGGACATGTCGAGCAGGACCAGGTAAGATGTTGAATATGGTACACCAGCTAGGAACCTGTTAACGGCTTTGCTGTCGGTATAGATTGTGATAATTCTGACGAATATCCTATATTGTCGAAGCCAGCCTTGTCTTACGCTACATTTTGAGAGTCTGATGACTATGTTGATATGAAGCTATTCAAAATAGACGACGCCTCCAACCCTGTTCTCCTCTTGGAACTGTCTGTGTAGACGTCAAAATGTTCCATGAGGGAAGGAAACTTCTGCGAATCTATAGATATTCGAGATAGAGAACCTAAAATCCCTAGAGAGGAAGGGGTTCGGAATATTGTTGATATCAAAGTGTTCCACGATGGTAGGAGAATCTTCTTCGAATCTCGAGACATCCCAGATAGAGAAACGGAAATCCTTAGAGAAGAAATATTTCGGGATGGTGTAGTGAATGAGTTCAGGTAGATTTCCCAAGACTCAATGATACTTTTATGACACCCACCGTCTGTGCTGTCAGTTGCTGGTAGCGTGCATTCTCGTTCAAGGCAAGCTCTTTAATTACCATATCCACCGGTAGCCGATTCAGCATTACTTAACTTCTCGCGGGCAGATTTAATCTTTTGAGAGAGCGTATTAAGGTGGATCCCCGATGCTGCCACTGCCACGGAATTCGCGTAAGTAATAGTTTTAAAACCGAGGAAGTACATAATCTTTAATAACACATTTATGGGTGAGTTCCAAAGTACGAGTGACAGTATACCCTCACTTGTGAAATGGAAGTTTATAAATGAGACTTTCAAGAAATCTCTTTTTTTATTGGAAAATTACTATGCAGATAATCGTAGTAAGCGAAGCCAGCATTGCAAATATTATGGAGGCGCAGGCTGACACGTTTACCTTGCTGGACTTCATCTAAGTGTTGTGCATTCTGGGGTGTACCAACAACATCGGCGTTTTTCTAAGCCGGAGCAAAAATAAAGCCTTCAGAGTCTGACGCATTTGTTTGCTGGGATGTTGTTAATTGGTTGTTTTTATTTTTGATTTTTTATCTTAGTATCATGAATATTTTTCATTAATTGCCTTTCATTCTAATAAATTTTTTGGTTGTATTTGTTTGCAAAATTTTATTTGTCGTCTATAGTTTATGATTATTTTTGATTTTATTTGGCTTTTTGGCTTGCGTCACTTTCTACTCACTCTCTTACACGTGCTTGCTTACCTATCCCATGATGTTTCAATGTTAACACACTTCATGCATACACGCGCTAACTATCAGGCATAGAAAATTTAATTTTAAAATACAAACCAATGCAGAGATGAAAACTTTGACGTTTGAAAATTGCCAAAATCATTTCGATGGCAGTATGTGTAGAAAGAGACATCGCTAATATACAAAATGCTACAGATAAGATAAAAATTTTGCATAAAATATTGCAATAAATATTTTTGGATATTCTCAAAAATTTATTTTTCAATAAAACTTTATTTGAGCTTATTAACTCGTTTGTATATTATTTATGTTTGTTCACGAACAGCTCCGTCATCTTTAGATCGATTTGGAAAATTTTTATCGCTTATGAAAGGCTATGCTTCCAGATTGGTTCCGTTGTTTAATTTGTTTTCATTTGGGACCCGATGTCCGTCTACACGTCGGACTACGTGTTCTTTTCGCAGTTTCTCATTATTGACAGATTCGAAAACACATTTTTATTGAAAAGGATATAAATATTATGTTTAAAGAAATGGGGATTACCATGACCACAAAATGTTATTATTATTTTTCAAGTACTTTTGCTTTTCAAATTACTTCTACTTATCCGATTACTATGAAATTTTGCGCACACAATTAGTACACTACGTTTAAAAATGGGAAGATCCACACCGATATGCCTATTTTGTAGTCGGCTTTTTTAAAGAATTATTACTTGAAGTAGTCAACTTTGTCTCTCATTACACAAGCTATGTACATATATTGAAACGTTTTGTTCATGTCTACGGATTTCATGGGGTTGGCTTTTATTGCAAGAATTATTGTTTATTTTGGTTTGGTTTTTTGTTTGTGCTAAATTCTTGTTTACTCTTTACTTCACCCAGCTTTGTTAAATTTCAAGTTTGTGTTCAAAGATCGCTTTGAATTTTTAAACAATTGAAAGCTTGAGATTAAATTAAATTCCACTTTATAAAATGCGTTGTTAAACGTTCTTTAAATGCCGGCAAAAATGAGTTCATTAAACTATTTAAAAATAAAATTAAATACACATATTGTTGAATAATGCAAGATAAGAAACATTATTTAAAAAGAAATAATAATAAAATACAAATATATACACAACAATATGCAGATAAATACACATACATATCTTTCAAATAATAGTTCTTAAAGATATCGAAAGGTTTGTTTTCAAATTAGATAATATTTCCCCGCCTTTTCGTTAAAATTTTTTTTTTCAAAATACATCGAAAACAAATTAATAAATTCTATTTTTAATATTTACCAGCTAATAATGATTTGATTTTTATGAAAATATCTTTAGTTTTTCTTTGTAAGTGAGTAGCTTATTTTGAAAGTGAGGCAAGTCTTAAATTGCTTTACGTGGCAGCCTGCTACGAGCAAGCAATCAAGTGATTACGCTTTGACAAACACTACTTCACTCGTCAGTGCCAACCTGTGGATCCAATTTCCCAGATCCACCTCGTCGCATTGAGGTATCTTATCTGATTGCCTGGACCAATCTCTGATAACTCCAATAAGTCATCCAGTACTCGTATATTATTGCTCCAAAAATTTATGTATCGACTTTATTTTTCAGTTGTTTCTTATATTTAGTTGACGGTCACTCTTATTTAGCTCGGTGGTAACAATTGCCGGTGCCCTACCACTCCTCACCGCTACTTTTTACCCTTATCATTGCTCCGAATGCTATTCATAGCCCTAATCTTCCCCCTGAGCTTTGAAGGTTTAAACGTCTAGGAAAACTTTTTACATTTCTAGCTCTGTAACAGTGCCCTAACGCTCCTTCCAATGGGATATATGGCGGATGTTATCCGTCAATCTTGTTCCTCAGTCTCTATGCTACGATTAATGTGACTAATCCACATTTAATTCTAGCACTGCTCACTTTCACCTCCAGAATTTATTTACTTACCGGCCTTTATTACTACGTCTTTGCTTTCACTGTCACAGCACAAAATAAACCACACTCCCAAGATCACATAGAGCCAAAATGTGCCGATTGTAGTTTTACACTGCCTTATAGACTTGTATAAAACGATAAAAGTAGTACTACAATTCCGTTAAGTTTGAACCGATAGGGGGTGTGCAGTGCATACCAACTATCACTTGTTATTATCCTATATTTCTGTGTTTGTGTATGTTCTCTTTACTTGTTGTTCTGGTTCGAACGTTTTCCTTGTCTCTTGGCTTCTCAACTGCATTTAAAATTAATTATATCTCCTCTGCTAGCTTGTCTCTCTCCTGTCGGCTACTCTGCTTCAACTCTTCTGTTTCAAATTCTGACTCTCTCCTCTCCTTCTAATTCTGCTACTCTCATCTGCTACTCTGTTCAAGTTAATCTGCGGCCGCCAGAACGTCATCTCAACATATGCCGCCAGAGATGTACCATCAATTGCCTCTTATTCATTGTTTTTGTTCCTACTCTTGTACTACTTCGCCTTTCTGCTTGGCACCACCTATACGCCATCGACCTCCGGTGGTCTTGAATAAACGAAATAATGTTTTGTGGAGAAAGTTATTCGCTTCCACTGGATGTAATCCATTTTATCCCACTAAAACGTCGACACTTCTCATGATTTTATTAATGTTCCTTTACTTATTTTCTCACGCTCATGTTCAATTGCGTGGGTCCAACTTCCGGAAGAAAGGTTAAAAACGGTCTCTTCCATACGCATTGTAGGAACGAGAGAGAGAGAGAGACCAAGTCTACTAGCTTGTAGGTCAATCGTCCAGTGTTACGTCAAGGCTGCGACGAGTTTCGAGATTTTCTTACGGTTCCTGTTTGTTAGTTGTGCTGAGCGCTTATCATTGTAGCAAGACTACTTTTCCTTAGCTAATTTAGAAGTACTCAGCTTGCGCCATCTATCTTCAGCTCTTTTGTTTGAAAATATTTTTCCTAATTGGTATCCATAGCAGAGCCGGCATTCGCCAGTTCAATGTCAAGGTCGTTGTTATGTGCGGGAACGCAGATACGAGTAACATCAGTCTGACGACCTAACCTTTATAGCACATCCCTGCATTGACCAACTAATACCAGAAGTGCCGCCTGGATATCGACAAAAAGACTGATTTTCTCTCGCACCTTCGTGTCAATCAGCATTTTGCCTGCTTCCATAAAATACTGCATCAGGAAGGCGCCACTTTACGCCAAGATCATTTGAAAATACTCCGGAGACAACACCTAAGATCATTGTGGTTCCATCAGTGTATACCCTGAAGCCATAGTCCCTTTCTATATAGTAACTCCCTTTCACTTCCTCCTGGAGGCAAGCAAGACTTTGAGACAGTCCAGATGAGGTATCATATAATCGGAAGGTTACCTCAGGTCCAGTGGTACCCGATCCAACATCCTAGCATTGTCATAGGTTATTGATCTTGAGTTTGAAGCTCTAAGCCTTGGTGTTCAGGTAAATAGAACCAGTTCCTATACCACAGTCTGTAGCTATTTACCTGAGTCTTCCCAAAGCATTAGTCGTGATATCGCTTATCACATCCATAAACATTCCCGATGCCATTAATACTAAATCGTCCCCATATGCTATGGCCCTGATGCCCTAATTGGAAAGATCACGCCACCTTGTGGTCTTCATCAGCAAGCCAATTTTGACATTCCGCTATTCCTCAGTTTTGCGGTGGCAATTCTCGCATCCATCATTGTTATTATCCAATTCCTGATGTATTCCTCTAAACCATCATCCTGGAGAGCATATTGGATAGCTGCCACTGATACATTATTGAGATCACCTTCTATGTCTAAGAAGACAACCAAGGTATACTGTTTATGTTGCAGGAATCTATCCATAAACCGTACCACTTCGTGTGCGACTGTTTGTATAGAGCGTCCCTCTAGGAAGGTAATTTGACTATCCGTTGCCTGATGTGAGAGTCCATGAGTATTTTTTAGCGTCTTGATCAGGAACGATGAAAGGCTAGTTGGACGGAAGTTTCTTGCATCTTAATGACTATTCCTATCAATTTATGGAATGAAAATTACTCTAACCTTTTTCCAGCTAGACGGAAACAGTGTCGGACCTAAAGTAGAGCGAAAGAAGCGATCGTTCTATGTGCCAGACCGCAAGTGGCGCCATAAAGCCAAATGCGAAAAACAGATTCCAGCGCATTTGTATATGTTTTATTATAAAATATGAAAACTAGTAAAAAGCACAGACGAAAAAGTATACTAAATTAGAAAAGTATACTAATTAGAGCTACTTAATTTAATTTAAATTTAGTAAGTGCTGATGCTTGCAATAAAAGTTGATATTGAACATAAAACCGAAATACAGCTAACATGGAGTGAAAGCTTCGATCAAAGGCTAAAGTCGGCGCTGCGAACTTAGCTGAGAGCAAGGCATAGTTTATAGAATCTAAAATGCCAGGTAATTACAGAGCTTTTCGCACTCTGTTGTATCTTTAGCATGATGTCATCAGGTCCTGGTGATTTATACGAGGAAAAACTGTCAAATGCCTATGAGATTCTCTCTTGAGAAACTATCTCCACATTTATAGCATATTAATGCCCACTATTGAAACCGTTTGCACTGGCCGTTACCGTAGAGCCGGAGAAGTGGGTGTTAAGAAATATGTTCAGTTACTGACTGCTGAGGGATCTGACTAGGAGCCATCAGCCCTTTTGACAAATGTTTGGCAGAAATAGTTCATGCAAAATCATATAGTTGAACATATTTTAATCGCTCAACACCCAGACATTTCTAACCCAATTACATTCATTATCATATCTACACATGATTGTTATCACCCATTAATCATTGTCTTTATATTACTTCATGCTAGCTTGTTTTGCATTTAATAATGTTATTTTTGGAGAATCCTTATCTATTTTATTTCTGCTTGGCTTGGAAACCTAAAAAAATATTTATTTACTAAATCACTTATTTTATCTTTTTTGCTAATGCTGACTTTAGACGACATGTATTTTACATCTGACTTGTCAAATTTCCCACTGCAAAAGTGATACATGCCGTGTGAAACATATGAAACATTGTCAGATGACATTTACAGAAGCAAAGTCAGATGAAAAATTTTCAATTAGAGCGTGTTCTATTTTCATCTGACAAGGCATCTGACATCAGCTGTATTAAATTATCAAAAGTGTGGTTTGGCTGAAAAAACATTAAAAAGCATAGAGCGCTTTATATATTTACGAAAATTGTGCAAAAACTCAGCTGTTGTGAACACTTAGAGGTTATGTCAGATGTAATTGCACATGTACGTGTGAAAGCAAATATTATAAACCGTCTGTAAATTGACAATTTTGACAAACATGAGAAGTAACATATGTCTTACACACCGAACAACCCATATGTAAAAAACATGTCGTCTAAAGTCAGCATAAATGATATGTATGTTATGTTTTTGTTCCACATAATTTATAAGTATATATTTACAGCCAAAGGCCGTATTTTTCACTTGCATGGACAGTCGTATGATACCGACACGTTATACTGATACTCATGTTGGCGATATGTTTGTGGGTGGGTGTTAAAAGAATACATTTAATGAAAGAATTAAAGTCTCTTTAAGACACAAATTGTAACTTTATAAATTTGTCTTATCTTTTTCCCTCTCCGAAATCATATTGAATCAACCAATTATATTCATCCGATACGCTCTAATACAAACAGTACGTAATGCTGGCAATCTAATTCCTCATGCCCAACACTTTCAAGATGAACATTTTAGCTGTGAACCGGCTGCCTTAGAATTGGGCTGTGTAGTCAATAATATACGTCATATTATTGTTTGTGGTCATAGTGATTGTAAAGCCATAAATTTGTTGTATCAATTAAGAGATCCGGAATTCGCTTCTAAGGTTAGTTTAAATATAGTTTCAAATAACAATTTTAACTTACTATTTGAATTTTTGTTTTCTCTTACTAAATCTTATCTAAAACAGCGTAATCGCCGTTTATCCCCTTTGAGATCTTGGCTGTGTACACATGCTTCTACTAGTTTGGAAAAATTTGAAGAATGGCGAGAAAAAGGAATGTGTGATCCCCTATTGTTTTCTTCGGAGACACCCTTGCGACGTTTTGTGGCCTACATTGATCCAGAAAATAAATTTGCCGTCGAGGATAAACTTTCACAAATTAATACTTTAGAACAAATGTCAAATATTGCTTCGTATGGTTTTCTAAAGGCTCGTTTGGAAACGCATGACTTGCACATACATGCCTTGTGGTTTGATATATATACCGGGGACATTTATTACTTTAGTCGTGGTGCCAAGCGATTTATACCCATAGATGAGGAGACCGTCGACAAGTTGACCGCTGAAGTGAGGCGATTTTATTCATGAAAGGAAAAAGTGATAAAAATAAGGTTAACAATTGGGGTTATTAACGTGAGTCTTTTGTAAAGACTTTTTTTTTTAAACAAATGGGTGCTGTGGCCTGGAAATGGAATATGAATAATGTCTGATAAATGTGAGGAATTGTAAGATGATTTGAGGTGATAAGTGCAATGGGGGCCTAGCCCACAAACAAGTCTGACAAATTTATGTTGAATACATTTTAGAAGTCGCTGCTCATTTTCATTATTGTGTTTCGAACCTTTAATGTCTAATCAATCAGTGAATGTTTAAACGTTGATTTACTTAAACTAAACTCGAATTTATATGTAGTTTAAACTCAACAGCAGCACTACGAGCTATCAACCGATACCATATGGTCTGTATTGGTAGTTTTATCTGTTTACTGATTTATAAATTCCCACAGCTGTATTAGCTCTAAGGGCAAATTTTTTTTGGTTAAGTTGACTTTATACGACATGTTTTTTACATATGGCTTGTCATGTAAAAAATTGGCAATTTACAGATAATTTATAATTTTTGTTTTCACACGTACGTACATGTACGAGTGTTCACAAGAGCTGAGGTTGTGCACAATTTTCATAAATATATAAAGCTCTCTATGCTTTTTAATGTTTTTTCAGCCAAACCACTCTTTTGTTAATTCACAGCTGATGTCATATGCTTTGTCAGATGAAATTAGAACACGCTCTAATTGAAAATTTTTGATATTACTGTTTCTTTAAATGTCATCTGACAATGTTTCACACGGCATGTATAACTTCTGCAGTGGGAAATTTGGCAAGTCAGATGTAAAAAACATGTCGTATAAAGCCAGCATTAACTCTAGTTTAAACTTAAAATATTGTTTTTCAAATAAAGATTACCGTATGGATTAGAGGGCTGCATAGAGTACTGAAATGTATTCGTAGAATGTACTCGTATGAATTTCGTGTGTAAAGATCTGTATGGGCGTATGTATACATGCATGTACATGTGTTTACATACATAACCACGACCATATATACACACATACATAGAAAAAAGCATACATGCATACACGCACAAACATACATACGAGTACTTTCGAGTACACTTGTACAACCCTCTAGTATGGATAATAATTCATTAAATATTTAAACGCTGGTTAGGTTAAACTAAACTGAAATTTATACGTTACTTAAACTCAACAACTGTAAATCACTGTCTCATATATTATGCGCGCTTTAACCAATACTAATGTGGCAGCACTACAATAAATGTAAATAAAAATAGCTGGTGTTGCATCGGGCTATCGATCAAAATTGTACGGTCTGTATTATTCGTTTAAAAATTATTTATATGTTTTCACATATTGGCAGATGTGCACAATCAATAGATTAGCAAAATTTCTTCAGTATTTTGAGAGTTATGCGCGTTTAAAAGGAGACATGCAGAGCTATTTTTTAATTATTTTTTTCCCACATATTAAGTGTGTTCGTTTACCCCAAAATTTGCAAAAATGTTTACTGGATTTTACTGGAATGCGTTCGTTCACACATAATTTTGCAAAAAGAGCATAACTTGAAAGAGTAAAGTGACAGTTGTTTGACTGAGAATTTGGAATTTTTACTGGACAAACTTGTGCCAGTAAAATCCAGTAGAAGATAAATCATATGCAATAAAATAAACAAACAAAAGTAGGCAAAAAAAATATAGAATTTTTAATAAAAGCTTTTAAAAGATGAAAAGCTGAATTAAAATTGCAACAAAACTGATAATAAATATATTACATACATCCTAAGGAAGTTTCTTATCACTTTGTACATACGAGTACGTTCCAGAAGAGCATAGAGTATCAAGTTTTCTTTTCTTGGCAGCCACAGCAAAATTTTTTCTTTTAATTGTTTTATTTACATTAAAATTTTAGAGATGTAAAGCTTACAGATATTTGAGTACTTATTGTATATGTATATTCACCCTTATCGTGAATAAAATTTCACGTGAAATGTGTTCCCTTTCCCTAAAATTGTGATAGCCAATTTTGTGTTGTTGTGTTACTGTACTATTTTTCTCGTTTTGTTCATGGAACTATTTCACGTGAACAAAATGTTCGTCTCTTATACGTGTAGGTTTTTGCAATATTTCCATTCGCGTACTTTTTTGTACTAGAGCCATTATTGAGAATAACATTTTCAAATAACCCAGAATTTACTCAACTACTGGATTTTAATGGAAAAGTAAACAAACGGACCTATATTGACCTACATGGGCATTTCACTTTTAGACTTTTAGCAGTCCTATTCATGATTTGTGGGTTAATCCACTATTGCACTGATCGAATAATTTAAAATTTAAAGCATTTGTTAAGAGTTCAGTTTACAAAATCTTAAAAACTTTAAAAAAAGTTTTGAAAATTTATACTTTAGCTTAAATAGAATGGACTCGAAAGTATTTACTACGATATAAATTAAAGTATTTACTACGATATAAATTAAAGAAAAAGCTTAATTTACGCCAACTATCAAAGCCCCTTGACTTTATTTAGAGATGGCGCACGAGGAGTGAAGTTTGTAAAAAAATACTACATACCGTCATATGAAACGTAAAATCATGTAAATGGCAAACATTTCAAAATCGGCGTTTTAATCAATTATTGGATATTATACCGAAGCCCTTTTCCCTACAAATTTATAAAAGTTACAATAAAACAGAAGCCTAATCCTTGCTTTCGATATCTAGCTGATTCGATCGAGTTTTCTTAATTTGAGATTATGGCATTCGTTATCGAACAATATAAACACATTGTTCGATCGATAGCGACGATTAGACCCCAGAAAACTACGTAGCCACTATAATTTGCACTATTTCATATACTGTTTTCCCTCTCCTGAAATTTAAAAAATTGTAGTTAGATGGTTTTACGTTTTATATGACGAAGCGTATGTATGTATTTTAAAATTGCTTTCATAACGATTTTTTTCTTTCCCTTCTTCTTGATATACAATGGAAAGGCGCGTCAGGTGCTGTTTACATTTACGTAATGCTCCTTAATAAAGTGCGTTAATAGCTCCGTATGAAGAATTCATACCAATTTTTTTATATGTATTTTGACAGCATTCCGCGAGAAATATTGAACAGATTACAAGGCTTTTAATGTAAATGGTTTTGCTAAACTGCAATTTTATATATTTTGTTTTTTTTTTTTCAATAAAAAAGCCAACAGCGTTTTCTTTTTTTTTTTCTTTTCTTTTTTAATAAAAACTTTGCAATTTAGCATACCTTTAAGCAGAAATTTACCTTCGTAAATGATGAATGATATAATAACTTCTAATAAATTCACTATTTCGAAAATTCAATATTTTTAATGAAAAGGGCAAAAAATGCAACATTTTTTGTATAAAAGAAAACGACATAAGATATATTGCATTTGCTCTTTTGCAAGGTCATTTGCACCGAATACTGAACTCCGCTATTGTTTTATTTTGCATTGTACTAGCTTAAATAAGAACGTCTTATAGGAAAGCTTTGGTCTGGAGGAAAATTTTCACGTCAGTAGCAGCAGCTTTTTCATTTTATAAGAAAATTTTCATCAGATTTTTTTTTGAAAATGAACTGAAATAATGATATTTTGTCATATATAATATAAGATTGCCCAACTGGTGCTTCTATGACAAAAATTTGATTAAGCCCAAATGTATATAGAGTATAATATACATATTATATATATAAAAATATACATAGCCAATTCACAACCTGGGTTCCGTTTCTCAAAACTACAAGTTAAAAACCTACAAGTAAAATACACACAAAACAACACTTTTACAAATTTTATTTTTTTTTTTGTATATTTTACTTGTAGATTTGTAACTTGTAGTTTCGGGAAACGGCCCCCTTTTGTATATGTTGTAGATTGTAAAAATGATGCAGTTAATTTCCTCATAAGCATTTGTAGGGAAACATGTTTAAGTGGAAGTTGCCAACAACATTTATACGACCTACAACAAGGTCGTGAATTGAACAATAGGGATTTCACGCTTCGTATTTAAGTGACTTTTTAAAATTAAACCCTTAATAAATTATGTTTCAATTGGCCAATTCACAACCATTTGTACGTGTTGTAGATCGTATAAATGTTGCTGGTAAATTTCAAATAAATATTTGTTTAGAAACATGTTTATGAGGAAATTAACAACAACATTTTTACGATCTGCAACACTAACAACAGGTTGTGAATTGAACAAATGTATTTTGTTGTTTTTTTCTTGTAAATTAGTGCCTTTAAAAGGGTTTTAATTTTAAAAGGGCACTTTAATACGAAGCGTGAAAACCTTTGTTTTTTAAAGTATTGTAAATATATGGATTGTAAATAAAATAAATATTTTAAAAATAAATGTATATTAAATAAATTTAATTACTGTGAATTAATTGCCTTATTTTTAAAAAATCAAATAAATCATATAAATTAGACTGTATGTTTTTTATATATTTCTAACAGTGGCGGGAAAAATGGGAGCAATTTTGAAAGATAAAGAACGAACTGCTTTGCATATGCATTGAGCTCGACAATACTATCGTAATACAAGGTAGATTTATTTACCAGGTACTCTTGATTCCACAGCTGTTGACTCTTTTTTTTGTGGGCTGTCAATTTTGTATCAAAGTACACAAGTTATGTTGTGTATGTGTTTTAATAATTTGACATTTTCAAGTTATGTTGTGTATGTGTTTTAATAATTTGACATTTTCAAGGAACTGTGACTACCTGGTAAATAAATCTACCTTGATCGTAATACTATCAAAATTTTATAGTTCTCAAAATTGATTGCAATTTTTACAGCTCTGATGTATGTGTTGTTGTTAGAAAGCGGTGTACTTCGTTGGTGCTGAAAACTGTCTTTTTTAGATAGAAAAAAACATAAAAATTTATTCATTTTAATTCAAAAGCATTGTATGCCCTAGAAATTCATTAAATACTAGAATTTGGCTCAATTATTCCTTTTAAAAAAGTTGCCCCTTTTTTCGAAGAATCCCCTTTTTGGTGCCACTTTTTTCCTCAAAATCCCCTTTTTGTGCCACTTTTTAAAAATTTTCAACGGTCACCCTGGATTGCAGACCGCTTGCACAAATTTACTGCATTTACGAATTTACCCATTGTTGTCAAACTGATTCTACATAAGTGAACAATGCCACGCCCACAGAAATTAAATTATGAAACTTTGGACATACATTGAGTTCGCGTGACAATAAAATGAATACAAAAAGTGAATAGAAAAGTGGTCTATACTTCATAAATACAAAGTAAATATCGTCGCCTTAACGTGCAAACGTGATAAGTCCTTTTTTGAAATTTGACAGGAGGGACAAAAATCTGTTAACTTTTTTTGGGCTTAATATTTTTTTAAATATGTAAATGCAGTTTTATTCGTCGATTTATCGCTTAATTATATTAGTAATTAAAATATTTCAAAATAATGCTGTTCTCGACGAAATGGCTTTTTAGGACTTAGTTGGTTTTTATGATTTTGTTATTTTTTTAATTTGTGCTTAGAACATTTTCTTATTATTTATTTTTTCCTTATTCCTGCTGCATATAAGACTTCAGGAAGTATCCTTTTGATTTAAAAATTTTACAGATATGCATCCTCTTGACGAGGGATTGGAAAGGAAAAGTTTCTGATTTCTTAATTCTTACCTGGCAATTTTGCAACAATCCATCCGTTTAGAAGATATTACATCTTTTCTAGATGTATCCTGTTTAATCTGTGTGTCATTGACACCGTAGCTCCTAAACGCCAAGATCGATTTTAAATTTAGTAAATTTGGTTTGAGAGGTGACTTGATCCAAAATCTTCTAAACTATGTTGGAAGAAAATTGGTCCAGCCGTTTTGAAGTCATCATCTACTTTCTTCAGGAGTTCCAAAAATTTTCAATTTAATGTTATTTAATATTATTTTAATTATTCTCATAGAAAAAGTAACCTTAAGCCTAAAAACACGTTTAACAAAAAATCAAATTTACAAATCACATATAAATATGCATAATGTAGTAAAAAAATTAAAAGCAATTTAAATTCATCTATCGTAAGCTCAAACTTCAAATTAATCTCTTCGCCACAATTCAATGATATTGATGATGATTAACAGCATTGCTGTTGGGATTTTCCAATTCTTCAAAATATTTACGAGCATTACGTATATTCACTAATGTGGCCTCTGAGGGTATAGTTGGATCCGACATAACGACCATGACATAAGTATTGCTAGTAAAGGTGTCTATGAATGCAGCAAAGGCGCTATTGCGTACTTCAATTGAAAGAAATTTACCACCCAATTTGGAACAACTCAATTTAAATTGTTTAATAATATTTGAAACTTTTTCAAACCGATGAGAATCGCGATTCTTTTTGCTTTGACAATGAGAAATTACCAAGAAAGTGGCTTTTTCGAAAAGTAAAACTTCATCGGCTTCGATGACATTGGCAAAATGTGTGAGCGAATTCTCTAGAGCGGCCACATTGGGAATAAGCATGGTAACAATGCTGGACCAGGCTCTGGAAATGAAGAAACAGAAATATTATTCTTCTATGGAGTCATTGGATTTTTTAGTTAGTTTCTGTATTACCTATATAAGGTTTCATCCCATATACTGGTTCTGAAACATGTAACATTTCCAGGCCGACTTAAGCGTATTAAATCATCTTCACGATCTTTAAACAAAGTTTCTCTTTGCTCTTCAGCCACTAAGTCCATTTTGTGTATCAAACAAAATATTTTGGCATCGGGGGAGTTCTAAAAATGAAAAAAAAGAATATTTTGGCATATTTTTCCAAATCATTCGCTGTTTCCTGTATGTGCACAAAGTTATCCAAACTTACATAATAGAAGTTTCGGTTAAGTCAGAGTGCCTTTGTGCACGTACAAGAACATACGGAATTTTTAATAGAATTTAATTTAACCCTAGTATTCTCATTATTTAAAATTTTTTAATATCTATTAACAAAATTTAATAATTTACCTGCAATAATGCTTCTAAACAGGATTGATAATAGTGGACATCCCTTTCTAGTTCACGACTTTCGACATCAAATACATATATCAAGACTTCAACGTTACGGAAGATATTGTCTCGCTGAGAAGCAAAATATTGCTGCATAAAACCCTCCTGGCCACCACAATCCCATAAATTTAAAACCAAATTGCCCAAAAATCTGACATGAGAATGCTCCACGTCGACTAGAAATTGAAACAAATTTTTCACTAAATTGCAAATAAAACACAAATTATAAACTTACTTGTGGCACCCAAACGTGTTGTATCTCTAGCAATGTAGTTGGCAAATATAATGGAACGCATACTGGTCTTGCCTGAACCACTTTTGCCCATAAGCAGAACCTTTAAAAAGAAGAACAATCGTAGTTATAATCAATACGTTTCTTTTATTCTCGAGATACCTTTTTCTTCATTTTATTGGATTTTTAGGAAGTGTTTTTTATAATTAATCTTTTATCTATTATTTTAAATAAGTAATTTATTTTTCGTAAATTCTGACGCCCTTTTTCTTTTTTTCTTCTGATGATAACAATAATATTTTTATTCAATCAGCTGCTGTATCTTTTGTTTGTTTTGTGTTGACATTTCTCGTGTCTGTTGAAGTCATCCCACAGAGTTGCTGTTTTCATACCGGAAGTTAATCATTCACAATAGTATTGGGAGTATGCACAATGAACGTAAACTGAACGTTATATTTGAAAACCGTAGAGTTATGAAAATTCATAATGTATAAAAAGCAGAAAGTTTACAGTTTATATTAAAATATGTTTATATATTAAATAATATAGTTTTTCGACTGTATTATTAATTATTATCTATGTAACTATATACATAGTTTAAAATTTAGTTAGAAATATTAAATTTATTATAGAGTTTTTCTCATAAAATCTGGGATGTGTATTTAAAGATCTGATTTTATATTTCTTTTCAATTGCAGGAAAATCAAAACTTAGAAATTGGATTCCCTCTACGTTTTACTGGTAAGTTATCAAGTTTTATTATTAATACAATAATTTCATTATATTTTATCTGGTTTGCGTGTGAATATTAGTAAATAAAATAGCATGTTTAATAACACATTAAAATGGATATGTATGTACATATATACTTTTTAAATCAATTATAAAAAGTTTTCTGCTCTAACTTTATTGTTGTAATATTGATATTAAACGATCAAAATATTCTGAATTTTACTGTATAAACTATTTTGCTTCATAAAACTTTGCTAATTAAATTATCAATTCGAAATTTCGAACTGATCATAAACTTTGGAAAAATTGTAAAAATTTTTTGGTCTTCTCCATGATACTTATGCTATGTAGCAATAATAATAGATTTAAATTAATCAAAGTTCTTTACATTTCATATAATCATCATGGTGTTTCTTTATTATAGTTTCCTCTTTTAAACAACTTTGCGAAACATAATAACAACAAAACTGCAAATAAATTAACGGTTATCTTTTTTTTTTGTAAGTGATGTAATGAAAAGTCAACAGATAAACCGGCTTAGAGTCAAGATAATTCAAAACTTTTAGAACCAGTAGTATATACACACGTGTACTGCAATTTTTCACTCTCTTCTTTAATTATTAAACTTACATGATACAAATTTTTAACATGAGTGCGTCCGCCAATGAGTTTTGAAATCACTCATCAATGTTAAATAAAAGCACATTAACAATATGGGAATGGAAAAAGAGGTGTTTTAAAAGTTTCTGGGCATATTTTTGAAGCCGGGAACTAAAATTCGCATTATATGTATTTAGTTTAATTAGAAAACTTGTTATTTGTTGTAGCTCTTAAGTCACAAATTATTAAATTAAATAAACTTTGGGCATTATATTATAAAGCGAAACGTTTATCGTTAAAAAAGTTTTTATGGAAAAATTCAAATTACAAAAACACACCATATTAAAAATTTGCGTTATCAGCGTTAATCAGAAAACTTTAAATAATTTAAATACATTTAAAAACATTAAATACATTTTTATTCGTAGAAAATTCTATTATTGTGAATATGTTTAATATTATTTACAAGTTCCCGTTAAAAAAACAAATGATAGGTGCTGCCAAGTTTAAGAAGCAAAAAATTTCTAGCTTTCTTGGAATTGGTAAAAGGAAAAGGTATCCGGGGCGGAAATGAAACTTTCAGGGATCTTTGAAATGATTTCAGATTGTTAAAAAAAAACAATGATAGATAGGTGCGCTGCTAAGCTTAAGAAGAAAAAAAGTACTAACTTTCTTGGAAATGGTAAAAGGAAAGGTATCCGCGAGGCGGAAATGAAACTTTTTACAAATATTTGCTGCATATCAGTAAGTGTAGAAACATTTATTTCCATCAAAGCCGTTAATAACATCTTGTTTTTTTTTATATATCATTTTTAACATTTGTTATTGAGACACCCTTTAGTTCCAATAAAATCTTGCCATGTTTTATTTTAAAACATTCATGTACAAGTACATACACAAAGCAATTGATTTTTGCATTCAATAAAAAATGTAACCAAACTGAAATCATAACGAATACAACCACAACCAGTGCTAAAAGTGACTCTCAGGCAACATAAACATCAAAGAGCAGACAACAAATAATGAAAAGGTCTCCAAAATATTTAAATTTTTTAACTTTTATCTGACCAAACATGTGAGTTGCTTGATTGATAGTAAAGAGAGCTTTTGCAGTTCAGTTCATAGATTGGATAAGCAAATTTAACAGATCACACGTTACCAGAAACTTAAGTCGTGCATAACAAACAACTATAGCAACAATAACAGCAACAGTCTCTATCAACAGCAAATTAAATTTAAATAATTTTTAAGAAATCAATTTCATATTAAACGTCAAGTTAACTTTTTAACACGAATCAAATTGAGGAAAAAGTCAAAAAAGCGTAAAACTTGTTTCAAAGTGAGTTCTTATCCAAAACTTAATCTATATTCATCGTTACCGGGTTAAACAACAAAGAACGTTTTATATTAAAAATAATTAATTGAATAAAAAAGAAAAAAAAAATGTTTAAGAAAACAATTTCTTCGTTGCCAATAATTTTAGCCATGTTTACATTTGTCATTAGCCATGGCCAACAAATAGCTGCTGAAAAGGTAAGAATATTTTTATTTTATTTATTTCATTTATACTTTTTTACAATAAAGCTAATTTCTTCTTTTATTATATACTTATCGTAATTTTTATTTTATCCAGATAAAAGTTTTAGTTTTATATGAGTCACTGTGTCCGGACAGCGTACGTTTTATGGCGCGCCAATTGGGTCCAAGCTTTGATGAATTAAAGGATTATATTGATATATCGCTGGTACCATTTGGTAAATCTCAGGTAAGATGATAAATAATATAAAATCTAATTTTATAAAATGAATCGAAAGACTGCACATTCTTAATTTTGGAAATGTTGATCAGTGTTGTCCATGAACGCCCAACGCCAGGAACGACGTATCTGAGTTTCTCTATAGTTGTCTCTACGGGCTAATGAATCAATTGGGAGATGAGCTCTCTTTTTTTTTTGTTTAAAGTACATATCGCATACTAAACATATAAACCATCTTTAAAATAGATTTGGGAATTCAACCTACTGATTGACATCCTGATGCAAGCACTCATATTTTTGACATATATCGTAGTGCTGTCACATTATGCACTTGCAATATTTTGAGTGTTTTTATGCTATATGAAAAAATATTCCTAAAAAAATTCGCTAAAAATAAATTTCGCAATTGAGTGAATATTAAAGCCCTTATGACACTTACTTTTTTCCGTCTTTTATTAATCTAAGATTGAAAGAGTGAAATGGGAATATAAGAAAGAGAAGAATATACGAAATATATGTTTTTGTTTACTACTTTTTTGTTGTTTAATTTCAATGCTGGCACTTTTTGTTATGCACAAAATAGCTAATTTGGAAAAATTTGCGCTAAAATCGCTATATTTGGGCTTAAAACTAATCAATCGACAGCACTGTAACGCTTTAAGCTCGAAATGTCAATTTTAAGTTTAAAATTTTCAAATTTTTCTTGACAGTTTAGACATAAAACATAAAAATTCTGACATTATAGAATTTTTTTAATATAGCCGAACTCTTCGCTCTTGATAAAATTTTATATTACAATACATTTGTACTGTTTTCAAAATCTTAACAAGACAAAAAAAAAAGCAAGTGTCATAAGGGCTTAAGCGACACTTGCAATATAATTGTGAAATTTTTTTTCTTATACACATTATATTGCACAAAATCAAAAGCCGTTTGATTTTTATTACACAACCAAGAAAACTGTGTAAATTGCTGGCAACATCGTTCAATATTGTTTTCGTTTTGCTTGTAAGTATGTTTAATATTTATTGCAACACAAGTTGCGCCATATTTAATTTGAAAATATTGCGCAATTTATTGAGTACTATATATAGGGCAAAAAGACAATGATATGAGCAATAATATATTCAATAATATTGCATAATATGTGGGATAGTTCAGGAATTGAATGAAACATTTTCGTCGTGCGTTGAACTTTAACAACAAAGTCCATTGAATATGCAGTCTTTTGTGATGGAAATCAGGTTTATTAGTTTTTTCTGCGTATTTAAGTTTTTGTTTCTGAATGTGTTTTAGTTATTTACATCAACAAATTTCATTATTTCTCTTAGTCTAAAAATAGTGGTGCCCAGTTCTTTTGTCAACATGGTCCTCGAGAATGCCTGGGTAATCGTCAGCAATCCTGTATTTTACAACAAACCAAAGATCAATTGACGCAAGTTAAATATACCGTTTGTCAAATGACTATTCCCGATACTTCAAATATTCAATATGTAAGTATTTTAATTAACCCTACGTCTATACCTGATACATATTTATCTTGACAAATGTCAAACTTTATATTTAAACAATCTTCAAAAATATTTAGATGTACTATATTACATAAGTTTGTATATTGTTACCTTAATATCGAATGGCTCTAATTAATTTCTTTTATTTTCAAATCGAATTTTTTATATATTTCGATAGCTGAAACTCTAATCTACCGAAATATGCAAGAAAATTTATTTAAAAAAAATGAGGAAGCCTTTCTATATTAAGGTAGCGTTATGTATATTACGCTTTTAAAATTATAATATAACGTTATTAAAATTATAAAATATGTACATATACATATCTCTATTGTTGTTAGGTATGTATGTATGTATGTACTCTGTAGAATATATAGAAAATTCACTGGAAGCTAGTTTCTTACTTTTTGGCTAAACTTCGTTTAACATGTCCTTAAATTAAACCAGAAACAAATTTAAACGTTCTTTAACCAGCAAATCTGTTTTTCAATAATGGCTTAGAAGTTGTCAATTTTGCCAGCTCTGCCGTACTTTTTTCAATCAATATGTGGCATTCTTGAATTTTCTTATTAGAAGTAAGGCAACACTCTAAATTTTAAGAAAAATCGCAATATTTCCTTTGTTTGCAAACACACGTAATGCAGTTTTCCACTTTTTTCCCGCATAATAGTATTAAATAAATGCATTTTTATTCAGTTTTTTACATATTGATAGAATTTTTGTAAAAATTATTTAATTTTCTGTTCAAGTATGGAATTTTTTACTTTATTTTTTGACAATTCTAACTTGGTTTTAACTGAGCAATGTTGGTCGGTAAAACTTAGAGTATTAACCTGATAATCTTCATTTTAAAAACAATGTTTTAAGTTTAAGCTACAGTTAACTGACTAATGTAGTTTGAGGGCCCCGGTGGCTGAGTGGTAGTGTTGCTAGCCTGTCAGTGCAGAGGTCGTGGGTCGATTCCCGCCATAGACCCTGGGTGTTTTCCGCAGACAAGCTAAGCGCTTCGCGTTTAGTGTTTGTTCTAAAAAAAAGTTTTTCTTTAAGTAAAAAACTGGCTCTGGAGCATATAAATTTCGTTACATTTTTCACATCACATTTACATCGAATATACATTTCATTTACACATTGGTTACATTACATTATTATGTTATTAACACGCTATTTAAATATTCTTTACAGCCCGTCTCCACGAGACATTTGGTATTGAAAAACATCTAACACATTCTTTTTTAACTTTCTTTATGATTTTTTCACATAAAGGACATGGTAAAAAAGTACTATGGTAAAAAAATATTTGCCTGTGGGGAAAAATTGTATGTTTCTGCTGTGCCAAATGATATCTTTTTTTGACAATATAAAATTTTGACGTCTGTGTGAAATGATACCTTTTTTGACAATATAAAATTTTGCGGTGGCGAAGCAAAAAAATTTCCTACAAGCGCCGGCTACCAATAAATTTTGAAAGAACATTTTTATACATATAAGACAAAATTCTCTGCTGTAGCGAAAACTTGTGTAATATGATGTACACTTTTTCGCAAATTAAAATAAACTTGTGCATTTTTCACAGTCTAACTACATTTAAGAGCCGCAAAAATCGATGTATTGGGCGACGGCTCGAATTTAAAAAACGACGGCGGTGGTTATACCTTGTTGCGATACCATGCTTCTAATTTCTGCCTGTCAAAATTTTTTTTCTTGTATCAAAAATTCTACTAGCCCCCTGGGCTAGTGAAATTTTATTCACCTCAGAAGTGTCAAAAATTTACTTACAATAGTATTTTGCTACCGTTTTACACACCCAAAATCAAACAAATTATCAAAAAAAAAACATACATATTGAATTTGACAGCTTGTGTTCTAACATATTTCCTAGGCCTTCCCGCTTTGCCTGAGATTCGAAAAAAGCGAATATTCACAACTGCGAAGAATTAGCGAAAGCTAAATGTTCGCTAAATGTTCGAAATTTTAAAACAAAGGTGAACGTTCACCAGTGCGAAGAATTAGCGAAACAAAAATATTCACTAAATGTTTGAAAAATTTTAAACAAAAGTGAACATATATAATAACGAAGTTTCTGCGAAGAAATAGCGAGCTTAATTTTGAGTAAGTTAGCTAAAAACCGTTATCTTCGCTAACTTCGCAACAAATCTTTGTAAATGATATTGCGGTCTTCTTTTAGCGAACATAAATCTTTAAAATCAAAAATGCTTTGGAAAAAAGAAGCAAAACAAAAAATTAAGAGAGAAAAAACTCAAAATTATGGGTGTAGTTGCAGAAGCTTCGCTCTTCGAGCTATTGCCAAACTATTAAAAACGAATGTTTAGCGATATTAAAATCGAGTTACTAGAACTATTTTTACTGAATATTTAGTGATATCATTAAAGTTGTTCCTTTAAGATATTGATAAAGGTTGGCTATTAATATCAAAGCAAACCTTCGAGATCGAAAGATTTGCTGCCACAAACTGAGCGACGGGTGAACTCTATGAGTTCTTTTTCGTTTCACTAGCAATAGTCGTTCTCGAACGTTTTATCCGAGAAACATTTGCCAATTGTTCGATAGCGATATTATTTTCGTCTGCCGTGATCAAGCGGGTTGTGTTTTAAAATTGATTTCCAAACATGTGGTAGAACAGAAACACATTCAGTCCACACGTTAATTTCTTGTGTTAGTACAGAATTTTGACAACTGCTAACACACAAACTTCCAAATTTATGTCTCGTGAAGACGGGGTGTTAGATGAAATTAACATGACATTTACATGTTGTTCACATGACGTTTTCATGTTGTTTACATATCATATTGTATACATTTACATATCATATTGTATACATGACATTTATATATAGCTTACATGACATTTATATACTGTTTACATTACATGCACGTATGTGAACATGACATTTACCTATTATTTACATGATATTTAAATATTGTTCACAAGACATTTGAATGATATTACCATATTGATTACATGACATTTACGTTTTGTTTACATGACATTTACACATTGTTTATATGTTGTTTACCTAATGTTTACTTGACATTGAGTTGTCAGTTACATCACATTTACACGTTGTTTACATTATATTCAAATGCTGTTCATAAAGACTTTTACATGACATATATATATTGTCAACATGGTATTAAATATTGTTTACATCACATTAACATGTTGTGTCATAATGTATACGTGACATATAGTGAACATCCGTAAATTCCGTATTTGTGTAGTAATCAAAGTGATGTGCTCGAAAATCATCTTCTGGCAATACTTTTCTTCGTAAAAAATTTCTTTACACAGCGTCTTCAAGTAGCAATTTTTATTGCTGAGCACAGGCAAAAACGTCGGCAGAATAATTTCATTTTTTGCCTCTTGCTGGAGGCGGAGAACACGTATAGCAATTTTTTCCACAATTTTTACACATTCATGGGGCAGGTAGTGCCTAATATATACAGCTCCAATGTAAAAATATAACAAATTTGTCCTTTATTTGTTCTTATTTTATATTTTCTGATGATGTCTTTTTATATTTGGCCCGAATTTGCTGTTTTGCTAAAATAAATAAAAAACACAACAAAAGTGACAGCCGATTGCTTGGCAATAATTGCTCGAGCAATCAGCAGAGCAATCATTGCGCAATGGATTGCCACTCATGGCAATCTGCGGTCCACACGTAGCAATTGTTATACTCAATTGTTATAAGCAATCAAATTTGACGTTTGCGGCAATAAATATTGCTACGTGGAGACCGCACGTTACACAGCGTCTTCAAGTAGCAATTTTTATTGCTGGGCACAAGCAAAAACGTCGGCAGGAGGAGGAGAACGCGTACAACAATTTTTTTATGTGTATGACGTGTACATATTCACCCCTATCGCAAATAACTATTCCCATGAAAAAACTCCCAAATTTTTTGATTTGCTATCGTGAATGTTTCCCATTACAAAGTTTTTGGGAGCGAATTCACAAACTTATAAAACGTGGCATCGCCAATGTTTACTCCCGCAAATAACTTTACAAAATAAATTCACAACAAGTGTCGATGGGAACGATAAGGGAACATGTAAGTTGTAATTTGTATTTAAGCTAGGACTGTATTAAATTACTTTTTTATTTTATTAAAAGAGCACAAGTGTTAATAAATAGCAAATTAATTGTCTGTTGGAGGAGATGTGCGCTAGCCAAAGTGCCGGCCATTTTCACTACGGGTGGTACTGCGAACATCTTCTGCTAGCAGTCAAATTTTCCTCTCGATTAATCGCGTATGCATCTTCGCTGCAATCTCTTCCAGCACCACAAAACGCAGTTAAACTTTATTAATTTCTTAAAAATTTTTATATTTTCCTTTTACAAGTCTGTACACAAACTATTTATAAAGCACTGATAAATAAATCACAATAGAAACTATTATTCCCAAATAATTCACAATAGACACTTTTACTCCCAAAATATTCGCGATACTCGTTTGTTGGGAATGGGAATATAGGTTGGCTCCCAAACAACTTATTCCCATAACATTCGCGATAGGGGTGATTGATTACATGACATTTACGTATTGTTTGCATGACATTTACATATTGTTTACCTTAAATTTACACTTAATTGACATGGCAGTTACAATTTATTTAAGTTACATTTACACGTCATTTTCATGACATTACCAATTGTTTACATGGCGTTAACATATTGTTGACGTGAGCACTGATGATGGGGGCGTGGCGACTTCTAAAAACAACGGTGTTTTGTTCTGCCGTTTACGATGAACATTAAATTGATGTTAATTTTTCCTTGTTTCTTTTAATATTGATGTTATGTAATTCTGTCTGAATATCACGTTACGAAATTTAGCCTCATAATCGCCTTGTATTCAAAAACAAATTCATTCGAAATAGTCACATTAAAATGAAATTTAAATATTTTCAAATTTCTCTTATCAAAAGTTGTTTTCCTTTTATTTTAGTGCGCTGAATCTGTTGGCTTGTCAAGTGACATTGACACCTGTTTGAACACCGAGTTGGGAACTTTGTTGCAATTGGAAGCTGAACGTATAACACGTTCATATAGCATCAGTTTTGTGCCAAGCATAATCTACGATGGCGTATGTACTCCAAAATTGTTATACAACAATTAAAAAAAAACAATAATTAAATATATGAGTTTGATGTTTAAACTACTCTTTTCTTTTATTTTACAGGTTTTCGATCAGCAATTACAGAACAGATCGTTACGTGATTTCCGTGGTACAGTTTGTGGTCTGTTGCAAAAAAGGGGCAACATTTCCTTCCACGATGCGTTGTGTCAATAACGAAATCACTCTTTTTTTGCTAAAACTCAACTAAGCAATTTTAGTTTAAATCCAGTTTTTTGTAATTGTTTAAAATAAATTAACAAAAATGTAAATAAACACAAAAAGAAATGATTTAAGACAAATCTTGTTTAAGCATTTTTACTTAATTTGTACGAATACTCGTAAAAAATAACATTTACTTTTTTTCAAAACGATTAAAAAGTAGGTCAATTCAAAAATTGCTGTCGGTCGGTCGGTCGGTCGGTCTGTCTGTTCGTCTGCTATTTGTTTTGTCTTTCATTTGGTTGCAATATATTTGAATTGGATTTTGGTCATGTGCACAAAAAGAAAAATTCAATTTCATTGTATATTTTTTGCGTGTTATTGTGTTTTTGTGCATTTTTTAAGGTGTCATTTAAATTTAACCCCAGTTTAGTAACTTTTATTAAGAACATTTATTTTCTTGCTTTTACGAAACAAAAAACTGGATTTATTTCAAACTTCAAAAAACAACAGCAGATTGTGTTAATTATTTTATCTATCAAAACATTGTTAAATTTAACAGATTGTATGAACAATTTATTAAGAAATTTGTTTTTTAAAATGGTCAAGAATAATTGGCGAAACGCAAGACTGACTGCACCATGTGAAGTGTTAAAAAAAAAATGGATTTTCAAAACATACATTGACTTAAATTTTTACAAATTGATTTCACATTTTGTTATTAGATTTATTTGTTTGGCTTAAAAAAAAAGAACATTAAAGAATTAAAATAACAGAAATTAAAATATTTGCGAGCTTTAAATGAGTTTGGATTTTGAGCAACAGTGGTGGTCATATAAATAAGTAAACACATTTGCACGCAAGAGCATAAAATAGCAGTCATAAGCATAGATAAATAAATAAATTAGCCTCATATGTATAAAAAATTACTTTGGATGAAAAGAAAGAAGTTCAAAATAAAAAATCACGATAATCAAAAATCAAAAAATCAAAAAGAAGCCGCTATAGAAATACCCAGATAAAAAAAAGTATCTGCATTTGATTCTTAACAGACTTTCCCAGAACAGGCCTTCTATCAGGCATGCCACGTATGACCTGCTAAAAGGTCTGCTAAAGAATAACTTCAATAAGGCCTGCTGAGTAATGGCTCGAGGAAGGCCTTGGCTCGCAATGACATCGCGTGTAAAAAATATACGAATATGCAATGGGAGTGCTAGAGCCTGCTAAATAAGGCCTTATAGAAGGCCTCTTTTCTCCTTCCATTTACCGCTGGGTATATGTAGAAATAAAATTTGTTTTAAATATACAATATAAATGGATTTAATTAAATAAATAAATGTACGCATATATTTCCTTTGAAATAATATGATTTTCTTTTTAATGTACTGTGGGAATTTTTGTGGATGAGAAAATAGCTATTTTGGGGATTTTTGGGGACAAACAATCGAAAATTGGCTAAAAGGTTTGAAATAAACTGGGAACCCTGCTATTGTGTTACTTTTAAATATTTTTAAAATAGCGATTTTAGGCGCCAATCTATCCCATTTGTCAACCAATACTGTTGCCATATCCATAAAACATTGGTGCCTATTATGAGCAGCATTCGATTTTCGATTGTGATCGAATTAACTGATCGAACGAATTTTCATTTGGTATTATGGCGCACATTCGATAAAAATAGCGCTATTGTGAATTTCACTTAATTGGATTGTTCACAATAGTACATATTCATTACCTGGCACTATAACTAGTTAATGTTTGTTTACAAATTTATAAAAGAAAATTGTTTATTAATTATTAATTAACATGACTATGAAATTAAAATAAAATAATTTATAACGCACCTTTTCACAATGTATGATTAAGAGTTAACGTGGACTTTGACAAGTTTTGTATGGCGAAGTTTCCGTTAAAGTCCATGTTAACTCTTAATCGTACATTGTGAAAAGGGCCATATATGGTATTTCTAAAACAATACAAAAAAATGAGAAATACTTACATTTTCAATAAGTTTTACAAACTGCTCTACCGCATCTATTGAAAGTTCATTGTTCAACAAAATTTTCGACAGTGCTGCCAGCTCATAATACGAATTTGACATTCGATACTCGATGTTCGATAACCAGCGAAGATCGAATGCAACTCATAATAAGGCCCATAAAATCTCCATCAATCCTGATAAAGCTGCATTGGTACTTTTTACTAGGAAGTATAAAGTTGAAAACTTTGTGCCTCCAAAGCCTGGCGGAACCACGTTGGTAGTCTCGTAGAACGCTAACTACTTGAGTATAATTCTAGATAATAAACTATCATGGAAACTGAACGCCCAGTAGAGACAGAATAAGGCCCTTATGGCTATATATGGATGCAAAATGACAATTGTTCACAGCTACGACATAAAACCCAGAAGCAGTAATAAAGCCATTATTAGTTTATGATATGATTGATAAACTGATGGAATGCCCTAGAGAAAGACTCTCGCCGCAGATTACATGAGAAAATCTTTTAAGTATCAGCGGTCTTGATAACAGTTGCGCTCAGGTCAACTCCAACGATGGTACTTTTCACTATGATGAATTGGCTCCCGGCGATTGACGTTTCGGCCAAACGTTAGCTCTATTTTCAGCAATCAGATTGAACGCTACATGTTACATGGTGGAGGACTGACTATGGACATGCCAACATTCTGCGGCAACATCGACGATTCTATTATAATATCGACTATTGCAGACCGAAACCTTATTTTGGTGGACTATTTCTTTCTCAACCCTGAAGGAGCGGTCATATGAGTAGTCAACTTGCAAACACCGCTATGTTAATATATCGAAATTTGTAGAAAATCGATTAAAACTTCAAACAACAAATAAAATGGCGGCTTTTAGCGAATTTTTATTTTTCAACTTAGCGGTGTTTGCAAGTGAAAAACTTCAAAGTAGGAGTTCTATTTAGACTTCAGGTCGGATATAGCAAGCGGAAATCTCTGCAATCACTAGGACTGCAAGATGGCGAAGGTAATGCAATGTATCAGAGCATATCTATATATTTACCTATAGCAAGACGGCAATCGTCACTATAAATGGTGTATACACTACATCCATACTTAGCACAAAATGAGCATACAAATCATTAGTAACATCAATAATGAATTGAGCTCAAAGTAGTTCTATCTCTGGTGAAACACCAATGGATTTAGCGCGTGGTCCAAAGAACTAAGCGATGTGTGATTAAGAATTGGTTTTTTTAATAGGAGATTAGATTATGCCTGCATTTACTCTTTGAGTTGACTTTTAAAAAAATTTTTTTTTGCTAGTTTAGGGTTAGACTACCAACAATGGTCGCTTAAAGTAGAAACAAAAAATGAAAAGAAAAAAGTGAACTCAAAGAGTAACAGATATTCAATTTAATTTAATCTCTAATATCGTATTCAAAAACCAACTCTAAGAGTGTGTATTTGACTGCGAGATTAGGGATTAAGCTGAATTTAATATTTGTATTTACTCCTTGAGTTGACTCATTTTTTAAATTTTGTTGATGGCTTAGGATTAAACCACCAACATTGCTGACAGACAATAAGCCTTAGAATATTAGATTCGGTACTTGTACTTCTTGGTATTCAATGAAAATTGTCTGGCTATGGAACTACTTCAGATTTTTTTTGCTGGGTAGTGGCTGTCGAACGCCGGGTATATCTTATTGAAATTGGCACTAATTTGGGTTCCAGGACACTTAGATTGCACTGGTAACTATACTGCGGAAGGTATTGACAGACAAGGTGTGACATTGAACAATTCAACGGTCTGCCACTTCACTGGCATTCCTCTATCTCACTGATCAGGCCCGATAAAGGTCGTATGAAACAGGCGCGGATCCAGCTTAAGCTTTTGGGAGGGGAACTTTTAAATGAAACATACCATTTTGAAAATTTTCGTGTCGAAAGTCAATAGAAATGCGCTATATTTTATTCGTTTTGGGAGGGGAAATATCCCTTTTTCCCATTCCCAGGATCCGCGCCTGTATGAAACTATAAGAGGGGGTTTACGTTAAGGGTGATGTCGCTGGGTACAAAGACAGAGAAACCAACGCAGTATTTTTCTGTCTTTCTCACAGCTGAATACTTTGTCGTCACCGACATCACCCTTAATGTAAACCCCGTCTTAGTAACCGTGTTCAAATGGCATGGAATGTTGGGGGCCATGCCAGAAGGATGATTCTAACTAACACCTTTTATGTCACTGTCCTGCGCTAGCGATCGTAAGGGCAATAACACTTGGTTATAGCATCCTGCTGGACTTAGACAGTTTATAAAATCTAGCTGGCAAGCAGGCCCGGATACAAGGGGGAATGGTATGTATATCCGCTCCCCCCAAGCGAGTAAAATATACCCAATTTCTATTGAGTTTCTCAAAGAAGTAAAGCAAAATATTTTGTTTCAGTTAGATGTGCCCCCCCCTTCCAAAGCTCAAGCTGGATCCGCGCCTGCTGGCATGTCAAGCTATCCTCTTACTTAGAATAGCAAAGATGGTTGGATATGGTAGTAGGGTAACAATAACCACGTCTTATATGCTGCAGGGTGTCACAAAGGGACCGAATCGTCGGACCTAACTTAGTCACTTCTGAGTTGTGACTGCTCTTTCAACCTAACCTAACCTACTGCAAAAGCTGTACATTTTTGAGCGCTTTATATTATTCTTTTGTTATAAATTGCAACTTAGAACCCATTATGTTCATCTATTTAAAAACACAACTGAAGATTTGTTTTTCTTAATTTATTTTTTATTTATTCATTACTTAAAATTATATCATTTCTATGCAATTAAACTTAAAAAAAAAACTATATATACAAATTTTATATAAAAGTGATATAAGATAATAAATTCATTTATAATAAAACAAAGCAAAATTTCATTCATTACAGAATCATAAATATTTGTTTTATAAAATAAGATGAATTACTTTGTAAAAAAAAGAAATGAAAATAATGATGCTGGGGGAATATGATAAAAATCAGTTGCACAAGTTTACATACAAATTAAATATATTTTAATAATAACATAAACAATTAATATAAGAATTAACTTTAAGGCGTGTAAATTTTATTTAAAATTATTATAATAAAATATAAAACAAACAAAAACCAACAAAAAATACAAGTTACTTAATTATCAAGATAAAAATAAAAGTTATAATAATAATTCTAATACGATTGATTGTATGAATGTTGTTTCATAATAAAAATTAATTCTTAAAATATTTAAATTTAAGAAATTCATTAAAGAAATTTTTCTAAACAAATTTAAGGCACTAAGTTAAAAAAAAATAAAATCAATAAGGTTAAAGCACATGTTTATATGTATGTATAAATTTAAAATAAGTTTTGTTTGTGGCTTTTAATTTTAAGTAAAAGAAAAATTTGATTTACAAAGTTTTATTTTAATAAGGGCAGTTTAATAAGGTGTTCGCATCGACGAATTCAAACAAATTCGTCATGTTTGATAGCAAGTGCGATTAATAAGGTAGATGCAACAGCCCAGATCATAGCTGAGCAAGATGTCAAACTTTGTTATATTTTACCAATAGGTACACTCAGATTTTAATATTCGCTTTGATTTTTTCCCATAAATTTTTTGTTGTATTAATTCGCCGATAAGCATATCTTATAGATGTACCTTGTTTGATAGTGAAATATTCGGCAAATCGACTTAGACTCGCCGATGCATACAGCTTATTAATCCGTTTTGAGAATGAAGTACATTAGAAAAAAATATGTTTGCAACAATTACCCAGTGCCAGGGCGAATTCATTTTACAAGGTGGCAGCGTGGCGAAAACGAATACAACAATAAAAAACCAACAGAAATTTTTGGTATACGGTCGGTCGCTGTCAAATCCCCTATGCCAGGCGAATTGACAACCAGGTTACTACGGAAGCTGACTATTAGATTTCTTGCTCGTGTTGTTCGGAACGCGTACATGTCAAACTCCATAGAAAAAAATGGTAAAAATTTTCGTTTACATTTTTTTATATGAAGCTTAGCATGTATAAGGTCCAAGCGAATTGGATTCGCAATTGACATCACCTTATATAGAGTCGCCTTGCCAGGTGGCACGGTGATGCCACCTGCAAAATTAATTCACCTTGCCCAGTATGTTCCCATGTAGAACAATTTATTAAATATTACTCTTCCAGTGTTTTCAAAGAACTATTTCTTTGGCACTTGCTGTTTATCCTTATTACATTTACATTTTTGTAAACAGATTCTTGGAACCGCCTTATTAAAACTATTTTTCTTCAGTTTGAGAACTATAATTAAAAAAATATCTTCAAAGACTTCCTGAAACTTTTTCCGAAATCTATATAGTTTTAGAACTATTTTCAAAACGATTACTTAGCTTTGTTGCAGAATTTAAATCCAAATTTGGTGCCCAAAGAAATTACTCTAAAGAATGGTTCTAAAATACTGAAGTCTCTACACCACTTGTTGGGAAGCAGTGCGGTTTCAAGAAAAAGGACCTAAAAGTATGGTTCAAAATAACTTCATCTAACTGATTTTTGTGTAACCGATACAAAAAAAAAAAGAGTTTGTAATGATTTAACATTATTTTAGTGGCAAAAGTTGTCTAAAATTACAGATATCTGATCAAAAGTATTTCATGACAAAAAATAAAAATAAAACTCAGTGTTGCCGGAGTCGCACTTCAATTTGCATAGCCAGAGCTTTTTATTCGCATCGACCATTTAAACTAGTTCAATGTTAATTCAGTTGCATCGCCGGTAATATTGTTACAGAAATAAAACTCAAAGCACTTAGAAGTAATTTAATTGAACGCACACCACATTTGGTTTTTATTAAAACGGCAACACTGATAAGACTAGGTTCTGAAGCAAGGAGAATTACTTCGCCTTGTTCTGAAGTTTTCTTGACTTCCTAATAAAGAATCCTCATTTTATATAAAGGATCTTCCTCGCTCTCTTTCTCGCCTCCCCCCTCTCTCTCTCTCTCTATATATCTCTCAAAATCTCTAATTTAATTGTGGTGGTTTTGGCTAGAAAATAAAATAATAAGATTTTTCTTTCAAAAAACAAGCATTTCTAAACCGTTGTCGTTGTTGGAATCGTTGTAGTTGCGTTATTGTGAATGTTTATAAATCGTCGTGGCATAGGTTTTGGTGGTATTTGAGGTTTTGCAGGTATTTGAGGTTTTGCAGGTATTTGAGGCTTTGGTTGTTCTAATTTATTGTTCTTATCAAACTTTTCCCGTTCCTGATATTCAACATAACCCGATTCATCGCTACACTCTGAATCAGAATCCTGTCGGACATCACGTTGTCTCCGCGTACGTCTAGGACGCTGGACATTGTTTGCAGATATCGTGCTATTTGAAGGTGATAATTTTGGACTTTCATCATCATCGGGTAAATTAAGGGCACCAATAGAGTTTGTGGGAGAGGAGCCCATTTTCAGTGTTATAGAACTAGAACTGCTGAAAGTGGTAGCAGCATCACTGTTATTACGGTTCTGTAAACGTTCGAAAATTTCTTCATTTGTTAATGCTGATGAATTCAAAGATAATGGGTCTTCCATGTCATGTACACCATTTTGGAATTGCTGCAGAGTTTGTCGGTATTTTAAAGACAAATCATCTTGATTGTTGGTGGCAGTACTAGCAGTTTCACAACCACTAGATATGGAACCCTCATCAGCACTGTCTGTACTAATCGGTTTTCCACAATGCTCTTGGGGTGTGTTGGAAGCGGAGGATACTTCGGAAGATATAGACGACTGTTGGTGATGTTTATAATGACGTTCTATGATCCCGCTAGAATTAGTTTCCAAACTACTGCTGCCTTCGTCGCTGCTCAAAGAAAGATTGGCCATTTTGCGCATAGAATGACGATGTAACATGGTCAAAATAGCTGCCTGGCGGAAGTACATATCATCCTCTTCTTCACCCAAAAAATCATCTTCACCATCACTACATACCCCAGCTCTTCTTAGGCTGACCACTTGTTCCAAGTCTTCATTAGATTTTTCCAATTCCAAATGATTGGGATTGTAATCATTAAGAGGATGCGCATTGGGATCACTATTTATACAAGGCAATAAACTTAAAGGTTCTTCTTCTCCCCCTACAATTTCTTCATCCTTAAGGTCACTCAAACTACCACAACTATTGCTAATATTTTTATTCAATTGTCTTTCAAAATAAGGCAACAATTCATTGGTCAGCGAAGCATTAGTATCATAATCATTATGTTTCAAAATCTTTTCAAAATCATCCGATTCATCGGAGCCATAATTTGTATCTCCTGACTTTTTCAACTTGTCCACTTCTTTAATATCTTTGGTTTCATTTAAAGTCTGCTGTTGCCTGCCACAACAGGGACTGTCCGAAGAACCACAGCTAGTCGGTCTTAGTTTTCCAGTTCTACGTATAGAATGACCTTTACGACAACGGCGTCGACCCAAAGTCATGGCTGGATATAGTGAATCCTTCTGACAGCAGGATTTCATTTCAGGCTCATTTGTTTCCTCGACTTCTTCGCCCTCCTCACCTATGGCTTCTTCAATGGCCATTAATTTCGGAGCGGATTTAGATCTTTCTAGGGGTGGACGATAATTATTACTACCCACGCTTAGCAAAATCTTTCTGCGCGGTAAACTGGGATTATCGTAGACCGCATTTGCAAGACTTAAGCGTGCGTTCTGTTTGAGAATTTTCTCACGTTTAAATTCACGCAGAGCACACTCAAGATTGGCCTGAAATGATGAAGATTTGAAGAAAATGTATTAAATTTATATTGGAAATATTCTTATTTAACCCTAGAATACTAATGAGCATAAAGTTTTTTTTTATTTTCGCTAAGTCATATTACACAATGTGGAAGCAGGGGCAAATTTAATTCACTTTAGCCATTTCGCTGGTCTACGAATGATTATACTCTTGAACGCAAGTGGGATGGAATTCTTTCTTTCCCTCTGTATCAGCCTAACCATGGATCTAACAGTACATATATGAAAATTGTTGTTAAGTTTTGTTTACATTCATATTTTATATAAAATTTGACATTCATCGTACACCAAAAAAAAAAAAGCGAAAATAGCGTTACGTAATATGCGAATAGCTCTTTATGTTAATTCTTGCTTGTACATACATTTGATAGATGCCATTCTCTAAAATTTTGACATTTGATTGACTTAAGATATGTGGTTGCCCTTTAACAGAAATTTTATATTAATAATTGATACCACAGAAATGTGAGATGTGTCTTAAGTCAAGTTGATGATTTAAAAATTTAAAAATTTAAAATACTTTTTGTTAATGAAACAATTAGTGAGGGGACAAAAAAGCGCTATTTAAAAATTACATACCAAAATGCAAATTATAGTTTTCCATCTCTGCTCTGTCTGATACGACACTAACGGCCATTACAATAATTTTTCATTATTACAACTTGTCTGTAAAATAAAAAAGTTATCTTTTTAAAAGTATGGCTATACCAGGGAATTGAAATAGCACAGTGGCAACGTCATAGATATGTATTTACCATGGCACAGATAACAGGTACACTCAAGCCTACAACAAGAATAAATATGTTATAGAAACTACACTAGAGTTGTCAATAAACGTTGAAAAACGGTTGTAATTATCATCGCAGGTGTAAGTAAATGTCCAAAAGAAGGAAATCTCTACATAGTTATCATATTATGACAAATTTCATCACTCCACTAAGTTTGACGAGTAAGTTCAGGTGTTCTAGTAACTTTACCTGTTAGATACGTCTTGGTGTTTACTTGATAAAGTAGAAAGTATGGCAACCTATGAAAATGGCAAGAATGAACTTGCCAATAAGTTATCGCACACTTTTAGGTTAAAGTAAAGTTGTAATAATGAAAAACTGTTTATCTGTCCGATAAAAAGCTAACTACAACTAAAGCCGAGTTATAATAATGGCCCTTAAGGTGTGATTAGACGTCCTATACCATAACACTACAATATGTCATGAATAATTGAATACAGCAGTGCCCATAAGGTTGGTTCCAATAGCTATTTTATATGGTTATGACACTTATATAATTAAGAGTAAAAAATTTAGTTAATGTCGTAAAAATTTAGAAAAATTGTGCAAACAAAGTTTTTTTCTTTTCTGTGTTTATGCAATAAATTAACAATGCGTTTTATTCTTTGTTTCAATGCAATAAATTTACATTTTTTCAAATTCAAAAAATTAACTCTGCAAAAAGAGTCTCTAATTTAGACGATTAAGCAGTATATTGATGTAATATAAAATATCCTTAGTACTCTAGGGTTAATACATTTTATAAAAACAAATAGAGAATAAATAGTTTTCCTCTTCAACTAACCTTTAAAGTATCACAGATTTCTTGCACTTGCTTCTCTTTACTACACAATACCGCATGACATCGTAATTCATGTTTCAGTTTTCTACCCTCATGACGATAGATCCAACAGAAGACCCGTGGATAGTTCTTTGGCGCACAACAATGTGTGATACGATTGGCCCAATATTCCGTAAGTCCATGTTGTCTGGTTGTTGCTTTCAACCCAGATGCACATACTTTTAGGCGCATTATCACATCGGGCTTGTTATTTTGTGTATAATTGCGCCACAACGTGTTTAACTGTTTTTCCACGCAACCCTCCCCTTAAGAGAAAGAAGGAATAAATAAAAAAAATTTAGTACAACAACAAAAATATTAGGTATTTATTAGAACATTTAGCTTATAAAACTATTTATAGGTTTAATTTTTTTCTTTTAAGTTCAAAATTGCGACCATGCCATAACGTCACATAACGTCAGGCATCAAAAATTAAAAATTATAAAAACCTATCCTGCACACACATATAACTTTTAATTTCTTGTTCAAGAGTTTAACTGGCCAAGAGTAGATTTTTGAATACGAGATTAGAGATTAAATTAAATATGTATCTGTATTTAATCATTTAACTTTTTAAATTTGTTTTGCTAGTTTAAGCAGCCAATGTTGGTGGTTTAAGCCGAAACTAGCGAAAACATTAAAAAAGTCAACTCAAAGAGAAAATTCAGATATTAAATTTAATATCGAATCTTGTATACAAAAAAAAATCTACAGCTAATTTTTTTTATAAAAACCATTCCCAATCAAACAAAATTCAAAAATAAATATTTTAAACTTACCCTTTGCCCAACCTGTCAAAACATTGCCTAAATATGACACCTTAAATTCGGGATCGGGAGTACTGATATCCACACTGTGTGTACGCCTCCACCATAACCTGCCCAGACCCCGTGACAAAGTACGCAACGCCTTCGAACCCAAATCATCGGAATGCGTTTCTTGAAAATGTTCCAAAGCTAACATTTCGCTGGACAAAGTATCCGAACAATTTGTCATCGATGTTTTCTCAATCAGCACAACAGGCGATGCTAAATCGGCATCATCTTTGGCATAACGTTTAAACCGTTCCAAATATAGGCCACCAGTGCGACGCCTACCGCCATAAGTATTAAATTTACCCGCCGCTATTTTCTTTTCTTCTTTATCGAATTTTTTGGCATTATAAGTATTGCCCAGAAGTCGTGATATTGAAGAACTTTTAACGAATTTATTGTGACGTGGTGGTGTTCCAATTGGCACTGGTGTCGGCTGGCAGGGAAATCCAGAGTCCGTAGTACTTACAGGTTCCTTTTCAGATGCCTTGTTGTGTTCTTTTTTTAATTTTTCTTCTTTGTTGTGTTCTTTTTTTAATTTTTCTTCTAACGATTTAGTTTTTCTACTAAACCCAAATATTGTTAAGCGTTCCTTTGGTGTTTTGCTGTGGTGATTTGTGTTTACGGTTTTTGGCACTTTATTAATTACATTATTTATATTATTATTTAGATTATGATTGTTGTTGTTATTGTTGTGGGAGACTTTAACAAAATCTACTTCATCTTTGGATGTGATTTCATGCGCTAAATTTGTTGTAGCCATTGTTGAAAATAGTTTGATTCGAATTTGTACTGGTTTTTGTAGTTTTAAGTTTCTTATATTTGCAACTTTTTGCTGCTTGTTATAAATTTTAATATTATAAAATTTTCTTTTTCATACATAATAACTTTGGCAACAAATAAATTGTGTTTGTAACAGAAGAGTTAACAAATTTTAGCTGCAGCATTAAGATTTCCAAACAAAAACTGCAAAGAGAAGAAAGGTTACACAATGAGAAAAGTATAAGAATTTGTTTTCCTTTTACAAGATAAAGAATTAAAATTAGTTTTTACGTAATTTAAATCGAGTTATATTCCCCCTATTATGAATGGGGTCGTCGACGTCACATCAACACGACAACAAAAAATTGTCACTTGTGTACTCGTTGTCGACAACAATTGACTACTACTGGCAGTCGCTTACAATATTTTGAGGCTTATGCCATTAGCCCAGCATGCTAATATTAGCCAATTGTTATCGACAGAGTAGACAAGTGACAATTGTACAGTCATTTTCAAACGAATAAAAAACATTTAAAACTCTCAGATATCTAATGAAATCGATTTTGAACATGAAGCCATTTTCAAAGTTATTTTTTAATAATATTTCTTAATTAAAAAGAATTTTACCACAAATATTATAAAAATATTTCTTTATTAAAAATAATTTTATCACAAAAATTATAAAAATTGGAGATGAAGAGTGTATTAAAAGAGGCTTTTTCCATCTCATACCTGTCTAACTTAGCCTTTACACATGCAAGTGCAAGTTCGAAAAACTCAATACACTCAAACTTTTCTACTGACAAACACATTTGATTCAGCCGTGAGAGAGGCAGAGAAATGCATACAATTTCTATTTCGTTGATAATACGTACACAGAACTTGTATGCAAGTACTTGCATGTCTAAACGCAGGTTAAGCAATTTTACTTGTCACTGATTCCAACATTCACCAAAAAAAAAAAAAACCAAGTACACGTAATACGGATTTTCGGTTCCATTTAATAAAAAAATCATATTTTTTGAGAGCAAAAGAGTTTAAGAGTAAGTTTATGCTAACTTCGTGCTTCCGGTTTGCATGCTATGCTTTGGTTGAGTGGTTGGTGCGTTGAATTTCAAGCCTGAGGGAGCTTGGTTCGATTCCCAGTTTAAATTAAAATAGCGCAAATAGTGGATAAATATATATAATTAATAATTAAACGAGTTTGAGGCCAGATTATTCTCCATTTTTAACGGAAGTTACTAGAAGGCTGAACGAAAAATTATTTATATTCCTCTCTATTATGAAAGGCGACGTCGACGTCACATCAACACGACAGTAAAAAATTGTCACTTGTGTGCTCATTGTCGACAACAATTGGGTGTTGTTGACAGTCTCTTCCTATTTTGTGAAGCTTATGAAATTAGTCCAACATGTTAATATTAATCAATTGTTGTCGAAAAAGAGTAGACAAGTGAAAGTGACAATTTTTTGATGTCGTGTTGATGTGACATCGACGATAATCCTCCTATTCTAAAAAGCAGGAGAATAAACAAATAAGGGAGAGGGAAAAATCTGGATCAGCTGTTCAGTGTTTACATTTTATTCTGTACTAACGCAAGAGTTCATTAATAGAAATTAATAAAAATTTTATGTTTTCGTTGATAATAAGATTGTGTGTTAATATAAATATTTGTTTTTAAAAAGTAGAATGTACAGTGTAGTCACTCAAATGCTATCGGAAGAGATTTAGGCGGAGGAAGTAAAGCAAAACTGGGCCAAGGGCCAGGGCCAAATGCATTAAATCCCCAATGATTGTGTATGAAAACGAAACTGTAACTTTTTTAAACCGCAACAAATCTTCCATTTACCTATTATGTAAACTTAACCCTAGGTCTCCACGTAGGAATTTTTATTGCCGGCAATTGTCAAATTTCATATTGAAATTTAAATTATTCTTTTTAGGTTGTATTTTTTATATGAAGTTTGGCAATTGCCGCAATAAATATTGCTACGTGGAGACGTAGGGTTAACGATGCGTGCAAAATTGAGTGTGTTTTAAAACTTTATTCCGAAGGCAGAAGTAGTTCATGTTTTTGAAGCGCATGTTTGCACGGCGTGGATAAAAATGTATAAAACAAGACAGAAATAAAACATTCCGGTGTTTATTTAAACTTGTTGTCCTAACTAAATGCTTATACAATTGTTTCACAACATTTTTTAATTTAAAAATTATTGCATTAGTTCCCATCAAAATGTTTGGGGAAAAAACTCCCAAGAATTTCTCCCTCTCCCTTATATTTAGAATACTTACTTTTTCTCTGGGAGTTTTTCCCGGGGAAATTGTAATTTAAAATAGGAGGAATGGGAAAAAGGAAAAATTTCCCCGGAAGATTTTATTTAGAACAGGGGAACAGGGACAAAACTGCCGGGGAATTGGGCTGTATATGAAAAATCGAAAATGGCAAAAACTTACCAAAGAAATCATAAATCCATTTATAACTATTACAAATCGATGGATAAATATTCATTTTATTCATAATAAAGTGAAATCACTTGATTTATTCAAAAATTATGAATATCTACACTGTACAACAAAATCAATTTTATTTTTAAAATATGTAACAATATTCTAAGAGCTGATGCTGGTAAAGGCCCCCCAAAAAATATATACATGTATTGGCGTTTTGAAAGTTTACATCTAGGATTCGTTTTAGGGGGAGTTAACTTTTCACCCCTTTTGCATATAGTAATAGTATATATCGTAGGCCTTACGTTTAACGTATAAAATGTGCTCAGCGCTTTTATGTAAAACACCACTATTAACATTTTTGTAGAGCATGTTAACCCTCTAGCTCATCGGGGTATGGATATTGGAATAAATAAGGGGCAAAAAAACTCCCCTTCAGAGGCGATATATCGGGCTTGATTGGTCCGCAAAAATATTCCTCATGGTATTTTACATAAAAAATTTTAACACATCCTACACCTTAAAACTAAGCCCTACAAGATATTCTCTGCCGAGCCAGTATAACTATATGCAAAAGGGGGGAAGTTTAGCTCCCTCTAAAATAAATCTCAGATATAAACTTTCAAACGCCGATACACGCATGTATCTTTTTAGTAGCCTCTACCATAGCAAGTTAATAGAACCTTGTTATATAAAAATGTTGACTTTGTTGTACAGTGTAAATATTTGCAATTTTTGCAAAAATTAGGTACTTCAATTTATTATGAAAAAAAATCAATATTTATCCATCGATTTTAATGAAATGAAGCTTATTTCATTTGTAGTATACTCGTATGTGGCTTTATGATCAGTTAATAAAAATTCCAAGTTTTTGCTATTTTTCATTTTTTATTAATTAAAAAAAAATAAAATTTTCCAATTTTGCAGAAAAAAAGCTATATTTGTCATCATTGCGGTCTGAATAATTCCGAAACCATTGAGTTATAAAAAAAAATTATGTTTGAATGGTTTAAAGGTAATTTTATTCCAAGTTTTCTAGCGTATTTTGTAATTAAATTGTACTACCCCTTTCCAAGTTATGATGAAATTGGTGTAGCAGCCTCTTGAAAAATCCCAAATTTTAGAAAAAAAAAATTAAAAAAGCGTATTCATAGAACTTTAAATTTCGACTGTTTTTATAGTTAGGGGACCATAAAATGCAAAAAAGTATAGTGGTGATCAAAGGTCATGACAAAAGTTTTATTTTGTTGTATAGTGTAACTAAATATACGAAATAAAAAGCATTCAACAAGACGTTAGCCCATTTAAAAATAAAACGGATAGCAGAAAAATCTTTTATTTTTACGACTTTATGTCAGTTAATATTTTAACATTAAAAATTAAATGAACTCTGCATTAAATTTAAATTAATAATTAATTCATTTATTCATTTTCATTTATTTCAAATTACAATTTCAGTTAATTTTACGTACAAAATATTTTGAGTGTAAAATATAGGGATGTAACGAATACCGATACCGATATATCGGCGATACTTCAGATTTTCCGATACATCGGTATCGGCGATATTTTACTGTCGATACGACGATACTTTTAAAATTTTTTTCAGAGTTTTTTTTAACAAATAATTTATTTTTGTTCAATTTCACCATGAATTAAATTCACTTCGTTATTTTTTAAATATTATTAATATCAATTTTAGAAATTAATAATCTTTTATGCTGCTATTTTGTAAAAAAAAATATTTATTTTTTGTTAATTTTACCATGAATTCAAATTCAAGTCGTTGTTTTTTAAATCTTATTCCAGCAAAAAAAGATACTCCAATGAAGTCATGAAAATGTAGAATTCGCGATCCGGAAGGGTTGCAAATTTGGATAATTTCTAATTAGTTTTACATATCCTTGCCATTGCAAGAAGTTCTGTTTTTCGATTACCAATCACCGAATTGGAAGCGATGCTAGGACAAATTTCTTTTTCGGTGTTCTATAATGGTTTTTCCTCAAGGAAAAAGGATAAAAAATTATCCATTTTCACAATTTTTTTTATGCGAATTTAAACTCAAAACTTTATTTTCATGTAAATTTAAGTGAATAAATATAAACTTTTTGAAGACTTTTAATAATTAAGCTATTAAGTTATTTAGAAGAATATTAGTTGATAAATGTTCTTTAAAAAATCGATTTTTTAAAAAGCATGGCGAGTATTTTTTAAAATTACAAAGGAATTAAAAAATTTTTCTTGGTTTTCTACTAATTCTCTGCATATTTTTAATATAGATTTTTTTGAAGCAAAGAAAATGTAGCTCCTTAAAAATTACTTCAAATTTTTTATACTGGGTTAAAATCAATTTTATATATTCTCTCTTACAATGTAATTTTGTATAATAAAAAAATTGGACTTGAGTTTTGTTAATCTAAACTTGAACTCAATTTCAATATTCGTATCGGTATCGGAATGGGTATCGGCGATATTTATTTTTAAATATCGGTATCGGTATCGGATCGGCAAAACGGCGTATCGTTATATCCCTAGTAAAATACTTTATATCGATCAAATGATATGGGAAAAAATAGTTTTAGTGACATTCTTATAGTAAAAACCAAACTTTAAGGGAAAGAAGCCGCGGTAACATCTTGTTACGTCTGAAATAAATTGTATACGTTTTTTATTTAGGACTTTTTCTTAAGAAGACTCACTTTTGTAGATTTAACTACAATTTTTTTTATCACACTTATTTGAGATTTTTCTGTTTGCTTTGCTTAATAAGTTTAAACATATTTAATGTAATTTTCTTTTGAATTCATTTTTAAAATTTTATAAAAATTATTTATTTTTATTCTATTTTCAAATGCAACTTTTTATTTAATTGATTCAACTGAATCTTACTAATTTTAATATTAATCACAAAATTTTTATGAGTTATTTTATTATTACTTTTTTATATTGTTTCTTTTAGCACGCTTTGTAGACTAGTCGACGTCACTCTTAGCTAACGAAATTCGATTAATTTTTATTAATTCAAAATATTAATTGTTATTGTTTAATTTTATTAGGTATACTTCTTAATCTGGAATTTTTAATTCATTCATTCATTCATTCATTAAACTTTTTAATTTCTGGTTAAGTTTGCCTTTTTATTGCATTAATAAATTTCCAATATTTTTATCGATATTTTTACAAATACGATTTTTATGGTGTTATTACCTTTTTCTTTATTGTTTTTTAATTTTTTTAACTCAAAATTATTAATAAAAGCAAAATGTGTCTATATATTTTTTTTTATTAATTAACTTTACGAATTGTTTTCAATTAACACTTCACTTTCAGTTAATCTTGAACTTTTTAGCGCAAGTAAAAATAAAAGAAATTAAAAATTTCCCACAAAATCTCACGATAAATAAAAAACGGTATAAAAATTATCACTTGAAAAAGTACAAGTGATTTTCGTTTCTCAGTTCTAAAATTTCCGTGACTGTGTTCTGTAATGATACATGACTGTTAACTGTCTGGTTTTTACATTTCTCCAAATAAATGCTCAAGCCATTTATTATAAACAATTTATTTATTTATTTTTTGTTAAATACATACAAAACAATTTATTTTTCTCATTTTATTGGTATTGTATTGAATGTATTATTTCCTTACGAATGAGTAATATTTCGTAGCGAAGAATTTAAACGACAATTGTAGTAACGACGAAATGTTAAATTACTTAACACACACAAGTACAAGCAGCAGACGTTTATTATACCCAGCGAATTTTATTACTTTACACATATGAGCGGTTGACAAGAAAGCGGACGGATGGACCTCTTTGTCTGAGAAAACTCTGAAAACTTTACCGAAATATCTCAGAGAATTCTGTACGAATTCTAGGGAAATTCTTAAGGAGTTTTTGACATGTCTGTGACCAATTTCGGAAAATGTCTGACAAAACATCAGAAAAATTTCCGATTTTTCTGATGCTTTTTACCGTACGTCGTCTATACCTGATATATTTTTATCATGATAAATGTGAAATTCCATAGTCCCCATTTACATATGAGATATTTCTTGCCGGACAGAAAAAATATATATTGGCGAAGGGAAGAAAAGGTAGAGTGTGTAGTACACGACTATCTGTACTGGACATTTTTCGTTTCTGTTTTCTACTGTTCTCAATACATACGCACATCAAGCAAACAAAGCCACAATACTAACACAAAACACACACACACATAAAGTAAACAAATCGGACACTTCTTTACGAAGTATAAAAGCATCAGGCAAGTTCAAAAGAGAATCGAAGAAATGTCTGGCAAGAAATGTCTCATATGTAAAAGGGGACATAGAGCCAAAACAGCTAACATAGAACAAATGATTTTTCAATATAAAGTTTGACATTGGTCATGATCAGTGCTCGGACTTTTCTGCAAATAAAAATTGATTTTAAGCGATTTACAAATGCATTTAAAAATGAAAAATATGTGCAAAAATATGAATTTACCTACGAACAAAGTATCAAAACTAAAATAATATGAAAATATTTTTTTTTAATTTTTATCATTATTAGAGAAAAAAACATAAAACAAACATAATTTGGTCTATTATTTAATGCAACCGAACTTTAGTTGCGTTGCCAGTCGGCAACTGAAAATTAATGGTTGCCAGAAAGGCGCTAAATAGCCACTGAAATTGACAGCTCTCAGTTGACATCAGTAGTATAATTTTCAGCAACTGGCAAACCAACTGATGCCCAGTTGCCATCCATAATCGGCCTATTAATATCTTTTTTTAAAAAATGAGAAAAAAATTTATTTATTACTTCAAAAATGTGCATTTATTGCCAAAATATGCAAAAATATGCCCTTACCACCAAAATATGCAACTACGAATCGGTCAAAAACTACTTAAAATTTTATGATTCGCATAGATAATTAGTCAATACCTCTTTATCTATCTCCACAAAAAAAAACCTGCATTTGCATGAAAGTCCGACCCTGGTCATGCTAAAAATATATCAGTGATGGATGTCCGGTTGTATTAATGTCGGAGCTAAAATTCGAAATTTGTCAGAAATGTCTTATGAGCTGTAAGACTTTTGTGGCTTTTCTTGTGTCACACATTTTTCTGCTACTTATGGCAGCTCAACAGAAAACATTTGCCCACAAATTTATGCACAAACTTTCAAGAGATAAATGAGAATTATTAACGAAAGCTAAAATCAGACAAAGTGCAGAAGTGACGGATAAAAGTCGTAAGTCGTGGATCGAAAAATTTGCAGACTATTCTATTAAATGTCTTAAAGTAAATAATGTGCAGACTAGTCTGATATTAATCGGATAATATTTCAGAAAATCTGCAGAAACGTCGTAGCAGAAAATTACCTACTATGTATTCTGTAGACATCTAAGAGGTTATTAGACAACTCGCTTAGTTGTCTGATAAAGTTTCAGATTTTGTCTGACGTCAGACATGTCGGCAAAAAATGTTTACTGGGCATATACATACATACAAACACACATGCATACATAATAAAGGTGTTTTGTTTTTTGGAGAGGGCATTTGCCGACACATGGGGGGCTGTTTAATGCCGTCATAATGAATGTAAGTGCATGTTTATCAAATTGAGCATACATAACCCTACGTCTCCACGTAGCAATTTTTATTGCCGACAATTGTCAAATTAAATATTGAAAATTAAATTGTTTTTTTTCGGTTGTATTTTTTATATGAAGATTGGCAATTGCCGCAAAAAAATTCTTACGTGGAGACGTAGGGTAAGTAAACGTAGTTGACATTTTATAAGTTTTATAAGTTTTTAATTTTTCTTAAAAAAAACATTCTATGACAAGACACTAAAATATTTAAAACAATAAAACTGTGTAAAAATATTAATAAAAACCCATTTTATCAAATTAAATCACGGGAGTGATTAAAGTTATTAAAAAACATACTCACAAAAAAAAGTGTGGCGATAAGATAAATGTTAACAAAAAAAACGCAAAAATATAAAAAAGCTGATAAAATAAAAATTATAATGAATTGTACAAATTTATTATTTTAACGATCTATTTTCAATACCGAAATATTCAATCGTTTTATGTGAAGAGTTAAAATATTTGGGATTACGCATTCACCAGCCCCCCTATTCTGTAACTCGCTAAAGCTAAATCTCTATCGCTAAAAATTTATAAAATCGATTTATCAATTTTTGGCTACGAATACAATTTTGCAACGTGTATTGCTAAATTTTTGAATGTCTTAAAAATTGAATCCACCGAAATTTTATTTCAAAAAAGTGCGACTTTGAGTAGCACACATAGGGTTCCGTACGAATACCATACACGTACGTATATCCTTTTTTTTTTGGCGATTTTTTTTTTTGCGGACTTTATTTCTAGCGTAGTTTTTTCGTTTTGGCATTTTTTTTGTTTTTTTGCGATATTTTGTTTATTTTGGCAATTTTTTTCGTTTTGGCTTTTTGACAATATTTTTAGTTTTGAAAATTTTTTAGCTTTCGCGATTTTTTCGTTTTATGTCATCGCCAAAAATGTTTAATTTTGTATTTGTTCAGCATTTTAGCGATCGAGATTTAGCTTTAGCTTTAGCGAATTACGGAATTAGGCGGCAGGTTATTAGTTTTAATCGACTTTTCAAATATACGATTAATAAAATAATTAAAATTGAGGTTCCTAATTTACTCATATAAATAGCTACCCAAAGAAGGGACATGGCAGACTTCATTGTAGTTTCAGCTAAAGTTGCGTGGACTGTGACGTCTTTTAATCCCTTCAAGTGAGCAGGGCCAGTTGACATTTTGCCGGCGTGACTGCAGCAATCAATAAAGTTATCATTTTTAAAGAAAGCCTACAATCTGGCTTCATTTCCACTGAGTGGAGAATGGTTTCCATGGTATTCATTCCAAAAGCAGAAAAGATAAACCACGGTACCGTTTTTACTAAAAACACTGGCAAGACTGTTTTGATGTAAACATCAAGGGAGATTTCTAGGGACAGAAATCTTCTGCGGGACACAACATACCTACTGAAAGGTTAGGCCTGCGGTATCAGCCCTGCATCATCTCGTAACCACCATAGACGGCACCCTCGACAAGAATGAATATGGCATCCTTTCTGGATATAGAAGGTGAATATACACTCGATAATCGGTGCATTTTGTAAAATATGGATGGACCTTATAATCACAGACTGGACAAGAAACATGCTCAAAGGCAGGATCATAATTTGTAGTTTTAGTACAAACACAAGAGACACTTCGCTGGGTGGAAATCTCCGTGTACCCTAATGGAACTTTGTCGTAAATAAAATCCTCTTCCAACGGGAATGGAAATGGAACAAAAGTAATATCCCACGCAGATGACGCTGTGGTCTTTCTCCCAATGATTTGTGAACTCATGGAACCGGCACTCCGCTAACTACTTGGGTCAAGGAAAACGGTTTGGATATCAATCCTAAAAATACTGAACTGGTACTTTTTACCAAACGATACAAAATTCCGGAATTCAAACCATAATTTTTGGTTGGGATTACTTTGGAACTCTCGAAAGAAGTTAAACACCTCAGCATAAACCTGAACTCTAAGCTCTCGTGGAAACGTAATTTGGAGCACAGGATGAAAAAAGCTCTATGCGTGTAAACGAGCTTTTGGTAGAAGATGATCCATTTTTACATACGGATCACTTGAACGGTGGAGGGTAGTGGACAAGAGTACATATCCCTCCACTGGGAAAGGAGTGAAGGATAGAATGTGTTGCTATTATTATTACCATGAGATCAACTCCTCAAGCCAGTCTAGAAACAATGCATCACTTAACTCCCCTTGATGTTTACATCAAATACATATGTGGCAGGTCTGCCATTACACTCAGAGTCAGACGATTTATGGCATGACCGCATTGGACATGGCACCATTCTACTAAACCCAGAAGGGCAAGCCCAAACCTTTCTCAGTCGAGATCCCGAATAGGAACGACTGGAAAAGATAAAACGTTACTCCAAACAGTGCACGATAGTCACCGGCTCTGCAGAAACGCAGGCTTAGGTATCTAGGCAATCGTTTTCTGCAGAGCCTGAACTGCATTAGGGAAACACCACTGGCAGGCCTGATAGACAGTGAAAATTTCTGGTTGGTTCTCAGGAGCTGGAATACCGAACTTCGTAGGAATGTGTAGGATGTAGATGGTCCTCTGGGCATCGGAATAAAAATAAATAAAAATAATACGAGAATTATACATTTTATGCCAATGAAAACAAGTCTCCATATGATTGACAAGTTAAAATTTATTATCATTAATTACCTTCAAATTAACCAATGTTTACCTACATGTTAGCTCTATCTCTACCGCAATTGTGATTTTTTTTTTAATCCAACATTACTTGATTTAAAATTTTCGATTAATCAATCAAACATTATTGTAGTCAACCTATCACGTACTTGAGATAGTATTTTCAATAAATAATTATAGCGTCGGTTTAACAACAATTTTCAAGGATTGATTTTGTCGAAATAAATCATATCTGCTAAAAGTTTAGGAAAAAACCCATAAAACTGTATTATAAAATAAGTGAATGTGATATATTTGGCTGTGCCGAATCATACATACCCTTCGCCATAGTAACATCTGGCTTTTTGCTGTCTCTTTTATATTTGTGAGGCAACATTTAGGGTTTTTGTAAATTTTCGAGTTTTCGGTGAATTCTTGCGGGGTTTTTGTATGAATTTGGTTGAGTGAGAGACTGCTCACATATTACGTAACGCCATTTTCGGCATTTTTAATCACTAACCAACCCAACCCCCAAAAACATAAATTATCAATTCCGTAACAAATCTTTAACCTCCTCTAATTACATAACGTTATATGAAAACAGCCCCGAATTAATAAAATGGCTGCACAGTTTAAGTAAATACGCTTCCTTAAGCTAGTTTTAGACTATCCTACATGTGGTTCGACTTCTGTAGAAAATGCAACCCTGATATAATGTGTTGTTATTACTTTTTTTAAACTTTCCATAAATTCATTACATCAGGGTTGCATTTTCTACAGAAGTCTAACGGCTTGACACCACATGCGCTGCAGAAACGGCTCTAAAAATTATCAAAGCAGAGTTGCATGAAGAGTTAAGCTTTCTATTTCTTCGCGATCTATAGCATCTTCTCCATTCTATTCCTTTCTCAAAGAAGGTAACACACTGATTGTGTTACTTCTTATTGGATATTGTAGAAATTAGAAACAGAATGATATACTTATATGCATGTATGCATGTATGTATCGAACGCGAATAAAACGATAACTGGTATATTTATAACATGAACTTAAACTGGAAAAACCATAGTTTCAAATTGGTTATTAATTATTTCACTATGGGAGTTAAACTACATCACGTCAAATTTTTTTTCAAAAGTCATATTTTTATACTGTTGGAATCAGTATTTTATTTCCTATACCATGGGTAAGTTTCATTAAGTCCTATGTTTCGAAGGGCATAGTACTGCTCAAAACCATCTGGGAGGCAAAGAACACCAAGTCCTTTTTAATAAGTAACGGTAATACTATATGACGTAATTTTATCATGGATGTCTTTCGATATAAAAAAAATATTAGAGTTAATACTTCAGAGATAGAAGCATTTATGATTTTCAACATGTTTTTGTAGTATCCTGTAAAATTTCCAAAATGTGACTTAGTCTAGTTTACCTCCCATCCACAGATTTTATGCTTCTTCTTCTTCGTATAATGACATTACAAATGTCAGAAAAATGTAAATTTTGATGTTAACGATAGTTTTGGGACATATGTATGTGTGTATGCATTAGGGATGCCAGTCCGAAAAATCTTGGAATTTTTCGGGATTTTAGAAAATCAAGCCAGATTTTCATCCATAAATCAAGGCGAATTAATTTTACAGCTGGTGTTAATAACACGACAAGCACAAAATCAATTCGCCTGGTTGGCCAGAACTGTCAAAAACAGAAAAAAAAATTTACTACAAATTTTCTTTTAACAAGTGTTGTCACAATTCTGTGTTTAAAACACATGCATTCTTTTGTTATTGACACATATAAATTCCATGATTCACTATCAGACTCAGTCGTTAGAGCTGTCAGAAAACTCATGTGTGCTCAAAAAGTATGATAGTCTGTGCTAAAAGTAAATATGTATGACAGATTTTTTTTAAAAGTGTCCGATTTGCAAAAACTTTTTTTTTTTAAATTTCATAAACTAGTATTTTCTATGCCATCAGAGTTGCATTGTTGGGGTAGTTGCTAAAAAAGCAACAATGTGTGCTTTATTTATTAATTAAACAAATGCTGTTGTATATTCTTGAAAATTAGTTGAAGAAATATACATATAAAATAACATAAATATTTCCGAAAAATGTGTTTTTGCATCTTTTTTGTGTGATAGTGTGGCACCTACAGCACATTTATTTCATTCGCAGGAAATCTTAGAGAATTCTATCAGATTTTCCTCTGACTGATCGTGTAGAATACTGAATCAGGGCTTTGGTGTCTATACCCAACAAATCATTTGAATGTACATAACTAAGCCAGATACAGCCAATACGGCGAAATTATTACACAGTGATTTAACTTATTTGCAAATAGTGCGCTTATAAACTTAATATATATTTCTTAATTTTAAAACTCATTAGCAGTTTTTACCTATTTCAAATAGGATTTACATACTTAACATTTAATGTATGTATGTGTGCATAAAAAGTTTATTATGCAATCATTAAATTAATTGAATTAAGATAAATTATACAAAATAATTTATTCAAAATGAATTGTTTTAAACAGATTTTTTTACTAACAAACGAATGACAGTTCAAAAAAGTATTTAATCTGATTCAAAAACCGAATCACAGACCTCAAACACGTGTTATGTGTTCTTTTTTGCAATCTGATCTGTATCTTTATTATATCACACCACTTTTGTTAATGAATATTATATATTTTTTTAATTTCCAATAAAAATGTCAAAACTTTCAAGTTAATGTTGAACGATAACAATTGCATATTTTTTATACATAAACAAAAATTAGCATATAATTTAGCGATAAATTTTCGAATGTGATTTGAACAATTAATATTAATTTTCAAAAAGCAAATTTCTTTTTAATATTGCTTAAAAGTTTTCAGGGATTTTAAAAATATTGACAATAAAAACAGAATTTATAGATAAAGTTTGGCCACACTTAAGAATATCGTAGATATAAAAAATAAAATGTGTCAAAACAGTTAATATATAAATAAAATAAAGAATTTCTTCGAAATACGAAAAGTAAAGTGAAAAATACTGTTTATTTATAATTTCAAATCACGCGGTGTTTGATAAGATTTTCAAGTGGCAATAAACGTAAATTGTTTTTTTGTTTTTTTTTTCATTTGTATTAAATAAAACATTAAATTGTCACTGGTTTTAGTACTTCGAGTGCTACACAGTGCGAATGAACTTGCGATGTCCAATTAATTAATCGGTTGGTCGAACTTTCCTGTTCCTTATTACGATTGTCGTAGTCCCAATGAAGGCAAACTAATTTTATTAGGTCGCAGCAAGCCAATCCAATTTTGTACAATACTGTAGGATAATTATCAAACTCCATTTATGAAAAGTGTTAAGTTTTGTTTACATTTTTGCTTGATATATGTATTACCCTACGTCTGTTTATACCTGATATATTTTTGTCATGATAAATGTCAAATTCCATATAAATAAAACAACTAACATAAAACAGGCTATTTTTCAATATAAAGTTTGACATTTGTTATGATAAAAATTTATCAGGTATAGACATATGGCGTTTTCTTTTCTGAAACAAATGTGTACCATAAGTGTTGCATGTGATTGGGCAACAATTTTAAATGCTCCCCTGAATTGTAAGAAATGTTGCATATTTGACGTTTACAAAAGAACATTAGTTTATTTATTTCAGAAACAATAATAAAACCAGCTGTTAATGTAGTGCTGCACTAATGCCCCTTTAATTAAATTGAGTGTTGAACATGTAACATTAACGCCTATTTTTCAGAAAAGAATAAAAGCACAATAAATGCAGAATATTACTCAGAAAAGAAAACGTCAATAGGGTTATATGGGGTTCAACATCCTTCGTAAACCAAAAATCCCTGCAGTACTCTCATTATTGTATTTCTTGCCGTCGCAAACCTTGTAAAATTAATTCGCCTTGACTACAATACATCGTCAAGTGCTGTCACGTTTCATCGTATGTCAAAATTAAGTTACATTTCTTACCCCACTCTTTAAATTTTAGCTAAATTTAATTTATGTGGCCATTGTAGTACACACTAAGGGGGAAGTTATGGTGTCTACATATTACGATTCACAAGATACCCCTCAACGCTAACGAACCTTAATATAATATAAAAAATTTTAAAGGTTAAACGTAATAATATGTACATACATAGGCCTAAAACAGTGGTGTCCAAACATACACTGTCTTATTCAGTGTTTGTGCATGTGCTTCGTGGCTAAATAGATAGCCTGTGAGTCTCACATACAGCGTACGTTTGATTATGGTAAACAACAGCCTATGCAATAGTGCATAGGAAATTGAGAGAAGGGCTACCTAGGTGGAGAAAAATTGAAGGGTATTCGAATCCATGTGAAGTCAGATAGCCAAGCAGCAAGCAAGGCGTTAATCTCTTATGAGATAAGGTCGGGTGTTGTCATGGATTGTGTTGCATCTCTAAATAAATTTGGCGGTCGAAATAAACTTATGTTCTTTTGGGTGCCTGTCCACGAGGGTCATGCTGGAAACGAAAGAGCTGACCGTCTAGTTAACAGGGAGTCCCAACTTAAGTTCATAGGACCGAAACCCTTCTTTGACATCTCACATGGATATGTCAAAGAGAAGAATGTTTCCTAGGAAGCCCTTCACGATCTCAGACAAGCAAACGGTTCATTACGTTTTCCCACAACAAATCCTAAAAAAATGGACAAAAGTAACCTTAGATTACTAACGACCACAACAATTCAACATTGATCACTCTGAGAACAAACTATGTAGACTCTGCGAAGAAGAGACATTTGGGCTGCACAAAAGATCCTTTGGGCCGCGGTGGTTATAGTCATACAGTTAGGAAAATCAATATAAATGATCAGTTATGCTCAGGCGCGAATCTAGGGTGACGAAAACGCACGAAGTTACGCACACTTGCCCAAATCCCTTTTTTTTATAAAAAATTTTTTATCGAAAAGAGCTGTCGGTTAAATTTGGGTAACTTCGTGCACTTAAAGAAGCAGACTGACTTTGAAGTCAATACAATTAATTATAATGCTATTGAACTTTCCATTCCTGATTATACCCTCAAAGGTTATTGCCAGTTACAAGGGAAGAGTAGTTGTTTTTGATAACAAAAAGTTACTATAGTAGTACTGGAAGCTATTGATTGGTTATCATAATTAAAGATATTGTTAACAATATTGAATTATAATCATTAATGTTGACTCATTATTTTTATCAAACTGTTTTTTATTAAAATTACACAAGACAAATTAACACTAATTGCTTGCATATTGACTTAGTAGTTCATTAGCCTGTTCCTCATGTCATTATTAAACAAAAAACTTATTTAAAATAAAGCTTGAATTAAATATCTCATTTCTGCAATGACATATTTACTTACGTATGTATACATCCACATATTTTTTAAAAGTACGTACGTGAAACTCTTACCCAATTATTTTTAAATAATATTACGTTATTGTTAATGCCAATAAATATTTTATGCATATTTTTCTTTATTTAGAATAACAAGGAAGAATTTTTATTTAAGCAAGTATTTCTATACAAATTGTCACATCAATATCAATAGATTGTCAAGTATGCATCAATTAATATGCCAGTATGAATACAAAAAAAAAATCAAGCCTTTATAGAAAAGTCATACATATTTTTAAAATGAAATAGAAAATCATTAAATAGAATTTTTTTCACCTTTAGAAGCTAGTTTTTTATATCATACATAACTAATTGCAGAAATAATAAGACAAAACTTTGCTTTGATGTTTTTACAAACCTAATAATTTGCCTTGGAAAGCATTAAAAAGTAACTGGCTGTCTCGATTGTACATTAAAAATTGTCCATTATATTGCACATGTCTGGCTACCTTGCCTTTTGGTGGGCAAGTTTTGGCAGCACTTTTTTACATTGGCAGGGCTGCCAGAATTTGAGTTAAGAGGAATTTGTTCGACTATTAATTGGAAAGTAAATTTATTTACTTTTTCCTTTCACTTATAAAATTTTCATTTTTATTCCACTTTATAAAAATTCTAAAGAATAATTCTAAATTCTTCTGTTTCACTTTTAAATAAGTTCTTATTTTTTCAACTGAAATCTTAAACAGTCTCTAGTATCTGTGTGTAAACTTTCTGTTTTTAATGAGCTTTTATCGCTTAAAGTACATTTGTTTTATTGCTGAAACCTTATAACCTTTTAAAATAATATACAATTAAAAATGCAAAACAATCATATAAAATATCTAGTAATTAAAATCATCTTGTTTTCTTTATGCTTTTTTACATCATTAAAAAAAAGCATTTAATTCAAACATGATGTTCTTTTGTAAGAAAAAAATCTGTTAAAATTATTAACAAAATTTTAAATTATTTTGAGTCTCTATCCATCCGTATAATTTTTTTAAAGATGTGAACAAACGATCATTAAAAATAGCTGTTGGGAAAATTAACCAAAAACAAAACTTAGCATAGCGACTAAATTATGTATATTACTTGGACATAAATAAATAAAGGGCTTTCCATACAGAGCGGCTCGATATTGAAATGAAATAAGTTGTACATGAGATGAGGTATTAAGGAAATATACAGCGAAGAGTTAAAGGTTTAAAATATTCCACAAATATGTTCCTCGTAGTTTTACATAAGTGCTGAAGACACTTTTTACCTGAAATGTAAGGATTACAAGATTTCCGATTAACTATAACAATATGCAAGGGTCCAGGGCTGGGAAATCTTTAACTCCTAAAACTAATCCCAAACGTGAACTTTTAAAACGCCAATACACGTAAATACATAAATTTTTTCTTTGGTCCCTCTACCAGAATCTGTCGTTAAAACCTTGTTATTGTGTGTTGTACAGTGTAGTCAATAGATTTGACAAAGATGCCCTCGCCATTATTGAAGAACTCTTTATATTTTTAGTAGTTTTTGCTTAACTTCCAAGTTATTTTCCATTGATAAAAAGCGTGTGTATTTCTAGATAATAAAAAAAAACTATGCTAAACAATTTTCTGTATATTTTTATTTATATTTAATTTTATTTCCTTAAAAAATTAGCTTATATTTGTGGTAAAATGTTTAAGTTGTTGTTTAGGAACATACATAATAACACCTGGGTGATAAAAATAGATGATACTAATTTATAGTTAAACATTAAAAATTTTTACTGGTTGTTTAAAGTTTAATTAACTCATTCTAAGTGTGAACATTTTTTTTTAATTTGCTCTTTTGATCCATTTCATAAAGTTCGAGATTTTATTGTACATAATTATAATGAAAGCGAAATGTATTTTCTTAGTAACTTTTTAATTGGTTCAATATTTTGTTTATTAAAAAACAAAACAATTTATCACACGTGTACTTAAGTGTTAAATTTATCTTTCTAAAGATTTACCATTCACAAAAAAGAACTGAAATCTGATTTTAGCTACGCCAGCAGCACATTGAATTAATTTTGTTGTTAACATAGTGTCCACACCTAATGAGTTTTTATCATAAAACGAAATATAGCACCGACAGAGAAAATGTCAAGATGAATAATTTTTTTCTTCGTCGTAAAGCTAAGATTTTGTAACTATTTGTCGACGCCACATCAAAGCAATATCAAAAATATGACGCTTCCGTACTCGTTGGTGACAACAATAAACTCCCGCTTGCAGCCACATTCTATTCTCCAAGACCTAGAAAATAGCAAGAGACTGTTAGAAGTTGTCAATTGCTGTCGTCAACGAGTACATAAGACGTGACGTCGACAAATAATTACTGAATAAGGAGGGTTATTTCGACCCCCACCTGACATCAATAACCGCCAAAATTTACATTTGGAACTTTCATTAAAACTTGTGAACACGTGATTTTATTAGGCTAAAGTTCGTATTCTGTAAGAATTATACAAAATCAATATTCCAAGCTTTTATCATCTTCACAAACATCCTTACATATGAGTATTGTGTTTTTCTTCCGACGGGATTTTTTTGAATTTGGAACGATTTTCCGTCATGACGGAAAATCGGTCTGTTTACAAACCAAATTTGACGTGGGATGACGGAAAATCGTTCCAAATCTATACATATCTCTACTTAAGAATGTATTAAAAATCAAATAAAAAAAGTTTAACTTAAATAGAGCAAAATATCAGAAGGGGGAATAAACCAACGGTAATACTGGAAACTGTGTGCAGTTAAGCTATGTACAGACGATTGTCAGATCTTGTGCTAAAAATTTCTTACAATCGTGTGAACTGAAAATTTTTGTCTGGCAACGTTGGCAGAAAAAGTATTGTCAGTCGATTTTAATACTACCTGCTGACAAAAAATTGTCAAAGATCTCACAATCAACATATTGCGTTGACATTGTCAGACATTTTTTAATTGTCAGATATGCGAAGTTTCTGCATCTGACAATGGCGTTATTGGCAGAGATTTCTATATATTGGCAGCACTGCATACATCTTTTTTTTGGGAAAGATGAAAATAATATACACTAGGCAGTTAAAATAGTTAAAATTGCTTCTTTATGTTTAACACTAATTTATATTTTCACTTTTGAAAGTTAACACAAACAAGCACAGATGACAGGTAATTGATAATTTCTGTCAAATGATCTGAGTCTGGCAGCGCCAAACAACAGGTCTGACAATTTTTGCATCTGACAATCGTGTGAACTGCCAATTTTTTTACTGACAGTGTTGTCAGATAAATTTATTGTCAGACCATTGTCTACCAGTAAATTGTAAGCTTTTCTAGCAATTTTGATACAACCGTGTGAACTAACAATATACTTTGTGCTGACAATGTTTTATTGTCAGTACATCGTCAGCACATTGGCAGATCAGACATTATTGTAAGATCTGACAACCGTCTGTACAGGTTTTTATGAGTAATGCCCCGTAGTCTGAAATTGATTAAATTGATGTTCCTTATATTATCGATCATGTCTCAGGCTAAATAATCACTTTCGATCAAAAGCAAAATTGAAGAATTTTTCAAAGAATCTATTGGCAACACAGCAATAATCGATTTCGTAGTGCGGAAAATACTTCCTTCCGGAAGAAACGTGTCTCGATGGCAAAACTCCTACGCAATACGAAAGCGATTCTTCTAAATGATAAACTAGCAATATCGCCAGATAACCACTTATAAGAAATAGGAAGATAACAACTGATCTCAAAGATATATTAGTATACTATTGTTTTTGAAAAGTATTTGTTTTTAAAAGTAAACTTTATTTTATAGTTCTTTAAAGTTAGACAAAAAGGTCTTAAGTCCACGACTTAATATCTTTTTGCCAAACGTCAAAGAATTGGTACAAAATCAAAACCCGATTTCCATCCATGCTGCGGAAAAGTGTTGCAATTTGAGAAAAATAAAAGTGCATTTGAACAAAATTTATTTGATTATAAAACAAAATGTTCGTTTCAGAAAAATTTCGTGCAATTTAATAAGACCTTTTTTTATTCATTCTAAACATCAAGCGTTGACACGAATGACACCCATTCAATGGATGGATATACCAGCTACAACAAGCACAATGATGAATAAGTTGTTGATGATAATAATTACAATGACATTCATTTTATAATATGGAAAAGCGTGATTTTTAAGTGGGTGCTTGATTTCCTGACATAACCTTAAACTTGTAATAATTTAGTGTTTTATAATTTCATAGTTTTTCTTTTTTGTGTAATTTCAATTGTCGTGATTCACGTTGTTTTTTTTCTTAATTCTATTAATAGATACAGAGAAAACGCAAATAAAAAATGATCAAATTCATGTACAATAGATTCATTAATTAAATTTCATTTTCTTTTGACCCCTTATATTTGTATAAAGTATAAAAAGTATGTCAGTTAAGAATATTAATTTAGAAATACATTTTTCAGTCTAACGGAAAGATTCGTAAATAAAAGAATTAGTTTTTTTTTCAAATACACAAATATGTTTGATCAATTAGTGGCAAAAATGTTGTCAATAAGAAAGCTTTAAGTTTTTTTATCTTATTGAGAACGTTTATTAATTTATTAATATATTTATTAAGGTTTTGCCACACGTGTTTAATGTTAAATTCTTTTATATCAACATACATACATATTTTCAAATTATTTTATGTGATATTTATGTATGTATGGATGATAAATGAGTAGAGTTGTAAGTCGCTATTAGCTTTTAATGAATGCTTTAAAACATAATTGTCTATACAAAATTCTTATTTCAAACGATTTTTAACTTTAATAATCGTTAACGAATAATACCACTGTTATATATTAATAGATTTCATTGTGAGCTGTTCATGTGTCGCTCTTATTGCATTTTTATGTTTATGATTAATTGTAGAAAGTTGACCTTTTTAATAACTTCTTTTTTGAAGCATCTTATATATACATATACATTTATGTATGCAGGTATGTACTTAATTATAGTTAAATTTAAATTTTTTGCTTATTGGAAAATATTTAAATGAAATTTTGTTTAAGCTGTAGGTTGGCGCTGTTTTGTTTTCGACTAGAAACCCTGAGGTCTTGAGTTCAAGACTAGTTTCAGGCAAGCCAACAACATCATGCATTTTTCTCATATTCATTGGTGTGTTATTGTTGTTGGACTGTTAAAGTGATGAATTCATAGTACTGATAACTTTTGCAGTACCGGCAGCGATTAATACTAGCATATCCTAATGCACTTTACAGCACCCTCCTTCGTCAGTATTGTAGCAGAAGCATCGGCGAGGTAAATGAACTAATAAAATGGCTGTACAGCTTTAAAAAAACCACTCAATGACTCTACTTGACACCAGAAGGGCTTGTAAACACTGCTCTACAAAAAGCGCGCAATAGCAGAGTTGTAAATTAGTTAAGCTTTCTATCTCTCTCCCACTTCAACACCTGTTATCTCTATGCTATCCCTAAACCGTAGGCATTAATTGCCTGATTGTGTTATTTCTGTTTAAAAAAAAAAGATATTCAGCCCAATTATGAATATTCCCTAGGAATTTCTTTCGCCCGGAAAGCACTTTTCTCGAGAAAAAATTCCTCCAATCATCAACTTTTCGGGAACAAAAATATGAAACAGTGGCATCATTGAATAACAATGGCGGCTGTTTTGCCTGTTGACATTTATTTATTCAGTGTTTTTGTGTCCAAAAATAAATAAAATTGATGTTTTAATTAAATTTAAAGTAAAATTAATTAAAAACAGTGAATAAAAAAGTAATAACATAGCTGTGCAAGCATTTGTGAAGGATATTGGTGCTGTAGAAGAAAAAAAATCGTGCAAGTTACTCTTTGCTGCATTTATGGAAACCAAAAGCAAGGGATCGATTAAAGTTAAAAAAAATGTTATGTTTGTGCTTTATTTGTGGTATTCGACCTACAAGAATAATAAAATGTTTTTTTATTGATAGAAATTTTGTTTTATTTAAATATTAGTACATTGATTTTTATGCAAACTCCCTTGTTTTGCTAGTGAAAAATTCCGGGGGAAAAAACGAAATTCAAATGCATTGAGAATAGCTACATACATTTTTCCCCCACCGAATTTTTCGCGACGGAATTTTTATTCATAATAGGAGTAAAGGGAAAAGTGAAAAAAACTCTCACGGAATTTTTGTTTGTAATTGGGCTGATTATTGCGGTCAACAAAGACTTTTATTTTTATAAACGAAACACTTTTTGGTGATTTTTGCCAACTTTTTGAAAAGTTTGCTGTGTATGACTTCTAAATGGATGAACGAATATGAATGTAAACAAAACAATATACCTTGTTTTCATCTCTGAAAAATGGTTTGAGGTTTTACCAAAGTTTGTTTTCTTCTCCTGCGTGCGAAAACAATAACATATTGCTCTGTTGTATTTTTTGGTAGTAAATAAGTGTTCCTTTGTTGCGAGTTAAAATTTTTTTAAAATGAAAAATCAGTAAAAAATTTCATGTATGAAAAAAATGGCTAAAAAATGGATGGATCAAAATAGAAGTGGATAAAAAAATAGCTAATGGCTAAATGGCTAAACTTTTATTCTGGCTAAACCGGATGAAAAATTGATCAATTTAGCCAGAAAATGGCTAAATTGGCATCACTGCGGGCGGCTAACAAACATCATCAGAAAATTGTTCGCAATCAAAAATATTTTCCATTTAAATGTTATTTAGGTCACGACTGCCAGAATTTGCATCTTGTGGACAAATTACAGCATTCGAAATCGAACTAAATTTCCATTTAATTTCAATTAAAATTTCGTTCGATATCGAATGCTTAAAAGTTTAACCGACTATTTTCTTCCAAATACTATAGGAAAAATTTTCATTGACAAAATGATTTGTTTCTTCTCATTAAGTTTCTTAATTAAAATCTTTTTAAAAAATTAGCACTATAATTGTGGAAAAATAATATATTATCTACTAATATCAAAATTGTGTAATTTTATTATTATGTAATTCAATTACAGCAATCCAAATGTGATAATTGAGAAGGAAATTAAATTTTTAAAGCTTAACTTTTGGAAATTTTTGATTTAATTTCCAGAATTTAGTAAACGTTTTAATATTTCTTTGGGTTTGAATTAACAGAATAAAATTAATTAATTTAATAAATTATATTTACTAATTAGCAATTTCATATTCAATGTTATTATAAACGAATATTGACTAAGAATAAAAATGTAATTTTTTTAATAAATATCAAATAAATTGTCTACATATTTAAAATCGCCAGCTTTTTATTCGCTTTTAATAGTTAAAATGCTTAAAAAGGTTCAATTAAAATATTTAGAACAGACAAAATTTTCTCACGTAATAATGCGAATATGACTTCTAAACTTTGTGCAACACTTTTCTGTTGCTTTTGTTGTATTGTCCCCTTCTAAAAATCAACAACAACAACAACAAAACACCTTTCAATTGGCTTGAATTAATAGACTATAAACATTTCAATACCTTTTAGAAATACTACTGGTAGATTTTCTAAAATATGTTTAAAGAAACAAACACAATAAAAAAGAATTTAAATCGAAGTAGTTATTATGTTTGGCAAAAAATAAAAAAACCTTGGTTAGTTATTGTTGGTTGGTTGCATGGTGGCCATTAAGTAAATTTTACGTAAGTCTGTTTATGTCTAACTGCTGTGGATCTAGTCTGGCTGTGCTGTCTTATTCAAACAAGTGGTTTCTAATGGTAGCTTTTGCTAGATTTCCAAATTAATTTTTTTTGTTGCAATTTTTTGTAATTACATTGAAGTTTTAAATTTAGTTTATAAATACAAAAAAAAAATAAAATTTTATGGCGCTTATGTTCTAGATTGTTTTAAATTCTCTTAATTTTTTATTTGTCTTAAAAGGCATTTTTTCGCCAACCTACAACGTATCGAAGTTGTTTTTCAAAATCTCAAAAATTGCTTTAAAGGGAATCTATAATTAAATTATTTAAATATGTAAACCAACAAATATACGGACCGAATATTAAGGTTCGGCTTAGGCCCAAAAAGCGGGTTATTACAAATTAATGCCTAACTAAAGTTATACTGTTAGTTTATTACACTTCTATGATGCTAACAAGGCATATTCATTACAGGTACCACCACAACTAAAACAAATACAACACCAAAAAAACACATGTATTTTGTTGGTAGAAATATCCCCGAAATATGTCAAACCCATTATCTGTGAGTCGCATACATTCATAAGCTCTCTCAAATTTACTAACACATGTACTTTGTTGATAGAAACACCCCAGAAATATGTCAAAATCTATTGCCTGTGTGACGCACACATTCTCAAATGTACTAAAACAGCTGTTCTTGTAGTGGTACCTATTCATTCAACCTTGGATCCTAATTCAAGAGCCTCCAGTTGTTTTACAACTTCGCGTAGGAGGTAACAATGGCACATGTTCTTAATAGCTTTTTTACACTACATATCTCACAAGTTTACATATCTCACGAGTTTATGGAAAGTTTTAAGAAAGCAATAACAACACATTGGCGGTATTCTGTTTGGTGCAAATGGTCTTGCGAAAGAGCAAATGCAAAATATCGTAGCTTTAGAGTATAAATTTTATAACTTCCAAATTTAATACAAAAAAGCAGAAACGTGCGTTTTAAAAACGCCGCTGTGGCCTTACTCTAAAATAAGCTCAAATGTCAATGCATACATAAAACCAGTATGCACGCGCTATCAAGTGTTGGCGCCAGTGGTTTGGTCGTGTATGGGCATTTGGTGTGATTCTACGATTTACTGTAGCGATGTCAAATAGAGTTTGAGATTTTTTAGATGATACCAATTTGTGGTAATTTTCAAGAAAAATTCTAATTTTGTCAATCCGATTGTACTAAATTCTTTTTCCATTATCTTAAAATATTTTTTACTCAAAATTAAATGTAGATGTGTGTAAAAAAACTTAAAAATTAACAAAAAAAAGCCCCATTGAAGTGCATTAACACTAAATACTTATATGTGATGATTCTGATAAAAAACGGACCTTATTTTCTGGATGCTAAATTGAGTTAGCTATATTTTCTAAAATTAGATTAAATTTTTGAAAATATTGCCGTTTTTTTTTTGTTTTTTTTATACGTAAAAAACTGAAGTAAAGCATAAAACCTTGTGTATAAAAATAGCATTTCAGAAAAGATCCCCTAACTTCCACAATGCATTTCATAAGAAGTCCCTTTCTCTCTGAATGTAGAGGTTGGGAAAATTTTATTTTCAAGTTATTTCGGTGGTCAATAAAGCGATAATTCCACTTGTAAAGTTGGGGGAATGAGGGACTGCCTAGGCAGTGATACCAACCATAACCTCAAAATCGAAAAAATGTCTGAAAATTCTTGCTGGGAAGATAAGGTCCCTTTTCATTAGGATCATTACATATGTAGATAAACTTGACAATAAATAAAATTTCAAAAGGCACACAAAATACTATAAGTTGTTGAGATCTGAGTATAAAAGGGTTATTTAGGATATATGTAGTTCTTGCTAACAAACTCTTACGTCATTTCTAAATTGTAGCAGCACGAATTAGATGACTTCAGCAAATCCTTTGTTTGGATTAGATTGGAGACAGTCGAAACAAACATAGTAACGCCCTTTGGTTTGCAATATATTTTTGTATCCTTTCCATATTTTCGGATGAATGTGGAATGAATAATATTCACACAGAAAAAAATGGAATGTAAAATCAACATGACGCAATTGTGATTTAAAATCATATTAAATTTACATGAAATAATTTGTCGTTTAAATGTGTTAGTGTTTATTTGCTTTGTTCATTGCTACAGTTCACTGTTGTGCTTAGTTATGTGACTTGTTGTTGTTTATTCTTATATGTGTCGGCTATGTAGACGACAAAAAACGAATTACCAGCGAAAATTTAATGCTGCTGGTTTAAAATTACCATTGCTTCATATTAGTTTTAAATGAAAAATTATTAATCTAATCCTAACTCTCTTTGATTTAAAATTTTTCACTGTTAAAACAACTTTGTTATAAACATTACATTTCATTTTAAATGCAGGTGGTACGAGTTCAAATCTTGGCTGGGGCAGCCAGCCACAATACAAAGTTTTCTGATGCCTATCACGTAAGTAAAATAATTAATAGAATAGCTACATATTAAAGTCATGTTGTTTCAGCCTGATATAACTATAATTCAACATGATTCTTAGTGTTGTTTCAATATTAAATTCACGTTGTTTAAACTTGAAATAACTTTGATTCAACATGATTCTCTTCGTGTTGTTCCAATATCAAATTCACCTCGTTTCATATCAAAATAACTTTGATTCAACATGTTTTTTCATATTATTTCAGTATCAACTTCATTTTGATTTAACTGTACTGTATAGTTAATTCAAAAGAATAAATTTTCCTTCAAAATTATTGTAAATCATGTTGAGTTAAAATGAAACGCCTATGAAGCAAAATCACTACCGAAAAATTTTAAATGAACCTGTAGTGCGATTCTGTAACTTTTATTACGATAATCGTATCGTTAAAATAAATATAACGAAAATTTATCGAATTTGTTATTCAGTAAAATTTATAACGATATTCCTGTCGGTTAACTAGCGACAATAATTTTTCTGTTGTTAATAGATAGACAAGAGTCATCTATGCAGCCGTAGCACGTACTTTATGCCAGCAACTAAAGTTATTGTTCTACAAAAATATTGAAACATATAAACACTTTTAAGTATAAATAACAATATTTCTATTATTTAAACATTTTTTTAAATATATATTTCTCAAAATTAAAAAAATTAATGAAAAAAATTGTCTGTACACTGTTTGGCATGGACAAATTCATTTTTTTTTATTCCTCTTTGCGCTTGTCGCTTTTTTAATAGAGATGCTACATGATATCGAATAGAATTACACAATCGCACTATCGTTACTGCCAGCGACTAAATATGTCGACAAATGTTATGATTGTCGGATCGTTAAAAGTTAATGAATCCCGCTACTGGTTTTCGACGATTTTACATGGAAATTTTTCTGTGTTCCTCTATAGCAATTCTTGAAATATCAGTAAACATCAGTTTATTTAGTTCATTTTTCATCTATGCCTTCGATCAAAAGGTACATATGCTGTCGTTTTTTAAATACTTAATAATTCGGAACGACTTTCCTTCTTGGATATTCAACAGAACACTGAAGACGACCATAACCAGTCGGCCTGTGAACCAAATTTGACGTCGGATGACGGAAAATCTTTCCAAATTCAAACAAACCCCGTCACTCTTAAACTCTCAACTTAATAATTTCTACATCCAATATTAGGAAACATTTTTAATATGAGCACAAACTTATCGAACCAAAAAAACATTTCATTATTAAAATCAATTTTGGCTTTTAAGACTTCACAGCATTTGAAATAAATAGGGAACATTAGTCATTGGGGTGCTATTGTAGTTTTGACTTTCAAATAGTGCTAAAAAAAGTACAATTGAACCAAACAAGCACTCCTTGTCTAAAACTTATATGAAAAGGACTCAGTTTTTTGAGTGATTTCCATTCAAATTTTTAACTCAAGTCCCTTGTTCGCATTGTGGAAACAGCACATTAATCTCTATTTTTTATGCAAAAATCACCAAATCAATATAATATTTTTTCTCATTTTATTACTTTACAGGGCGGCAAAGTGAAACTTGAAATTTTTCAAGTGCTTAATTATAAACAATCCTAAAAAAAATTATTTTATTTATTTGATTTTTGTGCATGTTTTACTACAAATATGGGTGAATATTTTGTTTATAGTTCTATTATTTATTTTTTCATTGGATTTGTAATTGTTAAGTAAGTGTGCCAAGAATTTTAATGTAAGAAAACTAAAAAAGTTGACACATTAGAAATAGTAAACAGAGAGAAAAAAAAACTCAATAACAAACATGCATATACACATTCTAGACATGTCATTAAACTTTATGGTGTAAATAATACATATTGGATATGTTATCGTGAGTAGGTTTTTAGTCCCGATCATGCACGTTTTCTCATATGCAATTATTGGATCACGCTTATGCGCGTGCACGTGAGCGGCATAAAGCTAGTCACAACATAATAAGAAAGTGCTGAATGTATTTAGAAGCTTCTATAAAACAATTGGTAATTTCTGAAATACTATTTGCAAGTTTTTCAAATATTCACCCCTATTGTGAATACTTTTTCCCTCGAAATGTTATCCCTTTCCCTAGTTTTGCGATCATGAATAAAAATTCTAAAAATTCCCCTTATCATGAATGATTTTTTTCATGTGTAATTGTTTCCTTTCCCCTTTTTTTTCTTCAATTTATTTTAGCAGGCGAACTGGATAAATACATCATGTAATTGGTATTTTATCCTTCCAATTAATTATTTAAACTTATAAATATTTATTTTTTTAGGACAAAATCAGTAAATAGTGTTCATTTTCTTAATATTAACACAATTATTTTAATGTTAACTTCTTGCAACACCTTTCTATCAGACATGAACTAAGTTTTGAGGTGATGGAATAGCAAATGCTTTTTCCGCGTCTGTAGAGAATCACTCATCTCATCGAGTCCAAAATATATAAAAACCCAGTTTTACTCACTCTTGAGAAAATTTAATTTGGCACCAAAAGACTATTTGATTGAATTAGGCTGCCTTCAAAGGCTCGGGTACTCCAAGTCATTGGATGTATCTAGCAATCCTGCACGAACGATTCGATTTTGTTTAGATTACTCATGGAATGCAAAAATAATTCCAATTCTTAGCCCTGCATTTTTTTATGTTTTAACAAAAATATCTTTGATTTTTAATTTATGATTTTATTAAGCTTCTTGCTTATTTACATTCACTGAGAACTGATAGCGACTAAAAATGTTCACGGGAACTTCACGATAGCAGTTTTCCCTCGAGGGGAAATAAAAATTTCTCGGGAACATAAATTTCACTTGTTATTCGCGATAGGAGTGATTATCTTGAAAATTAGCAGCATAAGTGATGAAATTGAACTTTATCTTTCTCGTTTTCCCATGCAATTTGACATTAAAAATTACTATAAAATGTAGTCGTGACTACATTCGACAGTGAGTTTTAATGTCAAATTGCATAGAAGACTGAATTGAAGTGTCCACTTCAATTTCATCACTAACTAACTAACTTTATGCCACGTTTTTGCTACAAGGCTGTAGAGTCTTAGGAAATACAATTCGAGAATTATATTGTCAAATCCTTGATTATTGGCAGTAAGTTGTTTAAAAAATAATTTTGATAAAATTCGATGGTGAAACTAAAGCAGAGATTTCATTAAGTTTACTATTTGTCCGAGTTTCTTGAGCGAGCGTGATAAATTTTTCTTTTTACTCACGTGAGCGTACATGAAAGTGAAGAGAAAAAACAAAGGTTGTGAATGGGGTTTCATGAAAACCTTTTTTTTTTCTCGCGAATTTTCACGAACTAGAAAGTATGTACAAATTTATATATATTATTTATCATTGCATTAATTTGTCAAAAAGAGACAATTTTCTTCTTTACACAAAATATATTTATTTGCTTAGTCTCAATTTAATGACATTTAATGCACGTTTTTGTGTTCAATTGCTTACAATTAATATTCAGTTTACATTGAAATCAATTTTCTAAAGAATGTGTTGAATTTTATGTTATTTTTCTGTAAGAACTAACACATTAATCATATGTAAATAAGATTAGTTTTAGAGCTAACTACTAGAAGTGCTATAAAAAAAACCGTGATGACCTTTCCATTAAATCAAAGCACACATGCTTACATACATATGTAAATGGAATTAATCGGCCGTATTAAATGTTTAATTGAAATATTAAAAAAAACTTTATTGAATCTTAATTTGAAATAACACAATTTCCGCCAAAGACTCTGCTTTGTTTTACTACAACTGATAGATAAAGTTGTTCATCATTCGTATGTATATTCTATTTTAATTTGTAATAAATACAATAAGGGCCGTTATTATAACTTGACGCTAGTTAAAGGGCGGATAAACAGTTTTTCATTATTACAACTTTACTTTGACCTAAAAGTGAGCGATAAGTAAAAGGCAAACTCATACTACCTGAATTTTTTTAGGCCTTGAAAAATTAATGGCGTAGCGATATGCTATCAAATTGCCAAAGTATACATAAACTTGTGTAGGAGCGCCCACCAAAAGCCACCTGCGACCTAAGCCTTTGCACAGGAAAAAGGAACCGTTGATACAATTACTACAGTATAATGGTCTTCACCAAAATCAATCCAAAAATAGGGTATTATCTCTGAGTATACTGGGAAAATCCTCCAGAAGCTCCAGTCGACCTATGCCATCGCAGAGAAAGAAGTAACTCCTGACACCAACTCCCACTATTTGTCTGGTCTCCACCAGGGTATTCTTCTCAAAGTTTCTTTTACGTGGTCTTTACCAATGCCCAATATTAATATTCTCTCATCTAGTATATGTTAATCAATTAAATTACTTCTCGTCAAAAGTGTGGTTATATTTCATCCAAAAACGTGGTTACACAATCACAAACGTGTAAAACAAATCACGAACAATTATATACATACACAGAAAAAAATAAGTTTAGTTTTTGATAACGAAAATCCCGGTATTCAATATTTTTTTTCAAATTTCCTGTGATAAAGAATTCCGCTATATTGATAGCAAAATTATTTCAAAAGAAAAAATATAAATTAAAAATAATGTTGACATGCCTGGGATACGAACTCGGGCTTCCCGGTCGTAAAGCTTGCTCTCTACATCCGAGCCATGTCCCAGTTATATTTTTATGAGATAAAACTTGTTTTAAGTACTTTTGTATGAAAAGAAGAGATATACCCGGCATGGGGTAGAAATACAAACAACGAAATATTGTATTAAGTTAATGACAAATGTTATTGAAATTCATATTTTTTTCAATAACATGGTCTTATTGAACAAAATTCTTGTCTATTTTTTTTCTGTGTACACAGCGATGCCAACTTAGCCCTTTTCGGGCTAGATTTAGCCCGTTTTAAGTTACTCAAAACGCGAAACATAATTTTTTAAGGTGAAGGTACATAGCAGGCGTTAAATACGCTAATGCGTTACAGACTTCTGTCAAAAAAGTTGAAATAGTGTGTTTCCATACGGCCAGATACAAAGCGAAGTTTGCGGCGAAAAAAGTTGAACATTCTTCAACTTTCACGCGTCGTATACAAAATGACAGATAGTGCTGCCAGATTCATATGCTAAAATGTTTGTTTAATGGAAATAAATTATTAAATAAAACTGCATTAAATATATAAAGAAAAATAAAACTTAAAGGCAAGACAAAATATAGCCGGCAAAGGCTTGAAATTGTATAAACAGAAGAGCATCAAAAGCGTGGTGTGTAACTTGCCATTCTTAAAGCGTTAAAAGTTCGAAAAGTAAGAAAAGAGTTGCCGCGTAACGCGTGGTATGTACCTCCACCTTTAGCCCCACACAAAATAACGCGTAAATCTAGCACTTTTAACAATTATCTTTTAGCCCTTCTAGCTCCTTTTTACTTTTTGATCAATATGGGTAAATTTTTTATTTTTTTCGAACTATTTCTTCTTTTATTCTAGCAATAGCGACTTGTGAACTAACGTGTCAATATCGTTTTTACTCATTTTCTTTTGTTAGTTTGCTTTACAAGTAATAAAAAAAACAATAGTTTAGAATAATATTCTATTTCATTAAAAATTGGTTGTGATTTTAAGTTGTCCCCAAAAATTTAAAGTGTTTTCATTTTGAAAAGAAACACTTTATAAGTTAGCCCTTTTTGCGCTTTTTCGAAAATTTGTACCGGATGTTGCTTTATACGTAACATTTTTCAATTTAGGCCTTTTTAGCCCCTTTTTCAAAAATTTTTGCACATCACTGTACATACATATGTATGTAGATATAACAAAACGTACGATTGCATATGACCAATTAAATTCCATAAAAAATCGTAATAGACTACGGTCATTCAAGGAAAAAATACTGAATGATGCGATAGAGCTGCAAAACTCTCGAAGGCAAAACCACAACAAAAAGCCTGGTAGCATTTAGAAAATAATTACGACGACGTGATCGTGGAGTTCCCCCACCCCCCAGAGTTAATTACGACTGTGCCTATACTTTTTATTTGGAGGTTTAGTCATTTGAAGTTGCCACATTTTCATAAGTTACCATACTTTCTACTTTATCAAGTATATACATATATATGACGTTGCCACTGCATTTTTAGCCATTCAAAAGAAGCCCGTAAATACTCTGGTTTAGCCATACTTTGAAAAATATAACTCTTTTTACGGGGGAAGTTGTAGTAATTTTTAAAGATCAGTTTATCGCTCACTTTTGCTAAAGTTTTCTTTACCTAACCTGTACTTTACCGGCAAATTGTAATAATGATCGTAAATATTGTAAATAAAACAACTATTAAAATATAATGACAATTTCAAGTTTATACTCAGATTTTGATTTGGTTTCATTTGCCAAACATTGATTTTCTGACAGTTCTTTTCAGTTTTTAAACATATAAAATATTGGTAAATGTTTTCTGCTGCTTATGGCAAGAAGAGCCAAAGAAATCTTATAATTCTATGTCAAAATTTTATACGACATTTCTGATAAATATCTTTTTTTAGCTCCAACCTTTCTCCGACATTAATACGAAAGGACGTAAAAACGTAAAAATTATCAAATAAATCGTAAAAAACGTTTTTTCAGGCATTGTTCAGACATTTCGAAAATTTCTTTAGAATCTATACAAAATTCTTCAGAGTTCGTACAGGATTCTTTTAGACGTTTCGGACAAGTTTTTAAAATTTTTCTTTCGGAACACCCTGTAATTTTAAACTTTATTTCATTTTCAAAGACTCAATGTAAAATTACATTATTTCCTTTGAGTAACCCTTTATCTCTAAACTATTCTATTTTAAGTTTTTGTTGTTGTATCTAAAATACACTAACATTACTTGCTTTGGGACACCCTTTACTTTTAAACTTTCAGATATTTTTAGCATTTGCTGTTATAGTCAACACAACTACACAAATACTGTGGAAATTTCAGATCTCTACCTGTTACGGGTTACAAGTTGAAAGCCTGTGGCAGACGGACGGACCGACGGAAGCAATAGGGTTCTTTTGTCACCCTTTGAGCGCTGAACCCTGAAAATACCAAAAAAATAACTTTTCTTCTAAAGCGTGACTAGGCACTTTTACTAACGATTAAAATATTTTCAGCAAAAAAATAACAGCAATGTAGTACACAAAAATAGCATGTAATACGTATTAATATTATTTTTTAAAATAAGAATATTAAAAATTTAATTACCATGTCTCTTACACATCACAGTAAATTGTAGAAATTTCCAAATTCTGAAATAGAAAAAAATGCTATTAAAAAAGAATGACAATGTTTTAGTATGCTAAATTACATAAATTTAAAAATAAAATGTGTAATTCTTAAATATCAATTTCACATCCCTGATTCTCAGGCGAATAAACAAGGTGCAACGACGAATTCATAAGTAACGTAACTGTTGACCTCTAATCAATACGGTGTTTTTACGAAAAAAGTCAGCCCAAAAATTGCATTTGGCTTGCAATGAGTTGATGGATGTAAAAAATGTGTACACCAATAGAAAAATATCGTTAACATACGAGCCGATTGCAAAAGTTATAACCAATTAAAAATAAAATGTTTGATCCCCAGCACTCTGGAACCGCGCCGGAAAATGTTTGTATGTGCCTATATGTACCTATTTTTTCTCTACATAAAAATATACTTATGTATTGCAAAATCAATAGTTCTGATGAACTAGATAATTTCACTAAAATATCTTTAAAATAATTTAAAAAATTTTAATCTGCAAAAAAAATCACCCGTTACAAATTCGGCAACATTGTAAACAAACAAATGCAGGTTAATGATCACATAATAAAAATAAACATCATTACGCCAAATTGGCAACTTAAATTAACAAAAGAAAAATTAAACGAAAAAAACGTCAAATGTCCAACGATATGATACAATAAAAGATTTAACCAGAACACAAAAACCTTTACGTTAGATTTTTAATTGACTTTATTTTTGGCTTAACAAGTAAATTTGTAACCAACAAAAATAAATGCAACGGAAAAGTCTGCATTTACACCACAAAAAACTGATAATATGACGACAGACAGACAAGTCATTTATTAATTTATGACACAAAATTCGCAAGACATATTTTTAAACAAGATTGTAAGTAAAAAAGTATAATAAATTCAAAATAACTTTTTTTTATCATTGTGACATGATGCAAAATTTTCAGATTTCGTTTATTTATATGTATGTATGTACATATGTATATAATCATTTATACGTACATCCATATGTACATTCACAAATATACATACATTTGGCCTCAAGTTAAACTTTATTAACATTTTTCTTATTAGCCAACGCACTTAAATAACAGATTTTGAAACAAAATGTTTATAATTTGCGCGTTTATCACAAAAAATTTCAATTTTTAAAACAAAAAATATAAATATGTAAAAAATTCGTGGAAAAATTTACTTAAGCTGCAAAACCAAAATCGTTTAATTTTATTAACCAAATTGAATATTTGTTTAAGCAAAACTTAAGCAATTTTTTCTTTAGCATAATTTTGTTAAGAGCCGGCTGACTGACTGACTGACTGACCGGCCATTTTTTACTTCATTCATATTTGTTGTTCATAGTTGACCAACTTTTTCGACATTCACATGCTGCATTATGGGAATTTAACTTTGAACTATAGAGTTGTTTCTTTACAATTGTAGTAAATTTTTGTTTTTGTTTAAACCACATTCCACAAAAAAGTTTTAAGAAATCTGTGTAGTCGCCACATGCATGCAACAGCAAGTGTGGTGGTACATTGTAAGTGTTGCAATTTTTTTTAGTTTTTCCTTTTTATTCAAATACAAGTTTGTTTTATTTTAAGGTGTGCTTTAAATACTTATTTTATCCAATTTTATAAGGTAAGTTAGTGCTGGTATACTTATTTAAACGAAAAATTACACGTATGTTTATTCTGAGATACAATTTACAGTAATTAAAAGTAAATAAACTGCTGATAAATACGAACGAGTACAATTATAAATTAAATTTATTTCAACATTTAATTAATATGCATTTAAAAAATTGCCAATGAAACAAATACAAACTTGTATTAATTAATAGAATAGAAGAGAAATGGAGCAGTTCATTATTTTATTTCTTTATAAGTGACCTTATCTAAAACAATTTACATTATTTGGTTTATAAGTGTGAATATGTATGTGTATGATATTTATTATATTGTTTTTCATCATTTCAATTGGAACATTATTTAATTGATAAGAAATGCTTATAATGTTGGAGATTTTGTCTACTTGTATACGTCTGGACAATACCTGATTAGAAAAACTAAAAAAGTGGCAGCGCTATCGCTTAATTCGCTCGTCGGAAAACAAAGTTGCCAAAGTGGAGTTAAATTTTACGCAGTCCAAAGCGAATTCTCAACCAGGTTTCACAAGGCGAATTCATACAAGGTGATGTCAGTGGCGAATTCAATTTGATTGGACCGCATACACGTTAAACTCCATATAAAAGTAATGTACTTTTTTTTACAATTTCTTTAACATGGAGTTTGATATATATGCGGTCCAAACAACGCTCGTTTATTACTTATAAACATGCATTCTCAGTTTGACAAATTCATTTGAATTGGAAATGAATTGCAATTCATTTTTATCAAATTCATTTGAATTAATGCAAATTTCATTCAATTCTTTTTTTGTTGTGAAAAGAATTAATTCAAAATTTAGCTAATTCGTAACGAATTAAAATCAAAAAAGAATGATTCATTTACAGCCCTGGTTCTACCAAATATTATTGCTTTTGCTGTTGGTAGTTACTTCTATTGATTTGTAGCGTACTCTCAAACGAGTTCAAGGTTCGTGCAGTTGCATCTCAATGGTTCGTTCTTCCTATATATAATAGTGGGTGAATTCGTAAGTGCAGTAAATTTGTGCAATCGGTAAGCAAACTATTGCAACGGTAATAAAAATGCTGCCATTTTTGCGCAATCTGCGACAGCACTGTCAAGTGTTTGTATAAAGAAAGTTTTGACGAAAAAAGTATTCTCAAGTGCTTGTTTTCGAGCGCAGAACTTTGATTACTGCACAATTACTGAATTTACGAACGTACCCGGTGCTATTTTTTCTATTTTTCTAAATTGCTTCCTTTGTCAAAACTTCAACACTATTATCTAAAAAATAATAAGCTATTGATTTCACCCGAAAAAGCGAGTTTTAATTTTTAGGTAATAGGAAGCTATTTTGACTATTTTTACGTAGTAGAAAATAATTGCCGCAAATATTTTTTAGTACGAGACTGCAACTCTAGTGGTGGTGTTGTACTGAAGGCTTGAAGTTCGATATAATTTACTCAAATTAATCTAGTATTCATTGTATTTTGGTTTAAATGAATTATAACTTTAATTTTAAAAGGTTTCTCCTTTTAACCCATCACCGTTAAGAGAAGAAAAAATCTTCAAGATCATCTCTTTTGCCAACAGGAAACTCCGACATGGCAACACAGTTATCCAATTGAATTTTTCCGCATTTCTCCACACTGTCTCAAAATATAAAGACAAGAAGTTAACAGGCTTACGGCCCTTTTCACAATGTACGATTAAGAGTTAACATGGACTTTAACGGCAAGTTTTGTATGTCGAACTTGCCGTTAAAGTCGTTGTTAGCTTTTAGCCACACATTGTGAAAAAGGTTCTTAGACAGCATTCCAAAACAAGCCATTAAACTCCATCCTAGGGCACTTTTTTTAACAAGGCATGCTGGCTTCTCGTAATTTTATTTAAAAACATACATTTTTGCGTTCTTCTTATCTTCCCCTTTACCCACTCAAGTGATGAATGTTTCTCTGTAATAAATTCAATTTTGCTAACTCAAAATTGCGATTTTAAAAATATTTAACTATTTTTTTCTTTCAAAAATAAAATTATAATAAAGATACCATTAATGAATAGTAAACAAAAACTTACTCGCAACCAGAAACTTTGTTTTTTTAAAAACAATTCCTCGACTAATTACGCTTTAATAGTTTACTTGTCACGAACATTTACTTTTATTACTTAAATATTTGCGAAAAAATATAATATTAAATAATCTTCTCAAGATATTAATAACGCAATATTTAATCATGAATATTTAATCATTAATAAATAATATTTTAGCAAATGGTTTTTTTTTCAATTTAATTACAATTATTGACAAAAAGCAAATCATTTAAATTAAAAAGAAATAAACAACTGTCAAAAAAAGATAAAGGGTTACAAAGTAAATATTTTGCGTATGTAAATACATATTTTGTTTATAACAACCTTAGGATTTTAATCAAAATTATAAGATTAATATATAGCAATTTGCATAAAATGTTATTTTTAAAGAGGTGCGCAATTCCAGGTTTTTAGATAACTTTGCCGGTCTTTTGAATAGCTGCCTAATTCCAATTGTAACCAGTAAACCACATCAAAAGAGACAACGACGAATTGTAACTAAGTGACTCTTAACTAGGTTTTCGTTCCCGGTAATCCGGAAAATGAGTGAATCATGCTGCAGAAAACTATCAGTCAAAAAAAATTTTGTCCGGAACAAATGGGTAAATTCACCATTATGTATGAGCCTCAAACTGGTATTATTGAAGCAATGTTGTCAACATTTCTGAACAATATCTAGAGGTATTTATGTAAAGACAATCCTTTGTAAATAAAAAATCAAATGCTTAAAAAAATTTTATTAGCACTACTCTTATTTTTTTTAAATAAAGAGTTTTTCGAATAATAACACTATGCAACAAAATGAAACTATTGTCATGACCTTTGATGGCCACTATATTTTCATATATAGGTTTGTCATTCCGTGTGTAATTTTCACAATATTAATTTGCGACTCCATAAAGTATATATCTTCTGGGTCCTTATCGATGTCCGTCTGTCTGTACGTGAAATAGATTTTCCGAAGCCCCGAAGATTTGGACTAATATATCACCATTTGTCTCAAATAGATTGATATTGAAAATCAGAAAAAACAAAAAAATTCCTCACTTGTCATTAGATTTGAGTTCATGGTTATTGGTGAAGGGTATGTAAGATGCAGCCAAAGCATTTTCATTACAGGTACCACCATAACTAAAACAAATACAACACCAAAAAACACATGTATTTTGTTGGTAGAAATACCTCAGAAATATGTCAAATACATTAGCTGTGTTCATTTACTGAAAATTGTTAACAATTGTTAACAATTTTTGATAGAAAGTGTTCATTAACTCCAAAAATTTTCAACGAGAGAGCGTCAAAAGAGAGCAACAAATTGAGACACAAAAAAATTGTTGAAAATTCTTGATAGTAAAATTTTTACTTTCAATAATTGTTCAAACAGCTGTTTTGTGTTTGTATTTACAAATCAAGTTTGCTAAAAGAAGTTGGGAAATAAAAATATTTTTGCAAAATTTAAGAAATTCTAAGTGAATGTTAATTTTTAAAGCGATGAAATATATTAATACGATAGAAAACCAATTTTTGTTTAATTTAGGACCAACCGCACAAAAATAAGATGTCTAAAGCAATGGAATTTAGCAACACAGGATCTAGTACATCAGGGCCAGAGGATGTTGCAGCAAATTTTAGTATTGCAAATATTATGAGTATCTAGATACTCGGTACTTTACACTATGGCGGTAGATAATCCAATTAGTTCATACATAAATATATTTAATGTTAATGTAAATTTGACTATGTAATTTAGACAATTAGCAGTATCTTGGAAACCATAAGAGGGAATTTCTTGAAATTAAAAAAAAGCTAATATGTACTAAATATTTCAAAATTAAAAAAATGTCAAAACGAAAAATCGCCAAAATGAAAAAGCGTTAACGGAAAAAACACCAAAATTGCAAAAAAATTACTAAAACGCAAAAAATCACCAAAACTAAAAAGATCGCCAAAAAAACTTTAAAAAAAACCCAAAAACCGAAAAAAGTCGCCAAAACGAAAAAAACACTAAAACTAAAAATATCGTCAAAAACGAAAATTCGCCAAAAATGGAAAAAATCACCAAAGCGAAAAAAGCGTCAAAGCTAAAAAATCGCCAAACACCGAAAATTTGCTAAAACGAAAGTGTCAAACCCAAAAAATCGCTAAAACTAAAAAAATAAGCAAACACCGAAAAAATTCCCAAAACCCAAAAAAGCGCCAAAACTAAAATAAATCTCTAAAAAATCGTCAAAAAGTAAAAAAAAACGTTAAAACAAAAAAAAAACGCTAAAACAAAAATATTGCCAAAACTAACGAAAATACACAAATAAACATACGTTATTCTGGCATATTCTGTGTTTCACAAAAAATAAAATAATGTGAATTTTCTTGGCATTGTTGTTATAAAAAATTATTTATAACAACAATGCTATGAGAAATACACATAATTTTATTTTTTTGTGAAACACAGAACATGCCAAAATGACGTTAACATAAAAATATTTCTGCAACTTTCGATTGATAATTGGTCCCAAAATGTAATCCATATATAAATTTTTTAAATATTGTACTTCATTACAAAATAATTTGTTTTTGTTTTCATTACCTCAAAAGTTTAAAATTTCAGATATGTACCCTTTTTTCAATTTCTTATTCAATTTTGTTGAAAAGAAATAATAATAAATGCCGAAATCACATTATTTTTATAGTAATAGGTACATATATTACATTTTTCCACATATAGGAGTAGTTATTAAGTACTCATATATACCTATATATTATAACACTATTTTAGCTTGAAAATTTTGGATGGTAAAGTGTTCATTTACTTTTTATTATTTTTGAGAGTAATTTTACAAAATTCCTTTTTACTCTCTCGTTGATGGAAAGTGATAGGAAAGTAAATGAACAAAGCTATTAACTGTGAGTCGCACACATTCATAAGCTCTCTCAAATTTACTAACACATGCCCGTTGATGCAGCATAGCCGAATATAACACTTTTATTAAGGTGGATTTATACAGATGATATTAATTATAAGCACAGCTGTTCCACTTTTTGCAGCAAATTTGAGACTCGCATGTCAAAATTTGTAGATGTTGACCATGATCCAATAATACAGGTCGTGTTGAGAGCACATATGACTATTTCGCCGCGTTGGCTGTATGTGTCAATTGTTTTTTAATCTTGTGTTTTTAAATGATTAGTAAGGCATAGACACTTTTATGTGGTAATAAACAAAAGAAGGCATTTATTTTAGGCACATGAATTGTAATCACAGTAGTTAAAAGTACATTTTAAATACATTTTCGTCTTCTGTTTTTGACAGATACGGCCAATCAGGCGAATTGATATTGTGTTTGTTGTATTATTACTACCACCTGTGAAATTAATTCGCCTTGATGTTGACATAGGGGATGAGATGTCAAATGTTATTGTAATGTTGTAATTGTTTTATCTTATGCACAGACTTTCAAAAACTATTTGAGAATTTACAAATAAATGATTTTGAAAAATAAGCATAGTAGGCTTTGAATTTCTAAAATAATTTGTATGTGAAAAAGACGCTTTATTTTGGGGCGTGTCATAAGTGAGTATATTAAAAGCTAGATATACAAAATTTTAGAAGGGCTTTCTTGCACTAAATTGGATATTATCCGAGATGTTATAAGTGCCGCCCAGAGCTTGATGTCGGATTAAGAAGCTAACCGAGGAAAAAATTAAGCCAGAGTCAAGCCATAAACAACGACAAAAGTGCTGTTTCGGGGCGTGGCAAAAAATTACTGTTTTGAAAATGTCATTTACATATCTGCCTGGTGCTACTTTTTTTTCAACCCACCTTTATATTTGGCACTCCTTGGTATTTTGCTTGTTGCATAGTGTAACTCTATATATAAGTACAACATATTTTCTACTATATTTTTATTTGTTATTTTTCTTTTGCGAAAGACTATTAAAACCGAAAAAATCTTTAATAAACTAAACGTGCCAAGTGAAATTCAATGAATTTTCAAGTTATTTTTATGAATAAACAAAGTCCGTTTGCTGTCAAAACACAATAACAGCAACAACAAATTTGTAATACATAAAAAAACTCAATAAAAATTAAATGAAAAGCGAAAAAAAGCAACGTGAAAAGTACAATGCAGACACATACAAAGTGCTGGCAACATTTTATGTCATGGTTGCAATTAAAAGACAAAAAATAATAAAAAAAATAAATTTATAAAAAAATTTAATTGAAAAAAAGTAACAAAAGTTAAACAAAAATATTTTGTAGCTGATGGCATGCATGCGCAATTATTCAAAAAACAATAACAAATAATTGCAAAAACAATTTAAGTTGCTTTAATTAACGTGTTTGGAATTTTTAAGTTTAATTTTTATATTAATAAAAAAGATTTATTTTCATTTTTCAACTTAGTTTTTATTGCAGTGCTTTAGATTAAGTGCTATAAAGTTTTTATTAAAACAATTACGAACACACATTTTCTTTATTGTTTATGGTCTTTAATAGTTATTTATATGATTATATCGTTGTTATCAAAGCAGATTTAACCAGGTAAACCTATTAGGACAGCTGATTGTCAGCTGACTTTACCAATCTGTCCAACTGCATACAAAAAAGGAATAGAATTCGTAGCCCTACTGTCAATCTACAAACAAAATGAATCCTACGTCAAATTTGTGTTGTTGTTGTTGTTGTTGTTGTAGTAATAAGGATACCTTGTTAGACACGCCTTGGTTGTTATGAGAGTGATTAAGATCAAAGCGTATTAAGTATGCAGTTCTGTCTGAATTTCAGGTTCGAAATTTAGCATTTATTTCTATACGGAAAAATAGTTGTGTAGAGAAATTTGTTTTCATTCACGCAAATTCACTTAGATTTATTAATTTTAATGTACAGAACATAGCAAATTGAGGCGAATTCATACCAGGTGGCTGCAAGAGCTCCGCTGTTTACACAATTAACCTGTCAACAGTGTTAATGTATCAGCTTTTTTGACAGCCCAAATGTAATGATCTACCTTGAGAGTGATGATAAACACATCATAAATGATTTTAAATGCAAAGTCAAGGCGAATAGACAACCAGGTTTGGATACTACGACAGCTGCGAATTGAGCCGGCATTGGCATCATCTTGTTTGTTATGATTTCACCTTGGTAGAGGCTATACTAGTTAAGAATAGTACGATCCAGTTTAATATGAACCATTCTTAATTGTGATATAATAAAGTTTGAATTTCACATTGATTCGTTACTAAAGCAAAAAGATGTTTTACTAGTTTTTAAAAATTACTGAAATTCTTTAATCTTAATTTACTTAATAATTTTGTTTTTATTATTTTTGTAATCATAATAACACAGAAAACCAACTAGATACGTTTGAGTTAGTTTTAAATTGTCACAGCTTGATTGCAAATTACGTTATTTTTACTATTATTATCTTTAAAAAAATCGCTAATTTTTCCTGACTTTAACTGAATGAATACATGTTATTTAATTTGAAAGCTTATCTAATTTTCGTGTATATATTTAATAAAAAAAATTGCAATAACAAGCTAAAAAAATTATAACATCATTCAATAAAATACAAATAAACAGGAAAAGTTATTGCGCAATCAAATTAATCAGAGTCCAAAATGAAAGTACGTTTTATTTGAAAGAAATTTTAAAAAGTGTACACCAAACCTAAAAATTTGCAATGGATAACATTGAATGATTAATGATGAACTACATACTACCTGCGTAGGATCATTGATCAAAAGCTGGAGGAAATCGACAAGAAAAAAAAACGGCTGTACCAAGGCGAATTAGTTTTGCAGTATGTTAGTGCGGAGTAAACAAATACAACAATAAAACTATGGCAGCCATTTTTGGTGGAGGATGGATGTCAAATTCCAAATCAAATATGTAAACAAAACTAGACAACACTTTTCATGTAACGAGTTTGTCATCCAGAAATTTGGTGACGTCAAATTAGTTCGTCCCTGCTGCCACTTGTAAAATTAATCAGTCTTAATCAGCTTAATGTCAGATTCGTGTACGTGTGCTTGACGAAAAATCAAAACCAAGTAGATTTTACATCAAGCGTCGTCGGTGTCACTAATACTAACGAAATTTCACACATACTATTACCACGCTTGTCCAGCATGTTGACTGTGTATATTGCCCTTTATAGCCAACGCGAATCCATACAAGATGATGCTAGTGGCGAACTCAATTCGCTTGGATCGCATACATGTTAAGCTTCATATAAAATAATGTAAAAATATAGTTTGATTTTTTTAGAGTTTGACATGTGTGCCGTCCATACAACATGTAAAGCCACATGCATGGTAGAACAATACAGGTAGTGGTGAAGCGTTAACGAACTTTTTTTTTTTGAGTTCGACTCTGTCAAAAGTTGTTTATGTTATACCAACACACACCCACACTACTGAAAAAAAAATGGCGAAGTAAACACACACATGTGTGCGACTAGTCCATACATGCGTGTAAGGACTACTCCATAATGGACCAGGAGTGGAGTACGTGGTCCAACTTTGCATTACATCGGACTAGCCTAAAAACTAGTCCATGTAACCACTCCATAGAGCACCTACATGGGCTAGTTTAGAAACTACTCTATGTCATGTTCATGGATCACAAACAGAAAACCGAAAAAATACGTTCATAATAAAGTTTACAAATATTTTCAAGAATAGAATACAAGGTAGATTTATTTACCAGGTAGTCGCAGTTCCTTGAAAATGTCAAATTATTAAAGCACATACACAACATAACTTGTATAATTTGATACAAAATTGACAGCTACAAATAAAAAAAGAGTAAACAGCTGCGGAATCAAGATTACCTGGTAAATAAATCTACCTTGAATAGAATACATGAAAATTTATTTTTACCACAATTTTTTCATCAACAAAATTTGCTTGCAGTTATCGAATAGTTTTAGGTACTGTGTCTCATCTCTGTTATATTTATTAATTTTATCAATTTATTAAGCAAGAGCAATGGATGCATAAGCTCAGAGTATGCAATGAATGCATAACTCAATGAATGGATGCATAAACTGAATTAATTTCACAAATTCCTTTTAAATCTGAATTTCACATTCCATTTTTGCTAAAATTATTTTTAATTGACAAAAAAAAATACACTACAGCTGATCTAAGGTCGATATATGTATAAGGTCTGTGCATCTGCCCATATGTTCGGTAATTATGATATCAAATTTTATTATATTTTACCAATACACTCACATTTTAATATTTGCTTTAATTTCTTACTCATACATTTTTTTATACTACAATTCCCATAAAAAAAAGTTGCTTTGTTGTATTAATTCGCCGCTAAGTATACCTTATAGACCTACCTTGAGCTGATCAAAACAAAAAAAAAAACTTGAGCAAAATATGTCGAAACGTTTCCATTATGCTGTAAAGGGCAATATACACAGTCAACATGCTTGACAAGCGTGGTAATAGTATGTGTGAAATTTCGTTAGTATTAGTGACACCGACGACGCTTGATGGAAAATCTACTTGGTTTTGATTTTTCGTCAAGCACACGTACACGAATCTGACATCAAGCTGATTGATTGTGTATTATGCCCTTAAGTGTTTTTAAGTTCGAATTTTCGTAATAAGTTTGACATTTTTATTGTTTTGTTTACATTCTTCTTTGAAAATAAAATGCGCGCCATATTTCTTTCCTTACTTTTAGTGTCCACACTTGATGACTTTTCATCATAACACCTAATAAAACGTCGGCAGAGAAATTGTAAAATTTTTATTCATATCAAAACATAGGGGTTGACGTTGCTGAATTTATATCATGATGAATCATATTTTCTTCTTCGTCGTACAGCTAAGATCGAACATTTAGACCTTTTATGGATAACAACAACCACCAAAAAAAAAATAAATATTTTTATTATAAGATTTATTTAATAATTATCACAAAATTTATGTTTTTTCATTAAAATATATTTATTTCTTATAATTTTCACTAACTCTAATAAAGAAAATAAACGATAAAGTAAAAACAACAAATAAAATGACGTTTCATATCATAATATATTCATCGTAGCTTGAGCTCTGATGATTGTATCATAACGCTGATATAACATTAATAAATTGAGTCTATACCTGATGAACTTTCATCATGATATCAATTTGACATTCATCATGATATAAATTCATCAGGTGTGGGCACTATGTTATGTGGCCGCAGAACAGTGTCACTTTTTTCGCATTTGTCAATCACAGTAAATGGATGACCCAAAGTTGCATTTGTAATCATAGAGGCAACGCAGTGTTGCATAGGCAAATTTCGACATAATTTGGAGCATAACACGCTGTTTGAGGTGTTTTGCTCACATGACAATTGTATGGGAAAACATGTAGGAAAACATGTATTTTGCGCAAATTCATATTTTGGCCAAAAACACGTATATGGAAACGCACTATAACTTGAAATTAAAAACGCGTCGAAAGTATGAAACGCGTGGCTGTTAAAAGTGGTTTGATTACCAAGAACATTTACGTTTTTCGTTTTCTGAAGAAGCAACTTACGGAATTGAAACCGCTTCCGATCGGAATGGTAGTCTGTGACATGGCTGTGTATTCTATTTTAAATGTTATAGATTAGTTTTTTCTATTTTTTTTATTAAAAACATTTGTTAATAAATAAAAGCACGTTAATTATAAAGTGTACAAATATTTTCAAGAATAATATACAACGCGTTAAAGCGTGTAACGCGTGGTATATACCTAGTTTATACGCAGAGTTTAAGGTCAATGTACATAGCATGCGTTAAATACGCTAATGCGTTACAGACTTCTGTCAAAAAAGTTGAAATAGTGTGTTTTCATAAGGCAAGATACAAGACGCGTGTAACTCGCAAAAAGTTGATCATTCTTCAACTTTCACGCGTCGTATACAAAATGACAGGTAGTGCTGCCAGATTCATATGCTAAAATGTTTGTTTAATGGAAATAAATTATTAGAAATTAATTTTTTTATTAAAAATGGATGAAAACTGCATCAAATATATAAAGAAAAATAAAACTTAAAGGCAACACAAAATATAGCCGACAAAGGCTTGAAATTGTATAAGCAAAAGAGCATCAAAAGCGTGGTGTGTAACTTGCCATTCTTAAAGCGTTAAAAGTTGGAAAAGTAAGAAAAGCGTTGCCGTGTAACGCGTGGTATGTACCTCCACCTTTATTTGCAAATAAAAACGTAAAATGCTGCCAAGTCCTTTTTTATTGTAACTTATTAAATCACTGATTATTCATCTATTTGTGAATATATTTATCTATTTATTATTTTTTAATAACAAACATATGTAAAGGTGGCAACCCAAACTTCTTATTTGCAAATAGCGCGTTAATCAGTAATTGTTTTCGTGAGTTAGTAATTTACAATAAAAAGACATACTTGGTAGCACTACGTTTTTATTTGCAAATAACTCGCGCGTATAAACGTACTAATAGACTTTCAGCTTGAGAAGTGGCAGAGTTGCCAGTTTAAGTTGCTAATTCGTTATATTTTTGCATTAATAATTAATGGAAAAAAATAGAATAAACAAGATACGAATTCCAAAAACCACCGGCGCCAACATTCGCCGGGTGTTTTGCAAGTTTATTACAAAAATGTTTGAATTTCAAATTAAGGGATATAGTATGTAAATATATTACATATTTACATATGTATGTATGTATAAATACGTAGATATTTTGGAAGCACACATACACACATACATATCCATAAAAACAATTTAAAAATTTTATTTTCCTTTGTACAAGTGAGAGGTTGTTTATGTTCATTATAAATATTATTCAATTGGATTGTCAAAGAAGCACGTGTTTAGGCATACATTTGAAACTAAAAAAGCAAGTACAGTACACTCACGTTAACATGCACTAATTTAGAACGACACTATTTACGTTGGAAAATTTTGGGAAGACCCAAAAAGCACCAATAAAATCTTATTTTCTTCATTCCTTAAGATTGAAATTATTAACAAAAGAAAAACAATGCATATTAAGAAACATATTTGTTCATTTAAAAATAACTTAAAACTCGTTCAAAACAATTTTTTCACGTAATCAAAATGTTGTACATTTGTATTGAAAAGGGAACTTCAAACTACAAGCTACACTGCATAACAAAATTAAAATTTGTTTCAAAGTAACCCAGTTCGAAAGACTGATGATTCTGGGTGAGGGGGCAAAAAAAAAGTACGTGTATCGGCATTTTGAAAGTTTGCGTCTTGACTTTATGTTATATGGAGTTAAAGTTCCCCGATCCTCGCTCACTCCCTTTTTTAGGAAATCTTGTAAAGTATAAATTGCATTCAGCACTTTTATGTAAAATACTATGGCGAACTTTTTTTTAACATCTTAACCCTCTAAATCCTAGCTGTATGGATGGGCCTTTTTGTGTATTTGGACAAAAAATACTCTTAAACAGCGAGAGGGCTGAAATGTTTTACAAAAATATTTGTCATAAGATTCTACTATAAGTCTTAAAATTCAACTAAAAAAACAGAAATAAGTTTAAACCTAAAATGTGTTTATGGGTCCATTTCGTACTTATTCACTTATGGGTCGATTATGGATAGCAACCGAACTTCAGTTGCGTTGCCAGCTGGCAACTTGAAATTTGTGGTTGCCAGAAAATCACTAAATAGCAACTGAAATTAACAGTTCTCCGTTGCCAGTTGCTATCCGTAATGCCATTTTCGGCAACTGGCAACCCAACTGAAGCTCGGTTGTCATCCATAATCGACCCTTTATTCACAAATTATACTTCAGAAATGTCTAAAGTAAAATGGATTTTAACCAAGTTTATGATATCGTGTAAGCACTGTTTGCGTTTTTAAAATTATTATGATTATGTAGAAAAAATCTTTTTGTAAACTTTAAATTAACATTAAACAAAGATATTTTTGCATAAATTATAAATGTGGCTGTTTATACAATAAAAAGAAATAAACAAATACTCGCTTTAACCAACCACAAGACGTCATAAAAGAATATTAAAATTTTACACATTCTTTAGAATTTGTTTTATTTTGTTTTCTACTAAATTTTCTAACAAAGCCAGCAGTAGTGGGGGTTTCTACATGAATAGATGCTATTCGTATGAAGCCAATAAATAATTAATGTTTTAAATTATAATCTGAGTTCTGTGTACAATATTTCAAAACACGTTTAATTTTTAAGATGTTTGTACGTATGAATATACGTACATTAGACCGAGTCGCAGAAAAAACTGTCTTTGTACATAAAAATTGTCCATCCCTGGCATCAGTAATGTCACATTCTGCAATGTAGCTTTAAAAGTTGAAAGCTCAATATATTTTATTATTATTTAAATATTCAAAACCGTTTTTCTTCCACATAAATTATTATTTATAATTAATTCGGTGTAACCTCAATAGAATGTTATATAAATTAGAAAATATTACAATAAAATTCTAGATAAGGCATCAACTCTTTGTCGTCTATAAATTACATGCACGTGATATATTTAATAACGATATTTAATATTCTTGAAAACCAAATCTAAAATAATTTTATAATCTTGTGTAAATCATATGAATTGAACACGTGAATGAAAAGATTAATATTGTGAAATGGAATAAACTTTGCTTGCACAAAGTTTAATAATAAATAATAATTTATTATAATTATGTATTAAGTGCACGGCGATAAATTATAAATTTCTACATTAAAAATTTTTATAAATACAGAAACTCGTTATATATTCCGTCGATTAGCTGTATGTGATTTTTCTTAAATCATTTACATGGAGAAATTCATATTACTTTTTTTATTCTGAAGAGAAACATTATTAAGGGTCAAATAAACTACACAAGCGGCTTGGCAAACATACTTTTTTCATTTGCACACAGACTACGCAAAAGTAGATCGTACAAGCATACATTTTTCACTTTAATCACTAATTTGAATTTTAATTTTCCACGACGACTTCATGCTATGGAAGTTCTGTTGCAAATGAACTAATTTCACAACAGTAGAGTACACAAGCAGATTGCCACAAATTCAATATGGCAGTCAAAATATCTAAATTTTTTTGGTTTTTCTTCAAACGGCTTGCCAAGCCGCTTGTCAAACACGAAAGCATAGCCATAGATTACACAACAGGATTGTACAAACATAAATGTCTGCAATGTTTGGCAAGCCGATTCTGTAGTCTACAGTGAACCATTATAATGAAAAACAAACAAATTACAATCCAACAAACGGACGCTTCCATGACCGGTCGCGGATATGAAATTAACATTAATTTTGGCAAAAAAAGCTCCAGTAAGCGGACAGTTTAGTGAAAAGATAATTTTCTTTGACTACAAAAATTAACGAACAATGCTTAGAAAACATTTCCAAGAAAAAAATACATTAGGAGCTCTGTGGCAATCTGGTACCATAAATGTAAACCAAAACAAAAGTTTCTTACAATCCAATGGTGCAATAGTAGACCAGAAGTGTTTGGAATGGTTTGATATTGCTTGCAACGAAAACATTTGTACAAGGGCCAAATTCACAGTCTATAGTTAACTAACGCTGCGGCGTTGGTTTAACTAAGGATTTTTCATATAAATATTATTGGTTAACCCACTTTAGTTAACTTAAGACTGTGGTAAAGTAACACCGGCACACAATAAAACAATATTGTTCTGTACATTTGGCCAGACCGACCCTCCTATCTATCGTTTGGCTCGAACATTCTCAAAATTTCGAGTAAATGCGAATAAGCTATTTTTGTCGGGTTTTCGCAATTCACTCTAAATTTTGAGAATGTAAGAGCCAAACAAAGCTCCGATTACGATTCAGCACGTCGAAATACATATAGGTAGGTGGGTGGGTCTGGTTAAATGTACAGACCAATTTTGTTTTTTGTGTGTCAGTGTTATTTAAGCAAAGCAAAAGAGATTGGCAAAAAAATAATATACTTCGTCGCCTCGACATGGCATCAGTTTTAAAAGTGTTTCAGGAGAAGCTTTGGCTGTTAAAAAGTCATACGTCACTCCACTCACCAACAAACTTTCATCGTTAATCGTTAGTGATTGAAAAGGCGGCATGTCCTCGTGAATTCGGAAATATTGAAAAATAAATTAAGTAAAGTGCGACTTTGGCTCGCACAGGAAGGGTTCCGTACGAATATACATACATATGTATATCCCTTTTCGTTTTTCGCCCCTTTTTCATTTTGGCAGTTTTTTCATTGTGCTTTTTGGTTTAATTTTATTATTTGTTATTTATTTTTTAAGTATTTTTCGTTGTTTTTTTGCGATTTTTTTACGTTTTGGCGCTTTTTTAAATGTCGTGATTTTTCCGTTTTTCTGCTTATTTTTCGTTTTTCGCAATTTTTTGCTTATTGCGATGTTTTTGTTTTTGGCGATTTTTTGGTTTTGGCGTTTTTTTACGTTTTTTTTCACTTTTTGACAATATTTTTAGTTTTAGCAATTTATTTTAGCTGTGTCGATTTTTTTTTAGTTTTAGCTCTTTTTTCGGTTATGGGGATTTTTTTTAAGTTTTTAGTGATTTTTTTAGTTTTAGCGATTTTTTTGGTTATGACACTTTTTTCCTTCTGGCCATTTTTTTTCGTTTTTTTTTGGCGATTTTTGGTTTTTTGAAATATTTTTTTTTTGTTGTTTTTTGCCGATTTTTTTTGTTGTGCCGTTTTTTTTTTGTTTAGGTTTTTTTTATTTTAACGTTTTTTTTTTTGCTTTTTGACGATATTTTTAGTTTTAGTGATTTATTTCAGTTTTGGCACTTTTTTAGTTTTGGCCCTTTTTCGGTTTTGGGGATTTATTTCTTTTTCTGTTTTTTGTGGTTTTTTTTAGTTTTAGCGATTTTTTTGGTTTTTATAAATTTTTTACTTTCGGCGCTTTATTTTAGTTTGACGCTTTTTTTCGTTTTAATGATTTTTTGTTAATTTTTAGCGATTTTTTGTCGTTTTTTGATCTTTCTAGTTTTGGTGATATTTTGCATTGCGATTTTTTTTAAGTTTGGTGCTTTTTTTCTTTAAGCGCTTTTTTCATTTTAGCGTTTTTTCGTTTTGACATTTTTTTTAATTTTGGATTTTCTTAGTTTTAGCGTTTTTTAAAATTTCAAGATTTTACCTCTTACAGTTTCTAAGATACAGCAAATTGTCAAAATTACATTAACTGATAGAATACCCCTTAATTTTTATTCTTTTAAATATCGGTGTTAATTGGTGTAGTATATTCTACAGACCACACCAATTAACACTAACTTTGAAAATTTAAGGTGTCTATTTATAAGTGTCTGCATATTACATTAGTATTTCAACATTTTTCGTTGCTCGCTTTAGAACACCCTTTAATTTTTAACTGTCATATATTTGTTGTGTTAGCGGTCAAAGTTTTACATATTCTGTGAAAATTGCAGGTCCGTAGCTCTTACGGTTCCCGAGAAAACAGCCTGTGACAGACAGACAGGAAGACGGACAGACAGACAGACAGACGGACAGCGTAGCGAAAACAATAGGGTTCCTTTACACTTTTGGTGTACGGAACCCTAAAAAACACCTCCCTGTATTTTCCGTTGTAATTAAATATTTTGTTGCTTTATTCTTATTAACGGACAATAATTTCCCAGAGGGTGAGTGTCCACTTATGGGAGCTTTCACTGTATTTGGCTCTTTACTTTCTTTTACTAAACGTTAAGAAATTTTTCTATTATAATTGAACTGTAAACTTTACAGTACATTGCATCAACGGCCAGGTAACTAAGCCTCAAGTTATTTTCTATTTATATTTCTCTTTGAATCTCCAGTGTTTAATTGCTAATTTTACAACTATTATTCAATATGAATAATGTCAGTTTTATAAATTATAATATTGATATAAAGAAAAGCAAAAAAAACTATTATATTAAAAAACATGTCTGTTTTAACAGAATATTTTTTCTAAATACTATTTATTTGTTTATTATTTACCTTACTTTAGTTTTATTATTTATCAAATGGAAAAATGTGTCTTCTACATCTAAAATTAGAAGAAAAAGAGAAATGAACAAATATAAAAATTGTAATAAAAATGGTCTTAAAAAAATCAGGGGATAAAAGCATTAAAATTAAATTTATAGCTATTAAATTCAAAATGAAATCATTTGAACGTTTTTAGACAGTATATTAAAGGAAAAACTTAAACATAAATAGGCATCCCACAGAGATCATTGCTTAATACAAAAACTTTGGTAGACTATTATGAAAAACTACTTGGCCTATAAAAAAAACGTACACATGCTAAGAAAAAACATAATTAAAGAGAAAACATGTATGTATGTACAATGTACATACATACATACATAGATATTTTCAATAAAAAAAAATTGCTTATAATTGAAAGATATTTCATCATTATTATTTAAACAAGTGTAAAACAAATGCAACCATGTCATAATATTCACCATCAATTGCAACCTTGCCATATAAATAAACGAATTGTGTAATTTGACAGCAGTAATTTTAAGCAGGTATTGTAAGGTTTATAAACTTAATTAAAGTTCTAATGACTTAAACAGATTACGAAAAATTTCCAAAATTATCGGTTTTTTAGATAAAAATAATAATTGTAAGGAATATTAAAAAGTAATTACCTCATAAAGTTTTTTAGAATAGATTCGATATTAATTTGTTCATAAAATCATCATCTATTTTTTGCTTAATACTATAAAATGATGTCATTTATAACAAATAAAATTGTCATCATGACTTTGGGGTTAAAATTACGATGGGAAATTAATTTTGCATTTATTTTTTAATTAATTTATGTTATAAAAATGCCATTGTACAACAACAAATAAATAAATAAATTACAAATATTTAATTTGACTCCAAAATGCGTGCAAGAATTAAAAATCGGGTTCAGGGCAAGGCAGTGGCGAAATCAGTTCGCTGTAGCCAATTCGCTCGAACCACATACATACATGTCAAACTGCATTTTTGTTTACATTTATTTTTATGGAGTTTAACATGTATGTAGTTCGAGCGAGTTGGCTACATTCAATAGAACAGTGACCTGCGCCAAAGAATTTTCATCGGCGGCGGCGGTGGCTGGCACGACAATCGTCGGCAGCGGCTCAAATTCTGCTGTCAGCCGTCAACTATATCGGCTAGCCGTTTTTTGCACGGCTCGCACAAAAAGACGGCTAAGCGGGCTTACACAAATGCAGATAATTTCAATTTCCTTACGGTATAGGTAGTTTTTGACTATTTAGCTATTTTAACTAAAAATATATGTATGTTGATAAATAATATACAAAATCTTGTATATGCATACATACATAGTGTTGTCATTCGAATAAGAATTATTCTAATATTCGAACAACTTTTTTTCATTTTTGTTCGAACGAACAAAAATTTTCAATTTAGAATAAAAAATTATTCGAACAGTTTTTGCCGAACATTCGAAAAACTTTTTTAAACTGCATTTTATAAAAATTAGTTTATATTTACAAATGAAAAATAGCGTTTTATATTAATTATTTTTTAACCGACTTCAAAAAAGAAGGAGGTTATAAATTCGTGTGTATTTTTTTATGTTTGTCGACGCATAACTCTGTCATTTGTGAACCGATTTTCAAAATTTTTTTTTTGGTTAGAAAAGATTTGCCTGCAGTTTGGTCGTCCCATAATTCGTTTTCGAAAATCGGAGTGGGAAATTTGCTCTCACTATGCACAACTCTGCCATTTGGGAACCAATTTCAAAAATTATTTTTTTGTTCGAAAGGGCTTCTCCGCACTTTGTTGCCATAATTTTCTTTAAATCAGAAGGGAAAATTTGCTCCCCACCCCAAGAATACGCCTGTCAAGTGTCAACTGATTTTCAAAATTGTTATTTCTTTGAAAGGTTTTGCTTGCATTTTGGCACCACAATCTTTTTTCTAAAATCGGTGGGGAAATTCCCGCCTCCTGCACCTCCCAACGCATATCACTGTCATTTTTAAACCGATTTTCAAAATTGTGTTTTTATTTGAAAGAGTTTGCCTGAAGTTTAATCCCTAAATTTTTTTTTAATCTGTGGGGCTTTCCCCCAACTCCCTGCCATAGAAACATTGATTATCGCATAACTCCCAAATTATGGACCGATTTTCAAAAGAAAAATTTTTTTGTGAAAGAGTGTGCTTGGGGTTTGGTAAACGCCTTTTCACACTATGCCTTTTTTTGACAATTTTTTTAAAACCCCTACGAAAAGTCACGCACATTTACATTACAGACTATTTCTCCATGCCTTTTTTGACGATTATGCACATGCTTAATGCTGAGTGTACGAAAATGACAAAGGGAAATATGAAAAAACCCCTCAAATTTAAATTCGTGCCTTCTTTCTTACCCCGCTAGCTTCTCACCACCTCTCTCTCTCTCAAACTAAAAAGGCCTGCCTTTAAAGCAAGGCGAGAAAGGCATAATGTAAATTGCGTATTACACGCCGAAAGGAAGCCGGGCTTTGGCCGTGCGTAATTGTATTCTTCTCTGGGTATGTTGAGTAGTGGGTACTCTACGAAGTCAGTATTCGACATAACCATGGACATTATTCCCTTTTTTAAGTGGAAATAATGTCCGCGGACGTTATTTTCTTGTACATTATTGCATGCTACCAATAAATATGTAAATAATTCTTGGTGTCAGAAATGAATATTATATAAATTATAATCGAAATGATAAATTTTGGAAGCATATTTTTAAGTTTTTAGTGCACATTTAATTTATGGCATATTTTCGGTTTCACTGCTTATTACACCTGGGCTCCAATCGTCACATCCGTGATTGTATCGGCAATCGTACTAAAATGAATTACGTGACACGTCAATTATGAACTGTATGAAATTACAGTACGTTCACGTATGTCATAATCCGAAAATGGCGTTTGTACGTTTCGAGTTGTACGTTCATGGATGTGACAATTTGAGACCTGGTCTATAAGAAAAATCAAAGCGAATATTAAAATGAGAGTGTGTTGGTCTATACCACGGTACACCCAAACCAGGTAAACCCATAAGGGCAACTGTTCATTTATCTTGCATTTCCTAACTGTCAACCTCCATATAAATCCAAAATAAAATAAATGTATACATGGAGTTTGTTTGACAGAAAATGCAAACGAAAGTGGGGCTACCTCGTGTTTCATCTACCTCGGTCTATATCGTATCAATCAATTCGCCTCAAATTTGCCATTGTTGCCCCACTCTTTCATCTGAAACATGAGTAATTTTTGGGAGTTCTTTATTTTTTCAATTCACAACAACAATTAACAATTCACACGAGCTTGATAGCACGAAACTGAGCACAATTCTTCCAAAAGTCATGCAATGAAGTTGTAGAGTTGTGTACCATATTATCAATAACAAGTAAACACTAAATAATACAGACAATATAACAATACAAGGCGGTTGTTAATTGAACAATTACTTCAATTTACTTACTTTTATTTACATACTTCGTATAATAACTTAATTCAAAAACAATATTAAGTAATAAAACAATGTCAACAAAAACTATAAATAAGAATAAAATTTACTTAATTTTGAAAACAATTGCGGTTTAAAAATATTATAAGATGTGGTGGAAATTAAAATAAAACGATTCTATATTTTAAAAAAAAAGTATTTCTTTGTTCAATAAATTTTCATCAAAAATAACACTTGTATAAAGAAAACATGTTAAATACATATTTAACTTTATTATACAATATAAACAAACAATGTCTAGACTGAAAAAGAACATTTAATGGAACTTAATTCTTTCTGTTGCTGTTGCTGTTTCAGTTTCATCTTTTTTATCTTTACATGCCTGAATTCATACCGTATATAAGATAAATTTCTTAGTTTTATTTTCTAAAAATGTAATTTCTTAACCTCAAAAGAAAAGTTAATTATAACTAAATATATAGCAGATAGAAAGTTAAACAAATAAAACATAAACATTATCTTGTTTAATCTTTTTGTTTTGCTACCCAACAAATCATAACAAACAAACAAAAAAAAAATGAGTAACTTCTTCAGCAGCTTCCTAAATAGCAAAAGAAAAACAAACTGAACACAATATCGTTCATTCATTCATTCAGATATTTATGACTCTTTGTATTATAATTTTTATCATTAAATATTTTTATCATTTGTATTTGTATTAGTATTGTTTGAATTGTATTCATTTTAAAATATGTAGACTTTTTATGGTTCGCCTTCTCATTAAGATCGCTAGAAGATTAAATTAAAGTGTGGAAAGAAAGAATGCACAAAAACTAAACCAAAGTTTATTTTGCTTACTTTTACTGTATTTGATTGAATAAATAAATTCTCATAGTTTTATATTACTTTTATATCCATATTACCATATTCATAAAACACTTCACACCTTCGTCTCTGAATATTCACTTTTGCCAGTTCGAGATATAGTGAGACATTTCACGAGAAGATGGACAAAATTAAATAGCTTTTAATATGTAGGCTTTTTTGAAGATGATATTTTCAGCATAGAGCTTTAAATTGGCAGCACTTCTTTCAGTGACAGCCGAGTTGGCAGTTCTTTATTGTATCAATAAAGGACCTGATTCAGTATTCCACACAATCATATACAATTTGGCGTCAACATTATTAATAAGAAATTGGTAACCAACCTATAAAACCATAATGTTCGGTAAACCATTAAATTAGTAGTCTAAAATCGTTCCAATAACTTTTGGGATCTGTCATGAAGCCTTAAAAACTCCCCGCTGGTAAGAAAACTCCATTTCAAGTCAGGAACTAGCCTTCTCCTCGACATACCAATGTGAGCTACCAAAGAAAAGTTGCGGTCCTATGAAACCCAGTGAAGTCCCTCTGTTGGGTTAACATTCATCCCGCTTTTTTCCCGCCCTCATTAACACGCATCTCAAACTATGTATATCCATCTCAAACTATGCATATCCATGGAAATAGGAGATTGGGACCATAAACACCCCAACATGCATCACCGTCATTGAGCAAAACCTAAGAAAGGTTTCCGTACCAAGGGGCCTGATTAGAGCATTGGCCTCTATCATAGGTTCTTATGTAACACGAGGAATGGTTGTATTTGGTCGGTTATCGGTCGTTCCGAAAGTGTCCTAAACTTATGCTGAAGACGCATTGATGCTGCACTTCTGCGATTGGGTCAAAGCGGATGATACACTAAAGTGATCTACTTAATAAGTAGAACTCTCTTAACTTACCTCGACACCAACAGAACTAAACAATACTTAAGCTTTCCAAAGTTTAACTTTTGGATACTCATGACCACAGTCGACGGGCACTGCACTTTCGGAACCCACGCTAAACGTATCGGTCTCCCCTGTTTTAGCTTTCATGACGAAGAAGAAGGAAAAAGAAAACCTCATGCATCGTTTGTGAATCTCTCCCGCACTGAAGGATCCTCGCCTTCACTTCCTGGAACTCAGAAACATAAGTTCCTATTCAGGAGCGGCGGATGGTTCTCTCGCTAACTCCCTCCTGGCTTAATTCTCATACCAACCTTCCTTCAAGGAACCAACATTACTCTACGGCTATCATTCCCTTTCATTTTACTTTCCTCTTAATCAACACTTTCCTTTTATACTCTTTGTCATCTTGCTCTTCCACAAGTATCACAAAGCGATCATAGTGGTTTGACCCAAGAGGGCTTTTTTCTCCTCTAGCAGCAACTTGCTAATCTAACATTCTCATATGATCTACCAAGAAGTTACTCCACAATTGGAAACGACAAGAAAGTTGTTCAAATTTGTACGCTATTTGCGTTGCACTTCCAAAGCACTTCGATTTGACAATTTTTCTTCGGATCCTGATGGTATCATGCAAAAAATGCTACAGAGTGCGAAAAGCTTTGTCATTGTCTGGCTTTTAAGACTCTACAAACTATGTCTTTCTCTCAGCTATGTGCCGACCCACTGGAAAAGGTTAAAAGTCATTTTCATTCTGAAAATTGGCAGGAAAATTCATAACGCAAGAGACTTCCTTCAATTTATCGTTCCATCTTTCCTGATCAAGACGCTGGAAGGACTCATAGACTCTTATATCATAGGATCATCAACACTTTCTGATAGGAAGCATGCCAATCTAAAGATACGCTCTACAGAAACAGCCACACATGAGGCAGTAAGGCTTATAGGTCAATCTCTTGAACATAAGCAGTATTATTATTATCTATAGGCCATAAGCACGCCGATCCAAAGGATATTTTGTGCAGGCCAAATGTTTACTGAAGCGGGTTAAGGCTACAAATAAAGCCAATTATTCTACACGGTTTACACTTCATCTGGAATCATCAAAATAGCTGCAAGGAACTTCATTCTGCACGTCACACGTGCCAGACAGTCACAAAGAATGTGCTACTGCGTCTTCTTCTTCTTACAATTAGCATAGTCTACAAACTTAGTTTGCTGTCTCATAGTTGCCAATGATAAATTGGTGTCATCTGAGACCACAGTGTCCAATAAGCCGCACCGTTAGTAATCTGAGGTAATTTTTGTCCATTAGCAGCAACTTTTGGGATTTGTTCTGGGATAACGTAATAAACCGTTTTGCTAGTCTTAGATCGTGAAAAGCTTCTAAAATAGCGAGCAAGCTCTATCTGAGACCAGGAATTATTCTGCTTTTTGACATATTCACGTGAGATGCCAAAGAAGATTTCCGGTCCTATAAACCTACGTTGGGTTCCTCTATGGGCTAAACAGTCAGCCTGTTTGTTTCTAACACGGCCAGGCACCCAGCATAACGTCACTTTATGGTGAGCGCAAGTTAATTAAGAAATGTATCACAATCCATGACAACGCCCGACCTTATCTCATAAAAGATTAAGGCCTTGAGTGCTGTCTGCCACCAAGTAGATTGACATCATGTAGATTGGAATATCTCAAGCATTCTGTAGCACAAATGAGGATGGAGTAGACTTCCGACTGGAAAATCATAGAGCATTACCATGTAAATAAAGTCACATACTCTAAAATAATTGAAAAGATTCTTCGAACATCTGCTTTGCTGATTACGGGTGCACCTCGTACTACTCCATCCAAAGCACTGTTCACTATACTGCATTGGCTTCTTGCCGACCTCATGATCAAACAATTGGCCATGAACTTAGCGGTTAGACTAAATGCCTCAGGTTCATGGAAACGGTGTAAAGCAGGCCATGCGACGATATTAGGGCCAATCTTAGATCTCCTAGACCACACTGACTATTGCTCACCTGCTCTGATGCCCGCCAAGAGATTCACGGTGGACTTCTCGGGCACATAATCTGCGATAGACTACATACACCAATATGAGGATGTGCTCGAGATCTACACCGATGGGTCAAATACGGGCATTGGAGTAGGCGGGGCATCTGCATCCCACACATGCAACGTAGGATAGACTTTAGGCTACCAAATCAATATAGCATCACTCAGGCTGAAATATCGGCAATCAAAAGGGCGGCCAACTGGTTAAGGTACTACAGGGTATTCGATCAGGACATCCGAATTTGTACCGACAGTAAGGCTGCATTACATGCTCTATCTGGTGTTTACACAACATCGGAATTGGTTAAAGAATGCCGGTCATCTCTGAATGAGATGGCGAGACAGACAAACCTAGGGCTCTTCTTAGTACCGGGCCACGCTGGTGTGCCAGGTACATGAAAATGACATCGACTGGTTAGTAGGTGTCCCACTAAAAAGCTACAAAATACAAATTCAGCACCAACTATTTAGAGAAGCGCAAACCAGATGGACAAATGAAATCAATTGTGAGGTTTCTAGATCTGTCTGGCTCCAGTATAACTTCGCAAGATCTGCAACCATACTGGGGCTTCCTCGTCAACAGCTGTGTATATTCGTAGCCGTCATAACGGGGCACTGTCTCATTGGTGCTCATGCCAGAAGATTAATCTGTTGTTTCCACAATGCAAACAAGAACTGCTTGTCTAAAATTTATATGAAAAGTACTCGGTTTTTTTTAGTGATTTCCATACAAATTTTAGACAAGCAGTGCTTGTTTGCATTGTGGAAACAGCACATAAATCTTCCTTTCAACGATTACTGCAGAAGTTGTCAAAACGAGGAGGATGAAGAGACTATCAAGCACCTCCTCTGTCGATGTCCAGCACTATTTAGAAATAGGGCGTCGTATTCGGGAAATCCGTCACTATTCCTGGGGGAATGCGACATTAGGGGAATAAATTCATTCATACGGTACTCGGGTTGGTTAACACCGACCCAACCTCTGGGATAGGCAGGGTACCTTCTTAAATTTCCTACTATCCATCCCAGGCATCACAAAGGGGGACCAAAGGACCCAAGTGGGCCGGGTTTTAGAAACCGACAGCCAGTTCAACCTAACCTAACCTACCCATGAGAATAGCTCTTTGAAAGTTAGGCTCGTATATACCTGCCCCACATCTACATTTTCCTGTTTGAAGCCATCAGCGAAACAGATCCTGTCAGTATATAAAAAGTATACTTTGGCTGTCTTCTTAGATATAGAAGGTGTTTTAAACAAAGTTGATGTTAGAGAATACATCGGCAACTGGATAATAACCATGCTGGAGACAAGAAACGTCACCGCAAAATTGGGTAAGTCAAAATAGGCATGCAGATAAATAGCACAAGGTGCGGTGATCTCTCCTTTGCTTTGGTTATTCGTTTTTAACTCGATTTTTCTCAGATTAAACATTAGGCGAGTCAAGGCTGTGACATATGCGGACGATGTGCTATTAACGGCATCGAGGATATTTAAGGATATGATAAGCGATATCATGACCATTGCAATCGTGAACGCAATCAATTGGTTTTGTAGAGAATATGTTGCCAAACAAATCCATATTGGATTCTATGAACAAGTTGAATATTTTAAATAAAACCAATTTCATGGACAACAAAACCCATTTTTTCCATGTTTTATTGCAATTTAAAGTTCCCATCTTCTTATGAACATGCCGACACTCAAAAAATTCTATGAAATTTATAATTTATAATACAAATTCAGAAGCTTAATGATTACATACTACGTAAATTTCATTTGTCACAAAATTACTATCTTTAAAGTGAATATAAAACAAGACCTAAATTACAAAACCACGCTCCCTAATTATTAAAAAAAAAAAAAAGTTTACCTAAAAAAATTAAACAACTTGTTTTGAAACCAAATAATAAAATATATAATCAAAATAAAATGTACATGAAATACGGGAACTAACAACCAGCCAACCGATCAAACGAACAACCAGTCTTACTGGATGAAAGAATTTCAACGTTACTTAATATGCTAGACTAGTGCTAAGACTTTTTATAAGTATTAACATATAAAAATAAAATAATATTCTCTATTGTCTATTAATTTTTAAATTATTTGATAATAGTGAAGTATTGGAGACATCATGAATTAAAAATAAACTAAAACTGATTGTTTTCTTCTTCAAACAATTAAAACATCTTACATACAATGGATGGCCAAAGTAAATTAAAAAAGGCAAAAAGAAGTCATACGAACAAATATTTATATAAATTTTTTTTTTTGATTTTCGTATTTAAATACGTGATCAATAAATATTGAAAGCAAGAAGATTTGTATGTACTTCGTATACAAATAGTACGAGTTTATTCTTAAAGTAAATACAAATAAAAACAGACAACATGATGATGATGATAATGACGAACGAAAACAGTCAGTCAATTTCTGTTTTGTTTTAAATTATAACTTATGCACTGAATATTAAAAAGACTTTTGAAAAAGAAAAAAAATTATTTCGAAGCAACTTCAAACAGATTTAATATTGTGTTCCAAGAAAATTTAGCCAACGGCTACAGCCCTTTTTTAACGTCATCCGACGGCAGATTTTATTCAACCATAAAATTGAGAAAAAATATTCAAATAAATGTTTGTACTCGTAATGTTTGAGTGTATAAAAGAGATGATAATAAAGTTGGTACAATTGTGCTTTTTTTTGGTACTATTGAAACCAAAAAAGTACGATTGTTCACCCGTGACTCATTTGGTACTATTAGTAAATTTTCCCAAAACTGATTTTTCCAGTAGAGCAAAAACAAAATATTTCTGAAATTGTGTCCACGGTATGAACATCTTTGATTTTTTTAAACACTCGGCGTATATTTGCCAAAATAAGTTTGTGTAAAAATTTCAGACAAAAATAACGTAAGAACGAGATCCTAGCAAGGATGCATAAAACCGCATATGTCGACATAAATAACATTTACTAGGTTGGTTGGTTGGTTTGCGTGGCTGCCTGTTACGCACAAGCATTCAAGTAGAATCAATAAGATTCCGTTTTGACAGACCACACCACTAGTCAGTGTCAACCTATGTAGGTCCGAACCCAGGCTTCGGATTAGGTATTAGATACTAGATCCAACCCGTCGCATTGAGATGCCTAATCTGGTCACCGAGACCTATGCCTGATAGCTCTGAAAGTTCGTCTAGTATGCTGTTGCCCAAGAATTGGTGTCTCGAGAGGTGCAAGGCCGGGCATTCGCAAAGAAAGTGGAAGACTTTTTCTTCTTTGCTTTGATCCCGGCAACTACGGCAGACGCATTGTAGAAAAGGCCTATCCTGCTAGCATGTCTGCCGATTGTCCAGTGCCCCGTCACTACTGCGACGAGCCTCGAGATGTTCCTACGGTTTCTGTTAATTAGTTGTGTTGTGCGCTTATCGTTGTAGCAAGGCCTCATTATCCTAGCTACATTACACGTGCTCAACTAGCGCCACCTATCTTCAGCGTTCTGCTGGTAATATTTGAGAATGCAATTTCTAATAGTGGCAAACGGCATGGCTACCGATTCAGCAGTGGGGACGTTCATGGCAGATTCAGCCCTGGCCAGTTCATCCGCCTGTTCGTTGCCAGGGAAGTTGCTATGTGCGGGAACCCAGATGAGGTCAGTTTGACCACCTAATCTGGATAACACGTCTTTGCACTGGTTAACTAGAGTAGAAAAAGTAGTGTGACCTTAGAGACAGAAGTGCCGTCTGGCTGTCGACGAAGATGCGGACTCTTCCTTGGACACCCCTGTCAATCAACGCCCTACCCGCCTCCCTTATAGCCAATATTTCAGCCTGAAATACACTAGCTTCATCAGGAAGTCGGAAGGAGAGTTTTATTCCAAGGTCCTTCGAAAAGACTCTAGAGCCCACACCGGAGATCATTCTTGATCCATCGGTATACATCCTGAAGTTGGAGTCTTTTTCTATGTTTCCCCCTTCCACTCCCGTCTGGATGGAATAAGGACTTTGAACGTACTATCAAAGTCCATATGAGGTACCATGTAATCGGTGGGCTTCCTCAGTGTCGGTGGTAACTGACCTAGGATTCTGACATGTCCATAGGTCATTGATCTCCACCTCCCAGATGCCGTTAGTCTTGCCGCACTGCTTGAGGATGCAGCCAATACATGAAGGTCGATCGGAATTAGGTTTAGTATAGTATTCAGAGCCTCTGAAGGACTAGTACGTAAACATCCAGTAATCCCGATGCAAGCAGATCTCTGTATCCTGTATAGCTGGTCTACCACATATTTCTTACTTGTGGTGGACCACCATACTACCGATCCGTAAGTCTATATGGGGCGTACAATTGCTGTGTACATCCATTTAAGCATGTTAGGGCTTAGGCCCCATTTGAACCAAACATCCTCCGACAGGAGTAATAGGCAACTGTGGCCTTTTTGATCCTGTGTTGCACATTTTGTTTCCACTATAGTTTAGTTTTGTTTCCACTATAGTTTAGTTTAGTGTCCCAAATAACTCCTAGATATTTTGCATTGTCCGATTGGGAAAATTCGAGATTATGCAGCCGATGGAGTCTAAGCTCAGAACTTTGGTCTTTACTAAGTAAAATAGAAATATTTATTTAAATATTTTGGTCTTTACTAAGTAAAATAGAAATATTTAAAAAAAATTTCAAAATGTGCTTGTGTGTTTAAATAATACATCACACAGGAATACTTAAGTCGTTATTGCTGATAATTTATGGAATCAATATTGAAGTCAGGTTGTTGTGCATGAAAAATATCGAAACTAGTCCATGATATTCTGAAAATTTTTACTCTCATGGAAAGAGCGCATTAATAACTTAAAATCTACGTAAGTCGACTTACGAATTTATTCAAGAAAACCACAGAAATGTCGTATTTCAAATTTTAATAGAAAAAATATCTTGTGCTATGCCTTGTTTATTCATTGTGAGCGAATTTTAAATTTTTTAGCAAACTTCAAGTTTATAAGAATAAAGAAATTAGTAATTGAGATAAATTGAAATTTAAATTGTTTGATTTTTGACACCATTATTTGAAAACGAATTTATAAAAATATTATTAGAAAACAAAGCCATATTTGATCTTTGATACAATGAGCACATAAAATCAATCAAAATCGTGTGACATGGTAGATCAATACCAGGTAGTCGCAAGAGAATTCGCCGTTGAGAATTTACATTTGGGCTGTCAAAAAAAGCTGATACACCAACACTGTTGCCAGGTTAAATGTGTAAACATTTTCGTAAACAGCTGAGCTCTTGCGGACACCTGTAATGAACTGGTATGAAATATTTGAGTACTATTTGAGACGAAAAAGTACTATTTCAGAAGTACGAAATGAATTTTTTCATTATCATCCCTGGTGTATAATGAAAGCTGATTCACTTGTCTCAATTATTTGCACAATTATAATCACTTCATGACCGTTTTTATTTCTGTTTGTTTTTGTATATTTTTTCATACATAAATATGTATCTTGTCATACACTGAAAAAAAGTAATGAATGCGATATTTTTGTGTATTTCAACAATTGTTTTATATTGTCATGTACATACATTTATAAAAAATCCACTACACGAAAATGAATTCATCAGCGTTTCAACCTACCTCATTCATACCTGAAGAAGCAAGTCAACCACTTTACGGTCCAAATTCATATTGTCAATTTTAAAAGCGGAATATATATTCATATGTATCTACTAATATCGTAGTAATCAAAGCAAATTAATAATACTAGGTGGCAACAAATACAACCATACAAAAACAACAGGCATTTTTGATGCACGATGGCTGTCAAACTGCACATAAAATATGAAGAAAAATGTGAGCAAAACCAAGGCGAATTGATACCAGGTGGTCCTATTACTAAAAATGGTCATCAGCTGACTACACCAAAGTGTCAAACTCTACGTGAAAAAACTAAACAACAACTTTTTATACATGCCTTTAACACGACAGATTGGTCAATGCCAGTTGTTGTTGCTCTAATGCGGCCTTTGGTTATTAATAAGCTTTGAACAAAACTAAATAGTAATTTTCAGGTATGCAATTTGACATCCATCGCTACAACAAGGCGAATTAAATTCGCCCCTGCTATTACATTACAAAATTAGTTCGCCTTGGCATTAATAAAGTCGAATGGATAACAAGGTGATGTCATTGGCTAATTCAATTCTCTTGGGCCGCATACATGTTAAAATCCGTATAAAAACATGTCAATAAAAATTTTTTTAAATGTTTTTTTGGAGTTTGACATTTATGCAGTAAGAAAATGAGCAAAAAACAATCATCAGCCGTAATAATGGTTGTAAATTCGCCTTGTTATTAATATTGTGCGGATTAATCGAACTTGGATTACCGAATTCGAATGAGGCACATGTTTCAGAAGTGGGGAAGTCATATCACGCGCGCACACACACACACACAGACACATTTCAACTCCCACTAAACTTGAGATACGAAATAAACAAATGTTCGCTAAAGAGAAGAATTTTCGAAACGAAATTGTTCGATAAATGCTGGTGAATCTAAAAAAAAGTTCGCTAAAGAGAAGAATTTTCGAAACGAAATTGTCCGATAAATGCTCGTGAATCTAAAAAAATCTAATGATCGCAAAAGCGAACTTTTGTCGATAACGTCGCGATAATACACCGAAATCGCCAAAAAATGCATAAAATGTAAATGTTCGCAAATTTGAACTATTTTCGATAACTTCTAGAATGTATAATATGCACACATGTGTGCAACAATTGAATAGAAAAAATTTGCCATGATAGCCTAGCTAACAGACTAGCACACATTCTATTCTGTCTGACTGCAGTGTAAGTTAAAATATTAAAAAATAAATATTCCATTTACATTAAAATTGTTCTAAACATAATTCATCGGTAACAAAAATATTGTTAGATCATATTTATCGATAATAAAATATTTCTTCTATAGAAATTTTTATTGAAAATTTATCGATAACAAAAATTTTTAAGATATTTGTTGATATGTTCACTGTCTTCAAAACTTCATCGGTAACAACAATTTTCCATGGAAAATACCGAAAAACTATCACTAAGAACAAATTGAATTCATAGATTATTCTCAAAAATTTTTCGTGTTAACTTTTTCGATAACAAAATCTTTTATAGAAAATTTATTCATGACGAAATGCTGTGGAGAAATCTTATCGTTAACAAAAATTTTCTTAACATAATTTATCGATAAAAAAAAATTAATATATCATAATCATATAACAATTTTTATAGAAAACTTATCGATAACAGTTTATGTATAGAAAATTAAATTGTTTAGATTTCTACGAAACCTAACGAGTGTTGACAAAAGTATGCAATGTTACTGAAAATATGTATGTAATTCCTGTACTTAATTGTACTCCTCAAAACTGACTTATATACTGTCCAAACAAAGTTATACAAAAATTGGCGGTAAAGGCTTTATTAACAGATTTATTTTATACTATTTAAAGCCATTTTCCCGAACCAGACTTTGATTTTTCTCAGTGTAACTCATACTACTTTAAAACAAAATTTCCAGAAGTTCTTGAATTCTATTTTCATTCGAGTTTATGGTCAAAGGTGGCTGGCATTTATTTAAGAAATGTCACACATAACAAATCATCATTGTAATATTCTTAATAATATTACTAAGCTTGAATAAATGTTCGAGTGTACATATGAGAAAATGAGTTGGCTTTTAAATGCAAATAAAAAATAAAGAAATTAAAATTGACTTACTTTTGTATATTTTTCAGTTTGACTGTCTTGACCCCCTGTCCGCAGTAATAAAACATTTATCATGCACAGCTAACGTCAAAATCAAGTCTGTGGAGACAATTAGTACAAATATTAAGAACAAAAAAAAAACAGTTGCTCTTTGGTGTGAAATGGCGCTTTGAATTGTGTGATGGATGTTTCAACGATTTCGTTTTTTCGTCTTAATATCTTTGTGAAAAGGTTGCAATTACCACTAATTAACAAATGACATCTTAATGACATGATCTATTGCTATTTTTTATCTCATAAAATTCTTTATTAAGAGAACATTAAATAATGCATGGGTTCAAATTTGAACATTTAAAAAATTGAGTATATTTAAAAACGAAATCGTTCAAACTTTATTAGTGTAGAACCAGTTAAGGAGTATATAAAATGGCGACCTTATTAGTGCAACAACATATCCACAAAATTGTGGCAGTATTATTTTTGCTTGAAGTTTGACAGTTCACGTACAAATTTTATTCCTTTTTGGTATGCAGTTTGACAGATTGGTAAAGTGAGCTGACAATCGGCTGCCCTAATAAGGTTATCTGGTTAAATCTGCCTTGGAACCAATGTAGCCAGAATCAATATTAAATTTTGCACATGCAAAGCTTTCAAAAATTATCCAAAAATATAAAAATTGTAACCTGAAACAGGCTGTTCAAGTACTCTTTGTTTATGACTTTATTTGGAACAAAATATTTACTCACGGTTATGCGTAATTCACGTCAATTACGTGAGCAGCTGGTAAGCATCTCTAGTTTCAAACAAATTACTATAATTTATTTAAAAACACATTTTGAACATGTTATAACTATGTACTTTTTAAAGTTTAATTAAGATTAATTTTATATTTTATTGAGGCTCGATTTTGTCTTACAACAAAGGGTTAAATGAGTGATTTTGCCTTTAAAGAACGGAACTCATTTATCTTTTCATTACCTGTCTTTTTAACAAACGGTGGCAAGTACGGTACCAACAAGAACAACAAATATACCTTTTTTCATTCCCCCCTTTTAAAAAAAGCAATCACACAATTCCAACCGAATCGAATACGGGGGAAAAAGAAATGAATAAAATTAAATATTTAAAAAAGAAATATGAAAGAATAGTATCATCGAATGCAAACATTAACGCAAGGCGAATTCATACTAGGTGGCCGCAAGAGCCTGGCTGTTTACGTAAATGTTTACACATTTGGCCTGTCAGCAGTGTTAACGTATCAGCTTTTTTGACACCCCAAATGTAAATTCTCTTGCGACTATCTGGTGTTGATCTATCTTGCATTAACGTTTAGTTTTTAGCACCATAATATTTTCCTCTCAAATGATTTGTAATTCCTGTGTTGGCTTCACATAAACCCAGTATATACTTCTATTTCAAGGCGAATTTTTACAGGTGGCCTTAAGAGCACAGCTGAACTACTTTTTTCTCGTCTAATTAGAGGCAAGTCGAATTCATACCAGGGGGGTTATTATGTAATTCGATTCGAAACGGAAATCCTTTGTATTTGTATTCCTTATACATTGTGTTTCGAAAATGTTTTCTTTCGAATCGAAATGCATAATAACCCCCCAGGTTACATCGGAGGTCCAGGTGATTATTTTCGCCCCTTGTAATTTGAACCACCCTCAGATGTCAACACACATTTTTCGGTAAATTTTTTGACATCCCAAGAACAAATTGTTCAAGGCGAATTGGAACGAGTATACCTGACAAATATGCCTTCATTAGAAATTAACATTTCAAAATTTATATTTGTTTACCCTATGTCTATACCTGAAAAATTTTGTCATAACATATAACAAAACGTCGGCAGAGCGTTGCCAATTGTTTGTTAGTGCAAGCATACATGCGAACACGTTGTGGTTTTTTTTTTTGGTATGATATAAATCACAATTTGTTTGTCGTCGTGAAGGAAGTTTGTCACTATTTATGCACTATTTCACTTATTTTTTTTTTTAATTAAAGCATTCATATTTTTCTTTAATCCTATATATTTTTTTTTTTGTAAAAATGTAAAAATTTTAGTTTTTCAAAATAAATTAAAACGTCAAACAGTTTGTTTATGTTTTTTATCAAGACAAATTTGTCAGAGCTCAAGCTCAGACACTGCAATAATACTAATAAATTCAGTCTTTACCTGATAAATTTTTAGCTTGATAACGATTTGGCATTTATCATGATACAAATTTATCAGGTATAGATTCACTCTTACATAGACGCTGATATATCAGTTGTTTGTTTAAAAGTTATCTAACACCACCTGTATAAATACGCCTTGTATTGCTTAATTTTTTTTTTTACTTTCTCACACACCGACCACACGAGCAATTGTATATGTCTTAATACAAGCAATAACGCCGGCAGAACCGCAACGTCAATTGCCAATGTTCTTGACAATTTTGTTGAAGAAGGTTGTGCGTTATTTACACTGTATTCTTTTATGTATGTAATTTATAATTTTATATATAATAATTTTTTACATTTTTCAGCAATGTTCTTTTCAAAATTAGCTTTATTGCTAATTTTTTCACTTTTCACAAAAAAACTCAAATGGCAATTGAATTTGACAGCTTGTGTTAAAAGATTCTTGCTCAGCAATGTATTTTAACATTTGTTGCTGAATATGTATTTGAACACATATTCATACGGTCTACACGCAAATATCTTGTGTCGGCAATCGAATTTGACGGTTGCCACGGCAATAATTGCCAAACTTATTGCTCGTGTGGTCGGGGTGTAAAGAACATATTAGTTTTAACCTCAAAGAATTTATTCTTTTAGCACACTGCACACACCTGCATGAGCTGTTGACTGTGTATGTATTCAAAGTTCATTATAATAAATTTGAAAAAGACTAAAGTTCTTTACTTAAAGATTGTTTGCAGTTGTTTCTATTTATTCTTTTAGAATCTCAATTAGAATTTTCATTGCTTTTAATTTAAACGCGAGCATCCGCAGTAAACCAACCGACAAAACAACAAACTCTACAACGTTTGTTCCCCTCCCCAAGAAACTCAAGCAAACATCATGCTGGCTTTTGGATTTGTATTTTTTTTTCTACAATTTTTTTTGTACCTGTCTTGTTTTGGAACCTTAGAGAACGTAATCAGTTAATGTTATGATTTTACACTGTAAAATTTACAGGTGGTTTATTAGCGTTAGAGCGAGAGGAACACATAGAGAGAGAGAGAGGTAAGCATGCGCCAGTATTTAACTAACTTCGTAGGTAGATTCAGAATGAAAAAAATGTATAAGTCAGTGACCAAAACGGAAACGCGTTTAAATTGTTTAACCAAACGGAAATGGTAATAAAGCATTTACATATACATATATTTTCTTCTATCATGTATACTTAGATATAATGGTTTAGAATATCGTTTCTTGTTGTTATAAAATCATTTTTAATTTAAGTGATTAATTTTTAAAATAAAGCTGTTGGTTCCTGAGAAAAAAGTCTAAGATAACCTCAACTCCATAAATTTGCATGTATTCAAATATTAAGATACATATCTGTAGAATCTTTTTTGTTACCAAACATTTTGATAATATAAGAATCAATTAAGCTCCAAGAGTTGTCAATACTGACCAATACTCGCTGAGTACTGTCAGAAGTAAGGCTTGTACTTGGTGGAAGCACGATCCTGGCAAGTTTGTGACTGGTAAAGAGTGCTGACCAACGTAAGGGTCATGAGGGCGTGCAGATATCAAATGAGCTGGACGGACTGGCGAGCAAGAACACAACTCTGCAAGTTTGCACCACGCCTTCCCTCAAAAAGTTTCAAGAATATCAACCTTTACAAACAGTTAGTCATAGAGTAACGATGATGAAACACCAGTCAAAATCATGCAGAGACTTCCGAATAAACGTAAGGGTTAGAGACGAGAGAAGAACTGTTGTAATTATCAAATTTGACTCGGGCAGATATAAATAAGATGGACAACGGCGTTTTGCAACTGGAAGATGAAGTCAATTTCTGTATTTCCTCCGGGAATACAAAGAGATAAACAATAACGTCTTCTCATAATGCAACGAAGTTAGTCTCTGTGTTAACTCCAGGCTAGACTAGAGATGGACAACGATATCTTACAATGGGAACGAAGTAAATATCCGTGTTAAATCAAGTCTGGACTGCAAATATGTGGATAACGATGCCTTCCCATGGGCAACGAAGTTAGTCTCTGTGTGAACTACAGTCCGTACTGGGTGGAAATTGAATTCATGAACAATGACGTCTTGCAACAGGGGACGAAGTTAGTCCCTGTGTTAAATCAGACGAGACTGGTGGAGTGAACGCAATGAGACGAAAAACGAAATGATTTAATGCGACGTATTACAGTCTAGAATCTTTATTATTCCAGTTTGGACTGGATGGAACTTAAAGAGATGGACAACGTCGTCTTCCAAAAGGCGACAAACTTAGTTTCTGTGTTAACGCTTTTCTAATTTAGAGTGAACGCCAAAAAAAAATGGATAACGACATATTGCAATGAGGTAACGAAATTAATCACTGTGGTAAATCCAGGCTGGACTGGGCTGAACGGAAAATATGAACAACAACATTTTGCAATGGAGTGACTGAGTTTACCTCTGTGTTCAGGGCAGTCTGGAGTGCATGGAATACAAAGCAATGGATAACGATGGCTTTTCATGGAGCAACGAAGTTAGTCTCTGTGTTAACTTCAGTGAATTTGAGGACATGGACAACAACTGTTTTAAAATTCAGACTGAACTCGTGGCGTGAACACAGAGAGAGATATATAATGACGTTTCGCAATGGTGTGACGAAGTTAATCTCTGTGTCAACTCCAGGCTGGACTAAAAGGAACATAAATAGATGGTCAACAACGTCTTGCAATGGGCTGACGAAGCTCAACTCTTTCTCAACTCTAGGATGGAGCAGTGATGCAAGTGTCTGTGTTAACTCCAGTCTGGACTGGAGGGTAGATGAAGAGAAGTACAAAGACGTTTTGCAAGAAGGCGTGGAAGTTAGTATCTGTGCTAGCACCAGTCTGGACTGAATGGACCTCACAGAGATGGACAACAACGCCTTTCCATAAGTCCACAAAGTTCGTCTCCGTTTTAACTCCAGTCTGGACTTGACTAAACTCAAAGAAATGAACAACTGTATCTAAGATTTACGTCAGTACCTGCCTTTCAGCCCAACCTAACGTTGGTCTTATTAACACCTGGTGAACTTAAGCGTTCTTTAACGCCCCCATGTCTCCTTTAAAGATACATTCGCGACTTGCAAAGCACGCGACCACCCAATCATGCATAAATGGTTTGTTGAGATGCTTGAGCTATCTATACTTATACAACATGCAGCAGCTTAAGCGAAGTAGCCGATCACTACCAAAGGGGCAACCAATAAGTCTACGATAATGACAGACGCCACCTGACTATAAAGCACTATTTGATTAATCTTCTGTTGCGCTAGCAGAGTCCCAGCTGAGCATCAATCATTTCACCAACATTCTCTGCCAGCGATTTTGGTCTCAAAAGGAAACCCCAACCAATAACCGGTCACAGAACCATCATTTATACGGGTTAAGTATGGTATGCCTCTCGAGGAGATAACAAATTTGATTCAACATGTCAGTTGTAACCAGGCGCGGAAACAAAGGGGAGAAAACGGGATTTACCCCCCCCCCCCCCCCCCTTAGCGAATAAAATATACTCAATTGCTATTGAGTTTTTAAAAGAAATTTTGCAAAGTAATAAGTTTCAGTTAAAAGTACCCTCCTCAAAAACTCAAGCTGGATCTGCGCCTGGTTGTAATCCAGGAACCTGAAAGAATAATAGGAAACAGCTAATTGTACACAAAATATACTGTTCGCCAGTAAAACGAAGTCATCCACATAACGGTTGAGTGATCCAGTCACAGGTCTGCGTTGAGCACTTGAGAACCAAATTTTAGTGCGTTATCACCGACATAAAGCCTGATTGAATGGGAAGTGTATGCAAATTACGCAATACACGCGTTATGTTAATAATATTTTCCGGATGTTAATAATATTTTCCGTATTCTAATTAAATTTAAAGTTATTCTCCTGTAGAAAAAAATATACTAACATCAGAAATAAGATATCAAACACGTAGACTACCAACAACTGATCTTTCTATTCGACAATTATCTAAAAATTTGATAGCCCGCAAATATTTTCTCATGTTCCTCTCAAAAATACATTTGTAAATTGTAACTAACGAGATGATGAAACACTTTAAATTTTCTTAATATCTTTCCTTTCCTCGTTCGATTTTTAACTCCAATTTTATTATAACAAATTATTTTTTTCTCAAAACAAAATACCGATTCTTAATGCAAAAATTACAAATTACTAACACTTGTATCTACTATTACATATGCACATATCCTAAAAAATTTTCTTGAGAAAAAGAAAAAATATACGAAATTCTGTTCTTTATTTTCTGTTCATTTTACAAATCATCCTCTTTGTCAAATCATTCATTTCAAATCTATAATCTAAATTCATCTACTGACACTTACGGAATGTGGCAAAATCATGTTAACCTGTTGCTTTTCGGTGTATTATTCGCTCATTTCTCGTTTGTTGCACTTAATCTTAACAAATAAATCTAATGCTGTTGCACATGTGTAAAATATGTTTTTGAATTTCTTTTTAACGGCTCATAATTTTTTATTTTATTTTTATTTTTGTTACCAACAGATAAGAGAGCCAAGCCAACCAACTAACAAAATAATGAACGAAAACTGCTTGTGCATAAACTTGACACCGCCGGAAACAATACAAGTTTCAGATGATTGAAAATTAAGAAGACGTATGGAGTATAATTATCTATTGAGGAAAGAAAATCTTCTTAACAAGTTGGCTGGAGATGAAATAAAATAGATAGATGCTGTTGCTGTTATTATTGTTGTTGTTGTTGGTCTGTTTAAATTGAATAGCTGAATGGATATGTGGTATCCTCCTCTAGCATAACCTGCCAACAAAAAAGGTGGTAATGGGATTTATTACAATGTATTTCAAACAATATGGCAGTACATAAAGGAATTGATTTGTTAAAGAGGGACAAATATCGTCCGCATTACTTTACCAACCCTATCGCGAATAGCATCTATTCCCATGTAAAAATTCCCAAATGGTATGATTTTCTATCGTGAATGTTGCTCATAACCAATTTTTTGGGATCGAATTGACAAACTTAAAAAATGTGGCATCACTAATGTTTACTCCCACGAATTATTTCACAAAATAAATTCACAATAAGTGTCAATGGAAATGAGAAGGAAACATGTAAGTTTGGTCGCTGCCTTTTCCTAAAATATTTTACCGCTAGGAGGCAAGTTATCCTCCAATACACAAAACAGGTATCGGAGTCCATCTTTATTGAACCTATGATATCCCTGGTGGAATCTGTAAAGATCATTTGATGTCTCTAAAATACGAACTTAGATCTGTGGTTAATTTTACCTTGTATCCGTTAACCATAGCAGATTCGATTCATCGCGTATATATCTTCTATAAATTAAGTACTTGTTCTCTTCCAGCACCAGGAAACGCAAATAAACGCTATTCATTTCTTCAAAATTTGTATATTTTCCTTTCAAAAGTACGCAAATTATTTATAAAGCACTGAACAAATAATTCACAACAGAAACTTTTACTCCCAAAAATATTCGCGATTCTGATTTGTTGGGAATGGGAATATAAGTTCCCTCCTAATAGATTTGCCATAGAAGTGTGCCAATTGAGGGGATGAAAAATAAAGGGGTACAAGTGTCAAAACTAAAAACATAAAATTATATACAGGAATCAACACTTAAAACCAATATCTATTACTCTAAAAAAATTCAGATCTGTACGATGATCTCAAGAGGCGGTATGTATTAGAAACCAAAAATATTATGTATCAAAATGCATGGGAACAAAAAACTTAGAAGCTTAATTACTCAGAATTTTCTTTTTTGCAAAGGGGTACCCTTTGCTTTTAAGCTCCTCAATTGTTTTCAACGTTTTTGTCCCATGACTGTTGAATATGGGAGTGGTTAATATGTTTCCAAGTCGTGAGGGGTGAAAATAAAACACACCATTTAACGAGAACAAAACTGGCATTACTGTAGAAGGAGATTTTTTCCAAATCAAAATTACTTGTTTAAAGTACAGTTTTTTTTACTAGTATTAAGGAAAACACCATAGAAAGGCTAGCTTAAGTCTGGATCTAAATCTTATTGCTGAGTATTTTAAATGTGTCCATTGGAATAGAACTAAAAAATTGTTTATGGAAAGAAGAGTAGAATTTGTGGACATTCGATTTAAACGTTCCGAAATCGAAAGTGGCAGAAAAGACATCTACGAAAGAGCTTATTCCGCATAAGACCTAAAATAATTTTCTCTGTAATGAATAGTGCGATTGATTGTTTAATGCATCGACCACAAATGGATAACTTATTAACAAAGAACACGTTGTTCGCAAAAAAAAAAAAGAGTGGGCTTCGGGAATAATTACCAGATTTCATTAGAATATATTCCATAACAAAACGTTTCGCCCACATTGTGTCGGTGCTTCAGTGAGTAAATAGCGTTAGATACTCAACTATCACTTTAGGTTTGAAAAATCGGAACATAGATGAGAGTTGTATTCTATTCTCGGTCGGAAATGGCTGATACAAATAGTAAAGAGATCAATGGAGTGAATTTCCTCCTACAACGAGGTACTTGAACACTTTTTTGAAACCATTCCATTGAACATCATACTGGATTTGTATGCGAAAAATACGAAGAACTTTCGATTTCTGACATTTATACTGCCCATATTTACAAATGGGGCAGCACGTTCGGTCATACTTATTTCTGCGCTTAATCACACAATACTGAACCGTACCAACATTAAAATCGACCTTATTCTGATGATCCCATTTAGAACTTGTTAGAAGCATATCATTCATATTCTACCTCATCGTCCCAATCTATTATAGGGCTATTACTGACTGAAAATGAATAGCAAAAGAAAGGAGGAATCTTAAATTAATCTTGAACTCGTGTGCTGAAAACCCATTTATGATAACTTGAATAGTGTTATTACTGAGGAAGATCGATATTAATCGAGAGCAGTCGTCACCAGCACGGAATGCAAGAGCTTTGGAAGAGTTGCACCATGGCACAGTCTATTAAACGCCTTTGAAATATTTTGAGCCACCACATTACTTTCTTATAGAAAGACCCAATTTTTTCACGGAAGCTATCAAGAAGCATCGTGCATCTTGGAGCACCATATATTTAAGTTGGAAAATTAGTTAAAAGTTAAAATAGATTTTTTTTAAATGAATATGGAAAACAGTTTACTATCGATGCGGGAGTACGCCAGGGTTGTGTTCTATCTCCACTTCTTTTCCTGCTTGTCCTAGATGATGTCATGTCAAGAACAAACATTGAAGCACCAGACGGTATTCAGTGGACACCCTTCTCAAAACTAAACTATCTTGACTATGCTGATGTTTTATGTCTGAAAGTCTCCATAACAACGCCCTCAAAGTTTGTTTGCGAATAAACGTGCGGAAAACCAAACTAATGAGAATAAATACCACCAATACCACCTGTCTAACTCTCAACAATAACACCATAGAAGATGTACAATATTTTTGTTATCTAGGCTGTACAATCACAATGGACAGCGGTGCAAACGAAAACGTTTCTGCGCGAATCAACAAGGCCCGTCATGACATGCATTGTTTAAAAAAAGTATGGGTATCAGCCGAGATATCAACACAATTAAAGGTCAAAGTATTTAACACATGTGTGAAACCCATACTATTATGCGGATGTGACTTGGGGTCTATCCAAAAACGACGTACAACGACTACAAGTGTTCACTAACCGCTGCGGAACGCTGAGCTGTTCCGCAGCACGAACCAACAACCAATCCAGTACGACATCCTAAAAAGCAAATTTGGATGGATTAGTCATACACTGATATCCGATAACGAGGTAGCCAATGGAGCGCTGCAGTACAACACCCAAGGTTGTCGGCGCCGTGGACACTTTTTGGTTGATATATGTGGCGTGCGACGCGAAGTGAAGGAGGCTGTTTGAGGGTGCTGTTGGCTGAAATGGATAGCGCGTTGACTACAAACCCTGAGGTCTTGAGTTGAAGACTAGACTCAGACAAGCCAACAACATCATGAATTTTTCTGATCTCCATTGGTGTGTCATTGTGTTGATTGTTGTTGGATTGTTAAAGTGAGGAAGGCATAGCTCTGATCACTTTAACAGTGCCGGCAGCGATTAATACCGACATATCCTAATGCACAACATCACAGTACCCTCCGTCGTCAGTATTGTAGCAGAATTGTCGGTGAAGTAAAAGAACTATTAAATGGCTACATAGCTTAAACAAATTAATGCCTCTACTTAGCAGTAGAGGGGCTGCAACATTGCACTACAAAAATTTAACAAAAAAACACGCAATAGCTGAGTTGTAAATCAATTAAGGTTTCTATCTCTCTCTATCTCTCTCACGTCACCATCTGTTCTCTCTACACTACACTATCCCTTTCTCAAAGAAGATAATACATTAATTAAGTAACTGGTAGGCACTAAATGGCTGATTGTGTTACTTCTCTTTAAAAAAAAACAAAACAAAATACTGCAACCAGTATTTTAGGGTTACGCAGCGTATGTATGCGATTGCCCTCGGCAGAGATGTCTAATTCCAACCTTACTTCCTTAGTCCAAAAAGTGCAAAGGGACACTGAACTGACTTTGAAGGTCATTGGTTTAATGGTTTGCGTCGGTTAACGGCGTCAAGATACATTTTTGCGTCGTTTTGCCATTAGCCACATGCAAAAATTTTTCGATAACCCGACTTTCTAAGAACGATATTTTCATTCGTGGTGAAGCACGAAACAAAACCCATATTGAAACAAAACAGGAGAACAGTTTGAAGGGACCGTCTTCCTATACAAAGGTATAGGTCGTCACGAGTTTCTTGGAGGAGGCTCCTTAGATGTAAGCAGTAATTTGGGATGGCGTTATGGAAATATTTCAGTAGAATCATAAGGTAATAGCACTTTCGCTTTTTCTATACATATTTGACGATAAGGATGAATGTGATATTTTTCAATAATGATGTCATTCCTTTAAAAGGAACAAAATATTTTTGCAAAAAAAAAGCAACAAAATAATATCACATAACATCGGCTACATCTGCAATATAACAATACAGCAAAGCTACACAAACACAACCGACAACAACATAAAATTATATTACTTCCGTGGGTATGGATCAGTTAAAACATCAGCAGCAGCAGCATCAACAACATGGAATACAAGCACCACAACAGTAAAAACCAACATTAAAAAAACCAGCAAACGTAAGGGGAGGAGTAGATGGGTAAATGAATGAAAATCTGACAATGAATACTTATTATGTTGTAAAACAACAGCAACCACAACAACGATAACACTCAACCAGAGCCATGTCACTCAATTTTAAACTTGACTTTTAAAATGAGTTCAGCCAACAACAATAACTGAAATATGTTGGTTGTTGCTGCTTTTAAATCTGTTGAAATTGTAACGGTTGTATGTGCACATGCCTGTAAGTATGTACATACATATGTATATAATTATGTATGTAGGTAGTTATGTGCAAGTTTATTGCTGTTGCTTAAAAAAATTTTTCAACTTATTTTTTTATTAATAAGGAAAGGAGAAAAAAAGTTATTTAATAACAATTATTACGCTTGATTTTACGCTTTATTTTGTACATGTTTATAGTTTGGTAACATCTACTTAATGTTAAACCAAAAGAAATTTACAGCTAATGTAAAAAAAGGAAATTTATTCGAAATATGTACCTACAAATTGTCGATACACTTCCAATCAAGGCGAAATTCATATCAGGTAACATCGATCTCAATTTAAAGCTGGTGAAATCGAAGTAAGTACTTCCATGCATTCAATCTCTGACTCTGCTTGAACGACATAATGTCAATATAGTTTGCTTTCCAGGCCATAAAGGCATCTAGGTAAACGAAATGGCTGACGAATGTGCAAGTGCATGCTCGCCCTAAGATGTAGCAGATGCACAGAAGCATTGATATTTCCTTAGTTGAGCTGTCTAATCGTATTATATAGTTTTAACTAATTTATTATTCGACATATTGTCATAATTATATTTTAAATTAAATTTATTTGTTGATGGTTATTAAGCAATTGTCTATATGCATTTCATTGGCGCTTTTACCAAATCGTCAGTAGACATCAACCACAACTTTGAACAGTTACAAAGCGCCAATGAAATGCATATAGACAATTGCTTAATAACCATCAACAAATAAATTTCATTTAAGGTATTAAATAGTGTTTGCTAAGGAAGACGGCACTCAGCAATTGTCATTTGTTGAATATCCGAAATCTTTGGCCCTCCCTTAGTAGAGCTGGGACCAACCAGGTCCTGGGAAGAAGGTCGCTTGCACTGCTAGTGGGAATCATTATAAGGCACTGTACCGTCGCAGATCGGAACTTTCTGGCTTTCCCTATGATGGTTACTGCAGGAGCTGCTTCGACGAAGATGGAGAAGAGTTAGTCCAACATATTCTATGCTACTGCAGGAACGTAGGCAAGCGTTTCCTGCAGGAAATGGACTGTCTTAGGTATGCAAAACTGGCTGGCCTTTTGGGTTTTGTGATAAGATGTGAGCGGTTCTCAGGAACTGGGTTTCCAATTGTGAAGAAAGTAGGAACATTTATTATGGGAAGGAGGATAGAGGGTAGGTATAGTGTTTTCGCAACGTTCAATTGGAACTTCCCATATTGACAGTGGCAGGAAATACCTGTTCGGCTAAAGACCGAATTTTCTCTTTAATCCATAGTGCGGTTCACTGGCTTATGTACCACAAATGGTTGTGCTCTTAATCAAGAATGTCTTGTTATCCGAAAAAAAGCCGGTGCGGAGAATGAGTTCCATAGCTTCATTGCGACAATAGTCTAGCGTGTCAATATCGTTGAATACCCAACTGTCACCGGTGAACATCAATATCGTCTTCTCTTTTGTGTACGGTCGAGTACCTCAAAAATAGACTTTGAAGCACCGGCCCATACATGAGAGTTGTATTGCATTCTCGGCCGATAATGGGTGGTATAAATAGTAAGGAAACCAATGAAGTCATGCATCTCTTACGACGTCTTAAGAAACAGAGGCACTTGTAACTTGAAAAATGTTATCCTTCCATCGGACATCACACTGCCACAAACAGCAAAAGCTTCCGATTCCGTAACACTTATAACTAGACATCAAGCTTAAGCATACCACACTGGGTCTTAGGACCATTAAAATTTACTCTATTCGCATGCCTCAATGCGGAGATTGTTACAAGATCGCAATTATTGCTATTGCTAAATGAAAATGAATGCCAAATGCTGCTGTCATTTTCGAAAGAGAAGATAAGGTTGGAAGTTTGGCAGATGTCAATAAGAAAAATAAGAAATAGGTTGGGAGATAGAACGGAGCCTTGCGGTACTCTTTATTTAGTCGGTTGTTGAGATGCCCTCTAGAGCAACTTGTTAGTGCTATCCCTGGGGAAGCTCGATATAAATCGAGAGAAATGATAACCGACGGAAGCCATACTGCCGGGTACTGACTAAACTGCTGGACCGCATATACTACTTCACAAGGTGAAAGTGTTCCATACTTTCCATCACTTTAGAAAGCAAAGAAAGGTGTCTTTACATGTATTACGATATGTCTAAATATTAAAAAAATCTTATCATGTAAACGCAAAATATATTGAGTAGAAGAAAATACGGATACAAAATTTGACAAGCGCTCGGTAAATGTTTATTTTCTAAACCATATTAGAAACGTATGTATTATCGTCACAGCAGAAGTGTAAACGTGAAAAATACTTACAACAGACTTTTGTTCTCTTTTTTTTATTAACATGGAAAGCTCATGACCAAATATCTATTTGACGCTCCCAAAAGTATGCACTCTTTTAGTATTTACTGCAAATTAAGTCAGTAGAAAAGTGATTTTCAATTCCACTTTGAAATTTAAAAGTAGTTTGCTTACGAAGAAAATTTTTCTGAAAAAGCAACTTATGGAATTGAAACCACTTCCGATCGGAATATCCATGGCTGAATATTTTGCTTCTACAAAGTCGTTAATACTTTGTAGTACCATGTAAAGATACCTTAAGCAATCTTCCAACACGTTGGAAATTCACCAACATGGTACAAAGTGCTGAAAAGAGTTGCTAATGGACGCGGTAAGATCGTGTAGATCACTGCCTACTGTTGTACATTACTTTAAGCAGGGTGATCAAGTATTTTTCTGTTGTCCTTAAACAAAAAATGCGCAATTACCTTGTGATAGGAACATAAAAATAGTATCTTTCTATTAAAATAAAAAATTTTAAAATTCTTGATTTTAAACATGCCACATGTTTCTTAAGCGCCCTTCAGACTATTAGATTTAGTATTAATACTTGTCACAAACTCAAATCTTAAGTAAAAATCGAACAGTATGAAAACAAATTATTATGATTTGTCAAATAATACGTAAAGAAACTTGACAGTATTATGGTATTCGTCATTTTTAGGAAATTTTCTAAGCAATCACACTTTTCATTTTATCAGGGTTGTCTTTTGCACAAACAAACATAGGAATAACAAAAACAGTTGTGAATTTGTTTGCCGCCATAAATAAAGAAAAAGAAGAACGAAAAAATGTGCTATCTAACAAACCGTTCGACTTCTGTAGAAAATGCAACCCTGATCTAATGAGTTTATGGAAAGTTTTAAAAAAGCAATAACAGCACATTATATCTGGGTGTATTTTGTGCAGAATTCGAACAGCTTATATAATAGTCTAAAAACAGCTTTAGCAAACATTTTAAATAACGTATTAATCTAAAGAATAACAGCTAGGACCAAGGCGAATCCATCCATACATCATGATGTCAGTGGCGAATTCAATTTTCTGCAGCCAATTCGCTTGGGCTGCATACATATTAAATATAAAAAATGTGAACAAAAATTTATTAAAAATTTTGATAAAGCCCTTATGACACTACATTTTTTCTTAATTTTTCAAGTTTTGGAGAACAGCGCAAATAGAATATAATAGGAAATTTAACCAGGTGTAAAGAGTTCGGCTATATTAAGATTAATACCAAATTGTCAAAGCTTTTACTAATGTTATCGATAAAAAATGTGGGCCTGTCAAAAAAAATGTAAAAATGTTCAACTTAAAATTGACATTTCAAGCTTGATAAAGTGTTGCCAAGTTAGTGGTTTATTCACAAATTCAGCTACTTAGCGCCACTTTTTTTCAACTTTTTCTTCTGTTGGCGTTTTATTATAAATAAAAAGTAGGCAGCACTTAAGGAGCCATTACGTTTTGTTTTCATTTCGTATAGTTGTTTCTTTCTGTCATTTGCTATTTCTTTCTTTCAATCCTATAGCAAAACAATGCAAGAAAAATGTAGTGTCATAAGGGCTTTAGGAGTTTGACAATTACGCGGTGCAAACAATACTAATAAAACAATAGTCAGCTGCCGCAGTAACGCCACCTGGTTGTCAATTCGCCCTACCTGATTATCAAATGCCTTGTCTAATACTAAAATTTTTAACAGTAGTACAAGAGCCAGCACGGAAGATTCTGCCAACTAATTGTTTATCTCATTAAAATATAAACAATATATGTGTAATATTATTTCTAGAACAAAATGTAGGCACGTCACAAGTTCATTTACAAACATGTATAAATATTTAAAATAATTTTTCTTGTCACCAACTGTATAAACAGTGCTGCTCTAAGCCACTATCTAAACAGCGTCGTATTAATTAAAGAGACACAACAACTTAAATTACCCAACATGCCAAACTAACAAACCTACTAACAGCGTTACCATAAATATTTGAAAATTACTTTTCAAACATTTCCATGTTTGCTTCTATAAAATTATGTAAAATAATTACATACATATGGCTTCTAATGGCAACTAACGAAAGCAAAAACTAAATAAATAAATAAAAAGTGCAGTTGAAAGGCACATGATAGATAATAAACTGTAGTAAAAGTTAGCTTACTTTTGTTTTGTGCATTTATTTTTCACATTTCATTTATTAACTTGTGTTAATTATTACGTCTCCTTGTTGTTAATAAGCTTTGTAACTATAAGGAGGGGTGTTAATTTACAATAAGAAAATTTTATATTTTTTTTACACAATTTCCTATATTTACTCCTCTTTGTTTTATTATTTATATATTATTTGTTAAAGAAATTCCAGTCTTTAATTATGCTTGAAGAAAACAGCAACAAGTTGTAGGAAAAAATTAACAAATTGTTTAGCAATTTTATATTGTGCAAAATCCAATGAAAAAAAATGAAAAAGAAAGTCACAATTAACTATTTAACCGCAGTGAAATTATTTAATATTGTTGCTTGTTATTGTATTTGCTCGAAATAAAACCATTCAAGTTTCTGCAATGGTCTGTTTAGAGGGCTTTAAGCGGTTGGCGCAAATATATTTGTATATACATTTATATTTGTATATACATTTATAACATAAAATTAATTTATTGACTCAAAGGAAGGAAGTAAATTTATGCTGTCATTTAAAAATGGAAACACTTACGTTAATTGAAACAGCGCCCGATGACGATGATGGTGGTGGTATGCCTGTAATGAAAATGAAAACAACGATTATTAACATATTGTTGCATTAAAAAAATTAAAATAATTTCTTTGCACTAAGTTTTATGATTTTATTTTGTAGAAATGTGTGTGTTTTTTAAAACTTTCATTTTTAATGTGAAAATTTTTAATTAAGTTTTGCAACTTGGCAAAAACTCAATCAAGGAGAATTGACATGCAGGTGACATTACTACAGCAGCTGACTATTTTTTGCTAGTTATGTTTGGACCTCATACAAGTCACACTCTATATAAAAATATTTGTAAATAATTTTTGTTTTCATTTTCTTATATTGAGTTCGATAAATATCCGTTTGTTTAGTGTCTACGCCTAGCGAATGATTTGAAGACACATAATTAAAAATAATTTGACAGATTAAGTCAACACACGAAATAATCAGATGTGCTGTCACATCCTGTTGTGTGATCGATCTTGAAAGGTTAATTTTATAAGGTGGCAGCCGGGGTGAATTAAAGTTGCCTTGTAGTGTACGATGGATGTCAAAATTCATGGAAAAGTGCTGTTTAATTTTATTTACATTTTGCTTCATATTCTCTATGGCCAAATTAAAAATATTTCTGTTTAGTGCAAGATATACACTCCGATGCTTTTTGACAACATGCTTCATCGGTACACTATAAAATATTTTTAAATATTGTATTGTACATATTATTTTCGGTTTGTCCTATACTAGCCGGTAAGTAAAACAATAATATACTAAACGCAACCAAATCGTATTCATAGCAGGTATACTCGCCCAAATTCGTCTTGAAAAATACCTTCTTAGGATCTCAAAAAATTTACTGATAATGCGTCAAAAAGCATTCTGACATCCGAATTGAATCAAATTACAAGCGGCGAAAATAACAGCCTGAACCACATGGCATGAATTCGCCTTAATCAAAACGTATGAGACTAGGCGTATTCAACCAGGTGGCATCAGCTTATTATTTTCAACCAGCTTATTATTTTTTCCTCTACTTTCTTCGTGTAAGAGATTGTCAAAACCCATACATAAAATCGATGCTTAAATTTTTAAAAATTTTCTTTATATTAGATATAGAGTTTGACAGCGTCAGACACAAAAAATTGTCTGTTCTTTTTGTATTGTTGTGTTTGTTGCCCTAGCGGTGCCACCGTGTAACCTTACACCTTGCTACAAGGCAAGTCATATTTGTACAAGGTAAAAAAATAACTCTTGCGATGTCAAAAAACTCCTGCGGTTGAGACCACCTAGTATGAATTCGGTTTAGTATAAGGAAAACCTATGATACAATTAACAGGTACGCACAATTCTACAATAGAATATTTGTTGTAGAAACTACTTCACTAGTTGTCAAAAAACGTTAAAACACGGGTGGAACTGTTAGCGCAACTAGCTCTATCAGGAAATGTCAAATACCGTAAAGAAAAAAATCTCTATACAGAGTTTGACAGTTTGATGGAGGTGATGATATTATGATCATTACATCACTCAACTAATTGCCGTTTAGGGGAGTACCGGTCAGCTGATCTATTAGGTTCACCAGTTAGATATGCCTTGGGAAAACCAAAACAGTATTGAACAATGTTGCCAGCATATTAAACAGTATATATAACATCTTGTTTCACCGTGTATTATAACGTACATATTGGCGATATTGAACAATATAAAAAATTTCACAACTATACGGCAAGTGTGTGCACTGCTTTATTACGAGCTGTTTTTAATGCTAACCTAGAGTTTGTTATAAGCAGGGCTCGGACTTTCATGCAAATGCATGTTTTTTGTGGTGATAGATAAAGAGGTGTTGACTAATAATCTATGCGAATCATCAAGTTATAAGTAGTTTGGCATCGATTTCTAGTTGCATATATTTGCATATTTTGGCAATAAATGCATATTTTTGGAGTAATACAATTTTTTTAATGCCTATTTCTCAATTTTCGGAAAAAATATTAATATGCCGATTATGGATGGCCGCTGAGCCTCAGTTGGGTTGCCAGTTGCTGAAAATGATACTACTGATGGCAAGTGGCAACTGATAGCTGTGAAATTCAGTTGCTATTTAGGGCCTTTTTGGCAGCCATTAATTTTCAGTTGCCGACTGGCAACGCAACTAAAGTTCGGTTGCATTAAATAACTGACCCAATTGTGTTTGTTTTATGTTTTTTTCTCTAATAATAATAAAATAATAAAAAAAAATATTTTCATATTATTTTAGTTTTGGTACTTTCTGCATAGGTAAATGCATATTTTTCATTTTTAGGTGCATTTGTTAAGGGCTTAAAATCAAATTTTAGTTGAATGAAAGTCCGAGCCCTGGTAATAAGCCACATTTAAACTAAGTTCACACAGGGCAACTTTTCTTACTCAACTTTAAGTTCAGCCGCGAGAAAGACAGAGAAAGCAACACTGTCTTTCTCCCATCTGAATTAAAAGTGCGCAAGAAAAATTGCCCTATGAAGAGGGCAATATACTCACCATGCGCTGATAACAGATGATTGTGGCAGGGCTGCCAGAAGTCTTTGGTTAATTAGTAAAATATATTATTACAAAAGATTGCCAATTTAATTTTGAAACAAAATCATTCATTTTATTTTTTATGTAATTACACATGGTAATCTTCGGCTCTTAGATATTAATAAAATGCTAAAGGCGTGTCATTGACTTTAAGCCGTTCAATATAAATCGTTTTATTTATCAATTAGCCTCCATTTTATCCGTGACACTTCCATATTTATTATTTGTATTTGATGTTTGTAGGTTTGAAAATACAATTTACATTTAAATAAATTTTTTTCAAAGATGATCATTACGATTTTCTTGGCTTTTTATGCACCGAATCAATATGTAATTCGAATTCTAGTTTTGTATTGATTGCGGGTGCTGTAATTCTATATTAAACAATGTAAAATATTAAAAAAAAAAGTATTGAAATAAAAATGAATAGAATTTCAGTAGGAGGGAGCACCATGTTGTTATTTTTTTTTCAAACAAAATTCTTTTGTAAATAAAATATCAAATAATTTATTGTAGTTTTTATCCTAACTACAATATTACATGCACTTTATATGCATTACATGTACTACTGTTTGTAGTTTTAGTTTTGTTCTTTTTTTTGTTTTATATTAAACATTACAATAAATATTTCTCTGTTTTGTTGAACACAACGAAAATGTTGTTCATTCAACATGTAAAAAATACAAATTGTGAAAATAAAACGTTTTAAATTGTTATTGTATTTATTCTTCAGAACTAAAAAGATACAGGGTGTAACATTAAAATGATATATATTAGCAAATGATTTTTGCTATTTATAAATATGTATTAAGAATTTTAGATGCTTTGGAAAACTAAAAATTAGTATTCCTTTGCGAATGAAAAGAAGAAGAATAATAATAATTTCTCGTGGGTTCATATTATATACAAGGTGTATTTAACGAGGGGGCAACGCCGTGGTAGGCTGATTATTTGTTTCTCTACTTCTTTTCGTGCCAGGCACTGTCAAAATTAATACATAAAAATCACTGGTTAAATTGTCCTCATATTTCATATAGAGTTTGACAGCGATCGGCACCAAAAATTCTTTTATTTTTATATTGTTATATGTATAACAGGGCTAGCCAAGTGTCTGCTGATATAGCCACCATTTTGCAATAAAAACATTTTCAATTTGCAATCGGTAATTGCAACTTTTGTACATATTTTTTTGTGGTGCCAAAGAAAGTTTGTGGACTGTACGTGTACACTATCAGCATGGAATACGTATTTTATCTGCCACAATGCACTTCATCAGCATTCAGGTTTCAATTTATGGAGTTTAATTGGAAGGACCATGCATTTGGGGTATTTGTGAGAACCTTGAGTCATCAACACTAACAACTAAATTCATAAAAAATTCTTATTTTAGGTTTAAGACTCGCAATTGTTATTGAACAGTTTCACGCTAAAAACTGTTTAATATAAAATTGCATTCATAAACACTACAATAGACATTGTCAGCCGTATTCATAAATATTTAAAACAGGGCAATAGACTACTTTTAAGAAAAATTTCATAAAATTGCATTCAAAAATGTATATTACATGGAAGTTTTAAAATAGGTTTAAAGATGGTATGCACCTTCTATAAACCTTCAATAAATTCATATCATCGAAATATCAATTTTAACTTCAAATATCTTTGCAAATTTAGCACACAGGAACACATGATATGCTTTAAATTAAAGCTTGAAGTCTTGGCTATAAGCGATTAAGTATGTTTTTTCTAATTTGATAGAATATGCCACTAAATTATTTAAGTTAAACAAAATTCGCAACAAAATTAGCAAAAAAGCACTATCAAAACACATAAAAGCAAAAAGATATGTTAGTGATGTAGAAACAATCAACACAAATGAAAATAGGCTCGTTATTCGAGTACCTTTTTCATACATGATATAACGAGTCTTGTGAATTCTTTTGTAATCATTTCTCTTTTATGCTTTTACTTCAGAGAAAACTTGTATTAAACAAGTTGAGAAATATATTATAAAGAGAGTTTAAAAAAACGTAACTTACACGAAAACAATAAAAAGCTGTTCATTTATTTCAATATCCGGATGAAATCATATTCTTTTTATTGCAACACTAACTACAAAACATGGTGGTGTTGCCAGTATCAAAACCTAAAATTCCTTAAAACACACAATGTCTATTGTACTGTTTATGAATGCAATTTAATATTAAACAGTTTTTAGCGTGAAACTGTTCAATAACAATTGTGAGTCTTAAACCTAAAAAAAAATTTTCTTTGAATGTGGCTGTGTGTGTTTTAAGGAAATTTAGATTTCGATATTGGCAACACCACCATGTTTTGTAGTTAGTGTTGCAATAAATAGAATATGATTTCATCCGGATATTGAAATAAACGAATAGCTTTTTATTGTTTTCGTGAAAGTTAAGATATTTTGAACTCTCTTTATAATATATTTCTCAACTCATTTAACACAAATTTTTTATGAAGTAAAAGGAAAAAAGAGAAATGATTACAAAAGACTTCACGCGACTCTTTTAATCATGTATGAAAAAGGTACTCGAATAGCGAGCCTATTTTCATTTGTGTTGATTGTTTCTACATCACTAACATTTCTTTTTGCTTTTATTTGTTTTGATGGTGTTTTTTGCTAATTTTGTTGCGAATTTTGTTTAACTTAAATAATTAAGTGACATATTCTATCAAATTTAAAAAAAACATACGAAAACGCTTATAGCCAAGACTTCAAGCTTTAATTTAAAGCATATCATGTATTTATTTCTGTGTGTTAAATTTGCAAATATATTTGAAGTTGAAATTGATATATCGATGATATGAATTTATTGAAGGTTTATAGAAGGTGCATACCATCTTTAAACCTATTTTAAAAATTTCATGTAATATACATTTTTGAATGCAATTTTATGAAATTTTGTTAAGAGTAGTTTATTGTCCTGTTTTAAATATTTATGAATATGGCTGTAAGATTATAGGGTTGGTAGCAGCGTCGTAAACGCCAGAAACCACCCCTTATGGTTGCAGCGTCGATAACGAATGTAACCCAAATCCGGTTCGAAGGACCATAAGCAAGTTTTAATCGGTAATTGTAAAGCAGAAAGGAATACATCCCAACGCATTTAATCAGTTTTCAGACGTCTTCCCAAGAAGGTATTTTTCAATGCGAATTGGGCCGAGTATATGTACCTGGTGTAAGTCTAATTATGTACGCAGCATTTGACCTAAGAGTTTGAATTATTCGTTAAATATTTGGACGCATTGGGCTTTTGAAAAGACGCAACTATTAATTTACCTAATCTGACCACATATCTCGCTTTTCAAAGCTCTATTCCGCTTACAAATTTTATCCCAATTTTTATATAAAAATCCAGAATTTTTGCAGTATTCAACATGGCAACATCCTCACCAACACCAAAGATAAACTTGAAAGATGCAGCAAACTTTGTTAGTCTCCTCCGCTACCAACATACTCTCAACAGCTCACCTTTTCATCGACAAACCAGACAAAATCCATGAAGAGATATCCCCACGTTACCACCGACCACCGAAGATTTAAAAACACCAGTTGTTAAAGCCCTTATGACACTTACTTTTCTCCGTCTTTTATTAATCTAAGACTGAAAAGGTGAAATGGGAATATAAGAAAGAGAAGAATATACGAAATATATGTTTTTGCTTACTACTTTTTTGTTGTTTAATTTCAATGCTGCCACTTTTTTTTATGAAAAAAATAGCTAATTCGGAAAAATTAGCGCTTAAATCGCTATATTTGGGCTTAAAACTAATGAATCGACAGCTTCATTAAGCTCGAAATGTCAATTTTAAGTTTTTTTAGATTTTTCTTGACAGTTTAGACTTTTTTTTATCGATAACACATATAAAAATTCTGACGTTTTGGGATTTTTTTTAATATAGCCGAACTCTTCGCTCTTGATAAAATTTTATATTACAATATATTTGTACTGTTTTCCAAAATCTTAAAGACAAAAAAAAGCAATTGTCATAAGGGCTTAAGCTTAAGAGAAAAAAGCTGTTGGCCGTGAGTTCCTTAGGGCATGCCTCATCATGCCCTAAGCATGATGGGATTCGGTCCCAAATGGAAAAATGGCGTATTAATGCTAGAATTGCCAAAAAGGGCGATCTAGCTCAACCACTGAAAAATCTCTTCGAAATGAACAGATTGGATTTAGATCGAACCGATCATGTGTAAACCAAATCAACACATTGCGCATAATACTCGACAGTCCACAGACTATAACTACCCACTCTTCTTACTTATGTAGACTTTGATACCATCAAACCAGAAGCAATATGATGCACACTGGAGAGTAGCCGTATTACAGACTCCCTTATAGGAGGAGCTATACCGAGACGCTACATTTAAAGCATGTTTTAAGGGCCAAGGAAGCAGGGCCTCATGTATGCTCAAACGGAATTCAATGTCATTTCTCTATTCTCACTATTTTCAAACGAAATCGAGATAGAGGATGTCAATGAGATGCTATTACAAGCACAGCTGACTACCTGGCTTCAACGGCAAACTTAGTAGATGTTGTTGAAATGCTAATAATATCATGACTTACTTCATACAGATTCCCTTCTATGTGTTGTTTAACATTTTCTTCATGGCTTACCCTGCAGACAAAGTAACTAGTATGTAGTTAGAACTATACTAGTTGCTTTTTACTTCAGTTGGAATCCTAGTTGTTGCAAACTAGTGCTCTTACTAGCTTGTTTATTTAGATTTTGTAACTCTTAAAAAATTTTTGGCTCAACCGGGGTACGAACACATATTCCTCATATTTCCAGGCAAGTACTCTGCCCACTGAGCCACTTTCTACTTATTTTTTTAAGAGATAAAAATATGTTTTATAAACAAGTTGTATACCTGAAAATGTTGTCCTTTTTTACTAGTATCGTTGTTATTCTCTCGATACAACTAGTAATATGATTGTTCTTTTTTTACTAGTATCGTTACTAGTCTTGCTACAACTAGGAATATGACTGTCCTTTTTTGACCAGTAACATTACAACTAGTAATATGATTGTCCCAAAACATATCTAGTTGTAATTTTAGCTCCTGGGTATTAGGGCGGATAATACTACCCATAAGCAAAGATGGCAGTGCAAATAGATGTAGAAGCCGAATAAACCGAGCACGAAGCGCATATGACGCTTCCCGAATTTCTAAGCGGCACAAGGATAACATATTCTCCGTCCTGCTTAAAGTCAGTACATCTTTACGAATGTGAAACGGGGAAAGTAAGTGAGCCTATAGCAACAGTATGTGTTTATAATGTAATAGCCCAATTCTATCAGAAACGTTGACCTGTTGTCAATTATCAAACGAATTCGCATTGCCTCGTAAAATTCATCGTCAAAAATGGGCCAGACGCTCCCAAAACACATCATAGCAAATGCCTGTGCCCATGCTTTGTAACTTGTGAGAAGTTTTCGCATCGAGAAAAATTTAATAATTATATTAGTCATCCTGTATTTTGCAGGGTGATTTATAAAATAATTAAATTGGATACATTAAAATAAACAAAGAAATTTAAAGTTTTTTGTTACTCATCCTGTGTTCCACAGAATGATAACAATTTACTCGCATTAAAAACTTCTCACATTAGTTACAGAACATGGGTACAGCTTACAAAGAAGCCCTCAAGTGACATGGAATGTTGGATGGCAAAGAACAACATGGAGCAAAATAGGTGGAAGATGGTGGCCACAAATCCATATGATAAAAAACATAACTAGCTGGAGAGCCTTCGTGAACACGTTCCCTTAACATAAAACAAGTGTTATTCGTTTTACTGATTATTCTAATTATTTTCTACAATTTTGTCGCTGGTCACCTGGTCAGTGATAACTTAATTTAAAAAAAAATGGCATCTCTGTGGTGAATAGCATAACTTTGAAGGCTTTGTTTTCTATTCTAAAGAAGCTTCAATTTAAACTATATAGCCTCCAAATTTCAAACGAACAGTTCTTTCTATTTGAATACAAAAACAATTTTATTCAGTTGGTCAAGCAAATAAGCCAGTCAATTATTATGTTATTGTAAAAGGTCAAGTTTAACAGATTTCTATTTTCAACGAGCTAAATTGTAGGTATATACATAAGTATACATCTATGTATGTGTATGATAAATATTAATTAATAAAGTACACATGTGGGTGTTGTTTCTGATGTACATGATTGTATTATTGTAAACAATTATTATAAAAATGTATGTATTTCTATTATACACAATATACATAAATACTCACATATGTGTATTGATAGATGTGATTAAATAATATAATAAGTTATTGATCTTGTGATGTATATAAATATTTATGTCTACATTTTTTTGTCAAACGTACGTAAAGCCGAATTGACCCATTTCGTTCGTACAAAATTTTTGTCCCTATAAAATTTATTTTATATAAAGTTTGACATCTATCTCAAGGAGAGAAAGTCAAGCTACATATAAAATAAAGTTTGATTACACAAAAATTTTGTCCGAACAACATGGGTGAATTCAGTCAGCTTAAGTGAAATATGGCAGCACTTGCAACATGCAGAAGGATGTTGCCAAATTTTAAAAAGCCATGTCCATTTTTTTTATTTTATGTTATGCTATTAATCTGATCTGAATGTCTATTTCTTGAGAAGAATAATAGTGGCAGTAATAAATTATGAATTGAACAAATGTTCTAGCATATTTCAGTAAAATTAAGCTAATAATATATCTTAATAGCAATTTGTCAACTAATTTTAATACAATCAACAGTTTTCTTTAGTTTCTAAAAAAAACATTTAAAGCCGCTATCAAATAATAAATAACGTAATGTTAAAAAATTTTTATAATTGATTTCTTAACACGCATATAAATTATTTCAATGATTACATGATTAAAACATAAATTTTCCAAATTAAAATTAAATTAAAAAACAGTCAATACGAATTAGACTACTAAAATTTGGTAAACAGATTAGATAACAAAAATGTATTCTTTTAAATAATAAAATACAGTACAACCTCTATAATCTGGACACTCGCTAGTCCGGACTATCTAGTAATCCGGACATTTCAATGTTTCAGACAGTTTAGAAATTTTGCCTCTGTAGTACGGATAATAGTTTTTTTCTTAGTAAAAGTTGTTTGTTACTTTAGCGCTAAACGCACGGAAAAATGAAGGCCACGTACCTCTCGTTCAGCTAAGAGAAACAGATACATACATTGTAAATATAATTTACTCAATGTTATCTAATCTTAATCTGAAATTCCATAACACACGTTACACGCTGTTTGGCATCATACGCGGCTGTCAAAAAAGCTTAATCAATGTATTTGTACCTATCAAGTTACAGAGCAGAACGCCTTAACGCGTCGAATGCAAGAATTAGGTATACTTTCTACTTTTATAACCCTACGTCTTCCCGAACCATCGACTTGAACATGACGCCAGCAGAGCAACTGTAAAAAATTCGTCAATTTCTTTGTTGTGGTGAATACATCTGATGTCCATGTTCTGCTTTACCATTGTATTTTGTGGCAGTGCAAAATAGATGGAATATTTACCAATTTTGTTCTGTCTCTTTTCTTTCTATTGAAAATGGTTGTTGACGGCGAATCTCATGGCGAACACTACTGCTCAGCCATATGTTCGGCCATCGATGTCAGAGCATGGACTAAACATGGACATGAGCGGTCGGTCTACATTAGCCGTATGCGATATTCGGCATGATGTTCATAACAAGTTCATGTCTAATGCATCATAAGCGGCGTGCTAACAGGTCAGCTGTTTTTGATAGCCATTGATATTTTATTTTCAAGGCCGTTTGTATGGCGTACTATTTTACTTTTGTAATAAACTTTAAAACTATTTGCGATCATAAAATAACAAGCCTGGAATGCGTAGCAGGTGTGAATGCATTGACGCGAAAACGCGTGTTATGGTCTTTCAGCTTTAATCCTTCCGTTAATTTCTACATTTCTGAAATTGATACTTGGGCACACGGCGAAATACTTTTGATTTTTCCGACCATGACAAGGCAAATTGACAACCAGGTGTCGTTACCACGGCAGCTGACTATTTTTACGTTCGTAAATTCAGTAATTGTGCAATAATCCAATTTTATCGCTCGAAAACAAACACTTGGAATACTTTTGTTCGTCAAAACTTTCTTTATACAAACACTTGACAGTGCTGCCACAGATTGCTGGAATAGCGGCAGCACTTTTGTTACCGTTGCAATAGTTTACAGGCCGGTTGCACAAAATTTACTGTATTTACGAATTCACCCAGAATCATAAAAAAGTTAGGATTTTTGATGCATTTACGAATGCAGAGCTTGTCTTTTCTTTGAAGAGCGAAAAACTTATCCGCAAAGTTTAATTTCTATTCTCAACTACGGAGTGTTTTGAATTAAACAAATATTTATATGTATGTTATTTATTTAACTTTATTTTGTCACATGTCTAGATGGATGATAACAATTTGAATACGAAAAGTACGTGACATGACGTGCGTAAACATCAGTAAATAATAGACGCAATTTGAGTAAATTAAAATAACATTAAAAAAATCTAATACAGCCAGAACAATAATCTAAAAACAGTTTAAATAAAAGCAAGTTATAACTAGTTGTACAACTTTTAACAAAATTTCTTTACAAAAAATTAAACCAGCATCTTTTTGCGTTTATATTAAAAATAAAATTTGTCTATTAAAACTTACCGTTTTTAATGGCAACAATTAAAAATTGAATAGAAATGATGAGTTAAATAAAAAGTAATATTATTACTTTTGTAAAATTTTAGTATTTGTTTAAAATATTAAAAAATATATTTAATATTTTATGTTTCTTTCCTTATTTTTAATAGTTTCATACATTGTTTGCTTATTAAAACAAGTTTGAATATAATTTAAACATCTTTATTTAATTTTCACCAGACTACGGCAACACCTAAACGAACGGTTATGTGTTTAGCACAGAGTTGGAAAATGGGTTTGAGATTTGTTTATGAATTTAAACATTGCAGAGTAATAGTGTAATTATATTTGCAATCCTGGAAGGGTTGGTCTTAAAAAAAATCTTGTTGCATGTTATCTGTTCCGGTTGATTTGTTTCCTTTTAGTTTTGTGATTGCGACCTCTGGACTGAAACGCTAGGTCTATGATCACACATTGCAAGTTTTAATTCAGCAGGGAGAAAGACAGAGAATGCAACAAAGTGTTTCTCTGTCTTTCTCCACTTGAATTAAAAGTTACTCATGAAAACTTGCTCTGTGTCATGATCCAATAACTAGGTCTATGCATCTCTACAACAAAAATGCCATAATCATGAAGATGTCAAACAAACTCCATATATAAAACATTTTTTAATGTTTTTTTTATATGAAGTCTGCTGACATCTTTACGGTGATAAACAAAAAACAGCTGTCGAGTTGCATTGACCTGATTATTGGATCATGCTCTTTGTGAACCTAGACTAGTATCAGGTTCACACAAGGCAAGCTTTCTTGCACGACTTATAATTCAGCTGGGAAAAGGACAGAGAAACACTGTATTTCTCTCTCTAACTTTCTCCCAGCTGAATTACAACTTGTGCAAGAAAAATTGCCCTGTGTAAAGCTGGTGTAGCATCGCTACCAATCAGCCACATTGATTCAGAAAGATTAAGCGAATTGTATATGTATCTGTAAGAATAAACAGGTGAAGTGAAATACACATGTGTATGTTGATAGTTACATATAACCAAAATAAGAGTAAAAATTTTAATTTAAAGACTAAAAACAGAGATTAAATTTAACTTAATCTCTGATCTCGAACACAAAAAGCGGGCTTAAATATAATAACCTGGCAATATAACTTTAGTTATCATGTGGTAATGCATAAAACTAATATGTACTATAATTAGAAATTTAAAAAAAACAAACTAACTATTACGATAAACCGCATATCTCTCTAAATGAAAAATATCGAAACAAACTTTAGCTGATTAGTAAAACCAACAAAAAATAACATATACTCGTTCACATACTAAATACCTAAAATCAACTTTACAAAACAAATACCAAACAACAATAACTATCAACAACATTTAAGCAACAAGTTGTTGCAAATACCAAAAGTTAAGCAAACTTAAAATTACAAAAAAAAGGCAAAAAACAACGAAGAAACATAATAAACAAGAACTGCCACTAAAATCCGTAAACGAGATTTCGCACAACAGACAACAGGCAGACTACAGACACTCTGTGCTTTAAAATCTAAACAAAATACAAACAACAATTCAATACTTAATAGCAACAACTAACTATCAGTATCATTAACTGGGTCCAATATCTTTTACTAGCGCTTAGTTATTTTCAGATTTTGAATATTGATTTACGAGTAAACAAGTGGGATTAAAAGTTACTTTTGTTGCAACTGTTTCTGTGTTTATTACCCGACACACACACTGATTAAAATATTAACATGATAGTAAAGCAGAAGTTTTGGCGAGTTTTTGTGGCTACTAAATTTTTTTTAACCGGTTAGGATTTGATTAAAGATTAGCTTAAATTGTAAATGAGCATTTTTTACACATTCAGATGTTACAAAATAAAATTAAAATTTAAGCATTTCAAATCAATTTTGAAAAGTATTTCTTCATGTCCCCTTTTGAAACGCTGCATTTCGATGGTCAAATGTTGACAACACGTAATTGATTTTTTGTTATTTTTCAGGAAACGCAAAAACAAGATAAAAATCGGTTTAAAATAAATTCCTATTCACAAAATAAAAGAAAAAATCGAAATTAGTTAACATGTATGTAGTAACGTCTAATACGATTTCAATGGTTAGGAAATAGTTGGAGAATTTAAGTTCTAATATTCACCCTTATCGGGAATAAAAGACGAACATTTTGTTCACGTGAAATATTGCCAATGAACCAAAACTGGTGAACAAAACGAGCAAAATTGTACAGTAACACAACAACAACATAAAATTGGCGGTCACAATTTTAGGGAGGGGAACACATTTCACATGAACTTATATTCCCCATAAGAAGGGTGATTATGATGTTCATTGTACCCAAAGCATATTTAACAGGGTGATGTCAGTGGTGTGTTCAATTAGCCTGGGTCAAAAATGTGTTAAAACTCCATATAAAAAAATTACAAACATTCAAGGCACATGGTCAACAGAGCGGCAACATCACGACATAATGCCGCCGAGACAAAAGTTATTAGCAGTCTTATTAACGCCACCTAGTTGTCGATACGCCTTGATTGCACTATTGAATAGCAGCATTTTTGGGAGCTGCCAGATTTTTCTTTTCAAACTATACTGTTGGATCTAATTTATGCATGAAACTGTTTTTATTTGTCGTTTTTATTTATTCCTATTGTTGTTTATTATATATATTTGATAGAAAAAAGCAATACACATTTCTTGACGGACAGTTTTTTTAATTTATTTTAAACTTGGCTGAAGTTTTCACACTTCGTCAAGAAATATCCGATTTGTTTACTTGATGTGTGTGTATTGCGAGAAGTAGAAAACAGAAACGAAATATGTCCAGTACAGATAGTCGTGTACTATACACTCTACCTTTTCTTCCCTTAGACATTAAACTTGCTCTGTCCGGCAAGAAATGTCTCATGTAAAAGGCGACTATTTTAAGTGGTAATGTTAACTAAAATGTATTTAAGAGAAAAATAAAGAAGCTCAGTTGATTTCAAAATCGGGTTGCAAAAATGACAACGTTAATTGTGAAGCAGCTGATTTCCATTTAAGTGAAAATCGTGTTTAATACCCAGGTGTCGACATAATATTTACATGTATTTTATATTTAAGAGCATAATTTCCAGTCTGGGTATGAGTACAATGAGGAAGATTGCGGCAAGAGGCGTTCTGCAGGGTGGGGATCTCTCTCCACTCTTATGGAACCTTATCGTATATAAAATCCTACACGAAGTGAATGGAAATGTTAGAAAGTACTAGCCTATGCAGATAACATCGTGCTCCTTATCAGACTTAGTTCTTGTCAACGACTAGTGAACTCATGGAATCGGCACTCAGAAAGCTACTTGAATGGTTCAAGGAAACCGTATTGATATTTTTATCAAACGATTTGAAATTCAGGCCACCATGTTTGGGTGTTATTACCCTGGAACGAAAGACACTAAATACCTGGGCATAATCCTGGATTCTAAGCTCGCGTGGAAACTTAATACGAAGGCCAGTTTGAAGAAAGCTCTATGCGTGTAAAGGAGAATTCGGGAAAAGATGGGGGCTGAAGCCGTATATCCGACAATGGATGTATACGGCAGTGATACCAAGGTGCAATGTGCAAAGGATAGCATATCTCGCAATTAATGGCACAATGAGGTCAATTCCTCAAGCCATTCTAGACGCAATACTTCACTTGACTTCCCTTGATGTTCATTTTAAATACATATCTGGCAATTCTGCTCTTATACTCACGACAGTCAGGCGACTTAAATCATGACCGTATTGGACATCGCATCATTCTGCAAAATGTAGGAGGGCAAGTCCTGTGAATAGGGACAACTGGAAGGTAAATTATGTATCTCGACATAATGCAGTTTCGGTCTTTACGTACGGGCGCTGGTATTCTATGAAGATATTGACCTTTGGGTCTCACTCAGTTTACTCAACACCTCCACCGTTGTCAAGGCGGGGATTTATGCCATAACCGAAGCTGCAAATATAATTGGCAGGTTCTTCTCAGTGACCAGTAGTACAGACATTTATGTATGTAGAAAGTCTGGCCGCGATTAGAGCTCTCATTCAAATGTGGTGAAATCTAAATGTCTACTGGTATGCATTCAATCTCTGAATCTGCTTGAATGATACAATGTCAAAATACTTGGGATTCCAGACAATGAATGCATTCTCAGCAACGAAATAGCTGATGAATGCGCAAGACCAGACTCGACTTTAGATGTAACAGACACAAGAAGAGTTTTTATTCCCTTACGTTGCGCTATCAAATGGCATTAAAGAGTGGAAGTTAAAGAAAACGGCACTCAGGTGGTACGCAACAACCACTTTGTAGAATATCCAAGACTCTTTGGCCCTCACTTAGTAGAGTTAGAACCAAGTAATATCTAACAATTGGAAAGAGGTCGCTTGCACTTCTGGTTGGAATCATTACGTGGCACTGGAACTTCTAGGCTTTACCTATGATGGTCCCTGCAGCAGTTGCTTCGACGAAGAAGAAGAAGTCAGTCCAACATCTTTGTGGCTGCCGGATCTGCAGGCTTAGACGTCTAGGGAATAGTTTCGTGATGGAACTGGACTGTCTCACCACTAGTTGGTATTGTAAGAAGTTCTGGGTGGTTATCAGTAGGCGGAATACTAGAACTTCGTAGGAATGTGTAGGGTGTAACCATCTGGTCATCACAGCGATGACACTGCTAGTTTAAGGGCAGCCCTTCTAACCGAATCTAAATGAAAATTTAAATACGAAGTCAAAAACTAGTAATCAATTAAGCATCAGATTCCGAATCAACATAATGTTGTCTTCATTTTGCAGAAAAGCATGTAATTATAAAAACTTAGCACCAAGACTAATCGAGCCTTAAAACTAAAATTGAAATGAAAATTAACTTAAATTGGCTGCTCAACAAAATTAATTGTAATAGAAGAAACTGAATACACAGCTTTTTCTTATTGAAAATTGTTTTTAAAAAAATATTTGTTTGCTTCAAATGTTTCGTTATAAACGCTTCAGTAGTTTGGACTAAAAAAAATATTTACTCAGCGAATTAGGAAAATTAGTTATAGTATTAGTTACTGGTGACTGGCCGTTGCGCTGCTGTCAGGTAATTAACCCATTAATGGAATTTGCGTTGAAGATAACATATGCAATATAAGTATGAATATCTACATAATTATATATTTTTTTTGTTTGATTTTTAAGACCAACAAAAACAAACATTAATCAGTTTAATGAAAATGCTTATAAAAACAAACGTTATGTTAATATCTTGATAGATTTATGCAAAACAACAGAAGAGAAAAAAGTTTAAAGCTAAATTACCAAATACAAAAAATGTGGAACATGTGAATTTGTGTTTATAAACAAATCATACGAATATGGTTAATGATAAATGTTGGGTTTTGAGTTAAATATCTCAGGGAACTGAAAAACAAGTTTGTAGAAGATTATAAAATTTAATTGATTTCTTCTTTTAGCTTTTTAGTGCTAGTTGAAGATGTTGCTTAATTAGATTTGCAAGGAAAATTCATAATAGGTAGGATTCGCCTCAATTCGCTTTGGAAAATAACTACTTTTATTGTCAAAAAATGTACTGAAAAATATGTAAACAAAGCATTTGATATCCGAACTAGATCAAAAATACAGGCCGCGAAAATAAGCAAAAAAAAAATAATCAGCTGTGTCTGGTTTCTGTAAAAATTTATTACCATTATAATTAATATTTTTGTGTTTTTATTACGTTTGCAGGGTGATTCATATAATATGACAAGTATAATTATTAGTTTTTTCTCGATGTGAGAACTTCTCACAAGTTACAGAAAAGAGGCACTGATCTGTCTAGGCCACCTGCTATGAATTTGCCTTGAGTTTTGCTTAACTTTTTTATATGAAGTTGAATAAAAAAGCCAATTGATTACGGCGAACTGAATTCGCCAGACATCACCTTGTATGGATTCGCCTTTGATCAGAGATTCAGGTATGTTCTGACACTCGAATCATTGTCAAATCGCATGTGAGTTGCTAATAGCCAAACTTTATTTTTCATGTTCTGGAACTCACGAGTTTTGCTTGTGATTTGCCCTCAAGGTAGACCAACACCAGGTAGTCGCAAGAGAACTCGCCGTGGAGGATTTTCATTTGGGCTGTCAAAAAAGCAGATACATTAACACTGCTGACAGGTTAAATGTGTAAACATTTTCGTAAACAGCTGGGCTCTTGCGGCCACCTAGTATGAATTCGCCTTGATTTGCCCTATTAAATAGATCAGCTGTTGTAAGCGAATTGTAAGAATATGTTACTATTTTTGATGCAAATAAAGAGAAAACACATTTAATTTATTCATCATTATATTGCTGGGTCCCCAGTCGTAAAGCAGCTCTGGACGAGTCAACATCAAGCGTCGTTGGCAATTACTTCGTAAATACAACCAGGCCACTGTTCGTTTATTTGTCTTCGAGAGTTTTGCGATTCGATCGCATGTGTGTAGTGGTTGGCGTCGGTTAACAGTATCGTGTACAGTTTCGCGTCGGTGGCCATTAGTCACATGCACTAGTTTTAGACAATTTGTAGACTTTTTGGTTACGAGTGCCAACCTAAACTCGATTAAACTGGTGGAGACCATTAAACTTGGGAGCGGAAAGCTTGGATTCCTCCTTCCTATATGATGGTATAGGTCGGGCGGCAGTACATGACGGAAGCTCTCCTGGAGTATAACCTGGCAATTTGTGAGATAGAATTCTCCGCCGACCAATTTTAGAATTAAAAAAAAAATTATATTGCTTCTAGTCTAAATTCATCAGTTCACTTCAGTACACTCTTGCGATTTGCACTCGCCAAAGGTCTGGCGATTGCGATTTACAAAACAACTGTCTTGCATTCGCAAATGTCATGTGAGTGTTAGAACATGCCCGACAGTAAGTTAGTCCATCTGAACTGAGTACAGACTGATGTCAATCACCTCAGCTCTGCGTACGGCCACAAAGTTGGGTCACCTTTGTTCAGTATATGCAAATCGTATCTTTCCACAAATTAAAGCAGTTGGTGTCCTTTGTGTGCTGCCCCACACATTGTTATGTGCCTTATCACCACAGACTATTATCAGAGACATATCTCCCTGCCAACAAAAAACTATACGATCCTCAAGCTCTGCTTAAAGAGATGCATCCGGTGCATCGTAAAGTAGATAGTAAAATCTAGTAGACAGTAAAATCTGGCGAGCAGAGATGCGTCATTTCTGCAGTTTACATTCCATGACGCACCAGGATATATGTCCTCACTTTCCCTCCAGCCTGAGTATAAAACAGATTGGCAGTAATCTACGGCAGGTTCCTCATACTATTGTGAACAATCCAGGGCTCCTGTATCAAAGCTATGTCCACCTTATTTTCCTCAAAATCATCAGGCCACAGATCTCTCGCACCTAAACCTCCTTGCCAGTCCTACCAAATCAATATTCGAACTCTCGCACGTCGATCTGGCATTTTAACTTGTCGTCATTGCAGCAGCAACCATAATTGCGTTGTCCTCATGGCAAGATGTATTGTTACCTGTAGTTAGGCCAGAGATTAACTTCAATAGCCCCTGTGAGGCTTCTTCTCTGAACAGTCAATCTCCATATCGCATTGGTCAACAACTTGTGAAGGACCTTCACCAGACTTCACCGATACCGAACAGGGACTCTGCCTCCTTCTTGTTTAACTAGCTCGGAGATCTCACAGCTAACGCTCTTAAACCTCCTTCCAATTTTGGGTTCCGACCTTTGTTGTCAAATTTGTTTTATTTATTGTATCCATATCCCACGAGTGTCGGAGAAAGTTTGACGAGCCGCGCAAAGCTCCGTATACGCAGGCAAGTCTAGATTTAAACTGGAGATCGACAGGAAACCAGAGTCCACATACTAGCGGCCAACCCTCATCTTGGCCATGCATCCATCTATCGGCGTATGTTGTTTAACCGACAATTAGGGAATTACCCACTATGCCGTTGCTCTGTTACTTCAAAAATTGAGTAGTGACATACAACAAGTATTTTGGGGAAACGGTCAGGGCCTGGCAAATCCATTTACCCAGAAGGCAGAGCATCAAGGTATTGCGAGTGACCAAGGTAAAATATACCCTAAAATGGCTGATTTAGTTTTTCAAAACATCTTTCCTTTGCCCACTGTGCAGCAGCACTGTTTAATTTTCATTAAGTTCTCAAACTAAAACCTATAAAGTTTAACATATGTATGTTACCTTTTAATTAGACTAGTGAAATCTTGAAAATTCAAAATGAATTTTAACGAAAACTAATTTAAATCCTTTCAAAATTATAAACCTTTATGCGCTAATAAATATGAACTTAACGCACCTGTTTGTTTTTTTGTTTTACGTAAGATTAACAAAAAATAACGTTGAAAAATGTGCCCCTTGATAGCTTTTGTGTTCTTAAAAGTTTTTGTTTTTTTAACAAACTAAAGGCCGCGATTATTTTGAAATACGACTAGTTGTAATAATAATAAAATTGTTCGAGTTAAAAATAAAAAGAAAAACTATACATGTAAGTACCCCAGTAGTATGAAAAATTGTTATTAAAGCAATAACACCTTGAACTACTAAAAAAATTATTAATAAATATTATTGAAAAAATACTATTAAATTTACTTACGCGTACTCTACTATTATAAGTGAAATCTAGAAAACAAACCGGCTCAACCGCTACGTATAATTAAAAAAAAAAACATAAATAACTACATGTATTTCGATTGATCAATATTTTTGTTCATAAAACCAAGAATGTGTTTTAACCAAAAGCCCCCCACAACACACTTAAAACAACGAATAGCAAACAATTCATTATGTGTTTGCTTTTTAATAATATTTGGGCTCTTAATAAAAAGTGTGTATATTAAAATCAACAAATAAAAAAACGCATACAGAATAAATAATATAGCAAATATATGAGGATAAATATTTAAATATATAAAACAATAACAATTGAAGTTTTGCACATTTAAATATGGAAAAATAAGGTCGTTAATAAAACCACAATAAAAAAATAATTCCTCTATCCTTGATAAAATTATATTAATATATATAAAATTCTTGATAAAAATAAAATATTCCACAGAACATACAATTTTTATTCTGCTAGTGATGGTATGCATAAAAGTTTAATTTAATACAAAATTTCTTTTTAATCAACTACAAACTCTCGAGTCGATTCGAAAACTGCAATCAGGCCCAATAAAAGAAAAATGAGGAAAAACCGCTATATGGACTTTTTTTAAGGGATGCCGTACTTTGCTTTGGCTCTTAAGCGATTGGAAATACAGGTGCTGCCAAGTTTTTAATCTGAAGTGAAGTTTCAGGTTTCAAAGTTTTGCATTTCAGCTTTCCATACAAAGCGAATTGGCATGTCAAATTCTATATAAAATTGTTAAAATATTTGTCACCATTTTTATATGGAGTTTAACATACATGCTGTCTAAGCAAATTGCCTACGGCGAATTTAATTCGCCACTGACATCGCCTTGATATTAATTCGTCTTGCTTTCCAAATTGCTGTACAAGGCGAATCCATACAAAGTGACGTCAGTGGCGAATTCAATTCGCCGTAGTAAATTCGCTTGGACCGAACACATTTAAACAAAACTCGTTTACAATCTTTTTAGATGTAGTTTGACATGTACGCGGACCCAGCAACACGAGCAAAAAACAGTCAGCTGCCGTACTAACGCCACCTGGTTGTCAATTTGCTTGATTGCTGTATATAAAATATATAAATATCATATAGCAACTATTTTTGTTAAAATTCTATTTTATCAAGAGTGTAGGCTGCGGCAAATCGACCTTTAGTTGATCGACTTAGCCCTCTCTTAAATTTTCCTCTTGGTTTTTTATATTCCAGTTTGCTTACATTTGAGAAACCAGAGTTGAAATTTTCATTTTCTTTTCCTGGAATTGCAACCAAGTTGTTAGCAGTTAATAAGTAGTTAAAGTAAGGAAAGGCGAACGATAAGTCGACAGATAAAACTAACTCTCGCTTCTTAGAATGAAAGCCAGCAGATACTTCTCGTCTTGGGACTTCTCTAGCCAGAAAACTGTTGCGGGCTACAACATGCCTACCTAAAGCGAAGGTATGTAGAAACAACTCCGCATTATGTTGCAGGCACCATAGAGGATATCCTTAGCAAGAAGGAATATTTCATGATTCCAATCTACATATAGAAGGCCCTTTTAGTAATTTACACTCTAGCTATGAGTACAACGAAGAAGGTTGTGACAAGAGAAACTCTTCAGGCCGGAGTTCAGTCACCACTCTTATGGAACCTTGTCGTAAATAAAATCCTCTTTAAATTAAAAGATTACACAAAAGTAGTAGTCTATGCAGATGACGACGTGCTCTTTATCAGAAGTAAATTTCTGCCAACTATTAGTGCACTCAAGGATTCGGCACTTACTGAATTACTTAAATTGGCCAAGGAAAAAGGTCTGAGAATCAATTCTACAAAGAGCACCGTATTGGTACTTTTTACCAAACGATAAAAAATTCTTGAATTCAGGCCACCATTTTTGAGTGGTATTACTATGAAACGAAAGACCCTAAATACCTTGCCATAATCCAGGTCCCAAGTTCTCGAATGCGAAGGACAGGTTTGGGAAAAGATGCGTGTAAACGAGCCTTTGGGAAGCTGTATATCCTACACTGAATGTGTACGCCATTGATACGACCCATTATCACCTACGGATCGCTTATCTGGTGGAGAGCAGTGGATAAGAATTGATATCTCGCTGGTGCCATGAGGTCAACTCTTCAGCCCAGTTTAGGGCCAATGCTTCAATTAACTTCCCTTGATGTTTATATCAAAAACATATCTGCCATCAAAAACATATCTAATCTTAGATTAAGGAAGTCAGGCGACTTAAAGAATGACCGTATTAGGCAAGGCACCATTCTACGAAACGTAGGAGTTCAAGCGTTGAGGAGACAAATGGACTACATGACTCGTGCCAAACCCTTCTCAGTCGAGATCCCGAACTGGAAGGGAAATTATGCAACTGGAAACAATGCCGTTTTGGTTTTTACAGGGGTCTCGCTCACGTTACCTGGCTCCTCCACCGTGTTCTAGGCGGAGAATTACGCCATAACCGAAGCTGCAAAGAGAAATGACAGGCTCATCTTAGAGACTAGTATTATAGACCTTTATGTAGAAAGTATGGCCGCAATTAATGCCCTGGATGCTGTTGACTGAGATGGTTAGCGGGTTGACTACAAACCCTGAGGTCTTGGCTTCAAGACTAGTTTCAGGCAAGCCAACAACATCATGAATTTTTCTGATGTGCGTTGGTGTGTCACTGTGTTAACTGTTGTTGGACTGTTAAGGTGATGAAGGAATAGCACTGATCACTTTAGCAGTACCGACAGTGATTACTACTGACATATCCTAATGCACATCACAGCACCCTCCTTTGTCGGTATTATAGTATAATCATCGGCGAAGTAAAATAACTAATAAATGGCTACACAGCTTAAACAAATTAATGCCTCCACTTGACACCAGAGGGGTTCCACACTGCTCTACAAAACGCGCAATAGCAGATCTGTAAATTTATTAAGCTTTCTATCTCTCTCCTACATCACTGCCTGTTCTCTCTACACTATGCCTTTCCCAAGCAAGGTAACACATTAATTGATGGGGTGAAAAGCAAAGGTATACAAGTGCCAAAACTAAAAAAAATTGGTTTATACAGGAATCAACACTTAATACCAATATCTATCACCCTACAAAAAAAGACGGTATGTATTAGAAACCAAAAATAGGTACGAAATCCATGGGAACAAAAACTTTGAAGCTTAATTGCTCAGAATTTTATTTTTTACACTTGTAACCCTTTGCTTTTAATCCCCTTAATTAATTAACTAGTGGGCATTAATTACCTGATTGCGTTCTCTTTAAAAAAAAAGTGCTGACATTGACGGTTGTACTGGAATGCATTCAATCTCTGACTCTGCCTGAACGGCATAATGTCAATATAGTTTGGGTTACATGGTATTAATTCGTTCAGGGGAACAAAACGGATAATGAATATGCAAGAGATATGTAATGCTATTCCCATAGTTAAGTTGTAGAGTTAGAGCCAAGCAACACCTTACACTTGGAAGAAGATTGCTGGCACTGCTGGTTGAAATCATTATAGGGGGTACTATACGATCGAACCTATGACCGAACGTCTAAACATTCCCTATGATGGTCACTGCAGGAGCTGTTTTGACGAGGAAGAAGAAGAAGTCAGCTCTACATCTTCTCTGTGATTCCTGCAGCACTTGGGTTATCTCAGGGATGCACTGCCTCTTAGGCCTTGTGAAAAGATCTGGGTGATTCTTAAGAGCTGGATTTCCAGAAATTTGTGGGAATGTGTAGGGTGTCTACAGTCCTCTGGCCTTCGAATTTAGGTAGTAATGCGGGTTGCCCATCTAAACAACAAATATCGCTATTGTATCTTTAGTATATCACCAAAAAGAAAAATATATAAATAAATCAATAAACAATGTCATATGACCTGATTCTGCGTTTTGTATTGACAAAATTGAATTTTTCAAAGCCAAAGTAAAAAACTGGTCTCCACTTTGTGACACACTGTGCTGACATGAAGAAATTTCTGCTTACGAAAAACGTCATCATTTTGAAATATTACACACACATTTATACATTTACATATGTACACATGTAGTATGTATATTATTGAATTTAAAGCAAATGGTTCACATAAAAACAATATGCTAATTTTGCAATATTTTCATTTAAAAAATGCCATAAAAACATAATAATCATTTTCAAAATTCGCAACACAAATCTCAAAGTTATTTGTAAGTGAGACCTTGAAAAACATTTAGTTAAATAATAATTAAGATATAATATGTTAACAATAACACTAGCTATTCATAAAACAAATAAATATTAGTCTCATAAAATATAAACAAATAAATAAAAATTTATCGCTACATTTAAAATTTTAATAAGCTACACTGCAAGGTAATTTCAATGAGTTAAACGATTTTTTAATTAGAGTTTTATTTTCCATAAAATGCGTTTTAATATTATTTATAGGGACTTGAAAAATAACAGCAAAAAAAATTCCACATGCCAGTACTGCCAGGAGCTGGAGAAAAAAATATTCTTAATCGGGTTTTGAAAAAGGGTAGAACAGCATACCTTCTTGACCAATGCGAATTGACAGCTAGGGTAACTGACAATTTTTTCTCCGTTTGGTTCTGCCGCAAGGCAAATTACCACCAGGTAGTAGCAAGAGAATTCGGCGTGAAGAATTTATATTTAGGCTGTCAAAAAAGCTGATACATTAACACAGTTGACAGTTCAAATATGTAAACATTTTCGTAAACAGCTGAGCTCTTGCGGCCATCTGGTGTGAGTTCGCCTTGGTTCTGCCCATGGTGAAATAAGTATACAGGTGACCGCATAATGGAAACAAATACAACAATACAACAAAAAAAAAATAGATGATGCTTGTCAAATATACATACGTGCTGGACGTGGATTATGCACTAAACTAGCAGAGCAAAAAATAATCAGTTGACGTTATGCTGCCACCTGTATACTTATTTCACCATGGTTCTGCCCCACACATATCAACCTTCATATAACCCTACGTCTATAGCTGATATATTTTTATAATGACAAATGTCAAATTCCATATCTGAAAACCAGCTAACATAAAACAAAGTATTTTTCAATATAAGGTTTGATTTTTGTCATGATAAAAATATACCAGGTATAGACGTAGGGTAAAGAAACTATAAACAATTTTTGTTTACAGCCAATCAATTCGCCACTGACATCATTTTGTTACGAGTTCGCGTTGATCTTGAAGAGCCATAGATTTGTCATGATGAAAGCCAAATTCGATATAAAGAAAAACTAAAAAAAAATTAAACCGACTTTAAAATATATGTACTAAAAAATAACTAAAATATTATTACATGCGTTAACTACTTACTTAACCCAACGTCTATACCTGATATATTTTTATCATGACAAATGTCAAATTCCATATATGAAAAACTGCTAACATAAAACAAATTATTTTTTAATATAAAGTTTGACGTTTTTCATGATAAAAATATATCAGGTATAGACGTAGGGTAACAGTTTCCTTTTAAAAGTTTCTATTTTTAGTGCATATATTTTAAAGTATGTTTAATCCACTTACAGAGCAACCTAAAGCAGAGCGTTGAGCGTCGCTCAAGTGACTCACACCAAGGCTACAAACTTTCAGTGATATAGTTTTAAGATACACGATAAATAACAATTAATTTGTATGTGAGGTGCCCTTCCTCAAGCTCCTACCCCACCTGTTCTTTTGTTAGATTATGCGCATTGACTATGACGGAATTCACACCAGTATCCATGTTCTGTAACCACTTTTCTTCTGGATTGCGCACATAAACTATAAATTTGTAGACGCTCATTAATATAGTATTCCAAATATGCAATACTCAATGATTACTTTGTGTGGGAGGGAGCCCTTCCGCTGCTCTTACAGCACTTTTCTGCACTAAGTTTGTAGACGCTCACTAATATAGTATTCCCAATATGCAATAGTTAATATTTATATGGGAGGCATCCCTTCTCTTACTCTTACGCCACCACTTTTCTGCTGTATTACGCGCATTGGCTATAAAGTAATTCACACCAAATTTGTAGACGCTCACTGATATAGTATTCCAAATATGCAATAATCAATGATTACTTTGTATGGGAGGGAGCCCTTCCCTTGCTCTAACACCACCACTTTTCTGCTAGATTACGCGCATTAACTATAAAGGAATTCACGCCTTCTCCCGCACCTATCGCATATTGGAGAAAAGTGGGCCACCTGTGAAGTATACCATTTCATATAGAAAAACAATTTGTAAAATCGCTTCACAAATCACGGAGAAATCGGTGAACATAGAAAAAAAAATACATACATGACGAAATATAACCTCCTCCTTTTTTGAAGTCGGTTAAAAATATCATTTTTAGGATTCCGATACACCAAAAGTGTAAAGGAACCCTATTGTTTTCGCTACGCTGTCCGTCCGTCTGTCTGTCACAGGCTGTTTTCTCGGAAACCGTAAGAGCTACGGATCTGAAATTTTCACAGGATATGTAGAGCTTTTGCCGCTACAACAACAAATATATGACAGTTAAAAATTAAAGGGTGTTTTAAAGCGAGCAACGAAAAATGTTGAAATACTAATGTAATGTTTTCTCGGGAACCGTAAGAGCTACGGACCTGAAATTTTCACAGAATATGTAAAACTTTGACTGCTACAACAATAAATATATGACAACTAAAAATTAAAGGGTGTTCTAAGGCGAGCAACGCAACATGTTGAAATACTAATGTAATATACAGACTCTTATAGACACTTTAAATTTTCAAAGTAAGTGCTAATTGGTGTAGTCTGTAGAATAGATTACACCATTAACACCGATATTTAAAACAATAAAAATTAAAGGGTATTCTATTAGTTATTGTAATTTTGTCTATGTAATTGAGACAATATGCTGTATCTTGGAAACCGTAAGATGTAAAATCTTGAAATTTTAAAACACGCTAAAACTAAAAAAACCAAAATTAAAAAAATTTCAAAACGAAAAAAACGCTAAAATGAAAAATCGCTTAAAGGAAAAAAGCGCCAAAATTAAAAAAATCGCTAAAACGCAATATATCACCAAAATTAAAAAGATCGCCAAAAAAACTAAAAAAAACGTCAAAAATCGAAAAAGTCTTCAAAACGAAAAATCGCTAAAACTAAATAAATCATCAAAAAATTAAAAAATCGCCAAAAAATTACAAAAACGAAAAAAAACGTAAAAACCAAAAAAAGCGCCAAAACTAAAAAACGCTAAAAACCAAAAAAATCGCCAAAACGAAAAAAGTGTCAAAACAAAAAAATCGCTAAAACTAAAAAACCACAAAAAACCGAAAAAATCCCCAAAACCGAAAAAAGCGCAAAAACTGAAAAAATCGCCACAACTAAAATAAATCGCTAAAACTAAAAATATCGTCAGAAAGTGAAAACGTTAAATAAATGCCATAACCAAAAAATCGCCAAAACTAAACAAATAGACAAAAAACAAAAAAAAATTTCAAAAAACCAAAAATCTACAGAAAAAAATTTTAAAAAAATCACGAAAAGCGCCAAAACAACAAAAAAACGAACAAAATTACTTAACAAAATAAAAAATTAAAATTAAACAAGGAAGCACAACGAAAAAACTGCTAAAATGACAAACGGGGCAAAAACAAAAAGGGATATACATATGTGTGTTCGTACGGAACCCTTCGTGTGCGAGCCAAACTCGCACTTTACTTAATTTATTTTATTTTGATGTTTTATGTACATATTAAGTTTGGTAAAGCAAGGCCAAGCCTAGGCGAACTAATTTTACTATGTGGCCAATTCGCTGGTGAACGATGGATGTCGAAGTCCATATATGAAAAATGCTGTTGTTTTGCTTACATTTTTGCTTCATAGTTGAATGGAAAATTTAGGTTTTTTTTGTTGCCACCGCGCTTTCACCTTATAAAATTAATTCGCTTTGGGCCAAAAATTTTTTATTCAACTTTTTATTAACGACAATTTAAAATTATTGCAAAACATTTCATAACAATGTATTACTACGTTTATATGCGCACTATTTGCAAATAAAAATATTTGTAAATAATTTAACTCACTGTTTATACGTTATAGCAAAAATACAGAACTTGGTAGCACTTCTATAGAAAATGTATAAATAACAAATAATTATTTGTTTTGTCATTATTTTCTTCTATCAATATTTTTCGCGAAATATTTATCTATTTGTTGGTTTTTTTTTTAAACATTTGTAAGCGTGGCAACCTCAAACATTTTATTTGCAAATAGTGCGTTAATCGTGAATAGCTTTCCTGAGTTAATAAGTCGCAATAAAGCAATTTACAGTTTTATTTGCAAATAACCCGTGTGTATAAACGTAGTATATGTTTTCTGTCAAATTGCACAACAACAAAAATCTCACAAACATATTTCAGGATTTAGAAACACCACCATGTTTTCAATTCGCCTTGCTTTTAGTACAAACAAGCCGAGTGTTGCCAATTAAATATATTACGCAGTACCTTGCGTAATTATAATTAGAAATAGAGTTCGACTATAATCAATTTAGTGGTGAACTCAATAATTATATTATCTCAAACACACCACGCCAGTGGCGCCTTTATTTTAAAACAAATGCAAATAATTAGCAACTAAAATTAATAATATGCCAATACATGTTTCATTAAATAAAAAATCTGATTAATATTGGGCACGAGTTTTTCACTTAAAAAGTTTTATTGCATTTGTGAATGCAGTTTAAAATATATAAAAGATTAAACATTTGACTGTATAAGGAAATAATGACTTAAGTAAAATATAGTTCCATACTCATTAATTATTACATTGTTTAAAATTGTTTATTTCAAAATAAAATCTTACACGTAACCGGGCAGCTTGATGTTTAGAAATTAGAATAAACAGCGATATTTTTATGACAAAAATTTTATTTGAAACATGTGGCACTTAAACCATTATAAATAAAATGCATAAAATTTGATTAGCAATAAAAACAATAAAAATTAAATATCCAATTAGACCTTTGAATTTTTTAATGATTCTATTCCAGAAAATAAAAAGCACAAGCACAAATTTGTGATTAAAGACGAGAGAAAATTAATAAGACTTTAGAAAATCACATTAGAAGCGCTAAAGGTTTAAAAGAAATTACTTTTTTAAAATATTCAGGAAGTTACATTAGCAATAACCTATAAATTCAATGAACATCATCGAACTCGAGCTCAACTGAAAATGTTTAATGAATTTGTAATCAATGCAGTTTGACTATAAGTAAATTTAATGATTATATCGAAATTTTGTTAAAAAACGTGGTCGAATATTGCACACGCTGTCTGTATTAATGTATGATGGAATTCTCATTTAGTCAATATCTATATATGTACCAGATATAAATTAGTAGGCAAGACTATAATTTTGGATCCCTTTTACGGTCACATAGGTTAGATTGAAAGGGCTATCACCACGTAAAGGAGACTCACTTGGGTCTGACGATTCAGTCCCTTTGTAATGCTCTGGAGGATATAAGGCATAATTATTGCCCCGCTGTCATGTCAAACCATGCAGTATCTTTCAAATAGGAGAATATCTTGACTAGCCCTACATTTGCTAAACTGTTTAATTCCGGCAGTGTACTAGAGTCAAGTAGTCTCATACTTACGCTCGCTAACGCGGGACAATGGATTAGAGGGTGAAACACAGTTTCCTTTTCAATAGTTTTTGGAACATAGAACCATCATTCAAAATGGAACTCTTGCATTGAAGTTTCGCACATAGAACCACCCTTCCTCCCCCCATCTCCTGTTTTGGAACCGTAAACACATTAAACGCTCCTTCAGGATTGAGAAGTGTATTATGCAGCTCCCCATTGAGAAGAAGTGAAAGAAATAGCCCACCAAAATAAGGTTACGGTGTGCAATAGTCGATAACTTCATGGGTTCTTTGACATTGTCGCAGAATCCACTCTTTTAATAATCTTTTAATGGGGTTGTGCGAATATGGTCGATTTTAATGCTCGCAAGACCCACTTTTGCATAAACGCATGACCGAACTTGCCGCTCCATCTGTAGCTATGAATGGTATAATTATTAGGGAATCGGAAGCTCTTGATGTTCTTGGCATGAAAATCCAGTGTGACGTTCGATGTCTCAAAAGAAGCATTCAAGTGCCTCGGTTTGTTAAGACGGTGTAGAGATACTTCACTCCATCTGATCTCCTTAATATTTATACCACTATACCCAACCGAAAATGGAATGGAAACTGCAGTCTATTTGGAAGTTACTCGACCGTGTACAGGAGAGGACGAAGAAGCTCATCGGCGACAGTAGCGTAGCCAGCTCTATTAATTCGCTGGAGCATCGACGCAATGTGGGGTGTATTTCGTTGTTTTATCATTACTACAATGGAATGTGTTCTGATGAAATCAGGGAGATTATTCACGAAACCCAATCTTTTTTTGCAAACAACGCGTTCTTCATTAAGAGCACATTCCTTTGTGGTCGATACGCCAGTGAATCGCACTACGAATTACAGAGAGAATTCGTTCTTTGGCCGAATGTGGTATAAGCTTTCTGTAGAGGTCTTTTCTGCCACTTTCAATGTTGGAAAGTTCAAATCAAATGTCCATAAACACTGCTCCCTCTTACCTCCTTCCCATAACCAATTTTCCTAATTCCGGTACAATGCATTGCATGAGTAGGAGCCATTCCCTCAGTGCTGGTCTTATATTAAAACAAATATCTGTAGCCAGTCCTTGTCCATGGACATATAGAGTTCAATCGGATTGTCGAAAAAAACCAACTGCTTTGTCAAAACATCCACCGGGTGCAAATTCATGATCGCGAAAAGTTCTTTCGTTGGAGTAGACCTCCTCACCGCACCTGTTATCACAACCGCTGCCAGTCGGACGATTTTGTTTTGCGATAATAGTCTTTCTCTATCACATCCGACCAGACCATACAAATATGAATACTCAATACTTTTACAACACTAATTCGTTTTCAAAAACTCTCAAGCAGTGCTTTCTTTAAATCACTTCAAAAATACTTGACAAATAATTTTTCTAGGTTAGGTGACTTTTTAACCGACTTCAAAAATGAAGGAGGTTACAAATTCGTTCGTATTGTTTTCAATAATTCCTCCATTTATGGAGCGATTTTCCACTCTTTTTTTTTTTTTTTTTTTTGTTTGAAAGGGTTTGCTTGCAGTTTGGTTCCATAATTTTTTTTATTGGAAAATTGGACGGACAGTATACCCGTCCCATATATTGATTATCGCATAACTCCTGCATTTACGGAACGATTTTCAAAATTCCTTTTTTGTTTGAAAAGGTTTTGTTGAAGTTTAGTCCCATAGTTTTTTTGTCGAAAATCGGATGGGCGATTCGCCCGCCATTAAATATTGACTCCTACTTTCATGGGTCGATTTTCAAAATGCTTTTTTGTTTGAAAAGGTTTGCTTTAAGTTTTTTATATTTTTCGAAAATCAGACGTGCGATTTGCCCGCCCCAAATATTGATTGTCACACAACTCTGCCACTTATGGTCCGATTTAAAAAAATAATTATTTTAAAGTGTATGCTTGCAGTTTGGTTTCATAGAAATTTAAGTGGAAATCGGACGGATAAAGCCGCCCGAAATATTTGTAATCTGTTGATTTGCCTCTTTGTATTTAAGTTGGTTTTTTGCCAGAATTATTGGACTTTAAAAACTGCGTCGTATGCCGCAATTTCCAAATAAGCAAATCGGTTAATTGATTAGAGATACAATTGTATCTTTATGGAAATTTTTCGAAAAAAAAATTTTTTTTTTAACTTGAAATTAGCAGCTAGTTTTACGAATAACCCAACCAGCAACGTTATCTCTACTTCATATGGAGTTTGACAGTTTGGCCACAATACGAAATTCCTGTTATTTTTGTATTGTTGTATTTGTTGCTGCGGCGATGCCACCTGGTAAAATGACTTCATCTCGGGTACACTTAGCAAAATTTGCAGGTATAAATATTTAACAGATATACAGAATATAATGAATTTTTTTTAAACATATCGCTCATTTGCTGCAACGTCGTCATAACTCAACGAGTTTAAAGTTTTCAATTTAAACACAACTTAATGGTAGAAGAAAATTGTATTCTTCTCTCAAGAGTTCAGTTTACAATATGTTCATATAAAATTTTTATGAAGATCGATATGACGAATGATTAATTCTGCCTTATTAGCTCAAAAATAGAATTTTTTTGAGTTATGACGACGTTGCAGCAAATGAGCGATATGTATAAAAAATTATTCAGAAAGTATATTTGAAATGGTCACATCAATATTTCCAAAGCACACATACAAGCAACTACACTCAATTAACGTTTTGTTGCTCTTTTAATTGTTTCTATAATTAGAATATGCAGAAAACATGTCAATTATGGCTGACGTCAATTTTTATATTCAATTAAATGAATATTTCTAGTATAAAAAATAAAAAAGCCAAAAGAAACAATATTTGCATATGGATATTTGGAATACACACGCACTTATTTTTTAATTAAATAAAAAAGTAATAGAAAAATTATCTACTGTGTTTATATCCTAAATTGCTATAAGGAGCTATTCACATCTTACGCAACGCTATTTTCGCAGTTTTTATACCCCCTCCCCCTCCCCCCCTGCATTCCGTTCGTAACGCTTTTTACCAAATTTTCAGTACAAACTATCTAATCCGTAACAAATCCCCCCCTAGACGTAATATGTGAATAGCCCTCAGCTCCAGACGCAAAATAGATTTTATTTCGAATACCAGTTAATGCGAATTATTCACAAAAACATCATTGAGGAAAAAAACTGTTACTTTAATAGCGTTGTTAATTTGTTTTGAAAGAGAAAAAAACATTTGCTAAAAACAACTGGTTTCAAAGGGTTAATTATGTATAATCAACAGGAAACGACATTATAACGAGTTAAATCTTTATTAAATAACAAACGTCTTTCAAATGTACAAATAATAAGTACATGTATGCTTCCATGTGACCAACATCATCATCTATCTTGATGTATGTAAAAAATTGATAAATTTTTTTAATATGTAAATCATATTGTTAAAACATCAATTTAGTTTTATTTATTTAAAGCGGATTTTAAACAAAAACAATAAAGGTAAACAATCTTATAATAGAGATTAGAGATGGGAACTGTTTAAGTGACTGCTGTCAAACGCTCATAATTGTGTGTAACTTTTTCCTCCAATCGCGTGAGAACGAATATGAAATAGTTTGGCGCGAGTGATCGTGCTATCAGTTATTTTTGCATGATTGCTTTGGTGTTTTATTAATACATATTTTATAATAGAGTGATTTCTAACAGAGAAACAAGCCGAGACAAAATTATTGGCGGTGGCTGGGAAAATTTTGGGTCGGCGACGGCGCGCCGACAGAATTTTCGGCGGCTCACCTATTTACGAACATTTTAGGAAAAAGGTAGTAAAAAAAAATTTTTCCAAAAAAGTACGCAAATTTGCAACCCAGTCGTGAACAAATTTAAACTAACTCGGCGGCTGGTCTTGAGCCGATGCGAGCCGATGTAATCGGCGGCGGCGCGATAGGTAAAAAGCAACCGGCGGCGGCGCGCCGTCGGCTCGAAGTCGACTGGCTTGTTCTTCTAATTTCTAATTGTTCGCCTGTCATAACTTACTCCCACCGGGGAGCACGGTTTATGCATCTTGGTGATATACCCACACCTTGGTGATGTGTTTCCTGGGAATAGGTTAATTACCTTAGGCCAATTACCCCTAAAACTTATGTGTTACTACCCAATCTCTAGCAACGGAGCAACGGGCGTGCATATATTTATATAAGGAAGTAGGCTTGCCTACGCTAATCAGTAAGGAGGTGAAAGGGCACCTAGGGTCTCGCTCAAGACCAAAGTCAATAGAAAGTTAACCTCTAGGGGTTTTCTTTCGAGGCTCTACCTGTAACATAAACTGGTACCACGGGAAGCAGTAGCCCCACAGATGACCTGCCTTCCAAAGGGTTAAAGAGATGATGCTCGTCGTTAGACGACTTCATCTTTGATAATGTTCGTGGCGGACTTCGTCTTACCCTCTACAAGAAGGATGATTCTGTGTCTGGTTGTTTGGTAAGGTTTCCTTCGGGAGCTAATCACGTGGTGGCTGTGGTTGCTACCAAAATCGCTGGGAGAGGTTTGGTTAAAGGACTGATGTTCGGCCAGTGGTAGTGCCTGGTTGGACTTCGGACTACCACATGTCCCTGTTTGTGCTGTTGCTAAACCAACAGTGGCTGCATCAGTAGTGCTTTGTAGTCGGGTTCTGGGGAATAAGTGAGTTGCCCGCAGTGGTCTACACGCTGTTGTGGATTACAAGGTCTGCCGGTTGTTTCCCTTTACCTTGTGTGCATCGCATATGCTGCTGATGTGGTAGTGAGATTAGATAGCTCAAACACTTTAACAAGTTGTTTATGCATGGCGAGCCGACTGCTATGCATAAGAAGTTGCTACCTGTGTGCGCCTTGCAAGGCACACAGGTGTGCCTTCGGGGTGACTCGGGGGTGGTCGAGAACACTCAACTTCACTCAGTGTTATGAGAACACCGTCGGATTAAGCCTTCAAGGCAGGTACTGACTGACGTTAATCATGAACACACATCTGTCATAACATAGCTTACACATAAGCTTTAAAAAAACATAGAAAACTAATTATTTTTTGGACTGGTAGTAAGTAGGTAATAGGTACTAGATTCAACGAACTGAAGAGGTCACATAGACCAATCTCTGATAGCTCGTCTAGTAAGTTGTTGCCCAAGAATTTGTGTCTCAAGTGCCGCAAGGTCGGGCACTCGCAAAGTGGAAAACTGTTCCTTCTTTGCTTTGATCCCGGCAGAATGCATTGTAGGAAAGGCCTATCCTGCTAGCATGTCTACCGATCGCCCAGCGTCGCGTCACTACTGCGACGAGCTTCAAAATTTCCCTACAGTTTCTGTTCGTTAGTTGTGTAAAGTGATGATATATAAGTACTAAAATATGTTATTATAACTCGCGTCATGGTATTTCTACCTTTTTAAGTTTTTAAAACAAGGTACATCAAACAGTTACTGGCATTTCTACAATAATGGAAAAATTTTTGTACAAACTACCTTATAACAGTTGTCAAAAAACGTTATAAGACGGGTGAAATTACCAGCACGGATAACTCTTGAAGTAAATTTTTAATACCATACAGAAGGAAGTCAGTATGAAGCCTTTGATAGTTTGAAGGCAGCGGTGATATTATCAGCAGGCTAGTCAGCTGCGCTAGTGATCCAACCTATTAGATACGCCTTCACACTATACCAGAACATCCAATTTTGACGTTTAAAAAGGCTGTTATCATGTGTTATGCAGTTGTACATGCAAAATGTTCAATTACTACCATAATATGAAAGAGATAGACAAATTAGAAACAATAAGGTACGCTATCTCTTTCATATAATCTTCGTAATGTTGTTGTAAGCAGTCAGGTCTAGTTAGTAGTCTATGACTTTACTTTTGAGGCTTTTTTTAACCGACTTCAAAAAAGAAGGAGGTTATCAATTCGTGTGTAGTTTTTATGTTTATACTCGTCGACACTGTTTAAACTGTCTTTTGTGAACCGATTTTCAAAATTCTTTATTTGTTCGAAAGGGTTTACCTGCAGTTTGGTCCTATAATTTTTTTCGATAATCGGAGGCGGACATTTGTTCCCCCAATGCTTAACTCCGTCAGTTTTTAACCGATTTTCAAAATTATTTTTTTGCTTGAAAGAGTTTTCCTGCAGTTTGGTCAGATTTTTTTTTTTTTTTGGAAAATCGGAGGGAGAAATTTGTTCCCCCCAATGCATAGCTCTGTCATTTGTCAACCGATTTTCAAGACTCCTTTTTTTGTTTGAAAGGTTTTGCTTGCACTTTGGTTCCATAATTTTTTCCAAAATCGGTGGGGAATTCGCTACCCCCAACGTACAACTCTGTCATTTGTTATTCGATTTTCAAAATTGTGTTTTTGTTTGAAAGGATTTGCCTGCAGTTTTTACATAATTTTTTTTCGAACCGATTTTTAATATATTATATTTTTTTTTTTGTTTGAAAGGTTTTACTCGCACTTTGGTCCCATATATTTGTTTTCGAAAATCTTCGGAGCATTTTTTATGTTTGAGAGGATTTGCTCTCAGTTTGATCCCATAGAAGTAAAAATCGGACGAAAACAATAATAGCCCGATATATTAATTATCGCATAGCTCCGCCATTTCTTGACCGATTTTAAAAATATTGGTACTATGAAAAATTGTGGATGGAGACCCCCCATTTGTAGACAAACACACCATTTGATTTAACACTAAATTGCGTCCGTTTAGTAATCTGTTCCCATAAAATCTTTGCCATTATCCAATAATACAGGTCTGTGCATCAGTACAACAAAAACGCCTTCCTACTGTGATTGTCAAAATAACTCTATATATAAAAAATATTGGCGCATAATCATAGTCAATAAAAGTATACTTTAGGAATTTAAAACCAGTATTTTGTATGGCAATACTGGTTTTAAATTCGTAAAGTATACTTTGTTTATGACTATGATTATGCGCCATTGTTTATGTTTTTTTATATGAAGTTTGACAAACACAGCATAAAAACAAAGGAAGCAAAAAACAATCAGCTGATCTCTTGCACAGAACTGTATTATTGGATCATGATCTTTGCATTGAAGTCGGGTTTTTTTTGGCAGAATTATTTATTGCGAACTGATTTTATAGGTGGCAGCACTGCGGTCGGCGAATTTATATAAGGTGGCCTCGTCAGCCCAGGTGACAATTTTTGCCTATTTTCGCCGCTTGTATTTTTTATCTGCTTGAGATGCAAAAATATGTTTGACACATTTTTCAGTACATTTTTTGGCATCCCAATAAAGTATTTTCCAAGGTGATAAAAAAATATTTGAATTTTTTTTTTGCTCTAATGGAGCGCGACTTAAAATATAGAATTTTGAAAACGAACTTGAAAATATTCAACTCTTTTCAAATCCCAAGGACTGTAAATCAATGAATTTTAACCCAATCAACACAATTTATATATTGGCTGAAAGAATAAAGGCATATCCATGCAACAGTTCATAATTTGTATAATTCAGATGAACAGTTCTAAAGATTTTTCAAAATAATTAGCTAAAAACTGCAAAAAACATGTTTTCGCCAATATCTCGAAACGGTTCTTAAGAAAAATATTTATTTATTTTTACGAAGCAAACGTCATGTTCTTGTTCAGCGACGACAAATTCGCAATAGTTGTTGTTGTTTAATTTTGTTTGAACGTCAAATACAAAATACAACTTTGAACGAATTTGCGAGTGCAAGAAAGTCTGCACTCCCCTGCATTCTCCGTTCCCCTCTCTTCTATAAACTCAAGACTTTGCAAAGTAAACTTTCTGTCTAACTTGGAGGTTACACGTTCAAGTTTTGTTTCAAGTTTTAATACATTCACACTTTTTTACTAACACACTCACATAATTGGAAATTGACTACCAACTTGATTTCAATTTTGCTTTCAAGATTTGTTTCAATTTTTCGTTCAATTTAAACAGCTGATCTCTATTATTGTAAGTAAATTACAGAAAGACTCGGCTATAACGAACTTTGTGCAAACAGCAAAAAAAACCGCTCTATGACAAGTTCGTAATAAGCGTAGTTCGATACAAACGAGGACTCGTTAACTACGAATTCGGTATTACGAATTATTTTTGTATGAAAATGGCAACCGAAACGTCGGCACTTTAGACTTAGATCGTTACAACCGAGAATTCGTTATAACCGGGTTTTACTATTTCGTTGTTGATTCCTTGACGACGGCATCTTGAAAACAAAATTGACTATCAAGTTGCTTACAGCCTACGTCATAGCGTCAATTTAAAGTAGTTTTAACAAGCAATACGTGTGATCAACTTGAAAGCAATTTCTTGAACGTGTAACTGCAGTGTAAACGATGTGTTACTTTAATATTTTAAAGGGTTGTTTGTCTATCATCGATAAAAATATATACAAAGTTCGGTGTTCGCTTTCTGCCAAACTTCGCCACCGAACCCAAACTTTTGGTTTAAAATAAATGATTTTAGCATGAGATGATGAAAACGATTAAATTTTATTGCATGCCATACAAATTTTTTATCACTTTTATATTCCTAAAATTATAAAATACATCCCAAAATTCAATCTAAAATCGACCGTAACGTTGCCATTTTACTATAGCGAAAAGAAAACTATTAACATCTGGTACTTTTTACACAAAGTTGCCAGCTTAAAACAACTCAAAAATTTTTTATCACATACATATATTTTAGTAATATGTAAGCAGATTTTTTATTATGTTTACCGTTCTACTTTATCTAATGATTGTAATATGATAAACTACGTTAGATTCTGACTAACAAAATCCATTCAATCAACTGAGTACAAGAACGAGCTAACGTTCTAAGTAGAAAAAAACAAACAGAATTACTAAAAACAATTTTAAAAGAAAACTTCTAAAAATGCATTCAATACCCAGGTATAATTATTTACTACGTTACTGTTGTTAAAATGCATGTCGAAACTTAGCGTAAATATTCGTTTGTACTGGCAGCCATCAGCAATCATCAATGTGAAACAAGCCAACAACCAAGCCAGTCATTCAGCCAAAACAACGGTTTAAAGTGAGCGGATCAAAACGAGTACATTTGCAAAGCACTTACCTAAAGCTGATTGAAGCCAAAATGATAGTGATGATGATGGCGATGATGGTGGTGCTAGTGGTAAAACCGCTTTAAGCCAGTATAATGATTTTTATTTACTTTTTTTTCATAAAGTTTTCAGTTAAATCGAAACACTTGCCAATATAAGTGTCTCCCTCTCCTCGGATGTTTCAAAATATGTACGTAGCCATACACTTTCAACAGCTGCATCGGATGCATTGAACGCAATGTACACTAACAGCCAAGAGTCCACAACAAAAAAAAATGTAAATAAATAAATAAAAAAATCTTTAGCTGTTTTATATTTTCTTGGCTTTGGTTTTTTAGTAGTTTGTGTGTAAATCTTGTCTTGCACTAAGTGGTGGCAGAGCAGCTTGGAAAAATAAGTAGAACTTCGCGGTGCAGGGGGAAATAATATTGTTTTATTTTCTTATTAATTTACGTTATATCAGGCAGTTTGTTTTATATAAGATTTTTATGGTTTAACAAATTTTTGTAAGCAAAAAAAAGTAAAATTTAAAGCGAATCTAGATGAATTTTGTATGCCCTACAAAGTTTTTTAAACAGTTTAAAGGACTCGTCTAAAATATATTTTTACTTTAAAAATTTTTCTATGGAAAAGTTTTTTTTATCTTTTTTGGCAAGGCGAATACATAACAGGTGGGTGGTCTCGACAGATCTGGTGATTATTTTTTGCTTATTTTCTCCGCTTATATTTTTGATCTAGTTCGGATCATGGTAGAATAATATACAAGGTAGCCCTGGAACGCCAGCTGATTAGTTTTTTATTTGCTTTTTTCATGGTATGAACCGTCAAATCTTGTGTATATGTAAAATAACTACGTTGCACACACAATACCACACATATATTTGCTGCTTATGTTCTACAAACACAAACATAACCTCGCTATTAATGTTTGACAATTCGTACCACAAATGTACATTTGTATTAGTTATGCGGCTACCTGTTATATTATTCTACCAAGGCTCGGATGTCAAATGCTTTGTTGCCATATATTTTAGTACATTTTTTGACAACCAAATTAGGTATTTTCTAAAGCGAATTGAGGCGAGTCTGCATGTTATAAATTTGCCTTGCTTTTGCCTCGCTGTGGCAACAGTTTATGTGTTCCTGGCAACGTTTTTGTGTGCTCTGGCGGTTTGTCGTATATTCTGGCATCTTTTCAGTAGAAAACATTTCATCTAATTCTGCTTACCCTTTTAACAAAACCGTACTAAAATATGTTACGTAATATTTGAACAGACTCAAAGTGCTTTTACAGCATTACCTCCGTTACAAAATGTGTTACAGGCAACTAGTAATTTTTAGGAAACGCACTTAAGGTGGAGGTACATAACACGCGGCAACGCGTTTGGAGCTTTTCCAACTTTAGACGCTTTAAAAGCGGCAAGTTACACATCACGCGTTAGAGGCATTTTTCTTATACAGTTTCAATCCTTTTCTCGTTGGTTTTTGTTTGTTTTTTTTACATTTTATGTTTCTTTTTAATGTTCTAATTCGATTTGTTTTGATAGTTTAAATTAAATACATTTTTAAAAATTTAATTTTCATTGCACAAAAATGTAATCATCAGCATCTGGCAACACTAACTGTCAAAACACGCTTAATGCGAGGAAAAGTTGAAAGTTGCTGATCTTTTTGCGGGGCACGCGTTTCAAACTTAGTTGTGTAACTTACTTTATGCAAAAACACTATTTCAACTTTTTGGATAGAAGTCTGTAACGCGTTGACACACGCAACGCAAGTTATGTAACTCGACCTTTAGCATTCGAGCGCCAAAGTTTGCAATTCCTACATATGTACATAATTCACAATTCCCGAGTCTTCCACTCCATGAAACAGGGGCTGGTACTGGCCGTATACATGGCTCGTCCAACTCAGTGACTGTGCCTCTAAACAGTAAGAAATTAAATTGGCGATAAAAAGCTTTGGTCCGCTCAAATCTCCGGAACCAGATGGAATAATTCCAGCTGATCTACAGAGAAATGTGGACCAAGTTGTATCTTGGTTTTCTGTAATATACAGCGAGTGATTGAATAGGACATGCATACCAAGGGGGGCACAACATCACATATTAAATTTAAGGATTTCAGTCTGATTAAAAAGACTTATTAACATCTATTAGAGAGTACCTTGTCATGGAACATGGAACGATTTTCAATTATACCACGTCAAATTAGGTTGATAAACAGATCGGTTTCGGCGATGTGCCACCTTTAGTATTATCTTGAATACTCAAGATGGCAGATCTTGTTGCCAACAGGGAACAGTATTTTTCATCCCTTAGCGTAGCACAGAAAGTCACTAGAGCGATCTGGGCGGTAAAAATTTGTGCCGGGTGCGTCTGGAGCATGAGCCCAAAAATGGTCATGTGGATCTATACAATGATTGTTAGGCCAATGATTACGTACAGTGCGATTGTATGGTGGCAAAAGACTCAACAGGTTGCGGCTACAGCGAAACTCTGCATGGCTCAGAGATTGGCGTTTCTTCTTACTACAGGTGCAATGAGGTCACGTCCAACATTGGTCATTGAGGCCTTGATTGGATTAGTACCCATACAAATCTTTATAAGATCCTCTGCGGCAAGGGCTGCTTATATGATGGGTCTTCAAAACTCTCCGCATTGTGTCGGCACTCATAGATCTTTAGTACTATGCCCTACAGAGTGCTGCTAGGAATGTCTAGTGACAGGATAAACTGTCGACAGGAGATTCAATGTCACAATCCCGCTTAGGGAAACGTAGGAAGAAAACGGTCCTACTGAAGTTTATGTTGGTATACGGATGGATCCAAAACAAAAGATGGAGTTGGCGTGAACCCAACGTGGAAATCTCTGAGCCCATGGGCAAATGGCCTTCGGTATTTCAGGCGGAAATACAGGCGATCACCAAGTGTATTCATATTAATTTAATTATGGACATTAAGGAGGCGCATATAGCTTTTCCAATAGTCAGGCGGCTCTTAAGTCCCCACTTTCTTGATAATTCCGTTACAAGCTTGTTTTAGTGCTTTGACTCACTACAGAAGCTAATCATAGGGAACAATGTTTCCATTTATTGAATACCTGGCCACAACGGTCATCCGGGTTACGAGGAAGCGGATGAATTGGCCAGGAGGATCTCTTCAGCTCCTCTTATGGGGCAAGAGCGCTTTTGTGTTGTTAACTAGTCGACTGTCACGTCTCTAATCAAAGGGAATGACATTTCGACCGCAAAGCAGGTGTATGTGGCTAGCTTCTTCTGGTTTAAGACCAGCCAAATCACTGATGCAGCCATTTTTTTCCTACAGTGGCATCCTAAACTTCAACAGGGATGATTTACGGCTTCTTACTATCCTCTGTGGAAAAGTAACCAAGTTCGTTCACTCTTGTGCTGTTTATACTTGGAAGAGGATGAGACAGCGGCACACATTCTCTGTGAATGCATTGTGTTATGTAATATCACTAGCCGTGTTTCTCATTCTGAGTTTCTGTGTTCGGATGATTTAGGCAAGTTGCTCCAACCTCTGTTCTGACTTCCATAAGGAGAGTCATACAGAGCATAATTTAATTTATAGATCTATGGCACAAAAGATCCAGTAGGTATCGCAATGTCGGCCTTTGGACCAGATCTTTCCCCTAATCTAGTCTATCTGCTCCAGGGTATCACATAGAGACCGAATCGAGGGACCCAAGTGAGTAACCTCTTAATCCAACTTAACCTACATAGATGTGAATGCTCTCGTATGTACATACGTCGCGTTGCCATATTGTACACCTGATATAAATAATATTAATTTCTATAATTTACCACAATAATTTGTGGATTACATTCCACACTATTGCCAGCGCTGCAATATTTTTAAAAATAAACACGATTGAGTTAGCCTTAAAGCTAAATGATCATTTTTATTATGATGTTGTTAGTGGGAATAAATTAAAGAAAAATTACAATTTGTAGTCATAAAAAAGCCATGTTAGCAAGAGTTTTTTCTTATACATATTTTTTTTTAATAAAACAAACACCTTCATTGAATTAGTATTTTCAAAACTGCATGTTATAAGTTGCCAGTTTCTTTTTATTGCGTGTCTATTATGTCTGTAAAATATGTAGTTGAAAACGCTTTTTATTTTCGCAATTTTAAGTGACCACTATTGTATGTATTCAATACAAAATTTTTAGAAATTTTAAGGCAATCATTTAAAAAGCCAAAAATATTACTGTTTATTTAATTTAATTAATAGTTAAAAACTTTTGTTTAGAATTTTTAAGGTAGCCATTTAAAAAGCTAAAATGTTGTTTATTTAATTTAACTCACATGTAGTTAAAAACCTTTTTAGAATATAATTAGTTTTGTTATTTTATTTTTTAGTTAAAGTTTGCATTTAAAGTTATTTTTAGCAAATGTTGTCTTTAATTTGTTGAGTAAATAACGATTGACTGAAAAGTCCAAACAATTTTCACTTTTTATATTTAGTAATAAATGTTCACTTTTGTACCTCAATTTAATTTAAATTTCCATAAACAAAAACGAAGAGAAATTAATTATGACCCTACCAACAAGTCTTTTAAGATATCAGAGTTGCCATACATACGCATTTGGATGGAAATGTATATTTCAAGGCAAATTCACATCAGGTAGTCGCAAGAGAATTCGCCGTTAAGAAATTATATTTGGGCTGTCAAAAAAGCTGATACTTTACAGTTGACAGTTGAAATGTGTAAACATTTTGGTAAACAGCTGAGCTCTTGCGGCCACCTGATATGAATTCGCCTTGGTTTATTTTTAAGGGCTTAATACACAATCAATCAGCTTGATGTCAGATTCGTGTACGTGTGCTTGACGAAAAATCAAAACCAAGTAGATTTTTCATCAAGTGTCGTCGGTGTCACTAATACTAACGAAATTTCACACATACTATTACCACGCTTGTCAAGCATGTTGACTGTGTATATTGCCCTTTAAATTCAAATTTTCCATTAGACTTTTTAAATCCCGGTATTGGGATTTCTCGTTTGGCATGCCTAATAGAGTGTGCATCAGGAATCCAATTTGCCATGATGGTTAAGAAGGAAACGCTTGAAATCGCTTTGATTTTTTGTAATGGATTAAAGTTAGTGATGGTAAATTCAGAGTTTTTCAATTTAATCGAGACCTTCTCTCAAATGATTTGTATTTTAGACTGAAGTTTACACCACCTAAAAATCGAGGTTACACAAAAATACTGAAGAGAGTGTTGTAGCATCCTCCGAAAACTGTATGTTGTTATGCCTCGCCGTGTATGTTGAAATTAATTGACTTTTCCTATGTCCAATTCTTTCTTATTACCCAGCAAAAACTTTTCTTACTGGTAGGCAAAAAAGTATATGAGGATTCAAGTCGTAACTACTTACAATTTGACTCGATAACTACTTATTTTTGTTTGAGAAGTCCAAAAAATAAGGGGTACCCCTTACGAATGTATTTACATTGTCGCAGCAATTAACTAGTTATTATTTGGCTTACTTAAACCTAAAAGATAAGTAGTCAAATAAACAAACTAAAATTTAAAAAAAAATTATACGCATTATGTTTTATATATATATTTTTAACAATTTTATTTTATTTTTTTGACCCAGCTAGGATACGAACCAGTGCTCGTTCAGATATGAAGACAAAAACTTTACCCACTCAGCTATTATTGACTTATAAGTTTAAGCGACAAAAATTAGTTTTCATATACAAACATATGTTCCCAGCAAAAACTTTGCTTACTGGTAGGCAAAAAAGTATATGAGAATTTAAGTCGTAACTAATTACTTACAATTTGACTCGATAACTACTTATTTTTTTCTTTTGAGATGTCAAAAAAATAATGGGTACCCCTTACAAATGTATTTACATTGTCACAGCAATTTTTTAGTTATTATTTGGCTTAATTGAAGCTAAATTTTTTAGCCGAACTTTAGAACGCCATTAAAAAATGTCCCTAGAATACATTTTCTAACTACGTTGTTGTAATAAATAATAGATACGCCTTGGAATAGTCTATACCTTTATTCTTTTAATATGTTTTTCTTTTATTTTTCAGAATGTTGTAATGAAGAATTGGGAAACTGAAAATGTAAAGATAAACTAAGGAACAACGAGCAATGGAAAAGAGGCATTTTCGGGGAACGCACTATTTTAAGAGTCAGAGATTTTAATTTCAAACCACACTTGCTGGATTTATCTACTCCCGTTTTTTCTTCCTTTTGGAGGTATTTGAAGGGACGTGTGTGTGTACGTGAATGAGGAACAGACTATATACCACAAATAAAAATTAATATTCGAGAAGAAATTTGACTGATAGCTTCGGAAAATTTGAAAACGTACTAAAAAGAGCATAACTCCGAGCCACACTAACGTGGCGTTACTTTTCACGTTTAAATTAACTGAATTGTATAATAATTAACTAATGTATAATTAATGTATAATAATTAATGTATGCATAATAAAATTCATTATCTAATAATCATACTCACACGCTAAAGTCGGTTTGTTTCGGAAATTTCTTTACATTAAAACCCTGTTATTAAATATTTTGTTACAACCCTGCGGTAAAGTTGGTGACAAATTATCCAAAAGTACTCGTCCTATGACTTGAGAAAATGAGATTGCCGAATTCAATTCGCTGTAGTCAATTCGTTTGAAACACATACATGTTAAACTTCTTAGAACAAAATTAAAACAAAAATTGTTGCCGTAGTAATGCCAATTGGTTGTCAATTCACCTTTAGTGCTACCAAAAGTAAGGAGTGGTGAATGGTGAAGAAAGACATATTTTGAAAATGGTTACATATAAACCATTTTTGTGATTTCTCCTCTTAATCTTCAGTCAAATGAATTGGAATTCGGGTTAGTATTGTAGTAAGGGGCACTGAACAAGTTCGACACGGCTGGATCTGATCACATAGTATCTAAATAATGTTAATTGACTCCTTCCAATGTAACCGACATGCCACTCCGGAACGAGTCCCGTAAATATATTTAGATATTAATTTCAACTTAAATGACATTTATAATTTTGAATAAGACCGAGTGGGTAGTGAACATATCATCGAGTATTTTAATTATGGGAATTGACCGCCTATTTTAAAGTTATGTCACTCATTTGAAAGTAAATACATACCAGTGAGCCTCAGGAGCCAAAAAAATTAGAGCTCTATCAAGGTGGATTTATACAGGTGATATTATAAGCACAGCTGTTCTACTTTTTTTCCACAAATTAGATGCTCGTATGTCAAAATTTGTATACGTTAATATAGGGGCTGAGATGTCAAATGCTATTGTAATGTTGTAGTTGTTTTAGAATCAACACCACCTGAGAAAATTAATTCACCTTGAGGTCTATTTCAACTATATCACAGCGTACAGGGTGATCCAAAATGGACTTTACCAGTAATTTGCTAATATTAAAAATTGTTTCATAAATTTTAATTTTTATATGACTATAACTTTTTTGGTTTAAGAGATTTTAAAGCAAAAAAAAGTTTTGTAGAATTATGTAACTTATAAGCTATTAGTACTAGAATAATTCTTGCAAACAAAAATCCGACTACAAAATAGGCGTGGCATCGCCCCTATATTTTATCATAATGTACTTTTTCGAGAACTAATTGTGTGTGCGAAGTCTTATAAGAATCGGATAAGTAGAAGTATTTAAAATTAATATTTATTTTTCGTGGGCGTGGCACTGCCCACTTTTCTAACCACAATATTGTATTATAACGATAACTAAATGTGTATGCAAAGTTTCATAAGAATCCGCTAAGTAGAAGTAGTTAAAATGCTTATTTACTTTTCATGGGCGTGGCACTGCCCACTTTTCTAAACATAATGTTGTATTGGAACAATAACTAAAGGGTATGCAAAGCTTCAGAAGAATCGGTTTAGTAGAATTTGTTGAAAAATAATATTTACTTTGCATGGGCGTGATACAGCCCACTTTTTTATCCTGATGTAGCATTTAAACAGAAGCTCAATCGATTGAGTAGAAGTAGTTGAAAACGAATGTATATTTCCTTTGTATGGGCGTGATCCGCCCATTTTTCAACGGGACCAATCTGGAAGTATATCCTTTTGAATAGAGAAAATAAATCCGAAATCGATTCATAAATGGCGGAGTTTTGAGGGAACATGCATACAAAAAAAAAATACATGAAGAATTGATAACCTTTCTTCTTTTTTTGAAGTCGGTTAAAAATAGTATTTGCCCTCTCGTACACTCCTATACCCCATTGTATATCCGCCCGGTTCCGCCTATGTAAACCAGAAAATTTTTGTTGACTCAAGGTCAGATATTTTGTGCAAAATTTATGTTTGCAGTTTACTGACTCATCAATATTATGGTTAGTTAGAAAGCTGAAATTTACAAAGAAGGGTCTCGGTGGAAAAAATAATATGAAATATCCGAAAACGGGATTTTTATCCATGCGAGAGTAGGGTTCCCCTTATTTGTATGGGCCCTTCCACTATAGCTTGAGAGCTAAAATGCGGTAACAGGTATGTGAGTACATGAGTAAATAATCAGCAAAATCTGAAAGCGAGAACCTTTTATCTAGGTCCACTAGGGTTCCCCAAAAAGTTTTTAGGATTTTGATTGCAAGTCCTCCTAGAAATGTTGTGCTTAGTAAAACAAATTATTGTGCCAAATAATAGGTAACGGGAATTAGGTAAAAGGCAATTAGGAAATTATAGTTATAAGAATTGTACCAAACAAAAACGTCAAAAGTACCGAGATCAAAATGAGAACCAACTTCTTGATAGGTATAAAACCATCTCATTTCTAGGCAAACTACTAACTTGGCAACATTTGTTCACTTCACTTTTATACTGAAATTCAACAAAAAATGAAAATATGTTTTAAAATTTCCATAAACTTTTTTTATCGGTCGATTTCTAAGTTCTATAGCAAAAATTAAAGACCAAAGTCCCACACTCGCATATCAAAATTCTAGTCCAATAAACATTTATGAACGTTCGACCGTTTTCTCGTGAAATGGTCCACTGTGCCCCATGTAAAAGTGACAGGTCCCTCTCATTTAAAGTTCCAGAAATCGAACCAGTTGCTGCTCTTTGGGAACCAATCATGTGACTTGTCTATCCCTCTAGGGATAAAATACATCTGTAATAAATGTTGTCTGGGTAATCATTGCCACTACGGCAACAATAAACTAATAGACTTTATGCATACCAGCAAACAACATTTTTTTTTATTTCTTTATGCCTATTTTTTAATACATATAAACAACTCGATAGTATCAGTTAAATTTCAAAATTACCAATAATTATTTTATTTTTTTTTTAATGTACATTAATACATATATATTTCTAAACAATGTAAATAGAATAACAAATAAAAAAAACTAAAAGGCCGATAATGTTACATGCCACTATTTTTCACCGCTTGTTGTTTGTAAATTAGAAATTGTATGAATGGCCGGGGCCTTGTTCTAAAAGAAATATGTATTTATGGATAAATGCTCGTGCTTACAAAAAAGTAAATCGATAGTTTTTTTTATAAAAGATTAAGACTAATAATAATGATTTACTCATTCTACAATATGCAACTCGTTAGTTTATAAGCGTTAAGAAAACAATACAATTTTCTTTAAAGTAATAATATAAAAAATAGATTACTAACAAGAAATAATTGTAATATGAGTAAATTTTAATTAATTTTTTTTTTCTAGCTGGCCTATTTTATTGTAAACCAAAAATTGATAAGGCTACAAAGAAACATCATTTCAAAGAAGTATTTATTGTATGATAGAAATAAGACACAAGTGTTGAGCAGTTAATACAAGGCGAATGAATTTTTCAGGTAGCGTTATTTCTACAACAAACCCAAAATCCATGCGGCTGGTTGGCTCGATCTGTCAAAAGCAGAAGATGAACTTTTATTTAAACTTTTTATCATGAACAATAGCTTAAGAATATATATATTTGTTTGCTGTCAAATATAAGTGTCTATGGCAACCAAATCAGTTGAAAATATATAATTAAAAAACGTTTGACAGATCGAGCGAATACGGCGAACAGATATTTTTTGTAAAATTTATGGAAGCTTTATGACAATTAATGATGCTGCCATATTTTGATCGAATTTAAATAAGATCAATCATTCATTTATTTAACTACTGAAAAATTTTGTAAACACTTTTAAACCAATTTACCTTAATTTCATAGATTTTTAGGTGCTGAAAGCGAATATGGTATTAGCTTCCATGGTTTTATATAGCTTACCGTGTTTGTGGAGTTTGTGCGTAGGTGGAGTTTGGATCAAATCTAATAATTGAAAATCTACCCCCTTCCTGTTGAACGATTGATCCGACATTTTATAAGCGCCTTTAATTTTTAATTTTGATTAAAAAGGTGGGCTGCGCCACGCCCATTAAAAGTAACATTTAGTTTTAGCTCCTTGCTGTTAACCAATTGATCTGAGATTTGGTGGACACCTTTACTTACACTAACTTTACAATTTTGTATTTAAAAAAGTGGGCGGCACCACGCCCTTAAAAAGTAGTACTTAGTTAGGGTGAAATATAGTGATGTATGTACCTAGTCATAATATTAGACAGGCCCATTACAAAAAAAAAATATAGGAAAAAATTGAACACTATTATTTTCTAGCACATTAAAGTGCTTAGAAATGTTGTAGTTTTGATCAAAAGATATGAACGAATCAAAATGGCTTTATAAAATTTTGCATTTCGCTATCTCAAAATACGGATGTCGTATTTAGCAAAACTTAACTTTTCAGGAGACGGTTTTTAATGTTTAACGTAAAATATCATTAAAATGGCCCAATGGACTCACTTCTTCTTTGGAGTGAATATAATCTGAGTGTTTTGTTTTCATCAGCAGCAAAGATAAGAGGTGGCAAAGTTGAAAATCGGAAAGAGCACATCGAAATCTATAAAACTATCCACTTTCAAAACCACCGGAAAACTTTCCATGTAAAACTATCAAATGACTGTACTAATGGGTGATTTTATAAGAACTATCGGAAAGTAAAAAAGAAAAAAACACATAAAATTCAGAAAAATGCATGAAATATTTATTTGGATCGATAGTTGGGTCGATATAATTTAATGTTTGAAGATTATTTCATGCAAATGTTGGCCGCGGCTGCGCCTCAAATGGTCCATCCGCTTAGTCCAATTTTGGCATACTCTTTCCAACATTTCGGCCGGTATCTCACGAATAATGTTGGCAATGTTGGCTTCCAGTGCGTCAATCGAAGCGGGCTTGTCGCTATAGACATTAGCCTTAACATAGCCACATAAAAAAATAGTCTACAGGCGTTAAATCGCACGATCTGAGCGGCCAATTGACTGGTCCCAAGCGTGAAATAAACTGTTCACCGAACTCGCCTCTCAATTGGTCCATTGTTTCGCGTGCTGTGTGGCATGTGGCACCGTCTTGTTGAAACCACATGTCATGCAAGTCAAGCTCTTCCATTTTGGGCAGAAAAAAGTTTGTTATCATCGCACGGTAGCGCTCACCATTCACAGTAACGTTGTGATTCGCATCATCTTTGAAGAAATACGGCCCAATGATGCCGCCAGCCCATAATCCGCACCAAACGGTTGTTTTTTGTGGATGCATTGGTAGCTCTTGCAATGCTTCTGGCTGCTCTTCACTCCAAATACGGCAGTTTTGCTTGTTCACGTATCCATTCAACCAGAAATGAGCCTCGTCGCTGAACACAATTCTTCGATAAAAAAGTGGATATTCATCTAACTTAACAGAGCACGCATTTTGGTAATAAAATTCAATAATTTGCAAGCGTTGTTCGTTTGTAAGACGATTCATGATTAAATTATAGACCAAACTGAAGATGTTTGACAGTGACACAAGATACAAAACGTGCGTGAGCTGTCAAAACTAGTGTTGCCAAAAAGATAATAGCAAAAAAATCACTCGTTAGTACTACAAGCAAAATGAATGAAGCATTATTGAACAATGTTGCCAACACATAACAATGTTTTCTGGGTTGTGCAACAAGTATCAAGTCTTTTGATTTTTTGTAATATATTGAGCAATCATCGAATATGACATACACATTGGCAATATTATTGTACAATATGAAAAACTGCTTAATTATATTGCAAATGTATGATGATGAAATTGTCGATTTTCACGAAAATTTTGTTGGCAAAAAATTGTTTTTGTGGCAACGCCGCACAGTGGTTGCAATTGGAAAAAAGGGTAATAAATCTTTATATTTGAAACTTGCGATCCGATGACAAAACCAAGTATGTAAAAATCATAGGGGAAGACCTGAGCTTTAAGAGTATTGAAATTTGGACCATCCTGTTAAAATACACGGTGAGCTACAGGGTGTCAAAGTTGACTACCTCGAGCATGACAAATCATGTTGGCCTCATAGCTTATACAAATATTATCAAATTTTAATGAATTTAAACTTGCTGTAAAGCTTATGAATAGATAAAGATAACACACTTTATTTCTTTATCTTTAATATTTTCAAAGATATCTTTAATATTTTCAAAGATATTTGACTTTGAATTTTAAAATTTTGTTCTATGACCTTGACTTTGCTAATATTAAAAATATATATTTAATGATTTTTAAACTTCAAATTTATTAAAATCGGATATTATTTGTAAAAGTTATGAGGCCAATAAGGTTTTTCATGCCCAAAATAGTCAACTTTGACACCCAGTAGCCCAGCGTGTTTCAACAGGGTGGTCCAAATTTTAATATTTTTAAAGCTTAGGTCCTCCTCAATGATTTTTACACAATTGGTTTTGTCATCGAATGTCAAGCTTCAACGATACAGACTTGTTACCCTTTTTTCCAATTGGAACCACTGTACGCCGGTTACAGTTTTCTTTCAGCAGGAGAGAATTGCAGTTTTTATTATTAGGTTTGATTTGAAAAAATATTTCCAAGAGTGAGTCATGACTTTAAGTAAATATATATGTACATGTTTATGGAATGAAAATGTTATTTTTAAATGAAAATCACTTACCAAAAGCAATTATACATTCTTTATGGTATCTAGGTATGGTATGTATGTATGCACACATGTATCTGCCAGATGTTATTTGATTGGAATCCTGAATAAATTATGGAGAGTATGTAGATATTTTGGAAGAATCAATATGTTGGAAGAATAAACGTTATAATTTATTTAAATCACTTGTTATTTAGAAGAGAATTTTCTAAAACAGCTTATATTTGTAATTTGTTTTTCTCCCTTCTTTTTTCAAGTTATTTTATTTTTTAATTTATTTTGAAAATGTGATAATTTCTTCTTTTAACAGGTTTCGCTTTTGTTACTTTCCCGTAAGGGCCAACACAGTCCACATTTTTTCAGTATTTTTTTTTATAATTTTACGTTATTTTTTTGTTGATTTAAAAATTGAATATTTTAAATATAATTGCTGTGGTTGTGGCTTTTTCTGTTTAGACGGTTCGGTTCGTTTGTTTGTTTTTTTTTTTTGTTTAATGGAATTTATGAACAAGTAAATAGGCACAACCAAAAAAAAGGTATTCTTTTTCGTTGTTATGATCGCTGTTTATTGTTGTTTTTGGAGACGAAAACCAACATAAAGTTGTGTGTGGTGATTTTTGTTTAATTTAATGTTTTAGAGGAGCAGCCAGCCCCAACAGCAAGCTGAGTAACCGGTTTTTCGTTTTGTTAATATAATCGTTGTTGTTGTTCGCATGTGTGTGCATACATAAGTTTGTAGCAGCATAAAGTTTACACTAAAAATTTTACTTGAATAAAATTCTCTCACAAAAACTAAATTCAAACACACACTAACAAAAAAAAAATACTTTCTGTTCAAAACAAACTCCACGGAAAAGTATTTAAACGATGGGAAAAGCGCTAGATGAACAAAATGGAAACTATTTAACAAAACGGGGGAGGTCTGTTTTAATAAAATTTTCTTTAGTTACCCAAAAATGTTAAACAAATTTTCTTAAAATCTTGAAAAGAAATCCTTCCATTAGTTTTTTTTTATTCCATTTACTTATTGCATTTGAATTGTTAGTTTATTTAAATGGCTGCTTAATTTCCTTTCATTTGTTTCTTTTTTTTGTATTAACTGCACTTTTTTTGTTCGTTTTATTATTTATAGTTTTCAAAATATCTTTGTTCTACTCAGTTTAGTTTTTGTTGCTCCTTTTGCACTTTTTATTGTTGTAAATAAAGTTATGCATTAAAAATAATGACTTCAAATTCACTTGTATTCAATACAACTTTAACTGACGCGCCCCTACTTCTTGAAAAGACAACCTCTCACTATGATTACTGTCGTTTGACTAAATTGCCACAGTTTTTCGACTCACTGTGTAGTTAGTCTCCAAAAACAAACACAGACACACATTGTAGGTACGTAAATACAGGTTTAATTCTCGTTAATAATTCCACTGTATCGAGTGTTCGCTTTATCATTTATTCAATAAAATTAAAGTGAGTGTATTTTAGATATTGCACTATATTTGATTTTCTATGTAATATACATACCCAAGAAACATTTTTTGCCGACATGTCTAACGTCAGAAACAACCTGAGACTTTAACAGACAGTCAACCGAGTTGTCTAAAATTCCCTCAGACATTTGCAGGCAGAGTATTCGGCAGTTTTCTGGTACATACGATGTTTCTGCACATTTTCTGAAATATGATCCGATTAATAATGGGTGATTTTATAAGAACTATCGGAAAGTAAACAAAAAAAAACACATAAAATTCAGAAAAATGCATGAAATATTTATTTGGATCGATAGTTGGGTCGATATAATTTAATGTTTGAAGATTATTTCATGCAAATGTTGGCCGCGGCTGCGCCTCAAATGGTCCATCCGCTTAGTCCAATTTTGGCATACTCTTTCCAACATTTCGGCCGGTATCTCACGAATAATGTTGGCAATGTTGGCTTCCAGGTTGTCAATCGAAGCGGGCTTGTCGCTATAGACATTAGCCTTAACATAGCCCCACAAAAAATAGTCTAGAGGCGTTAAATCGCACGATCTGGGCGGCCAATTGACTGGTCCCAAGCGTGAAATAAACTGTTCACCGAACTCGCCTCTCAATTGGTCCATTGTTTCGCGTGCTGTGTGGCATGTGGCACCGTCTTGTTGAAACCACATGTCATGCAAGTCAAGCTCTTCCATTTTGGGCAGAAAAAAGTTTGTTATCATCGCACGGTAGCGCTCACCATTCACAGTAACGTTGTGATTCGCATCATCTTTGAAGAAATACGGCCCAATGATGCCGCCAGCCCATAATCCGCACCAAACGGTTGTTCTTTGTGGATGCATTGGTAGCTCTTGCAATGCTTCTGGCTGCTCTTCACTCCAAATACGGCAGTTTTGCTTGTTCACGTATCCATTCAACCAGAAATGAGCCTCGTCGCTGAACACAATTCTTCGATAAAAAAGTGGATCTTCATCTAACTTTTCAAGAGCCCATTCACCAAAAATTTGGCGTTGTGGTAGGTCGTTTGGCTTCAATTCTTGCATCAGCTGTATCTTATAAGGCTTCACACCCAAATCCTTCCGCAAAATTTTCCACGTAGTGGAGTAACAGAGGCCCAATTGCTGCGAACGGCGCCGAATCGATAATTCACGGTCATCACCAACACTGGCCGATACGGCTGCGATATTTTCTTCAGTTCGCACTCTACGTAAACGTGTTGGTGGTTTAATGTCCAACAATGTAAATTTGGTGCGAAATTTTTTTACAATAGCCCGAATAGAAGCCTCAGTAGGTCGATTAAACTGACCATAAAATGCAAGAAGCGCGCGATGAACTTTCTTAACAGAGCACGCATTTTGGTAATAAAATTCAATAATTTGCAAGCGTTGTTCGTTTGTAAGACGATTCATGATTAAATTATAGACCAAACTGAAGATGTTTGACAGTGACACAAGATACAAAACGTGCGTGAGCTGTCAAAACTAGTGTTGCCAAAAAGATAATAGCAAAAAAATCACTCGTTATAAGACCAGACTGCATATTAAAATTGCCTTCAGATATTTAATTTCCTTTAACCCTTTCGGTACATGTTTTTCGATTCAGGCTTTAAAAATCCAATTTTGTTAGGTGGTGGTAATAATACAACAAACACAATATCAATTCGCCTGGTTATGCTGACTTTAGACGACATGTTTTTTACATATGGCTTGTTAGGTGTGTGAGACATATGTAACTTCGCATGTTTGTCAAAATTGTCAATTTACAGACGGTTTATAATATTTGCTTTCACACGTACATGTGCAATTATATCTGACATAACCTCTGAGTGTTCACAACAGCTGAGTTTTTGCACAATTTTCGTAAATATATAAATCGCTCTTTGCTTTTTAATGTTTTTTCAGCCAAACCACACTTTTGATAATTTAATACAGCTGATGTCAGATGCCTTGTCAGATGAAAATAAAACACGCTATAATTGAAAATTTTTCATCTGACTTTGCTTCTGTAAATGTCATCTGACAATGTTTCATATGTTTCACACGGCATGTATCACTTTTGCAGTGGGAAATTTGACAAGTCAAATGTAAAATACATGTCGTCTAAAGTCAGCATTAGCCGTATCTGTCAAAAACAGAAGACGTAAATTTATTTAAAATGTACTTTTAACAACTGTGATTACAATTCATATGCCTAAAATAAATGCAGCCTCTTGTTTATTGCCACATAAAAGTGTCTATGCCTTGATAATCATTTAAAAACACACGATTAAAAACAATTGACCTGTATTATTGGATCATGCTATTCGGCCAAGGCGAATTCATAAAATGTGGCAGCATAACGGCAGCTGACTATTTTTTCTCTATTTATATATTAGCCAAGGCATGTGTGTGTCGCACACATTCTCTCTCTCAAATTTACTAAAACATGCCTGTTGTTGATAGAAATATACCAGAGATGTGTCAAAATCTATTGTTTGTGTGACGCACACATAGTCAAATTTACCAGTTCAATCTACCTTGATATAAGCCGAGAAATGTTGGAAAACATTGTCGGTGCGTTCTTCTTACTTTGTGTGAGTGTTTTTTCTTACTTTGTGTGTGTGTTTTCTTGCTTTTCTTCTTTATGTTTTTTATTTTCTTCGTGTGTGGTTTTTGACATTTCTTGGCGATTTACACAAACAAAAATGCCCGTTGTTGTTGTATTGTTTTAATTGTTGCCCTAATGCTGTCACCTGGTATGAATTCGCTTTGCTATTCGGTCTTAAATATTTTTAACTTCAGGTCTATACGTAACATAATATGTAAGACGAGATTGTCAAATTCAATCGCAGAGAGAATTATGTTACGTGTAGACTTCAAATTAGTGTTATCTCAATGTTATAAGAATTTTTATGAGAGCGTTGTTATAAGAATTCGTATAACAAAAATCTTATGAGATGAACTGTGTGTTTATTAAAATAAATGAAAAGCGATGTTTTTATAAAATTTCGGTGTTAAATAAATGAATAAATGTGTTTAATTGATTTATAAATTTAAATTTGTGTGAAAAATTAAAAATAAAGTAACTAATTATGCAAAAGTAGTACATGTTAGCTCGATGAGCATTTGCATAATATGAAATCTTATCGGAAAAGTAAAATTACGTCTTCCCCTAGTATGAGATTAAGAGAAAATTCGACATTTTGTTTTTAGTATTCTGCCGACGTTTTTTCTCATGTTATCTCAAAGTTAATGTCTCGTGAAGACGCTGTGTTATAAATTTCAATTTGTGTATTTTTTTCAAAAAGTGGACTCCAAAGTGGTTTTTTAGAAGGATGCCATATATATACATTGGTATTCAATGGTGTATAAAAGAACACATGAGCGGAAAAGTAAATGGGACTGAAGGACGAGGTCGTCCTATATTTCTATATATAGTAAGCTTAATTAACAGTTTGAGTTGAAACGAGTAATTTTCCAAGTTGATCGAAAGAAGAATTCTCTGAGGGATGAGTCCATTGTTTTTATGTAAGGACCCAGGAAAATGGAAAGAAGAGGAATTGAATTTTTTAAACAAGGTGATTTTTTACTATTATCTATAGTTATAGTTAGTTACTCCAAAATTTTGACTCTTTAAGAGATGAGTCCATTTTTTAGGGTGAAAATTTTTTAGAACAAATTACTGATTATTGCTTCTAAGGCCATTTTATATGTTTTTCACAAAATAAACAGAGTACTACTTCTGCAACAATTTTTCGTGAGCAATTCGTGTCAATTTTTTTATATGGACTTTTAACAACACTTCGTACGAAATGATGAACAGAGTACCTTGCTTTCCGTATTAACATTTTGCAATAATGTCATACTGTAAATTTCTATTTTATTTGACAATTTTCATTAAAACGCTTCAAATACTACTAAATTGTTTGAAGAAAAATACAACCAAATATAACGACAAGAAATCATAATACAAGGTACTCGCAATTGTACAGGACATTTTTATATTTTGTCAATGAAAATGCGAGTTTTGTTTGATCTGCTTTTACACAGATCAGTTTTTCTTTTTCTTTTATTTTCTTGTGAGAAAGAGCGAGGAATATATTTTATATATTTCTCTCTCGCTCTTTCTCACTAGAAAATAAAAGTTGCTTCAAGAAAAACTGATCTGTGTATACACACACTAAACAAAATAGAAGTTTTCAATGTGTTAGTGAGCTTTATTTTCCCAACAAACACGCAGGCCTGATTTCAAATTTAGAATGATTTGAAATCAAACCTTTTCTCAAGCGATACTTTTCAAAATGTTTTGAAAATAACTTGAAAAACATAGCATTCGCAAAAAAAGGGAAAATTATTTTGAAATTGAGAAATTAATTTTCTCTTAGACATTTCGGCATAATTTTTAGAATTTCCTCAGAAAAAGAGGTCCGGTTTCTTGTCAACCTCTCATACGATTTTCGGTACGTTTTCTGCATCTCAACATCAACATCTTCAACATCTTGTGCAGACTTTCTGACCGACTTCGGACCGAAATCGGCAAAAATTGTTTTCTGGGTACATACATACAATCATATACTACGAGTATATATACAATACACATGCATACATACATATTAGATATATACAACAACATTTTGTTGAACTAAGTAGCAAGTGAATTTTTCTGGGATATTCTCTTTTTCTCGTTGTACCTATTATATGCGCCTATGTATGTATGTATGTACATTGTAGATGTGTATGTGTATGTACATATTTTCTCTCCAATTACATACTTCTTTAGTAGCATTTATGAATGAGATATGGGAAAAAGTGACGGTACAACAAGTTGTCATAATAATAAATAAAGAGATCAGTGATCACTCATGCAATCAAAGATATTCTCCAAAAAACTGTTTTATGCGCATCAAAAATACTGCACAAATTTGAATACATACATACCTATTGTATCCTCTCTGAAATATGTATATAATCCATAGGATATATATATCTTTCTTTAAAATGTGGTGTATACTCAGTCCATCCTGGTTCTGCAAAGTGCTGCTTTCTTTGTTGTAAATATATAGGTGAACACAGAGCGCTGCAACAAAGGAATAACACAAGCCGATGAGACAAATGATTCGGCTCGCGGTCGGCTAAATACGATTAGTTTGCGAAAACGTGTAACATGTCGAGATAAATTCTTCAGCTCTCGATCGTTTAACTACGACAAGAAAATACTAGCATCCAACAAAATAAATTCTTCGGCTGTTGGTCACCTAACCGCAATTACTTACGAAAACTTGATAGTAAGTTCTTCGACTCTCAATCGACTACTTTACGACGAGATAAATACTTCGGTTCTCAATCGATTAGACATAAAAACATGCAGTACGTCAGGATATATTCTTCTGCTATCGATCGGCTAATTACGGAAACCGAATACTCTCGGTTGGCTAACTACAATTATGGTGCTTATAAAAAACTTGCAAAACATCGAGATTAGCTCTTCAACTATCGATCATCTAACTACGATAAGCAAATGCTACTGTTCAACGAGAGAAATGTTTAAATAGTTAAAATGAATTTTCTTCGACAGCCTGGCATGGTCATACATACCAGAAGTATGGAGAGAAGTCAGGATGATCTTTATCCAAAATAAACCACAACACAACGAAAGATTACATGCCCATTAGTCTCTCATTGTTTTTACTTAAAACACTAGAATAAATAAATGCACCTAAAGGCAGGTCATTGGAAAGAACTCTACACGAGATATTCGTCGAGAACTCTCTTCAGTATAAAGAACACACTTTTTCATCCTTCTTCGCTGTAGACGTTGCCATTAATAATGTAAAAGTATCTTCGATCATTACCGCTTCAGAGAATGATTTGTTTATTTGTGTTTATTATAAAGGGTCCGCCAGATAACTTTTTTTAAATGCTATAAAAAAAACTACTAAATATTTTCTCAAATTTCTTTTTTTATTTGAAAGTACAATCCTTCCGGTTAATAATGAAAAATAATTTTTCATTCAAATGGCTGCCTCGGCTGGCCATGCAGTAGCCTACACGATCGGTCCAATTTTTAAGCACATTATCGATTGTGTGCAGCTGTATTTCACCAATGGCTTCACGAATATTGTCCTTTAAAGCGTCAATTGTCTCTGGCTTGTCGGCGTAACACTTATCTTTGACGGCAGCCCATAAACAATAGTCCAACGGTGTCAAATCGCAGCTCCGAGGTGGTCAAACGACATCAGCTCTGCGGCTGATAATGCGATCTTCAAAAACAGGGCGCAAAACATCGAGTGTAGCTTCGGCTGTGTGGCACGTAGCGCCATCCTGTTGAAACCAAATGTTGCCAATATCCTCCTCTTCAATTTTTGTGAACAAAAATTCGTTCAACATGGCCCGATAGCGATCGCCATTGACTGTAACAGCCACTCCTTCCTCATTTTCGAAGAAAAATGGCCCAATTATGCCTCTGGACCAAAATCCGCACCAAACAGTGACTCGTTTTGGGTGCGTCGGCTTTTCAATGTATGCGTGCGGGTTTTCTGTGCCGCAAATGCGACAATTTTGCATGTTTACATACCCGCCAAGATCAAAATGAGCTTCATCTGAAAAGATGATTTTTTTGGTAAAATCAGCATATTCTGTAAGTCGATCGCAGGCCCGCTTAGCGAAGCGAAAACGCATTGGATGGTCAGTTGGCTTCAACTCCTGAACGAATTGGACTTTGTATGGCGTCATACCAAGGTCTTTATGCAAAATTCGTCTCAATGATGTCTCCGAAATGTTCAATTTGCTGAGAACGACGGTGAATTGATGTTGATGGCGCTTCACGCACACTTTCTGCCACAGCAGCAATATTCTCGGGTGTACGCACTGTTTTTGGCTTTTCACGCTTTGGTTTCTTTCACTTTTTTCACGAGATAACGAACATACGGAGCTGACGGTGCTTCTCTTCTTCCAAAATTCGTACGCAATTTACGCACACATTCTGCAACATTACCATGATTTTCAAAGTAATGTCGCAATATTTCCCAGCGTTGTTCAAGCGTATACACGACCATATTCGTTCAGCGGAAGGATAAAACTCATTATTTGTCAAATCAGACATGAGCTAAGTGTTACCATTCACGAAATAAGCACTAGTTGAAAAAAAAACGTTAGATGGCGGACCCTTTAGATTTTATTATTTTCAAAAATGTATTTATTGCTTGTTGTGGGCTATAGTTTTTTTTTTTAATATTTTACGAAAACAAAGAATTATTTTATTGTTACTATGTCAGAAAAAAAAATAAAGGTATAGTTAGTAAAAACGTATCGCGTTCGTGGGGATCAGCTGGCAAAATCTATAACATAAAAAAAGCCCGTTAATGTTTACTAAAAACGTATCGTTGCTTTTGTCACGTAGAAAATCTACAAAAAATAGATTTTTACGTAGCAAATGTCAAACTAATACCAAAGGCATTGCAATCCAATACTAACAGCTGACAAAATTGATTCGGTTGAGACGTTTTCTATAACTAACACCTTAATTCAAGGTATATTTAACAGGTGGGATCACTGCGTCAGCTGACTCGCCTGATTAAACGTCAAACTTAGTAATGCTGATGCAATGATCATGATATCACCACTACCTTCAAACTATCAAACACCATATACAGACTTCCTTCTGTGTGGTGTTTGACATTTATTTTAAGAGAAATCTGCGTTGGTAACACTACCCGTTTTTTGACATGTGTTAAGGTAGTTTTACAACAAATTTTCTATTGTTTTAGTAATACCCGTACCTGTTCAATATGCCTTGGCTTAATTTAGGCGGTACTGAACGTTCTAGCGTTGCGCGATACGTTTTTACTAATAATCTTATTGATTCTAGTGGTAGTAGACAGCCAACCAATGTTGTAGACATTGTTATTTGTATGCTACCAAAAAACCAACATGGCTGATTAGATTCTAATGAACGGAAATAATCATAAAATTGCATTGATTGATAGATAGATGGATGGTTTTTTTTATTCTTTCTCATTGTAGAAGAAACCTACAGTATATAATCAGACGCAACAAAACATACGCAAATAACATTGTGGTAGTAGACAGCCAACCAAATGGTTTTCAAACTAAAGTTAGTTTGAAAATTTTCCAGGAGGTATCACAATGAGCCACCAGCATAGCCCCTTATATGAACTTGCCACAGGACGCGCACCCTGTATACTAAAGTTTATACAGAAATTTTAAATATTTCTTTGATTATTTGTACGTAATTATTATTCGAACTGAAATAATTATAAGTCGGAAGTTATTATTATTCTGGCTTAAGTTTAATAATTGAATTAATGTATTCAAATTATTTTTAAGAGTGGAATATTAGAATATCTAATCAGACTAGCAGAACGGATTAAGCTGTTTTTATGCTACCCTGATATAATGTGTTGTTATTGCTTTTTAAAAACTTTCCATAAACTCATTAGATCAGGGTTGCATTTTATGCAGAAGTCGAACGGCTTGTGAGATAGTGTAAAACAGCTATTACTACAACTAATTAGTAGTACTAATCCGTTCTGCTAGTCTAGTTAGATTTTCTAATATTCCACTCTTAAAAATAATTTGAATTTACATTAATTCAATTATTGAACTTAAGGCAGAATAATAATAATAACTTCCGACTTATTTCTTTGGATTAAATTAAATTTTTCTTCTATGGTCTTTCTCTTTGTTTCAACACTTTAAAAATTCTTTAAAGGGCATAATACACAATCAATCAGCTTGATGTCAGATTCGTGTACGTGTGCTTGACGAAAAATCAAAACCAAGTAGATTTTCCATCATGCGTCGTCGGTGTCACTAATACTAACGAAATTTCACACATACTATTATCACGCTTGTCAAGTATGTTGACTGTGTATATTTCCCTTAATATTGTTACTTTTACCCAAGGTAGATTAAACAGGTACCAACAGAAGATCAGCTGACTTAGTAAAATTGAGAATGTGTGCGTCACACGGACAATAGATTTTGACATATTTCTGGGGTATTTCTACCAACAAAATACATGTGTTTTTTGGTGTTGTATTTGTTTTAGTTATGGTGGTACCTGTAATGAATATGCCTTGCTTTTACCATCTAAATGGTTAAATAAAACTTATTACTGTCAAGTTGTTCAAGGCGAACACATTTGGTAATAATCACCGACCTAAGTGAAGCATTAAAGTAATTACAATCGAAAGAAATAAAAGAAAAATTGAATATATTCGTACATACATAAGAACCAATATGTAGATTTCTTTTTTTATTTATAGGATGTCAAAGTAAAAAGAACACACCAACAACACCTCTTTATTTTTCTCTATCAGGAGTCGACAATCTACGTATGTTGATACCGATGTAAAATATATTTCATTTTCACTTACAGCATCTTTGAAAAGAATAAAAACTTTAAATCTAGATAGACACATGGGACAGACAAACCACATAGAATATCATAACACAACATTCAAGACAAAGGAATAATAAGAACAACAAAAAATAAATAAAAGATCTTATAAATGTCTATCGCAAAGAGAAAAAAAGTGTCTGATATTAGTAAAAGAATGTGGAACAGAATGGTGAAAAATATGTCTGCAATGTTTAGAATAATGAAATGTAACCAACCAAAGTATAAAGATAATTGATAAGTTTACAATTGCTCAATTCACAACCTGTTGTAAGTGTTGTAGAACGTAAAAATTTTGTTTGTAATTTTCACATAAACATGTTTCTAAACAAATGTTTATATGAAAATTACCAACAACATATACGATCTATGTACAACACATACAACAGGTTGTGAATTGGCCAAATATGTACTGAAGACATCGTATGCCCATTAGGGTCATAACTTAGAACCCTACACGATTTTGGAACTGGAAGATGCCGCAAAAAGAGTTATCCCCTAATGTACATACACATGTATCACAAAATACATATGTGTCTTTTTGTCATAACATCTTAAGTCAAATTAATTCAAAATCGAGTTAAGGTCATATTCTGGTTCGTCTTTTTGCAATCCACATTTGGGTCCAATCCGTTTTCAAATACTGAAAATTTCGTAAAAGTTATCACAGTTTATATTTTAACTTTCTACAACATCAATACAACAGATTTTACATTAAATCGTTAATAGTTCCAAACAGGATTTTTGGACAGATATATTCCTTTTTAGACCCCAACCAAAAAAGAGGAGTGTTATAAGTTTGTAGTGTGTATCTGTTCCTACGTATAGCCTAACGGCTGTACCGATTTAAATTTAGTTTTTTTTTTGTTTGAAAGGTAACTTGCTCGAGACTATTAATGGCTATGTAACGGTCCAGCCATTTAGAACTAGTTACCTCCTTCCCAGCTGTATTCTCTTGAATCTGTGTGTCTGTGGCACCGTAGCTCTCAAGCGGCTAGATCGATTTTAACTTAGTTTCTTTTGCTTGAAAGGCAACTTGATCTAAAATCTTCTAACCTATATTTCAAAAAAACCGATCCAACCGTTTCTAAGTTATAATGCATTTTCATCGTAGGTTTTTAAAATTTTTAATTTAATGCATTGGCGTAGCTAGGCCCTGGGGGGGCTAAGCCGTCCCCTGAATCGCTCTAGCCCTCCCTAAAAATTCACAATATTAGAGCACTTTTGATAATATAAGCGAAGTGCAAGGAATAATATGGGCTTTAGCCCCCCCGGAAAAATGTCTAGCTACGCCAATGGTTTAATCATATTTCAAAAAAAAATAAAAAATAGTACAAAAAATGTACAAAAAAATGCTTGGTTAGGTTATGTCCGACTAACGTAAGTCAATGGAACGAAATATACGTGGGCCTATTAGGACAGTTAAACAGATAAACCGTGTCGTAAGGTCTTTAGAGACAGGACGAGCAAGTATTTGTAGTACCGTGAATTATGCGAGCACGATAGCAATTGAAAATACTGCAAAAGCCGGCTCTTAGTTGCGCTAGGGTCGTGTTTATCTGCCTTGGCACTTGCTACTGACTGTCCGAAAACGCAGGAGTATTGGTATTAGAAACCGTCTGTTGGTGTAAGGCTTTATGGCGTTCGTGATCGAATTCCTGTTTAAGTCGGTTGAGATGGCGTTTCCGATCTCATCACGATATGTACGGATGCCCTTTAGATGTGAATTATCGGAGGATGTTGGCTGAGGAGCTAGTGTTTGGTATGCTGTGGCAGGTAGCTAGTATGTATTGTTTGATCAACAGCATATTGTGCTGTTTGACAGATATCATTTTTGGTTCCTGAAGTAAATGGTAATAACTTGTCATTGTTCTGTGTCGTTAGCAATTGTTACTATTGGGTTTTACTGAGGGACGGGGTTCAGATTGAAGCGGCGTAATGTGGGATTAAGCGACGTATGACCTTAAATGTCGTTACAATAGTTTCTTCATTCATACCGCAAAAGGTGCCTGCTAGGGCTTTCAGGACCTTATTCCGCGACTTGACTTTCTGGTTCACGTAGGTGGCATGTGCTGAGAAATCAAGGAGGTTGTTGAAGAATACACCCAAAATTTTTGGGTTTTGATACCGTGGGGATACGCTTGTCTGCGACTAATATCTCCAATTGCATCTTTACTTCTTTGATCCAGGACGTGAAAAGTGACACCGAAGACTTCAAAGGCGATAGCTTCAGATTACGTTCCTTTAAAAAGCATGTAATGGTGACCAAGTAATGTGATTTTGGCACTTACATACCTCGATTATGTTTACACCAAATGACAGAACTGTGCAGTCGTATGCATACGACACCACACCAGTGGGCACGTCTCGTACGGCTTTCTCTACGTTTATCACGGCAGACAGTTTTGCAATCCAAAATTCACAGACAAAACAATATCGTTCACTAGGGCCGAACTACTAGTCGACTACTTAATAGAGTTCGACTATGCACACATCGCGGTTTTGACATCATTCGAGAGCAGGAACTACCTCCTTGAGCAATTCTGTTCACACGAACTATCTGGTGAGCAGAGTCCGCACTAAGTTGTAAAACTTAAACATAGAGCAAATTGAAGTTAGTTTCATTCCGGGTCACACAAGCATAACTCGAGCACACTCATCGACGTCAGATGATCTCTTTCGAACGCGAGTAGTTTAATTGAGGGAACCCTGATTGGCAAAACGAATATGAGAATGTAAGAAGTAAGGAAATAAGAAAAGGCTACATGTTTCCCCTGAACGGCAACGCAGGGGTTCAGAATCAGGGAATAAGTGCGTTCAAAATAAGGCAACTCCACCGAGTAGGTACTATTGGATTATGCCTTCTGCGCAGCCATTATGGCGAAAGTTAATGTAATTCCGACACAGTTAATGTGCTTAATACTCCAATGTTTCAGATTCTCCGCCCGGAGACATTACGACCGGAGTATTATAGAACATCGTAACATAGAATACTTTCTGGCTGGTGATGGGCTAAGAAGTTTGAAGGAGTTATATTATTTCGTTGGCGAGATTGACGTAACACTAACGGTTAGGTTAAGGTGCACAGGCTACCGGCTGATGACAACCGGCTACCTTGGGTCCCTTGTAGTGCCTGAAAACGGATATGTAGAGATCACATGAAAGTTCCCTCCCTGCCTATCTTAAAACAGTGTCGGTATTAAACCAACACGAAAACCGAATAAACGAATTTATTACCTTAATACCATATTCCGTTAGGTCTGCAAATTTGTGCAATTACGAATACTTATGATTTTTAGGTTATAGTATTGTAGCCTGATAGTATGTATTTTGCTAGAAGTGCGGCTTGCACCTCTTTGTAGAGCCAAGCGGAAGCGAACTTCTGGTAGTGCGAGAAATTACCAAAACGGAATTGGCAGCGATGTTCCCAGAGCGATGAAGAGGTTAATCAGTGAGTTTACTTCAGGAGATGTCACAACTCCGGAGGGAAGTGGTAGTTTCCTAGTTGGGTAGGTCATGCATAAACGTGAGAAACTGAACCAAAAGAGGAACCAATGTAGGAGTAATTTTTTACTGAAAGGAGAGATATGAGCTGGTGTGGTTAGGGCGTTGATGTTAATTTCTTAACTTCAGTCTGGAATGGCTCTGGCGCCAAAAATTTCAAGTTGATGCTTGACGAGCTGAGACGAAAGGAGAACCGATATAGGGATCGTAAAGACAGATTTGGTTAGCATTGTACTGAGAACCTCTGACCGAATCATTGAGATGTGAGTGTGATGGTTAAACTTAGCCTAAGACAGTGGCTAGCGATTACTAAGGACTGATGAGAATGGAAGCAGATAATTAGCAGTCGACTTCCAGAAATCACTAACGTTTAAAGCAAACTCTGGTAATGGCACATGTCTCAGTAATTAAGTGGTGGGTCGGCCTAATGGTTGAATGTGCCAACTATTATTGTCGTGTGAAGAGGGTCGAAAATTGACCCGCTATAACTACTAGTAGTCCCCTTAGGCATTCCGCCATTACATGTACATTCAAAATAGTGTAAGGCATGGAAAGAAACGAAGAGCTGCGATTTCACTTTTTCGAGATCGTAAACAAAGTTCACGCACGAAATGCAGTTTTGCATATACATAAGATTTTTTTTATTAAAAAAAGTGATTTTTACTCGAAATACATGATTTTTTGTGGTTATTTTCAATATAAAAACATACTTACAAAATCGTTACCCACCATTTTGGGTATTAATGAAAATAACTGGGAAGGTTGCGAAATTAATATCAAGTATTTAAAAATAATTATTTTTGTATATAGAAAACTTCAATGCATTTGGTGCGTGAAATTTTTTCACGATCACGAAAAACTGAAAACAGAGCTCAAATCGTCACATCCCTGAACGTACAACTCGTCATGTAAAAATGCCATTTTCGGATTATGACATACGTGAACGTGCTGTAATCCCATACATTTTATACGATTGACGTGTCACGTAATTCATTTTAGTACGATTGCCGATACGATGACGGATGTGACGATTTGAGCCCTCTTCTTACTTTTTTCCATGCTCTATACGATTTTGGAACTGGAGCCTGCCTCGAGTCATCACCCTAATGTACATATACATATTTAGCCTTCCACGATATATTGGACAAGTGCGCTATTTCTGTGTCCATAGCTGTATGTAAGTATACATATGTATAAGTTTTTTAAGACCGCCAACTACAATAAATGATATTTAAACAAAAACAAAACTTAAAATATAATCAATTGAGTACTCGAGTAGACAGACACAACTTAATATTGGAAGGTGGTGCAAGTTTTTACAAAAATTAAATCCTTTGCACACTAAAGATGTAAAGAAAACAAAGGAATGAAAACAAAAAAGGGCCAATAATAACAACATGATAAAGAATGTAAAACGTTAAAACATCTTATAAACAAGATCAAAAGCGGCATAAGAAACCTATTTTTTCTTTCAAATGTACGAGTACTAACCAAAATGTCCAAACAACAGCAGCTACAGCAGTCAGACAATTTCAAGCTAGAATCAAGCAGCAGCAGCAATACAGGATAAAGTAATTTTCTCAAATGATTATGTACACATGTAGAGGAAGAACATAAACATACTCTCATGTAGACTTCAAGAACCACTGCACAAATCCAAGAGATGGCCAACTAAATCTTTAACAATCACTTCATTGGTAGTATTTAACACAGGATGACGATATTGGCAATAGTGAGTGGTATTGTTGTTCTTATTAGAGATAGAGTAGTGTTGTGCGCAGACATGCAGGAAACCTAACAAGTATCATGTATGGAAGTTTATCGTTGTAAAAGAATGAGAAAATATCCAAGAAAAAAAAAAGCCACAAACTTGTTTGATTGTGGGAAAAATATGACTAACTAATGTTTCAGTTATTGTTTTTCTTGCTGCTTTTGGTAATTGAATGTTGTTGCTTTTATAAGAATGAAACTTTCCAATCATACTACATACATGGTTTATTACTGCAATAAACGCACATGCATAGAATAAAAAATAAAAAAAAACTATGTAATAACAAATAATAAAGTTCGAGAAGAAGGAAGAAGGGGTTTACAGCAATATGTGTAATTATAACATAGACATAACAATGCAAAAGTTAATTGTAACCTGCACCATGATGATAAGGGCTTATGATTGTACATACATAAACATATAGTTTATGCATCCAAGTATTTATGTAACTACAGCTTTTGGAACCCCTTATCGTTTACATTGTCCAATTTTAGACCAAAAAATTTTGTTAATTGACTATTATCAAAAGGTTCTTGTACTCACAGCATACTATAAGGGCAACAATACACTTAGGGCCATTATTACAACTCAACAGTAAAGTGGAAAATAGTTACCGGCATGATAAGCAGAAGTGATCGGTAAACTGACCTGCAACAATTTTTCATTATTACAACTTGCCTGTAAAATAAAAATTATCTTTTTCAAAGTATGGCTATACCAGAGCACAAGTGGCAACGTCATACATATGTATTTAAATTGGCACAGATAACAGGTACACACAAGTCTACAACAAGTATAAATTTGTTGTAGAAACTATACTACAATTGTCAAAAAGTGTTGAAAGATGGATGGAATTATCAGCGCAGGTAGCTCTATAATGAAATGTCCAATACCTTAAAGAAGGGAAGCTCCATATTGTGACGAAATTGTGATAATTTCATCATTCCACTAAGTTTGCCGGAGTAAGGTCATGTGTTCTAGTGAGTTCACCTGTTAGATACGTCTTGGTGTTTACTTGATAAAGAAGCAAGTATGGCAGCCTATGAAAATGTGTGCCGATAAAAGTTAGCGGAAGAATGAACTTCCCTGTAAGTTATCCCACACTTTTAGGTTAAATTAAAGTTGTAATAATGAAAAACTGTTTATCCGTCCGATAAAATGCTAATTATAACTAAAGCCGAGTTGTAATAATGGCCCTTAGTGTCCTGCAGTTTTAAATAAATGCCGGTATTTTGAGTGTGATTTAATAAGAAATCTATCAGAATACACTTCATAGTTTATTTCTGCAAACTAAGTCTGCGTTCATACGATGCATGTCGTATTGACATCATTGCTACCTTATAGGCGAGAGAGACGAGGGAAAAAGAAACGAGTACTCAGGTTCATGTACTGTCAGTGCGTCTTACTTTCTTATTCGTAATGCCAAAATCGCACACAAGCATGCACACAACTATACCCAGTAAAATAATTTCATGTTTTTTTGGAGCACTAAAAAAATAAAGGCGCTTCATAATTCGCTTTAAAATATGAGCTCGTTCAGAAGCTGATTTCATAGCGTCACGACAATGCAGGTTTTGAAGCGAGAAAAGTATTTGCTTTGTACTTATACAATAGCTTCGCACACAAGCTATACAAAAACACTGATTTTATAGTGCTGAATATCTTACTATTTTCTAAGTCTACGTTCAAACGATGCAAGTCTTATTGATCAGCTTCTTACTTTTTCTTCTTGGAACTTTCTTTGGCGTTCAGACGATAAGTTTTATTGCTTAAAATTTTCTTTCTTTTGCATCAAATTATACACGGGAATGAATGTGTGCGTTTTTTACATTACAAATGAGAAAGCAAAGCCAATTTCATGAATGGATGAGAGTATGTACCTATTTCTTTTTTCTTGCCACTCTCGCCTACAAAATAAGAAGCTGATCAACAAGACTTGCATCGTCTGAACTTATACTAAAGCGGCCCATACATTATACAATATTATTGCACATGTTATTGTACATATTATTGTTGTTTTAGCCTCTATACTATGCAATAAATGGCACAATACTTCCAAATAAAATATGTCCCAATTTTCCTAACAGTGATAAAGTAAACATAACAATGAAAAATGTTGCCAACAAACACATTACACACTTTTCTTGAATGTGCAATAAAAATCAAGAGCCTTTTGATTTTGGTCAATATATTGTGCAACCTTCTAATATGATATAGTGGGTGAGGCGCTTAATCCTACGTCTTCACAAGCCATCGAATTGAACATGACACCGGCAGAGCAACTGTAAAAAGTTCATCAACCTTCTTTGTTGTGGTGAATACGTGCGACGTCCATGTTCTGCCTTATCAAAGTATTTCGTGGTAGTGCAATAGAGATGGAATATTTACCAATTTTTTCTGTCTCTTTACTTTCTATTGAAAATGGTTATTGACGGCAAATATCATGGCGAACATTAATGCTCAGCCATATGTTCGGGCATCGATGTCAGAGCATGGACGAAACGTGGACATGAGCGGTCTACATCATCATACATGAAAATTTTTAGACCGCCAGGGTTTAATGTTGCATGCCTCGATTACACTATTGTACGGAATGTGGGTAATCTAACAGTTCCCAAGGCCCTTATTACGTATCTGTCATTCGGCAGAACCTTGTGCACTACGTACAGCTCCTTAAATTTAGGAAGTAGTTTTTTGTTACGACCAACAGTTGTATCGATATTTCTAATGACCACGAAATCTCCTTTCTCAAACGAATTCACACTCTTCAACTTTTCCCCAGCCCTTTTCTCGTTATATTTCTGCGACGCCCTAATCCTGATGTCTGCCACTTCGCGAATATAGCTCAAACTACTCACAGAGCCTAAAAAGTTCTCCAGCAAGTATATATTAATCATGCGGACCCCCACGCCTCTCTGATCCACGCCAAATAATAAACGAATTGGTGTCGTGCCCGTCGAACGCGTTACCCTGTTCATCAATGCAAATTCAATCTAAGTCAATTGTCCCACCCAAATTAAATGTGCTACCGGCTCATTAAGTTTTGCCAACGTTCCTATGCCACCCTCACATGCGTTATATTCCTGTCATTCACCATAAAGTCACTAAAATGCCTTGAGGGGAAACAACTACCCCTATCTCTCCGAATACTATGAAGGTTTCTGGCATTTTGTCCCAGTGGAACGGAGAACATAATGCACTTGAGACAATTTCTAACAAACTTTGCTATCTTCTCCTTCATATTAGGAAACCAATATGCCTCCCTCATCTTCGGATAACATTTGTTGACGCCAAGTGACCAATTTGCTCATTAATGTTCCTAATGAATTCAAACTCCATCTCTCTGGGTACAACTTACCGCAAATCGCCCTCATGCAGCAACTCCATTCACCATTTCATAATCCTTCAGGTTCCCACACTCTATGAATGAATTAAATTTAATGTATATGAATTGAAATTATATGGGAAACACAGGACACTGGGACCGAAGAAGATCTATTGTATCCCTTGCCAGGTGGTAGATCACCTCACCTAGACCCTGGAGTTAGTTCCCAATTGGCTATATTTTCTGTGGCATAACGCTTCACAGTCCTTCAGAATATGTTCTGGAGTTTCATCCTCATAATCACAGAATCTGCACATGCTGTTACTCTCAATTCCAGGTCTGTTGAGGTGTTTTCTCAGACTACAATTTCCTGTAAGGAAACCTGTGAGCATTCTCAGATTGTTTTTACTTAAGGACATGAGAGCTATGAAACGATTTTGCTTATACGTTCCAATCCTTAGCTTTTTGTCCCTCAATCCAGGGAGATTGAACCAGAGGTGTACCTGGTACTATTCATCTCCGTCGATATATCTTCCCGGATTTTATACAAATCCAAGTCCAAAGAACGGTTCTGGTCTGACCATGGGTGTACTAGTCCTACTCCTAGCCATTTTGTCTGCATTTTCGTTTCCTACCACCCCGACGTGTCCAGGAACCCAGCATAGTGTGACCTTATTCATGCTGCTTAGCTGATTTAGCTTAGTGCGGCATTCCCAAGCCAACTTAGAGGTAAACTCATATGAGGTGAGTGCTTTGATGATTAAATTTGATCAAGATTAAATTGTGCACATCTCTCAGTGTACCACCTGATGGTGCCAGTTCCAAAGGAATATCGTGGTCCCATTTCCCCCACTCCCTTCTGTTGGCCAGAACACTTTCAAGCCTCTTGTCAAAGTCATACACTTTATTCATCATATCAGACGATTGCGCAAGTAGGGGAAATTGTCGTGCCATGGATGATTGCTCCCATTGGCTAATTACACAGTCCCTGCCTGTGCTTTTTCCTGCGATGCTGATTACTTTTTGCCTGGCAGCAATCTCTATCACAATCGTCAGATGTGTGAGTTCAATGAGGACCTCCATATCCGCCGTAGGACACGTTGTTATTAGCCCTGATCTGCCCTCCTAAGAAAGAAAGTTGCATCTCCATTTTTAAGTTTTGAGATATTTAGCTTTTACAAGAGAAAACAACGCCTAGAAGTGGTAGATGTGACCATTTTGCTTAACGTTTTTCAGTCATTTACAGTTGGAAATGGGTTTTTAAGGTTAACACAAAAATCAGAAACTCATTCGTGGTTCCCAATGTGCCCTTATATCAATTTTGGAATTTTTGCGCTTATGACTTTCTTTCTTAGGAGGGCATGATGTTAGCTTTTTTTCAATATCTCAAGAATGACTTGACTTCCTTTTTTTTATTTTATTTTATATCTAAAAAAACTTACATACTAGATATAAATACTTATTTCTAAACAGTGTTTACGATTTTAAAAAATGCCCCACGAAGAGTGAGTACATATAAATATTGCTTCAAAGCACAATACGTCTACTCCCTAAAATAATAAAAATAATCGTAACTTATTTGGAAATGCAAGTAGCTGGGTTTTTATTTCTAGGCTACAAGATTTTCAAGATTATGCGAAAGTCAAAAATTCAATGCTAGAGCATTGCACTTAGGGAAAGCAGCAATTTAAAAATAAAAACGAGTCATAATAATTCAATAATTTTCTATTTAATATAAAAATTATATTGAAATACATTAAGGGCCATATTCATAATAGTTACACAACCCCACGATGGTTTCCCTACTTAAGAAATTAATAAACAATTCGGATAAGCTTCAGAAAAAATATTTAAAAATTTCCATTACGACAGAATTTTATTTTATGAGCCTATCTAATATTTTCACGAGGTATACCAGTATAATTCATCATAACTCGAAGGCAGTATGTCCGACGTCGACCACTAAAACACCATCTTTACCCACTCAGCTATTGTTGACTTAAGCGACAAAAATTAGTTTTCATGTACAAACACATGACTCAAAAAGTGGTTGTCTACTATTTTATTAATACATATCAACAAATTGTAACAACTTTCTACATTTCTTATAGTTCTAAAACTATACATAAGCTTTTTTTAAATGTATTTATTAAGTTGTTTGTTTCACACTTAAAAAGGTTTTATATGTTACATACGCCTTTTGTAAATTAAAGTAACGATATGTAATTCTAATTCTATTGTATGTATATAATCCCAAAAAATTTTAGTCCAACAGTTCCCCAATAGTGATACTACTGTTTGCAACATTCTTTTGTGTTAAAAGTTTTAAAATATTGTTATCATAAAAATTACTAGAATTAGATTTCATTAAATCTTTCGATTGTATTAAAGATGACACGGTATTTACATGAAGACGATTCCTTAAGCCCTTATGACACTACATTTTTCTTACATTGTTTTGCTATAGGATTGAAAGAAAGAAACAGCAAATGATAGAAAGAAACAACTATACAAAATGTAAACAAAACGTAAAATTTTCTTTAAGTGCTGCCCACTTTTTATTTATAATAAAACAGCAACAGAAAAGAAAGTTGAAATAAAGAGGCGCTAAGTCGCTGAATTCCTGAATAAACCGCTAACTTGGAAACACTTTAATGTTGAAAGCTTGAAACGTCAATTTTAAGTTGAACATTTTTACATTTTTTTTGACAGCCCCTCATTTTTTATCGATAACATTAGTAAAAGCTTTGACAATTTGTTATATATCTTAATATAGCTGAACTCTTTGCACCTGGTAAAACTTTCTATCATATTATATTTGCACTGTTCTCCAAGTCTTAAAAAATGAAGAAAAAATGTAGTGTCATAAGGGCTTTATATTGGTTTTAATCATATTTTAGAAAAAATTCTTTATACACATGCTAAAGAGAGTTGAATATACAGAATTCGTTGAACGATTCTGTATAAATTCGTATATAAACGTTTGATCGCTTTGAAGTAGCTATTTGAATTATGAGCTGAAAGGGCCAAAATATTTTTGAAAGTACCACAGGGCCATCAAACATTCAAGTGCCACAAATGGCCCAATTGCGCCACATTTTGCATCACTGGTATACGTATGCTTGTACTCTTGAGATTCGTTTTCTCTCAATCGTAATATAAAACTGTATAAACCGTCTGCACACATACACACATCCATGTGTAGATTTTAAGAATTGCAGCGACAAAAGTTGCACAATGTAAACGCAAATGCAATTTTAAAGAAACGACAAAAATTGCAACGACCAAAATCGTACAATGTAAACGCAGACTTTCTTCTTTGAAATTACATTTGCGTTCACACTGTGCAACTTTTGTCACTGCAATTCTTACAATTTATACATGTATGTGTGCACCAGAGCTATAAAAAATTGCAATCAAAATTATTTCAACCAAATTGATTTCATTATTTGATTTCAAAATGATTTCAGATTTCAAACTGAAATCATATCAAGATTGCAATCTTTTGTGATTGCAATCATTATGAAATCATTTTTTTTATATCATTGCAATATTGATTGCAATCAAATTTTGTTGAAATCATTTGCTTTCAATCAATTTCCCTGAAATCACTACTATAGTGTATGTCCAACAAAATTGTATAGAAAACGTACAATGCAGTTTTTTTTTTAATAATCAGAGTAAGCTTTAATTCTACAAAAATTAGTATCATTTGAAGAGAACGATGATTTTAATTCTGATTTCATTTTGATTGCAATCATTGGATTTGATTGCAATCAAATTTGAGTGCACACAGTTTATAAAATTTTATATTACGAATGAGAGAACAAAACGTATCTCAAGAGTACAAGCATACGAGTACTCCTTTGATTTCCTCTCACCCTTGCCTACATAGTAAGAATAAGAAAGACATTAAGTTGGAATTTATATTGCAAAATATTGAGTTAATAAGAAAATGTTTAATTCTATAAAGCAACATTTTAAATGAAAAAAGGACCAACCTTCTGTGTAAATGGTTAGAGATTGGCCCTTTTGACGCAACACCATCGATATCTTCACTTCTTCTGATTTGTTTGAAAATATTTTTGAAAAACGTTTAATCATTTTAATTTTATCAAGATAGAAGACACAAAGTGTTGCGTTCCTAGATATGTATTAGCAATGTTTCAAAATTTAGGTATATATTTCAAAATGTTTTAACTTTTTCTGTGGGAATTACGTACTGTATTGCTTCGCTTACTAAAGCTTCTTTGCTCAAAAGCATTTTGAGCGATTGTTGACTTTATTTGTTGTCTGCCTTTGGATGAGATTTTTTGCTGTCTTAAAACTGACGGTAGGCCGGCTAGGAAGGAAATTCATACTCGGCGAAGCGGTATTCGATATAAACATTTCAAAAGCTTAAGTAGTTTTGCAATACATACAACAGATAAAATACATAAGTTATATTGTACAACTAACATAAATACCTTGAAAGCCGCCTTGCCATTAAAAACTTGATTATTTTGAACAATTGTTTTGGAATTTTTTGTAGCACAACCACTTATGTTTATTTATTTGTTCTTATACGGCGCTCTACAATGCACGTTGCCAACATTTGAATAATAACAGCACTGCCAGACAAAAGTTAGAGCTTATTGGAACGGAGATGGGAAATGCTGTTTTCATAACTGGATGTCCACACTAGGGATGAACAAGTGAAAAAAATATATCGATATATATCGACATCGATATATATTTTTATATATCGATCGGCATCGATATATACCGAATAAAATATATCGATAGTTCGATATATTTTCAAGCATCACACAATCCCAAAATTTTTTAAAAGTAAAACCAGAGAGCGAAGCCGATCGGCTCAGAGCCGCGGCTCAGCCGCAGCCGGTCTTTTTTATTCCAGTTCAGCCGCCGCCGACTTGAGCGGCTAATTTCGGCTAAAATTGTTAGTCGACTATGCCGGCTAAGAGTTGTTAAGCCGACTATCTCGGTACAAGTTCTCTATTAAAAATAATTTTTAGTGCAAAATTAAAAAAACAAAATTATTTATTTATTTGCATTATAATATCTATATACTTATGATTTACATTTGGTTTTATATAGTGAAAAGAGTTTAGGATATACATACATTCCTTTTCTACTTTGTTGTTAAAGTACATAATTAAGGGCATACGTGTTTAAATTAATATCAATAGCAACAGGAAGGGAAAATTTTTACAAAAAACCCTTTATGAATGAAAAATAGAAGAAAAAAAAAGCTTATGATAAGCTGCGTCAGTAAGAATTAAGAATATGCTGAGGTTAGCTCATTGATATGGCTGTTCAAATTTTCTGTGAGACTGACAATTCTGTCATATACCAGTTCGAAAGAAAATAGCAAAAATTTTTATGAAAAATTCTTAAATTGTTATCTTGGTCTGGCAGTCTCCACTTATGTGTTAGCTTCAGCATTTACGGCTATCAGAATAGACAATTTATGGACTTTCAAAGTTTCGTATATATGACGGTTTTTACATGTACATTACATAACCCATTTTTTGAGTTTTTTTTTCATGTTTTGTCGACAAAAACATCGATGTACGTTTGCATCTCTACTTGCGCCACTTATATTGGGCCTGATTGTGAAGTCGTTGGCGTAAACGCCAAGTCGTTTTTTGTAGTAGATTAAAGAATACGGATTGTGTTACTTATTGGGCCTGATTGTGTAAAGCGTTGTCGTAAACGCCTGAGTCGTTTTTTGTGGTAGATTAAAGAACACATGTTGTTACTTTAATCTATTACAAAAAACGACATAGGCGTTTACGCCGACGCCTTACAAAATCAGGCCGATTATTTCCCCCTATTGTGAAAGGCGACGTCGACGTCACATCAACACAACATCAAAAAATTGTCACTTGTCTACTCTTTGATTAATATAAATATGCTGGAATATTTCATATGCTTCGGAAAATAGTAAGAGACTGTCAATAGCAGTCAACTGTTGTCGACAATGAGTAGACAAGCGACTATTGTTTACTGTCGTGTTGATGTGACGTCGACGTCGCCTTTCATAATAGGAATTATTATTTTTTTTTGTTTAAAACAAAAAACAAACATATTTTTTACAAAAATAAAGTTTTTTTGGGACGTGCGGAAAATTTTAATTTTCAACCATCACTCTAATGTACATCTAAATGCAGTTAATCTTTTCGTGATTTAAAAAAATTTTCAGAATATCTAAATAAATTATATTCGGTCTTCAGTTTTATAGAATTGACCCAATAAAAATCATATTTTTAACATTATGGGATTTCAAATTTGTTTTATTAGTTTAAAAAAAATTCTTCTTTACATTAAGGTCAAAACAAGTTCTAAAACAACTTAAATTCTGGATGGGTACAGCATCTGTAAAAGAAAAAATAAATAAATTAGTGCATATGTAGATTATAGGTGTAAAATCTTTTAAACAAATATCATAACATCATCTTTTTTGACTAGCTTAAGATAAACTGATTGCATCTGCTTGAATACCACTAGCGGTATTCAGTGAAACCGAAATATATAAAACAGCTTTTGCAAGCTTGTTTGCTCGAAAGAAAATAAACACTTTGGAAATGAAAAAAAGCATCGTTAAGTTTTCATAAAGCCATTCATAAGTGGACATGGATTGGCGGCTTAATGTCGACTTGAACATATGCAAAAATCTTTTAAATTAAAAAAAATTTTTCACGAAAAAATTATAGTTCCACAAAAAAGTTGTTGAATATAGAAAGCCAATTGGTGGCGGCACGGAATTTCTAAAAACAATTTGCTAAACAACAGTAATTGCTTTTGTTATTTAAATTCAACCCTATTTCGAATATGCAAATTTTAAAACAGCAATCTGTATTCTTTTTTTTGAAATAAGTCGATTTTTCTGGACAGGCCAGAGCCTCTAAATATGAGGCAAATATAGAGGCCATATAAAAAATAATTAACTCCAACCATGGCAAAGCCAGATGCAGTATGATTAAAGAACTAAATAGTTAATCTCGTCATACCATTATGAAATCAAAAATAATTATATACGTACAATGCGAATACGATGACCCATAGCGTGACCAGGTAAATTTCTGTTGAAACGAGCACGTACACAACCGCTGTTGCCGTGTAACCGAGTCACTTTACCCCAAACGGCACGTACGCGGGTTTTGCGCTCTGGATGCTGTGGTACACACTTCTTTGTTTCAGCTTTGTACACATAAACGCAACGTTTGCCTACGTAAAATTTGCCATGTTCCTTTCTGCGGGCACCCTCAATCTAAAAAAAAAAATTAGAAATTAAGTAAACCATTTATTTGAAGTTTTTAAAATATATGACATGGAATAGTAAACATTGAATTTGTACACCAGTGCAACGTCAGCATCTTCGCTTGCGTGCATTTGTTTCCTACTGCAGTTTTTCGTTTTCAGTTTCACTTACACTCTTTTAGCAACATTTATATTTACCTTCAAAATGGCTTGGTTTTCGTGTTGATTTCTTAAACCACGTTTGTAGCCAGTGAATACAGCCTTGGCGAACAAACGACCATGACGTTTGTATTTCTGTGCTGATTTGACATCAACAGCCTTTTCAGTTTTGGTGGCTTTTGGGGCTTTAGGACCCTTAACAGCTTTAGTAGCCTTAGCAGGAGCAGCAGAGGGAGCAGCTTGTGTGTCAGCCATAGTTAACTAACATTAAAAAAGAAAACAAGACAAACCAATTAGAATTACACCTTCAGGTTTCACACCCACAGCATTTTTATTTCGTTTAAAGAAGCTTTAAATATATAAACATTGCTTCAATTTCAAAACTTTTCGTGAGACATTCATATTCCAAAGGTTCAATATAATTTTATCTTGAAACATCTTGCATAATTTACGCTATTAACACTTAATAGTATTTAATTACAATAGTAGATAGTGCAATTCAGTGCTTTCTTTATTAATTTATTTTTTATTTAAGCATTGTTTGATATAATTTTTACATTTTTCAACAAATTCACAAAAATTTCGTACGTACCGGAAACTTTACAAATGGCGAAAGAGAGATGGCTAGATAGAAATGTCATTTCATAAAATTGATATTATTTACTGTCGGCAGCGCCATCAAGTGTTAAAAATTTTGACATTCACGAGGATTTCACTATATCTTCTACAGGTCTCCACGTGCTATTTATTATACTAATGCCGGCCATACACTACCCAAGTTCACTGCACAAGTCTGGCACTGTACAGTGCGTTTGTGTTGTGTATGGCGGTGGTTGCGCTATTTACGTAGTGAACTAAGTATATATCAAAATGATTTTGATATTTGCTCAAGCTTGTAAAACTGTACAGTGAACATGTGTAGTGTACGTTGCAAACGCTCAGTTGTATCGCAATTTTCGAAGAGTTAACAAAAAATTACGCAGAAAAAATATTCTAAACATAGTTCGTTGAATTATACAAAGAATCGTTTGCATCATAGCTCATTCAAAGCAGCAATTACTGCAATAGAATCAAAAAGACGTAGGGTAACAATGCGTCTAGACAATGGTAGAATAATATACAAGGTGTCTCTGGAACGGCAGCTGATTATATTTTTATTTTCTTGTTTTGTCTCGGTTCACACTATGAAAGTTTTCTTTCAGAAAGTCTAAGTATTTGGGTGAGAGGGGGAGAAGATTGGGAAGGGGTACACACTTTCATGTTCTTTGAAATTCCCTTTTGTTTTGTAATTCGTAATGGCCAATCTGATGTTGGCTGCAGCTTAATTTTACATTTTCTTTTAAATTTCATTGAAAAAATTTCAATGTGTAGACATGAATGAAAGTTTAAAAGAGAATAAAGAAAATTTCTGAAAGAAAACTTTCATAATCTGAACCATTGATAAACATAGATAGCAAGCTCTCGCACTGTCAATAAAATAAAGACAACTCTACACATATAGATATTGTGAATTCAACAAAAATGAGAGGACACCATTTTTGCATTTCAACACACTTGAGAGACTATCATTTTTCCTCTTGAAAATGCACTAAATCGTAACTTTTTTTCCACGTACAAACAGTTTTTACTTTTATTTAATTTTTTTATTTGTGTTAATATAAATTTTATATTTCTTCTTGCTGTAATTTTAAAATATTTTTTTAATTTTGTTGACATTTGTGTGTTAAAATTTATCAAAGTTTTAAACCCTATTTTTCATTGAACAGTATTGTATTTTTGTTCCTATTTGGGATAAAAATTTTTGCTACCAAATAGAAAAATTGCAAAAAAAATGTTTAGCAACAATATTTTTTGAGCTCGAATGTATTAAAAAGCATTATAAATTCATATTGTCATTAATTAATACAACAATAATTGCATAAACTTCTAAAAATGCATGTATAAAAAATATAAATAGTTTAGAATACTTTTTGTAACAACCAAGTGCGGTTTTAGTGCTGTGGGGAAATTTTTATTTTAAACCAATACTAATACAAAATGTTCTACTAATACATCTTTAGACTTAGATTTTTGACAGCACACTTAGGTTTTTGAAGTTTATGTTTCGCCTCTATGTACCCTATGACCTGAACAGAGACTTATACACCCCATACTCGTTTCAACTCAATTGGCAACTGAGTCGGTTGTTGTCCAAATCAAGGCGTGTATGGCTTTGTCAATTGATTAGCTTGGCAGTTGTCGAGTTGGTTGAAGAAAAATCAAGCTATTTTGATTTTTTCAAGTTGACTAGTAAGTCTTTCAATTCGATTGTGCTGTGTATGTTCGAGTCTCTTGATCAGCTGTTAAAATTTATGTTTTTAGTTTCCTTTTGCAAATAAAACATTGATTATTGTTAAAATTGTCTTTTATTTAATAAATTTGATAGTTGAATGAAAGTCTTTCAATTCAGTTTATGAAGTGTGTGGCTAAGAATCAATTCAATTGAAAAGACTCAATTGACAATTGAATTGAAACGTGTATGGGTGCTTTAGTGACACGAGCTGTCAAATGTTGTGTATATAGAGCGAAGCCGATCGTCTCACAGCCGCTGCTCAGCCGCCATTTTTATTGCAAATTTTGGTTACACAGCGTCTTCACGAGACATAATATCAAATATTTTTCTGTTAGCAAGCGTCAAATTCAATCGCAGAGAGAATTCTGTTACGTGTAGACTTCAAATTACTGTTATCGCAATGTTATAATAATTATTATGAGAGCGTTGTTATAATATATATCATCACAACAATCTTATGATATGAAATGTCAAAAAATATGAAAATAAATAATTTGTGTGTTTGTCTTTATTGAAATAAATCAATATCAAAATTTTTAGTAACATTTCTCTGAATTTGTGTATCTAAAATTGTTTGAGTTTTTAATTTAAATTTGTTTGAAAAATCGTAAATAAAACTACTAATTACGCAAAAATATACGTCCTGTTGTATGACATGAAGATAAATTTCGACATTTTAGTTTTCTTGTTATGCCGACGTTCTCTCTCATGTTATATCAAAGTTAATGTCTCGTGAAGACGCGGTGTTAAAACTGTTAGCCGACTATGTCATCTAAGAGTTGTTAAGCCGACTATCTCAGTACAATTTGTCTATAAAAATTAGTTCATACTAAGGTTTGCTTACCTTTTTAAAAGCAACATAAAAATTCATGGTTGAGATCAAATCATAGGTGTAATAAAATAAATGCTCATATGTACGTAAATTTTACGCATAGTCTTTAAAGTTCACGTTCTTAGAGCGGTTTAATGACTAAATATGCTTTGCTTATGTTTTTGCGTTTGTTCAAAACCTACTGAAAAAAGCACTTGTGGAATTCGGTATCGTTAGGCCCTTCGAAGCTTGTGTAGCAACAATAATGAAATAAGCAACACGTAAAATATACGTGGGCTGGTATTGTAGGGTTAAACAATAGTCGGCTAACTGCCGCCGCCGAAGGCTTTTTGGCTCAGCCGCCTCCGCCGACTATTACCCATCGGCCTCGCTCTCTGGTACTGGCTTGATACTGCTTGATACAACTCTGTGTTTATGCATTAATTTTTTTTAGTTGCCAAAAATTTTGAAATTCATTCCAGTTTTGTTCTTTGCAACACCGTAAAAAAACTTGAATTTTTTGTTAAAATCACAACTTTGTGACGTTGTTTTATGTTGTTAAAGTCCTTTTTTGTGTAAAAAATTCGTCTTAAAAATTTTTGCAACATATTTTACTGATTAACAAGAGACCACAAAAATTAACAATGGCGGAATTAGAAGCGCTCAGCAACAAAGAATTAAGACAAAAATGCATTGAATTTGGTATGCCTAATGTCCCTGTCACCGATTCTAGTCGCAAAATCCTTATCAGACGATTGGAGGCGGCAATGTCAGGTAAGCCAATAACTACCACACCGGCAAAGACTACCCGACGGGAGACGATGCATGTCTCGAAACCATCTGAGGTGGCGTCATCACCAAAAATAACTGTTAACAGTACGGCGACAAAACAAGCTACAAACAACCGACCTTCTCGTCGTACCATAGCAGCTGTAGCAGAAAGACATGTTGTTACCACCACTACAGTTAGTGAACCCGAATACTCCGATGTTTCACCTGACCGTGTAGAACCAGATCCAGTTAAGGCCAAGACACCTGAAAAGCCACCTAAACTTTATCCTAAATTACCGGCCAAGGAGCCCTCTCCTAAGCCTCAACAGTTAAGTAAAACCGGAGTTGTTACAACTTCTTATGTGCAAGAAACAACTCCAGTTAACAAGATTTATGCTGTTCCTGATGAAGTTGATTTGGTAGAGGACTTTGTTGTCGAAGAGCAATTTGTTAAGAAAACTGAAAGCAATCCTCCCAAACTTAGTTATGTTCCCGTTGCTCAGCCTAATGTTACTACTACTGCGCCTTTAACAACAAACTTTGGTTCCAGCACACGTTACAGCTCATTGGATTCCTATAGTTACAACAAACCAAACTATTTGTCATCAACCAATGTGCGCAAAACTTATATACCATCTTCTAGCGGGTACAATATACCAGTAGGAGCATCTCAATATGCACCGACTTATGAGGATGAGTTGGAAGATGAAGGTGATTACGAAGACGAAGATGATGATGTTGTTTTGGTCGAAGAATCTCCAATTAAAGATGCTGAAACCCCTTTCCTAAGCCAATTTGCTCGTAATCTGGAAAATCTTAAGGCCACACCAATACGCCATTCAGTGGGCCCCACAAAAATTACTCCACCCAAATCAACTTTGCGTAATCGCGACCTTGCCTATTCTAGGCGCACTATTGGTACTCCATTATCAAACATCAATCGTAGACGCTCTCTTCAGACAACTAACGATTCTTCTTTTCGCCAATTTATGTTGGCCATGGAGGAGAAGTATCATTTGAAACATTCTTTGATCTTAATCTCTATTTTTATACTAGCCGTCTTCATTTATGTTTTCTTTATACAAAGTGTTTAATTAATATAACCCACAGGATAATGTTTGTTCTCTTTTTCGTTTCTTTGTGAATTTTAAGTTTATACTTTTTTTCATATTACATATGTATTTCATAAATCTCATATTTAATTAACACATTTTATGTGATTTTTTTTTTAATTTTTGGTCTAATTAATTTTCTGTCAACATGTAATACTTGCTTATGTGTATTTTATAAATCAAATGTATTTAAACGTTTAAGTAATTTCTTTACTAATGTTAAAAATAATGAAATTCACAATTGATAATTAAAATAAAAAGTTTATATTCGAAAACATATACCAAATTGATTTATTCAGCCATGTCACAGAGTTCAATTCCGTTCGAAAACGGAATTCAATCCACCTCAGTCCTAGCCAGAGCATACAGCGACATGCCAGCGCCGCCTACGATCTGGATACACCTGACACAATTGCTTATTTATTTTCATTTATTTTTTAGGCACCAGCTGCTCTACAAATGGTGTGGGTGAAACGATTAAAACCACAAAGTGTATTCTGTTACTACAAATGAAGCCAATAGAATCTTTCTCAATTCCATTTTGAAATGTAAAAGTGGTTTGACTCATGAGTGTTTTTCTCCGTCCTATATCTTTGCAAAATGAATGAAAACTTTACTTAGTTTTACAAAGCGCAACCAAAAGATATAGTAGTACCATAGATTACACATGTTTGCAAAATTCGATAAACTTTTCCGATCTCTAGAACTGAAAGTTGTTTCGTCAGTTATTTTGGGCGCTGAACGCGAATCTGCGCTCCGATTTTTTATCAGCTCTAGTTTTCGCGATATGTCAAAAATAAAGGCACATGCGCGACACATATCAGCATAACTTGAATAGTGTTTGTTAAATAAAATAAAAATTCAGAACTTGACGACAAAATTGTCTTTATGTGCAAGCCTTTTTGCCAAATCTGCGCAATAATTTCAGAGATATTGTAAAAGTTGAGAAAAAAAATGAAATTTAAAAAAATTTTTTTTAAACTCCATAAAAAATAAAAATGCAACAACGAGCCAGTTTTTTGTCCAGCAGCGTGAGCTAAATATATTACTGAGTCCTTTTTTATTGGAATTGGTGCACAACTTTTGATTTTATTTATCTCTTAGTGAGATAATTGATTGAAAAAAATGAAACTTTCATACAATAGCAAGTTTTGAATGTGTTCGTGTTTGCTACTGTTGTATGGAAATTTTAAAAGCAAAGATATTAAAAATGTTTATAAAATTTTTATTTATATGCTCAAACATTTACGATATCTCTGAAACTACTTTGCAATTTGCGTACCAAGGTCGATATAGATCTACCTTGGTGCGTACGACTTATAGGCAACCTTGTTGTTGAAATTTGTATTTTATTCAATAGGGCAAAAAACCCTTCTCAAGTTATGCTAATTTGTGTCGTGCAAGTGCCTTCATTTTTGACACAACGGTATATCGCGAAAACTAGAGCTGATAAAACAGTTCTAATTATGTATTAAAAATCTGCATAACATGTAGTTAGTAACGGCTAAAAATTGTCTGGAACGCGATGCACTGTAAACATGTGTTATTCAAGGGCTTGTTGCCAAAATAAATGGCATACATACACTAGGGAATGGTAAACCGATTTCGATTAAAATCGAAAATCGTTTTTGTGTTATAAGAAATATATTTTTCGCAATCGAATTAACATATGCGATTTTGTATTGAAATTGATTATTGAACTTTTAAAATAGATTTTTTTTTAAATATGTAATATCATAATATGAAGAAAGCTCATTTTCAATCTTCACGATAAATTCAATACTGTCGAGAAAAATTATTTTTTATGTATAGCATAGATATTGCGCCCTTGTTTCAAAAAAACTTCTCTTTAGTAGCGATGATATCGTATACATGAAGTGTCAAAAATAGGTAAATATTCTACTTTATTATATATGACACACATTGGCGATATTACTGCACAACATAAAAAATGACACAAACATATTGCAAGTGTGTGAGCCGGGCCGCTTTACAACTTTTCTGATAAATTTTTAATTTTAGCTCCGACTTTTCTCCGACATTAATAAGACAGGACGTAAAAGGTACCAGAAAAATGTTTTGTCAGAAAATTTTCCAGCATTGTTCAGACATGTCGAAAATTTATTTAGAATTTTCCTAGAAAGTTCTTTAGAATTCGTATTCTCTTTCTGACGGACTTTGGATACGAGCTCGGTATCTTGTGCACAGAGTTGGCAATTTAGCGCCTTTGGCGCTAGTTTTAGCGCTTTTTGGTGTAGCAGAAGTCACATTTTTTCTCTATAGCGCTTTTTTAAATAAAGCGCTGAATTGGCGCTTTTTTCTCAACAATTTTTGGACATATAATTATATAAACAGTTTTATTTTGGCTTTGAAATAAAAATTAATTAAACATTTGTATTATAAAAAGATGTATCCAAAACTATTGGTAACAATATTTTGTTTCAAAATTTACCAATCTCCACAAACATATTTTGATATAATTTTACGTATCAGGATATTGCACTTGTATGCCTGGAATACTGAATGCTGAATTTTGTGCCACTAGAGATGCAAAGCCGACCAGCTTAATCGTAGTGTCAGGGCAGGTCCCACCAAACCGCAGCTCTAGCCCAGAGACGTAAACAATTAAAATTTTACCGAAAACAAATAATACAATCACTACACAAAACTGAAACAACTGGGAGAGTGGACACGGTGGACGTCCACTACCTGCCCTACCTACCTGGTACACTATCATTCCTAATAATTTTTATATTGGTGCCCAAATTGTTTCCATTTTGTTTAGTGTTTGCATTATTTGTTTTCTGTTAACATTTAATTGTTCGTCACTCTGCTGTGGTTGTGGGTTGAAACCTGCCCTGCAGATGCCTGTGTTGAGGTGGCTGGCGTCACAACCGCAGCGGCCAAGAGTCACGTAACACGAGAGCAAGTTGAAAAAAAACTAACATAAATTATATAATTCCAAACATTTCTGCATTTTTAAGATGCATATTCTATTTTTAATAAAAATGTTTTTATTTGTTATTAATTTTTCCATTTTGTTAGGAGTTTCTGTTTTCTTTAAATACATATTAATATCATAGATCCATATTACAAAAAAGAAAAAAGGGCCGAGTTAAAATTAATTTAAAAGTTTTTACCTTTTTCAAAATTTAAATTCTATTACATACACATAGCAAACATTTTCTGTGTTAATAAATAAGAATTTTATTTTTAATATATATTTTTTTTATAACCTACTATTTACAAAACAAATTACAAGAGTGGAAAGAAATAAACTAAATAAAACTTTTATTTAAATTTAGAAGGATTATGATATGATGGCAAATATCGACTTGTATACGAGCAAAAAGAAACAGTAACCAAAATTCATTATTAACTGGAAAACAGCAAGAGGGCAATTAGGAAACACTGGTTTACCTTAAAATATACAGCTTGATATAAAGAAAAATAAGGATTAATTTTGGTTGTAATAAATGCGATTAAGAATTGTTTTTCTAAAAAGGGACAGGCTTAATTTCCCAATTAACTGAGTTTTGTTTAGTCTTAGATTTTAGTACATATTAAGTTTAGGAAAATAAAGGGAGATACAAGTACTTTACCTACATGACTATAATGAATTAATTTTAAACAAACTTAACTAAAAAAATTAAGCTTAAGATGTCTTTGTTGCGGTAAATGTATGTTAGTTAAAGTGGAACTTAAACTGGAACGGTGACCCGTGGTGGAAGTGCTGGAATGGACTGCCACCACGGAAGTTCTGGCCGCCTTGTCCCTCTGGATCCAAGGGATCTTGACCATTGTCGAATTGTTGTCGTTTTTCGGGATCTGTCAAGACTTCTTTGGCGGCAGCAATATCTATGAATTTCTTTTCGGCTATTTTCTTTTCATCACCTTTGAAGTTGTCAGGATGCCACTTTTGTGCAGCTTTGCGATAGGCTTTGACTATTTCTTGTTTGCTGGCATTACGCTTAACTCCCAATATCTTATAATAGTCTCGTCGTTCGGCTTGTTTTTGCAGTCTTTTAGCTTTCTCCAATCCATCTTTGGCTCTTTGTAGATTTTCATCTACATTTAAGGCGTCTTTGAACTCATGTATGGCATCATCATACATTTCAGAGCCAAGATAAGCCTCAGCACGATCACAATGAATTTGGGCATCTTTCATTACATCTAAAGCATCCTTACAGTATCCTAATGATTTGGCATATTGTTCATCACGCATATAACAGTTACATAACAAACGTTTAGCTTCGAATATGACCATAGTTTCTTCTTTTTCATTTTTCAAAGCTGATTCAGCGGATGTTATACAGTCTTGGTATCGTTTTTCATCACGCGCGGTTTCAGCACCCGACAAACCTTTTTCTACCTTCCTCAATTTCTTATAGAATGGGAAACAGTCTTTATGTTCTGGATCGAACTTCAAACATTCTCTGATTTCCTTTAAAGCACTGGTTGCATGGCCGACCTTATATAATAGTAAAGCCAAACGATAGTAGCCCTCTGTACTATCTTGTGATAACTTATTGACTGATCTTAAGTCGGAAATGGCAGCCAATATATCATCGCTTTCAATGTAAGCATCAGCACGTGCTTGACGGAAAGTAATAGACCAAGGCGAAATCTCGAGCAACTGTGTTAGCATTTGTTTGGCATTGCGATAATCACCGCGTTTCATAAGATCTTGAACAATATCCCATTGCTCTTCAGCGGGTACTATGCGCGAATAACTTTCGTGTGCAACTTCATTATAAGGTTCTTGATCCAGCTGAAAATACGATAGAACAAAAAGTTGTGGATATATATTCGAAAGAAAACATTTTCGAAACACAATTGTTCAATTAATAACCTATCGTCGGCGTTGTAAGTCAACATATTTTAAAATAATTTAGAAATGTCGGAAATTTGTATGAAAAATATTTTAACGGCCCTCCAACTTTTTTCTTACGTTTTTTTTAAATGTCGTATGAAGCCAGGGATGGGAAGTTAATACAATAGATTTTCTTGAAATATTTTTACATAACATTTTTTATCTATTGATTTAATTCTTCAGAAAACTATTAATATATTCAAAGATATAAGTAAAAATTCTCTTTTTTTGTCCTACAATGAACTGAAATGGTCTGAAACAAGAAAAAACGAAAATTCTTCCAATAAACAAAAAGTCGACTATCCATCTATGTGTCCAGCAAAATTAATTGTTAAAATATGAAGCTTTTAATATAAAAAATTAAAGGAAATATAAAAGAATTTAAGATTCAAGTAAGTACAATTAATTTTCAATCGAAAACTGCAATTTCGTTTCACGTTTTCATATTTAAAATTGTTTGATGTTTTGAGGTATTGCAGCGTAAACTTACTTACAACAGACTGTTCACATGTGTTATAGTTGTATTTGCTACAATATTGTACCTTACAACAGTTGCGAATTGAACAAATATATAAGGTATACAAATACGAACGATTTTCTTTTCGAATCGAAATACACAATAGGTCTACAATAGGCGTAGCCAATTGGCAATTTGTTGGTATTGTCTGCACGTGACGTCGACAAATAGTTACAGAATAAGAGGAAATGTGTTTTTACTGAAAGTAAAAAATCTTGTTTTGTGCTGCATTACCCACTTTTTTATTTTATTTCTAAAATGAAAATTTTTGTGCTGCATATGTATACTAAATGCTGAGTATTGAGTAACTTGTTATTGAGATGAAATTTCCAGTTTATTGAAAATAAGCGTATAAATGTTATTAGCAAATATCTTTGCTGTACATGGAATAAAAAGTGAATATTGATGAAACTTGGTATTTTCCTTGATTTATGTTTTTTTTATGATCGACACCAGGTAGTCGTAAGAGAATTCGCCGTGGAGAATTTTCATTTGGGCTGTGAAAAAAGCTGATACATTAGCACTGCTGACAGGTTAAATGTGTAAACATTTTCGTAAACAGCTGTGCTCTTGCGGACACCAAGTATGAATTCGCCTTGGTATGTTTCCTCAAAACTCCGCCATTTATGAAGCGATTTCAGATTTTTTTCTTTCTTTCAAAGGATGTGCTTGAAAAATGGGCAGGGCCACGCCCATACAAAATAAGTTCGCATTTATTTTCAACTATTTCTACTCAACCGATTCTTATGAAACTTAGTACAGCCATTAAGTTTCTGATTGAATATTACATCACGATTAAAAAAGTGGGCTGTGGCACGCCCATGTAAAGTAAATATTATTTTTCAACAACTTCTACTAAACCGATTCTTATGAAACTTTGCATACATCTTTAATTATCTTTACAATACAACATTATATTTAGAAAAGTGGGCAGTGCCACGCCCATGAAAAGTAAATAAGCATTTTAACTACTAATTAACCGATTCTTATGAAACTTTGCATATACATTTAGTTATCGTTACAATAAATCATTTTGGTTAAAAAAGTGTGCAGCGCCACGCCCATGAAATGTAAATATTCATTTTAACTACTTCTGCTTAACCGATTTTTATGAAACTTTGCACACACAATTAGTTCTCGTAAAAGTACATGATGATAAAATATGGGGGCAGTGTCACACCTATTTTGTAGTCGGTTTTTTTTTTGAAAGAATTATTACTTTTTTTTTATTTAAAAAAAATGTATCAAAATTGATGGCATCGAGCACAATGAATGCTTGATATCTCAGAAACCAGAAACAATTTCGTGAATCAGATTTCGGATTTTGAAAGAGGATATTCAAAATAAATGTACCCCATACCTAACTCAATTTTTTTTAAATGGTCGACGGGCCAAAACAGCAATGAGGTCGCGATATATGTATGCCGGTTTTCTTTAGCAAATTTTTTCTGGAAAAGTTATACATCGCAAAAATGACACCAAATTCAAATCAAAGCATTGTTGTTGTAAATTAATATTTATAACAACAATGCTTTGATAATTCCGCATATTTAATTCCACATGAAATGCAGAACATACCCGAAAAATGAATGAATTTATTCCCCTAATGTCGAATTTCCCCAGGTCTACTAGTTCGGGAAGTGACGGATTTCTAAAATATGACGCCCTATTTCTAAATAGTGCTGGACATCGACAGAGGAGGTGCTTGACAGTCTTTTCCTACTCCTCGTTTTGACAAACTTCTGCAGAAATTGTTGAAAGGAAGATTTAATCTTCTGTCATGGACACCAATGAGACAGTGCCCCATTATGACCGCTACGAGTATACGCAGCTGTTGACGAGGAAGCCGCAGTATGGTTGCAAATTTCGCGAAGTTATACTGGGGCCAGATATATCTGGAAAACTCACAAGTGATTTCATTTGTCTATCTGGTTTGCGCTTCCCCTAATAGTTGGTGCTGAATTTGTATTTTGCAGCTCTTTAGTGGGACACCTACTAACCAGTCGATGTCATTTTCATGTAGGCGGGCGCCAGCCTTAGCTACATCGTCCGTGATAGTCTTACCGGGCACCCCAGCGTGGCCCGGTACTTAATAAAATTTGAAAATAATTTCTAAAGCCTTATAATTTTAAAGCGATAAATGTTCGAAAAAATATGGTTTTACATATTGCAAAGATTACAAAACTTCGCAAATAGTTTTCGTATACAGATAGAAGCCGTTGAATTATTTTCACACAACTTTTTGTCACAAGAATCATATTATTTTAGTTTTTTAACTTATTATGACATATGACTTTATGATACCTTGCGAATCCCCCAAATATGTCCGGAAGAAATTGGATTTTTATAAAATCCCTTTTTAACTTACCACCGTAGAAAAGTCTTCAGCAGCTAGATGATATTCGCCTGTCTTCATATAAACTGTACCACGCTGTAAACGAGCAGCTGTAAAATCAGGTTTCAATTCCAAAACTCTACTAAAATCTTGTATAGCAAAGCGAGTTTTGCCCAGAGCCAAGTATACAGTACCGCGTTTGAACAAAGTCAAATAATTGGTGGGATCGCCCTCTGCAATTAAGTATAAATATGTAGATAAGTATTTACTTTTATATCACAATGCAATACTACACAACGCGTTTTGAAACTTACCCACAGCGGCATGATAGTGAGTGAGAGCATCACTTAATTGATTGCGTGCTAAAAACTGTTTACCCAATTCTAAATGATTTTCAATATCTGCAGCATTTGGAACAGATTCGGCACCTGTTAAAATACATGATGATTAATAAATAATTTAAAAAATCTTCACGATCATATTTGTTGTAATATTTTTAGTTTGAGGATGAATTACCTTCTAAAAATAGTTCTAATAAAAGCAACAGCAAACAGGCTGTCAATTTCTTTTCACCCCCAAGAAGCATTAAGTCCGGCAATGGCACAACCATTTTGGTTTTTTTCTCTAATGGCAGATGTTTTTTTTTATAAACAATTTAGCATTTATATTTACTTATCCTTTCCAGTGAAAGGTTAGCAAAATTCCTTTCACAATCCAAAAATTATTGTTTTGTAGCGTGGCAGGCAGCAACGAAAATGTATGAGGGTTTGATTTCTTTTTTATCAGATTTTTTTTTGTTGGTACTGCTCTGCTCGTTCTATTGGCTTTGCTGGCAATTGTTTACAAAATTTGTTATTCTTTCTAGTATTAATAATTTTTTTTAATTTTAAAATCTTATTAACTTGCAGCATATATCAATTATTAATGCAGTGAAATATTTTGTTGGCGAAAATAGTTCGCTATCTGCGTTCTCTGTTTTTCTTATTTTTCAAAACACTGACGTGTGTTCTATCGTTTGCTATCAAATTTTATTCTACAGAGTTGTATTTAGTATGTGGTTTTTTATGATTGGCCAATTAAATTTTTGTGAAGAGCAAAGAGGAAATGAATAATGACATAATTGGTTTATTCGATGAGAACAACAAATATGATAATAAACTGTCAAAATCCGTACATAAAGATTACTGTGTTTTCCCCACATGCATTTTGACCGTTAGGAAAGAAAATTCTCGGAGAATATAATTATGAAGTATGCTACCAAGCCCACCTGCCATTAAGTACCTTGAACATGAAAATTAAATTTAGCCTTGCATGTGTGAGACCGTTATCACTTAAGACGTGTTTAGTAGGTACATAATAGCTTTTATGCTATAAGCGGATTTTTAAAAATTTGTATAAAATGGGATGTTTGAGAGTGCATTGTCTTTCTTTATTTTCTAAATACTGATAGATATACATATTCAGAAACATGTAATACGAATTAAATTGGCCTAAGGCTATATGTATTATGAATTAAATAAATAATATAAAATAGGCCTTGCAAAAAATATATAAGCTCAAAAATAGAGAAGTCCACATTCATCTGTACTATAACAGCTTATGGTTTCCAAAATATTTAACCATTTTTAGCAAAATATAGATTGTGCACATATGTCAATAAATATCTTTAAAATGGTGTTTTTTCAAAATCAACACAAAATATATCCGATAGAACTTTTTTGTATTCTCACCACTGCTTCCGGCATATGTTTGGAAGAAAAATGTACATTTTTGTGAACTTTCATCAATCCGATTAGAAATGAACATCTTTTTCCTGAAAGTAAAATATCTTGTTATGTGCTCCAGTAGCAATTTTTTTAATTTTATTCGTAAAAAGTTGCTTTTGTTGCTCCATGTGTATACTAACTGCTGTGTATTGAGTAACTTGTTATTGAGATGAAATTTTCTACTTTTTACTGAAAATAAGTGTATATATGTTATTAGAAAAGATATTTACATGGAATAAAAAGTTAATATTGATAAAATTTGGTATTTTACTTGATTTCTGATTTTTATTTTTTTATTAAAATTTTTTTTTTACAAAAAATTTATCATAAATGATGATATCCAGCACAATGAATACTTGATATCTCAGAAACCAGGAACAATTTCGCGAAACAGTTTTTGGATTCTGAAAGAGGGTATTCAAAATATATATACCCCATACTTAACTCAGTTTTTTTTTAAATGGTCGCTGGGCCAAAACAATACTTAGGTCGCGATGTATAGATGGATAACGGTGTGGATTTGCGTTAACATGTTGAGCCCCTTGTTTTATTATTGAAATAGATATATGTAACTTTTTAAATACACGCTGTAAGTTTTATCCTTGGTTTTTAGAGTTCACATATTGTCAGGATAATCTAATCCGAAAAGTTGTGATTTCATTTAAATTGATAATTTCAAAGTTAATCACATAAATTAAACATCTCATTTGAAGTTCTTTTTTAAATTTAGTTTATTACTGAGAGTTGGAAGATTTCAACACAAAATTGAGTTTTAAATATTAAATTGAAAAAGTTAATAACACTTATAAAACTTATTACAATAGCTTTTTTAATTATCTGTAAATGATATAAGGACATACATACATACTTCCTTCCGTACACACATAAAACCAAACAAACAAATGTTTGATTTGTAAACTTAACATAGTAATATAGTAAAATAAAAATACTTTTAGGATAATTGTTTTCTAAAAAAACTAAGATTTTTTTTCCTTAGGAAAAATTAAAGCTTATGAATATTTAAAATAAATATTTCATTATAAATAATTTAGTAACATTTACAATTTTCGTCCTTTAATGAAATGATTGCCTTTTCTATACATAAATAAACTTAAGTTAAAAAGTAAGCTGGAATTTCTATTTATTCTATTATATGGACAAGATTTAAAGGCATTAATTCCTCTACTTAGTTTTGATTTCTATGATAAAATGATGTTTGCCTTAAAAGCCTTTGACTTTTATAATAAATCTTATAATCTTTCAATTTAAAACATTTTAAAATAAATGCGTTTTAATAAATATACTTTGGTATTTGAGCGGTTATTGCTTATCACCTCGAAATTAATTATTTTCTAATATTTTATTTAATTTATTTTGTTTGTTTTCTATTTAACGTTAAAACATCTTTACTGGTCAATTGTGCTGTTTAAAATGAACTTATTCTTGTGCAGTTTGTTGTCAAATGTCTTTATAAAGTATTTTTCTTTCATTTGTTGTATAATATTGTCCTTAATATTGAAAATTTTATTACTAAGTAATCACAATATTGACCAAATCGTCCAATGGCAGCTCAATGTTAGATTTATTGTTATTAGGACTTAAATTTGTAGCGGCCACTTCTTCTTCGTCATGCATTTTTTTCATATGCCCTACAGAAAACAGAATATAAAATATTAGTTCAAATGTTCATGAATTGTGTTCGGTGTATTATTTCTCTAACGTTCTTACTTACATTTAAATTTAATGTGTGTAACAAAACTTTCACTGCATAAATCACATTTGTAAAAGGTTTTACCACTGTGAATACGTTCGTGCAAATGCAAAGACTTTTCGAAGAGATATGAACGACCACAGGTGGAACAAGTGAAGTTCTTTTCTAAAACTAATAATTAAACAATTCAGAAAAACTTCTTATAAAAGAAATACATATCATGTAATGTAAATAAATACCCTCATGACTTCTACGATGCTGAGTTAAAACGTATTTTAAAGCAAATCCTTTACCACAAACATCACATATATTCGGTTTCTCGGAGGAATGCGTTTTTAAATGCCATTTCATATCTTGTGAACGCTTAAAGCGTTTAGGACATTGAGGACAAGCATGAGGTCTTGCGAATTAAAAATAATAATTATTATCTGATTTCTTAATTACCATTTGACTTGCATACCTTCCTTCTGTGGAATGAACAGCCATGTGTCTCTCTAAAGCCGATTTCATATTAAATCTTTTATCACATTTTTCACATTGGAATATTCCCGTAAAGCTTTTTGGTTTCTTATTCATAATGACTCGTTTGTTATTGGCTATTTTTACTGCTCCTTTATTTTCCTTATGATCGTCCAACATATGATCCTTAAGTTCCAGTTCATTTTCATAACGCTTGTGACACAACATGCATTCGGTTTTTTCGATCAGCGTTAGATTATCTAAATGATATTCGAGCATGTGTATACGTTTTTCGAAATAGGATGTGAAAACTGAAACGAATTAAATGCGTATAAGTATTTGTATCTAAAAACCAAAATTTGTGCAAAAATTCGTTTGACATGAAATTTTTGTAGCCTAAAGAACTGTTCACAACGTTTCTGAGAGAAAAGGTGCAATTACCTTCGAGCCGTATTCTGGTTACAGTCACGACCCATGATGCAACGAGATGTGGTTGACTACACAGTTATCATAGCCGCAACCTCGGCTTTGACGATGCTCTCTAAAAAGCCCTAAGTCCTTAGTCCTACTAATTGAACTACTCAAAAATGCAGCAGTGCAAGGCAACACAAGGCGCTAGATTGACGATGAAGTTCGTTGCGATACAGAAAATGATTATTCCATTCTGCTGGTATATACCTATAGTCCACAAACTATACTTTGGTACCGCCATACAGACACAATAATTGCAATTACAGATGTACGAAAAAACCCATAAAATACCCAAAAGGTATATTTTTCAACACCTGAAAATTTCGCCTAAAAAGTGTTTACTTCTAACCCTACGTCTCCACGTAGCAATTTTTATTGCGCCAATTGCCAAGCTGCATATACAAAATACAACCTAAAAAAATCATTTAATTTTCAATATGGAATTTGACAATTGCCGGCAATAAAAATTGCTACGTGGAGACGTAGAGTAAATTCCTCCGACAAATATTTTAAAACAGAGCTGTCAGATTAGTAGATGATTCCCTAAATTTAGGGGTTTTATTTTTTTTTACCCTTTTATATAGTATTAATTCTTAACTTTGTAACAATCTGTGAAATGTTTCAACATTCAGAGTTATGAAATGGCGCGAAATCGTTCGTTTGAACCTTCTTTTGATAACGAGGAACAGACACTAATAACCAAAGCGTATTTAGCCAGGTGGCAGCTCTACGGCAGCTGGTAATTTTTTGCGGTATTTCTATTCGTGGCAGTCAAAGCCAAAATTTATACATAAAAATAGGTGGTTAAATTTTAACATATTCTTGTATGTGATGGAAATTAATCGATTTCAAATCGCTCGATTTCATAAAACTAATAATATCCAAATATATGTTATATAAATCGCACGATACAGTGAAATCGAATAAATTACTCTAAGTGTTGAAAACAATAAAAACATCAATAAATCATCTTTCAGGAGATTTCCTTTTTTGAAATCGATCGATTTCCATCACATACCAGATTATCTTATAATTTCACATGGAATTTAACAGTGACTGGCATCGAAAAAGGCTGTTGCTATTATATTTTTGCGTTTTTTGCTCTAACGCGGCCATCTTGTAAATTATTTCCTTACCTTCTGTACATCTGGCACATTTATACGGTTTTTCACCACCATGTTGACGGTAAATATGCCATCTGAGAGTTTTTAAATGGAAGAAATCTTAAGAAAAATAAAGATTGAAGAGAAGTTTTCTTTTGAGCTTGAATAAATACTTTTTCTACTTACTCTTCCCACAAAATGAACAGACCTCTTGACTACGAAATCCCAAGTGCGTCTCCTCATGACACTTCAAGTGTCTTTGATTGATAAACAAACGATCACAGTAGCTACATTTCAATTGTTCTTTAGGATTGTGCCATTTCATGTGATAGTTCAAACTTTTTCTCGAACAAAAACTCTTATCACACAGCGTACAATCGAAATCGGTACCGCTGTGATATTTTTCAATATGATTTTTTAAATTAAATTTATCGGCATATTTTTTACCACACGTTTCACACTCATACACCTTTTGACTGTGTTCCTCCTTTAAATGGGTTGTTCTTGATGCGGCATCCATAAACGTTTGCTTACAATAAGGGCAATTATAGGGCTGTTCCGAGTTGTGTAGTTTGGTAATATGAGCGAGCAACTCTTGCTGCGTAAGAAAATTTTCGGCTGTACTATTTTTCCATTTGTAACAGTATTTACATTCAAATGTAATTCTTAAATTATCAGCTAAATGATCATCTTCGTTGTCAGTTGCTTGGGACAAGATAATATTACCCCCATTTGTTAGATTTCCTTCATTACAACATTCATTTTCTTCTTCCTCGTCGATTTCCTCAATGATGTCTAGTTCTTCGATAAGTTCTTCTATAATAGCATTTTCATTTAAATCGTTGGTATCATCTAGTAGTGTTGTTTCATAATTATTTAAAGTAGTTATATTAGCGGAGGAGGCATCTTCATTATCATCATCAGTGTTATTAATAATATCTTCTACTTCGTCAAAAATGTGATTAAAATTATGATTTTTATTTTCGTTTTTTAAACGGGCAGTGTCGTCTGATAACTCTGGGATGTTTCTGAATAAAACCTCGGTGTTACTTTTAGTTTTTAAATTTAAGATTTCATTAAAACTTGTTATACTTTCTGCAAAAAATAAGTAAAATCAAACATTAAATAACATATTTTTTTCCTGCATGAAGAAAACATTAGAATCTATAGACAGGTTCACTGACCCACCTCAATAAAACAAAACAAAAGGACTTTTAATTTTAATGTTTGTTGTTCGTTTTTCCATTCGCATTGGGATGGATGTTTTCCTTTTTTATTATTATTATACCCAAATACTTACCATTATTGTTAATATTGTTGTTGTTGTTGCTGCTACCATTACTGCTATTTTTGCTCTTTGCTGTTGTTGTCTCAAATGTGTGCTCAATTGACTTTATATGTATTGGTGCTTCTGATGCTTCACTTGCTGCCACTGAGGGTGTTTTAGTTGTTATGTTATTTTGTCCATCATTTCCCTGTTCATTAGCAAAACCCTCGAAAACTTCATCTTCCTGAATACTTTGCGTATCAATTTTATCGAATATATTGCTTAAAATTGTTTGTGCCTCCAAACATTGTAAACGAAATGAAGAGACTGTGCAAAATTTTGAAAAACAATCGGTACAAATTTTTTGTGGTAGACCATCGTTACACGATATCTATAAAAAAAGAGTATATAAGCACGATGGAAGATACAAAACCGAATTTTAAATAAAACAGTTACTGTCAAGGCATATTCATTACAGGTACCACCATAACTAAAACAAATACAACACCAAAAAACACATGTATTTTGTTGGTAGAAATACCCCAGAAATATGTCAAATCCATTATCTGTGAGTCGCACACATTCATAAGCTCTCTCAAATTTACTAACACATGTACTTTGTTGATAGAAACACCCCAGAAATATGTCAAAATCTATTGTCTGTGTGACGCACATATTCTCAAATTTACTAAGTCAGCTGATCTTCTGTTGGTACCTGTTTAATCTACCTTGATTACTGTTTTGCAAAGCAGAGTCGCCAATGCAAAGATTTGCTTAAGATTTCCACTACATATTTTTAATATCCGTGTTTATTGAAGTCAACTGGAGTAGTTCATGCTCTTCATAATTTAAATAGCTTGATGATTTTAATAACATTTTTTAACAACTGGTCTCAAAGCCCCATTTTCCATCCCTGTTGTATACCCCTCAATTATTCTCAAAGAGTCTGGTAAATGTTTGTAGAAGATTCGGGATACAAACTTCCATTTCCGTTATTTCAGAGTTGTTATTTTACTAATTATAGGATGGTAAACAAGTTTTAAAACTACCATGATACAACTAAAGATACACCCAATTATACTACAATAGAACTCAGGAAAGAACTCCCGACAACAACAGAAAATACTTCACTAGTTGTCAAAAAACGTTGAAAGACGGGTGAAATTATCAGCGCAGCTAGCTCTATAAGGTAATGTCAAATAACGTAAAGAAAAGAATCTCTATACAGAGTTTGACGGTTTGAAGGTGGTGATGTTGCTGATGTCAAACAATATTTTGCAGCTGTGTATTGCTGAGAGAATTTTGAAGTACAGTGAAACGATAAAGTAAACGCAAAGATTTTCATTAAAATTTTATCTTAAGAAATTATTTTGATCCTAAAAATTTATACTAATGCATATCACATTGAATTTGCAAATTCCCCCTCCAATTTTCGGAAAAAATATGGAACAAAACTACAGGCAAACCCTTTCAAACAAAAAAATAATTTTTTAAATCGGTTCACAAATGACAGAATTTCTCCCTTTTATTTTCGGTAAAAAATTATGGGAGCAAACTGCAGGCAAATCTTTACAGAAAAAAATAAATAATTTTGAAAATTGTCTCACAAATGACGAGTTATGCATGGCGGATGGGAGCAAATTTCCCCCTCCGATTTTCGAAAAAAATATGGGATCAAAATGCAGGAAACCCCTTTCAGACAAAAAAAAATTTTTTTTTAAATTGGATCACAAATGTGTGTACAAACATTTGTAAGATACTCACGAATTGATAACCTTCTCATTTTTGAAGTCGGTTAAAAAGAAATGAGGTGTGCCTTCTAAGCAATTATCGGGTGAAAAGGGCAACATTGTTCTAAGTCCAGTGAAAGCAATGTTTGTAAAGAGTCAATACAATTTCTACTAATATTTACAAATGCGCAGAGCTAAGTAGTTTTTTAACTTAAAACTTTTATATTTTAGTAATTCTCATTTGTTCTTTGAGTTTTTATGTAAGCATAAGAAGCTAAAAACTTTTCGAATACATGGTTGAAGGTATATTGATGAGCCCAAAAGTTACTATTAATCTCATAGTACGTTACAGTTCGTTGTGTGCGACATCGGAGAGATCACAGAAGATGTAACAGAATAGTCACTTTTGACAGTTAAAAAAGGCTGTTATCATGTGTTATGCAGTTTTACATGCAAATATATGGTCATTTACGTAAGAAATCTTTGTCAGTTTACCGGACACCATGTCCGGTTCTCACAAAAATTAATATTGGCTTTTGTTTTCTATTTCCTGACAGTAGATAGGTTGAGTCCTCCATATTTCGATGAAGTCACAATTATCTAGCAATTTGGAAGATATATCTTGTAAGCTTTTCAGTCTCGCAGAAATGTGAGCCTGCAAAAGACCAGTGACAAACTAAAGAATTTTAATTCTGGTGGATCAACAACCCCAGCGCTCCAATGTATCGTTTGGACATGATCGACAATCGGGAAATAAGCAAGGATTCTTTGGCCATAATATCAGTTTTACTTTCGAAGTATGTAGATATTTATGGCGGCAGTTGATATGACACTCGCACTCATCAAATCCGAAATTTGAGTGATTATGAAGACTGTGTGATATAAGGGGACTCCAGCCGCCGGTATATCCCACAGCTTTGTGGCCTTTGGAGTGGTCAGTACTCTATGATCCAAGAGATAGAGTATCTGGGTCATTCAACAAATGATTTTCGGACAGCGCTTTGTAGAATTTCTTTGTTGCAACATTACTCTAGCGAAAGTACATATTTGAAGAGAAAACTGATGTCTAAAATATGTATTTAAGTGTGTTTGGACAGGGATCTAATGTGTGGTCGACCCTCTACACCAAAGCTTTACGATACAGTATTTTTCAATGCTCAGACTTTTGTCGCATCGACTGAAGAGCAGGTACACCGTCAACGCAGTGCAGAAATGTTTGCCATATTTTATCCAATGCTTGCAGACAACAAATTGAAAACTATTTACGTACCCTGGCATGGACCAGAGGGCTTAACGATCCTATTTGTAGGACTTTCAGACTGATCTGGCCCAGGCTGGAATCGGTCCGTACCAGGAATCTCTTATGGTTACACAAAACGCACCTGAGAGACATCATCACAACGTGGGACTTATGTCACATGATTTTTGCAGAAGCTAATAAAAGGAGAAAGAAGAGGAGACAGCTTTCCACCTCTATTGTCAAATTTTTGTTATTTATTGGATCCAAGTCTATCCACGCAAATCTAAGTAAACGTCGATTTAAACTTGAGATCGGCAGGTATCCTGAGTCCACATACTAATGACCAAGCCTCTTTTAGGCACGTAACCTATGGCGTATGTTGTTTCACCCAAGGCGTATTAAAACAGGTAATATTATAAGCACAGCTGTTCTACTTATCTTCCGCAAATTAGAGGTTCGTATGTAAAAATTTGTATAAGTTGACATAGGGGCTGAGATGTCAGTTTTTATTGTGATGTTGTAATTGTTGTAGAATCCCCACCACATGTATAAATGGGTCTTGGTTTCGCCGTAGATTAAGGAATTACGGTAGACAATGCTTACTTCCTTTTAGATACTGTGCTGACATATTTTTTTCTCGAAAATCTAAATTCAAAATAAAAATCGAAATTTTTCCTCAAAAATTTTATATCAGCTAAAATTTATATTTTAAATGAAATTTATTTGCTGGATCACAAATTGCCTGGGACTGATCTAGTCTTGCTTTGAAAAAGGACCGAACTTTATTGTACTCCTTATATATTTCCATTCATAAAAACAGTTATATATCGAGGTAATATACAAACTCTTCGAATTGTATACCGTGGCTTGTATACTTCCTCTCCTTAAAATAACTCCAATTGAGGCAGAAAAAGTAAAAATCTTTTTTAAAGAGTAAAAATCTTTTTATCTTTTCGACCATGCAAAAAACTTCAAAAATAAGATAAATCTTCACACATGGTAACACTGCTCCAGAGATTGGGCAGTGGCATAAGTTTTTAGTGCAAACGGTATAAGGTCAGGTCCTGGAAAATTCATTTACCTCTTTTCGCCAGAAGGCATAGCACCAAGGTAAAACATTATACCCGGGTGAGTGTTTACGGTCGTGGAAAGTTATTTACGATCCAATCTTTATTCGTTGCCCATATATTTAGCACTGTAGCGCACAAGTCAGGTATCTTATAATTCCTCTTGAAAATAATGAGTTCCAATCTATTAGGATTAACGGCAACACCGCTCCAACATCTTGGATTTTAATTATTAATTTAAGTGAATCAATTACACTGAACAAAAAATTTAAGGCAAAAGTTCATTGTTTCAATGAACTGTTCATTAAGTTTGACCTAATGTACTTGTACGTTAAATCAATGAACTGGTTCATAAATTTTGTTAAGGAATAATAACAACGAATGCTTTCAATTAAAAGTTTTACATTGAGCTTCAATGAATATTTTCATTGGAACAACGTATGCATACATTGAAGCGACGTATTATTGCAAAAATTTAATAAAACTAGGTCAATGAATGTCAGTGGCGTTCTATAGAGCTCTTAACTATTTTTGCAGTTTTAATTGATTTTTCGTTCAACACCAATGTTTTTGCTGATCGTTCAAATAATTGTATTTCGCAATAAGATTGTATCTAAATTCTCAAAATATAACAATTTTAAATTGAACAAGAACAAATATTTGGCAACCAATACATTGGCAACATTGTTATTTACAAATGAAAATTAATTCAATAATATACACACACATGCACATATGCGGGCCGATTTGTATGGATGTAAAAAATAAAAAATCGTAGGGGTTGAAGTATTTTTACGAAGAATTCTAAACAACTTTGCCTTAGAAGCCATAGATCTAAAATGGATTTCGAGCTTGCGGGAAATGCAAAATATGTTGTAAGTGATTTAATTGATATAAAACGTACCAGTGTTTGAGTCCGACCCCTCGGAATAAACTAAAAATTGGTAGTTCGGTCTCGTCCAACTAAAATTTGACCAAATAATTATGGCACTAGCCCAAGTGGTTCCCAAATTATGACGCCTTTATTATAGAAAAATGGCAAAAAGTGCTTGTAGGTATCACGGCATATACTTAATATTTTATTGATACATTAAATAATAATACTCATACACCATCGTATATGCAGACAATCACTGGTTGGTTTTATACGAACAAACTCACAACACATTTTGAAATTTCGGCAAACTTGAAATCCATTTCGGATACATGGTTTCTAGGGCAAAGTTGCTTAGAATTCTTCGCAGAATTATATCGCGCCAACCCTAATGTACATTCATAGATATATAAAATAAATTACCTTTATTTTCCAAGTATTTAATTCCAAATGTATGCGTTGAGTTTCAAGTTGCCAACGAGGAGCATTAAATAAATCAAACCATTGGCATTCATTATCAAAATCACATTTGGCACAAGTACGACAAGTTTCCATTATTATAATTTAGTTTTTTTTTATTATTAAATTCACACACACACAATTAGAAGTTCATTTTAAAACGTAAAATACTTTGTTTAGGGACTTAAATTCTTTTTAATACAAAATACTTTTGCTTATATTTTCAGCATCTCTTATGGGTTTTCTCTTATTAGGCTCCAATTGGCAACTGATGTAACTGGCACCTCCTTGTTCACATAGAAGTAGTTTTCAATAGAAATTATTCAGTTTTTTTTGTGCTCTAATTTGTTTGTCCTGTTTTTCAAGTTAAAAATGTATGTATTCATGTATGTATGTTTTGTAACGATTTTCTTATTTACAAGCTGAAAAGTTACTTACATAAAATTTTTAACCAGTTTTTTGTTTAAAACATATTTTTCTCATTATCCTTTTTTGCACACAAACACACATAAATTCGCACACAAACATTTCCACCAGTTAATAGTAGTTGTAGCACAGATTTTTCAGCTTGAAAGGCTCGTTCAAACTAATTTGCTTTGGTGAAGTTTATAATGTATTTAGTTCAAATTTAGTCGAGTTCGTTTTTGCCATGTTAAACGTTTGGGCGTGTGAGTGCATGTTTGTATGTAAAGAGTGTAAAAATTTCATGTTCACATTTGCCCTGCGGGAGCTGATAGAAATGAAATCCCAGTTCTTGGTTTGAGAGTGTAGTTGGATATACACATTTTCACAATTGGTGCATACATACATACTTACATACAAAAAATCAACGTTGCAACGTTAACGAATATGAAAAAAACCTTTTCATCTTAACAGACGACCTTCATAATAATTTCAATTTTCCCTACATTTCTTTACATAAACACACACTTATACACACATCCACACACACAATCACATAACGAATTGTTGTAGTTCTTAGTTTCGTTTCAAGTCAAATAGAACACAAGTGATTCTTTTTCTTGTTGCAATTTTTGCTGTTGTTGCATATTGTATTTATTGCACAATTAGAAGAGGTTGAAATCCTGGCACCTTGTGTTCATATTTTTCCTTTATTCATTATTACGAGCATTATTTTCCGTAACACAGTTTATTTGCGACTACATAGTTTGTGTTGTCATCGTTTGTTTGGAAAACTCTCAGCTGGATTTCTTACGCCTGTCAGAGTTTTTTTAAATTTGTTTTTGTTGTGATTACAACAGGAAAAGGGAGCAGCTTTACAGTTTTTTTGTTTACATTTTCAGATTTTGCGCAGTCTCTTGGCTCAATTTTATGTGGCACAAAGCAAAACAAAAGCTAAAAAAACAAAAAAAAATGCGCCAATTATTTTATTTATTTACATAAAATCTTGTAGTCGTAATATCATCATAAGTTGTTGACATTACAAATTTTTTCCCCTTTGTAGTCAAGAGATGAAAGTTACAAAAACAAAAATGTTTTGAGTGTATTTTTGAAGGTAAACAAATTTCAATACTCGCAGTATTGCTGGTAATAAGAGCATTGCGGTTTTTTTGTTTTGGATCTAAAAAGACATGTCGATTACTTGGCGATTGGCGATTACTTGGCGATATTTGAACTCCTTGGTAATATATTTGCCTATATTTTTTATGATTTTAATAAGACTGAATAGTGTTAAAAATATAGCTATTTTTTATGTACTGAATTATTTCTACACCACAAACTAGTTGGGGTAAACGCTGCTTAATCTGGTAAGACAATAGCTCTGTTCCAGATAGATAACGAAACATTCCGAACGTATACAAAGTTACCAAAAAGCATTCCAGATAACAATTGTTGTGCAAAGCAAACAAAGGACGCTGATGATGATGGTGTAGCGGCTGTCGAAATTAGTAGTACTAGTCCGTTCTGCTAGTCTGATTAGATATTCTAATATTCCACTCTTAAAAATATGTAATTTGAATTTACATTAATTCAATTATTGTGAACTTAAGCCGAATAATAATAACTTCCGACTTATACCTATTTCAGTTCGAGTAATAATTACGTACAAATATTAAAAATGATTTGATTTCTACTTTTGGCGATTTTCTGCAAATTTTTTAATGGATTATTTTATTAAAACTTATATTAAAAAACTATTACATGAAATATTAAGAAAAAATACATAAAATAGATTTGATCCACTTTTGGCGATTTTTAAAATCAATTTGGAGAAATATGTCAGAAAAAGTCTGGCAGCACTGACTAGGATTGGTACTGGGTCGTATGATTAATAAATAAACAACTATAAAACATACGCAGCTGTGATTCTAAAACAACTCAGCTCAAATTGCTAAAAAATGCACACTTTCAAGCTGCCATAACAAGCAAACCTGCAGCTACATCAAAGCGATTTTTTCGCTGTATGATAGTACAGTGGTATCTCGGTTTAACGAACAATATAATGTCAGGCCGATTCGTTAAATTGAAAAGTTCGTTAAATCTGGTACTCTTATATTCTTTATTAATAAAAAATACATTTTTTTGATTCACAATTAAATCTATTTTCTACTTACATACATTTAACTAAAAATTTGATGTTTGCTTTACAAAAAACGTCTAAAAATTACACAACATACCACAAAATAAAAAACAAAAATTGTTTTTGATTGAATAAAAAAATTTTGGTCAATCTGAGCGTTCGTTAAATCGGAAATTCGTTAAACTGAGTATTCGTTAAACCGGGATACCACGTACAAGCTTCGAGATTTTTATTAGATTTTGTACGACGAAAATCAAATCAAAATCAGTCTGACTGTCAAAAAATCTTAAAGAAAATTTTCTCATTACATTTTGTTTCTACACTACCACATTCCAAATAAAACGTAACACAAATAATTTGCAATAAAGCAAATTTTTTTCGTTCTTTTTTTTTCTTTATTCATGCCGGCAAACAAATACACAACTGTCTTTTATTCCTATGCTTGTTTGTGCAATAGACAACCCTGATAAAATGAAAAATGTGATTGTTTAGAAAATTTCCTAAAAATTACGAATACCATAATACTGTCAAGTTTATTTACGTATTATTTGACAGATCATTACAATTTGTTTTCACACTGTTGGATTTTTACTTAAGATTTGAGTTTTTGACAAGTATTAATACTAAATCTAATAGTCTGAAGGCCGCTTAAACAGTCATAGAATAAACTTTTGAAACGAGAAGACTAGATCAGTGACGGACTTGGAGCACCAGAGCAACTTAGTTTTCGTTACATAGTAAAAACACATTTTTCATCATATTTCGTTATATATTAGTTTTTCGAAAGAATTACATATAGTAAATGTTGATTGTATTGATGTCTTCTTTCGATTGGTGTAACAAACAAAATCAACATTTCGATAAAAAATCGTAAAATAATTTTTTTTTTAGATTTGGTCCACTGTGCGATAGCTTCTTAAATTAGTTTTACAACTGTTAAGGGTGGTAAATATTCTCTCGCATTTGAATATGCCAAAATAAAATTTATTACTTTTTGTAATACGTATTGAAACCATACCTTCCCCAGGTTTTTTTTTAGTTTGAATACCTTTCTCCAATAAACTTCGAGTTCTAAATCACATTACTGAGATGCAAAATTTTGTTGTGTTTACATATTTTGTGTCATAGATCTATAAATTAAATCAAGCTCTGCATGACTCTCCTCATGAAAGGTAGCAGAGGTTGGAGAATCCCGCCGAACACAGAAACTCGCAATAGAAAAGAGAGAGGATAGTTCAGTCCAAAGCGACCAGAGAGAAAGCCTGTAACCACCTGTAAATCATTCCTGTTGAAATTTAGGATGCTACTATATGAAAATGGCTGCATCAATCCTTTGGATTGCCTTAAACCAGAAGAAGCCAGCCACACTTCCTTTGCGGTCGATATGTCATTTCTCTTGATTAAGGACTTGACAGTCGACCAGTTTACACCACAAAAGGGCTCTGGGCCCATAAGAGGAGCAGTAGAGGCCCTTCTGGCCAATTCGTCCGCCTCTTCGTTACCCGGATGACCAATGTGGAGGTAAAGTTCCCTTTAGTTTAATTTTTTTTTTAGTCTCCATAAGCTGAGAGAAGAAGAATATGTCACAAGACAAGTCACTTGACTGGTTCCCAAGAACTAGCAACCGTTGCGAGTTCTGGAACTTTATAAGAAAGGGCGTTGTCATTGGAGGGAGTCAATTGACATAAATAAGATACTCAGTGATAGGCTCTACAAACAGAAAAAAAGCAATGTAAAGTCAACATGACGCAATTTTTATTGGAAATCATATTAAATTTACAAGAAATAATCTGTTGTTTAATTGTGTTGGTGTTTATTTGCTTTGTTCATTGCTACAATTCACTGTTGTGCTTAGCTGACAAAAAAACCGACAAAAATCGAATTACTAACGAAAATGTACAGCTGCTGGTGTAAAATTACCATTGTTTCATATTAATGTTAAACGGAAAATTATTAATCTAACCTTAAATCTCTTTGATTTAGTATTTTTCACTGTTAAAACAACTTTGTTATAAACGTTACATATCATTTTAATTTCAAATAAATTTTATGTTAAATAATCAATTAATTCATGTTGAATTAAAATGAAATTAATTTTACATACGATGGTATTTATTTGGCTGGGTCAGCCAACTACATTAACAGTCAGTACCACGTTGTGGAACGAACGGAAATGCTTGAATTCGAAACGAGAAATAGCTGACTTGCGCCACACTAACAGCCTATTTTCGACACTGTTCTGTAAACCGAATCCGAGTAAATTTCTCGTTTTCCAAAAATAAATTATGCCATCATTGTGTATTTTAAATCATATACGTGACCTTCTCCGAGAAAAGGGACCTAGTGTGTGAAAATGAAGTTTTGAGAAAACTTATTTCATCTTATTCTACACCCTTTTAGGTAACAGAATCCACTCTGAAGTCCAAAACCGTTTTTTGACACACTAGGTCCCTTTTCTCGGAGAAGGTCAAATATGTTATACTAATTTCATATATGATATTTTAAGCTCTAAAGAATAGAAAACTGCAAAAGTCTGCAAAAATGTTGCTTAGCGGATTTAATTTTTCCAAATCGAGCGTTTTTAATTCGAGTCTATTTACAGAACAGGCAGGTTTATTTATTAGTTTATTTAATAAGCAAATAAATACTTACATAAATAAGTAGGAGCGCCAATCAGCTTTTTATTTTGTATATAAATCCAATGAGGAGTCTTAAAGCAGCTCTGGGCGAGTAAACATCAAGCGTCGGTAGTTAGAAACTATTTCTTAAGTGCAACCAAGGGACTGTTCGTTTATTGACTTCGAGAGTTTTGCGTCCCAGTCTCGTACGTGTCAATGATCTACCTTGTACAGGTGTTTTGTGGAATTTTCATTACCGCATGCAAATGTTTTTAACAAGTTTGATATTGGTGGATATCATAAAACTCTAGGAGTAAATCTTAGGAATTATATTTCCTGCACGAAGGTATAAGTCGCTTGGCAGCTCCTGAAGGAAGCTTCTCTCAGTGTGATATACCCTTGCAATTTGCGTGCAGCTCCTGCCATTAAAAAATAATCCACTGAACGATGTATTTCGACATCGTGGCAGAAGCTGTAAATAATTTTATTCTTGAATTAGCATAAAATTAGCAAATTTATGTAAGACGCTGATTCGCGCATAAACATGAATTTAGACATGGGCTACATACATAAGCCAAATGCTCACAATAATAATTAAAGTAAATACTAATAATTTCTTTAAAAACGTGATCAAATGTATTTTATTTACATTATTAACTTATTTAACTTAAAAAAGAGGAGAAGAGTAAATAAGACTCTGAACTTTAAATATATATTTAAATCTATATATTTTACAAATAACATACAAAAAGTCTTTAAGCGTTCAAATATTCATTTAGTTCAGCGCAATAATTATGCCGATTTAATTAATAGCAATTTTAAACTGACTAAAACTAAATCCGATTTTTTTGTTGGTGTTTTCAATGTTAACACGATGGTAGTATGCCTATTTGCTGCAGACAATGTTTGGCGGCAACCATTTTCGCTTCTTTTTTTGTATTACAAGCTTTGTTGGGCGTAAACGTTTCTCCATTAACCTGCACCGAGAACAAGAACATTTTACTGTGTGACGGGCCCTTTTCATTTACCAGCGTATACAAGGGTGGTGTCCATTTTCGTTTCGATGTTAATTCATTAAGTAGACAAACCGGATGTTTCTCTTCAAGGTTTTGTTGAGCTAACTGTACGCTGTGTGTACCACCACGTCTCTTTGAGGGTACTCCTTTCCGATTACCATCTTCATGGGCTACCAAGCCACGTTTGTCGAGTTTTACATCGAGCAGTAGTGGCTGTAGGGAGCCATTCTTTTCACGTCCTAAGCCTTCGCCAGGCCTCCATCCCATTTTTTGCAATAAATGCATACCCATGCCGCCGGTTACAGGTTTTGTAGATGTTAATTGATCCCTTCGTGCCCACACCTGAGTTCCAGAGTGCAGTTCATTTGGTTTTAGAACATTTACTCCGGTAGTACCCGTAAATTGTCCGGGTAGATGTTTTGATGAAGCCCACGAGGTCATTTCTTTTTGGGAATTGTACATCATTTTTATGGCTTCCGAGTCCATAGGATTTTCCTGCGAATGCAATTTTTAATTATAGATATATTTATGGACTAAAGAAATAATTTAAAATATGTAAGATGTAAAAATGCGTATGTAAAAACACAACGATTATAAAAATCTCGTTATATAACTGACCTGCAAACGTCTCATGGCATTTAGCCTTTTTGAGATAATAGATGAGACATCTAATGACAAACTACTTGTTTTAGGAAATACAGAACTAGTTGTAGAAGGTACTGGAACATCGGGTACAAAAGCAAACGTTGGTGCTTGTGTAGAATCGCTAGCGTTTGCTGTAGGTGCAATAGCTGGTACAGCTTCTGAAGGAGCCGGTATTACCGGGGGTGCTACAGGAGTTGAATTTTCAGCTGATGCCGTAACTCCAGGATCTGCTGGTGGCGGGCAAATAGTAGGAGTTTCTAGAGAGGTTTCACTGTTTGGTGCTGGCACTGGCACTGGCACTGGCTTAAATGCCGGTTCCTGTTCTTCTGCTAATGGTAATGGTTTACCCAGAGCATTTTTAGGTATATTGCTTTTAAATATTGTAGTTGACGGTGTTGCCGCTGGCAATGCTGGAAGTGGTGTCAAAGAATCTTTAGTCTCTACCGGTACCCAGTGTTCAGTCATACGATGCTGCTGACCTGATGAAACAGGAAATTGCATAGTTATGGCTTTAGTCTGTTCTTCTGTTTTTGACAAAACAGGCAAAATGGGTTTCGAGTTGCGTATATGCATGACTATGGGTTCACGTTCCTTTAGTTGGAAAGGATGATGGAAGGCTTTAGAATTGCCGGCCTTGTCAACATCAGAGTCTTCGTCTGACGAAAGATCTGAAAGATTTTCACCATTCGATATTTTTTTGCAAAATTCTGTTAAATCTTCGACTGTACGTCCGCCATAACGCATTTTCAATAGCACCTTATCCTTGATTTCTTGGGACAGATTATCACAGCCTGGCAGGTTGCCACGTTTAAACATGCTTATAGCATTTTTACGAGCTATTTCTAAGAGACGTTTTTTGTCTATTCCCAAGTCGCGAGATCTTGAGCGAGAGCGAGAGCGTGACCGGGAATAACGAGAATGGTAGCGTCTAGAGAATCCACGGCTGCGGTACGAACTATCGCGATCCCTGTCTCTGCCCCAATCCCGATAACGATCTTTACTGTAGCTACGATTCCTTTCGCGTTCCCGTTCTTTATCCCGACTGCGACTTCGCTTAGCGCCATCGTAAAAGCTGTTGTGAACTTTACGTTTGGTGTATTCGCTACGTATTTCTTTCTCTTTTATATAAGTTTCTTCATCGGACAATGAAATATCAGAAATTTGGCCCTCTTCCGAATACCTTCGCGATTTTTTCTCCCGGGGTTCAGTTTTAATCTTTATCTTCTCTCTATCACTTCGTTCTCGAGAGTGGTCGCGCTCTTTAAATCCATTGTAAAAACTATTCTGCTTGCTCTCCTTTTCCTCCGTTTTTTTACGTTTATTGCTACTTTCCGCTCTAGAATCATCTTTATCGTGATGTCTTTTGCGTTCAATGGAAACTTTTGTTGACTTGTGCTTATCCAGAGAATCTTCGTTCTTCTTTTCGGAGTCCTTGCTTTTATCTTTGCCTTTTGCTCCCTCTTTACTGCGTTCTTGTTCCTTGATCTTATCGGGTTCACTGTTCTTTTTACAAATTTTTGATTTTTCTTTTTCCTTTGATTTGGCTCGTTCCTTATCTTTACTTTTGGGTTTATCTTTTTCCTTTGAGCCATCCTTATGTTTATTCTTATGTTTCTTTTTCTTCTTGTGTTTGCTCTTGTCACCACTTAAAGTTTCAGCCTCACCAAGATCAAAATCGACAGCTTCGGTTTTTTGTTTCTTGTGCTTCTTTTTCTTTTCTTTTTTATGCTTTTTAGCCTTTTTAATTAAGTTTTTATCGTCCAAAAGTTCATCCGGTGGAGCGGCATTAAACACTTTAAATAATTCCGTCAAAATTTCATTAGAACTTTTAGCGGGTTCTATATTTTTCTTTTCATCTTCCACCTCCTCATCATGCTCGCAGTCATCATTGTCTTGGTCTTGCGAACTGCTGTCCGAATCATTGGAGTCTTCTTCATCGTCGTCCGACTCTTCTTGGGAATCTTTATTTTTTGTATGACCATTCGATTCTTGTAGTATATCAGTGTCGTTTGGTGCTTCACTTTTTACATTTTGTGTTAATAATTTAATTTTAGTTTCGATTTCGTGATCTATTTTTTCCTTTTTAATTTTAACAACGGGCTTTGCACTGCAAGAAGCTTTAATGCTGTTTGCCATTTCTGTTGTATCGTTTGATATTAGCTGGGCCATATTTTCAGTCATTTACCTTCTTTTAAATAAATTACTTCATTCACAGTATTTCTCAATTATTATTGTTATTTCAATCAATAAGTTATAAAATTAAAACATAATTTATCAATTTTTTGAGGGATTCTAAATTTTTTTCTATAATTTGCACTTCATGAAATGTCAAATTATTGTAGGCGTGTTCAGTAGACATAACAATGCATTGCCTTAATCGAGCTGCCAGATAAATGGAAGAGAAATCGGCAGGGTAAGGATTCTTTGGAGATTTATGTGAGCTCGGTTAATATATATACAAGGAATCGGTTTGTCTATTAGTTTTATAGAAGAACAGTGGTGGCCAAACATACACTATCTTACTCAGTATTTGTATGTATGCTTCGCGGCTAAATAGATAGGCTGTGTGTCTGACACACAGTGTACGTGTGTTTATGCACGCAAGCATAGGTGATTGAGAGAATGGACGACATTGATATAGGTGCACGTTGGCTAAATTCTTTTTCTCTTTTTGGTGTTTGATAGTTTGAAAAAATGTATTATTGAGGTTTATGCAAGTAGAACTCAAGCAACGATACCAGTACCCGTATTCTGTAACTAATGTGAGATCTTTTCAATGCGAGTACATTGTTATCATCCTGTAGACCATAGGGTGAGTAACAAAAAACTTAAATTTGTTTGTTTATTTTAATGTATCCAGTTAAATTACTTTATAAATCCCCCTGCAAAAAACGACATGACTACTATAATTATTAAGTTTTTCTCGATGCGAAAACTTCTCACAAACTACAGAACTTGAGTACAGACCATTTTAGTAGAACTTGTCAAGCGCAATGCTAAGGTTAGAAAATGGTTATGAAATTTGCATTATTTTACGAGATATTTAATAAAGAGATAGTTAGTATGTTTATGGAAAACGTAAAATACCGAAATTTAAAAATTATGTCGAGTTAGGCTTTTATTGTAAAGTAACATTTCATGTGTTGCCTGAAATAGATTAAGTTAGAAGATGTGTTTTGGACTTTAAATACATAAATTAGTTAAAAAAATATTCAAAAACAGCTTGTCATCTTAGGATGTTTCAATAAAATAAAATTTTGTAGAAATAAGCTCTTAAGTCCATTTAAATCCTTATTGCATATGCTGTAGGTCTTCAGTACGATTTAAGTCAATATGCTTTTATCAATATCTCTTGAAACACCATCGTTAGAAAAATAGGGATTTCATGTTAATATGAAGCTTTTCTAGTAGAATATGGTAGCATACATAACTCAATTCCATCATAAGTCGACTTATGCGGATATTGATTGTGACCACAGAATTTATGAAAAAATTATATCAGACACTACATCAAAATTATTTTTAAGCGCTTTTACAAATGAAACCTTTGACAGCTCTGTTTTGCTTGACAGTCGTGGCAGAGAACACAGTTTGATCAAAAGCTGAGAAAAAATATATTAACTTGGCACAATTAATTAAAAAACGACGCGTATTCATTTGTTTATACCAAAATAATTGTGCTATTGTTGAAAAACATTAATTTCTTCGAAACTGAGGAATAAAATTAATAAAAACTATAAATTATAGTGAAAAACCAGATGCAATAAGAATTTTTTACTAGGGGTGTGGTTGAAAGGAGCTCTTCATATAACACAGCAACAGAAAAAATTTTGCGGCTCACAAATTTTTATTAAACTGCAATAAAAGAAATAAGTTATTGAACAAATAAATCTACAATTAAGCAGAAATATGAAAACTTAATTTTGAATAAAACGTGAATAGAATTAATTAAAAGAAACAAATCGGGCCAAACTAGCATGAAAAGAAAAAAAGAAGTTCGTATTTTTTGTATATGCAAATCAGAAAAGCAAAAAGGAACGTAAACTCTCTTTCCCATTGTAAATGAATGTATTAAAAAAGTGGAATTTTTCAAGAAATTTTAAATATAAACAAATGTATATATAGAGAATTTGAACAAAAGCTTCACAATTAATATAAATATAACATTTATAGTTTCGTGTACAAAACTTTACACTATAATTTGGTATAAATAAATATCTTAAAGGAAGTATATACATAATTAGAGTGCGTGTGATAATTTTTTAACAAAAGAAAGAACAGAACAAATAAAGCATAAATTTGTAATTTTTTACCACAAAGTTTGATAAAAATAAAAAAGAAGCAGGCAATGTTTTAAAACCACCAAATAACATCTTTAACTTTATTGTGGTCATTATTTTTTGGGGAAGAAATGTCACGGCTTGCTGATTATTTTGTTATTGTAGGATATGATAATGAAAAAGATCGTAAGTTTTGTTTTTCAATTTTACACCATGTAATAATTTTGTTAACTTGTGTTTTATTATATCATTAATTAGGTACAACTGCAGATAACCATTTGTTAACATGTGGCAAAATTATACAACGTTTTCCAGAAAAAGACTGGCCGGATACTCCCTTTATAGAAGGCATAGAATGGGTAAATATTGATTTAGGGAAAGAAAATTATGAGTATATTGTCATATGTATAACATTTAAGTTTATATAAGTTTTATCATTATAAATAGGATGTAATACTGCGATTTCTTTATTCTAGAAGAACCCATGGAACATTTTGCATTTGATAAATGCCGTTTCCATGGATATTTATGCGTTTTTTTTTACTAAACTTTGAAAATTTAACTTAAGTAAATTTTTGACTATATTTTGGACCATATGAAAATTGTAGCCTAGGATCAACACTATTCGAAAATATAAGTCGCATTGTTCAATTGTATTTGTGAATTTGTTTACAAAACTTTGAAAATTGAACTTAAGTAAATTTTTGACTATATCTGAGAGATTTTGGCCATGTTTGGGCACATCTTTACTTGTAGCTCATTTGGACCATGTAAAAACTGTAGCCTAGGATCCACACTATTCGAAAATATAAGTCTTATTGTTCAATTGTATTTGTGAATTTTTTTGTTACAAAACTTTGAAAATTGAATGTATCTTAGAAAGTTGCAAACATATCGATCTAAAATTATATGCTATCCTTAACAGAAATCTTTTTGACCTTATTCCACTTTTCGACACACATCTTGTACCGGAGTTTTTTTTGTTATTTTTTGTTTGTTGTTCTGTTGGTATATATTTCTGTTGGTATATATTTCTTTTGGTATATATTTCCATAAGGGGGAGAAATCGAAAAGTGTGCTTATCTCTGGACTTACCCGTCCAATTCCACCTAAACACTCTCGATTAAGTCATTTTTCAAATAAAGAAAGTAAATCCAAATCGGTCTACCCGTTTGAGCTCTACGATGGCGCAGACAGACACACAGATACACATGCACACTCCACAAACTTATAACACCCTTCTTTGTTTGATCGGGAGTTAAAGAAGGGCTACGTTTATATACAAGTAGCCAGGGAAAATTGTTTGCCGGCATATCTAACGTAAGATGAAATCTGAGACTTTACCGCACAATCACCCGAGTTGTATAAATTCCCTCAGACATTTTAGACTAATATTAGACTAGATTAATATTAGACTAACCTTCACATTATCCGAAGGCAATTTAATATCATTTTAACAGAATAGTCTGCACATTTTCTGATCTATGTCTTACGACTTTTAGCAGTCACTTCTGCACAATGTCTGATTTTAGTTTTCGTACGCAGCAAAATATAAATGAATGCGTTCAAAATGAAACAGTGTTTCATGGTTTCTTGAGCACTTGTTTCTTCGAATGCATTCTGAATGCCATCGTAAATCGTAAATAAAGCTATAGTTTTTGAACTCATTAAAAACGCATGTGATTTCACTAGGTAATATATTGCATAAAATATCCACTGAAAAAGGCATGCAAAAACGGAATTAAATCATTACATGTCTTAGCTCCAGGAAAAATAAGAAGACAATAGCTCAGTGGTAGAGAGCATGTCTTAATAGTCAGAAAAGAATGGTTCGTATCCCAGCTGCGGCAATATTAGTTTTATTTTAATTTTTTTATATTTACATGAAAAAACGTCATCGAATCAGGGAACTTGCATGGGTTCAATTCATTCATTTTAATGGAGATCAATTTATTTAAATTGTCATGTAAACACATGATCTCCTATGTCACGCCTGTGTTAAAATCATGCATGTTTCACCTAAATCGAACCACTTCGTCGTCATTCAAACATATGATTAAACTACTTTCTTGTCACGGAAGATTTTGCTGGGTAATAGTTCACATTTATCTCTTTAGAGTTTGTGCATAAATATTTGAGTTTCTAAACTTATAAAATATTGGTAAATGTTTTCTAATGAGCTGCACAGAAAAAACTAAATTTAATTTCCTGTAAAGGAATTCAATATTTTGCCTATGTTTTTCAGTGAACAAGCTGTTTAAATCTATAAAAAAATTTGTCTAAAAATATTTATAAATTGTAAACAAAACAAATTACTAAATCAAACAAAACAAATAAGTGGATTTTCTAAAAAATATCAAACAATATTTTTGTCTGAATTTATAAAACAATTAGTCTAAGAAATACTAAAATATATTAAACAAAATAGTTTACTTAATCAAACAAAAATATTTACTGGATTTTTTGTAATATATCAAATAAAATTTTTGTCTGCTTAATGGATGATGATGATATCCATTAAGCATTTATGAAATTTCACTTTGTTAAATGTGTTCAAGTCTGAATGTTTATCTAAAGACTAAAAAAAATGAATGAGAATTATTGCAACGACATTGATTCACTCAAAAATCTTCAGTAAATAAACTTGGTACAATCGCATTCCTTTTGCTATTATTGTTGTTGTTGTTATTTGTGTGTATGTCATCATCAGGGTTGTTTTTTTACGACACTGTTTTTTTTATTATTTTTTGGTGTTTGCATCCTAAATAAGAGTCAAACAAACAATTCATTGATCATATAGAGAACATTTACTGAAAATGAAATTGATTTTTAGACAAACTTTTGTTTGAAAATTTTTTGGTAATAATATTTTCTGTGTGCCCACTGGCAGCAGAAAAATATATGTATGGCAGAAGATGAGTCAAAGAATTATTACATTTTTATCTAAACCAATACTAATACAACACATTGTCAGTAGTCAGGCTTCTATCTTTTCTATGATTATAGTATATCTTTGGCCAGAACAAACTTAAAGTAATTCTTATGTATTTTCATTGACATATTACGTAACGCTATTTTCAGACCCCACCCACCCTTCGTAACGCTTTTTACAAAATTTTCAGTATAAAGCATCTAATCCGTAATAAATCATTAACCGCCCCACTGGAGCGTTACGTAATATATGAATGGCCCCTTACCATAAAAACTTCCGATTGCCTCTTGTTTTGAAAACACAGTGACTTTAATATTTGCATAAAACGACAGCATTTTTTGCATAATATTTCCGGACGGGTCCTCAAAACCATAATACTATTTACGGATTGTAATCTACACAATAACATTTTTCTATTGAGTCCAATTTTGCTAATTTGAGTTTCAGAATACCTTACTGGTATTGCCATGATGTTGGAAATTGTGTGCAGTTTTGTTGAACGAAAAAATAAGCTAAACGAAAAAATAAGCTAAATTGGACTTTTTAAAAGGCTAGAAAAGGCTAAATCGCACAAAAATAAAAGGCTAAACATTTTATATAGAAAACGCTATGTTTTCTGAATCTAAATTGATTATTATTCAGAAAGAATTGGGCATGATTAATATTCCTAGGAGCAATAGAAAAATTAACATTAACCTTATTTTTCAAGCTACTGGCTTGAGCTTTTCACATGTTTACATGTCCATATATACTTAAGTATAAAATCAAACCAAAAAAGTTTGTCTTGTGTAGAACAAAAATCAGAAAAATGGCAATGATGAAAAATAAACCGATGGCAACGCTGTTAAGTGCACTTTAATATCAGCTTGAGATTGATTTAATTCTCGTATTAAATTTTTAAAAATTAAAAAAACGGAACAGAAAAACTGCCAAAATAAAAAAGGGTCAAAAATGAAAAGGGATATATATATACATATGTGTATTCGTACGGAACCCTTCGTGTGCGAGCCAAAGTAGCACTTTACATAATTTATTTAATATTTTTACAGTTTTATCGATTTTTAATCAGGTAGTCTGGTTTTTTTGATTTTTACATTTTTAATAATTTTGAGACCATTGTTTGACTTTTTATAGAAATTTTAACCATTTGACTGACCTTTTTAATACAGCTGTGGAAATTTTTAATAAAATTTTAAGTTTTGCGAAAACTCCCAAAATTTGTTCCGCATAAATTTTTTTACCAATTCACAGTTATGCCTTCCGTAATTATCCTGTTGAAAACTCAAAGCAGATCATTACTTCATATAAAAAAATTATAAACTTGGTAGTTAAAAAATTCTATTAAACATACATATTTTCTATATGAACTTCACCATTACAAGATGTTTAGCTCCAGAAATTCATATGTGAAACTTTCGATTAGAACGTGATTAAAAACAAAAAAAATTCTAAAAATAAATTAAAAAAAAAGTAAGATTAAAGCTTCAGTCAGTAAAACTATAAACTTTTGTTCTCTTTTAGTTCTGTCAACCTTTAGGCTGGAATTTATCTTACGAAAAGCAGGAGCCTAAATTTTTTACTTCCGTTCTTACCGACATCGATGCCAACAAGCATTATTGTGCCTGCTTGAGTTTTTACGAAACTCTTGCCATTACACTAAACAAGAAAATCGTAGACGAAGAAGACGAAACCATATCCACCTCAACGAAATATCACAATTCATCACCACTCAACTCCATCGGCTTAACGACAAACAATGGTTGTTCTAATACATCGACATCAGCCTCGCCAAACACTTCAACATCACTTATATCACATCATAGTATTATGTACGCCCCAAAATGTTTAGTTCTAATATCACGTCTCGACTATGCAGAGACATTTAAAAATTGTCTTGGCACCATCTATACGGTTTATATAGAAAATTTGCCATATGCTTTGGAAACATTGATCGGCAATATATTGGGTTGTATACAGGTACCGCCAGCCGGCGGCCCGCAAGTTCGTTTTTCAATCGGTGCTGGCGATAAGCAATCGTTACAGCCACCGCAATCGTCATCATTGCCGGTAACGGGCACATCGGTAAACTTTTTATTTAAACAGTTGGGTAAGTAGGAAAAAAAAGAAATAAACCAACGGTAACACTGGGTATTTGCTGTCACCAAGGCGATGCCACCTTGTGAAATTAATTCGCCCTGAAAGGGTCTATGATTTTTTTAAACTTACTTTAAAATTTATTTCAGGTATTAAAAATGTATTAATTTTACTGTGCGCCGTTATGACTGAAAATAAAATACTCTTTCACTCGAAAAGTTATTCCCACCTAACGGAAAGTTGTAAAGCTTTAGTGGCTCTCATGTATCCCTTCCGTTATACACATGTGTATATTCCGATTTTGCCCGCGCCACTAACGGAAGTACTCTCAACGCCTACGCCTTTCATTATGGGCATACACAGTTCTCTACAAACTGAAATCACGGATTTATTAGATGTCATTGTCGTTGATTTAGACGGTGGCTTAGTAACAATACCACCCACACTCACACCACCCGTACCCGTATTACCCTCACCATTGTGGGAACAAACTCAGGATTTATTGACAATGATACTATTTCCAAATTTATCACAATCGGATTTGGCATTTCCATCTCAAGACAAACCTACAAATTATCCAAAAACCGAAGCTGTTATTGATAAGGAGTTACGAGCAATATTTATGCGTCTTTTTGCTCAACTTTTACAGGGCTATCGATCATGTTTGACTCTTATACGTATACATCCGAGACCGGTGATAACTTTTCATAAAGCTGGCTTTTTGGGTGCCAGAGATTTGATAGAAAGTGAGTTTTTGTATCGTGTTCTGGACAGTATGTTCTTTACAACATTCGTAAATGAGCGTGGACCACCCTGGAGGCCTTCGGATGCTTGGGATGAGCTTTATAGTTCTATGAATGAGCTATTGAAATCTGAGGCCAATAATAAAAGTCTTTTACACATACACATCTCGGAATTGGGTAAAGTATTGTATGAGAATGAAATACCTAATCAACAAATGTATGTTCAGAAGGTATTACGGCCGCCAGAAGGCTCCTGTCATCGTATACACCAGCCATCTTTTCCTCGTTTAAGCTCGGAAAAAGTTGAATTGATTATAAATGATGGCATGCGTAAGAATTGCATACAGCCACGTTTAACATCAGTACGTAATCAGAATCGTACCATACCCATGGGCCCCCGCTTACCAGAAGTGTTAGACGTTCGGCCCAATCTATCGAATTCTGCCAGACGTTTAGAAGTATTGAAAACATGTGTTTGCTATATATTTGAAAATAAAATAGCCGATGCCAGGAAACTAGTACCAGCCGTTACACGTACCCTTAAACATCGAGATGCTCGTCTGATATTTTGTCGTGAACTGTTTGGTTACGTACATGGTAACAAAGCTGTACTAGATCATCAACAATTTGATTTAGTTATTAAATTTATGAATAAAACATTGCAAAATTCCTCGGGCATTGACGAGTACACAGTCGCAGCTGCTTTACTGCCCATGTCAACCATATTTTGTCGTAAACTTTCTACGGGCATTATACAATTTGCCTACACTTGCATACAGGACCATCCCATTTGGAAGAATTTGCAATTTTGGGAATCGACATTCTATCAAGATGTACAAACTCATATCAAAGCCTTGTATATGCAACACAGGCGTGCAAATGAACACAATAAAGAATCAAATTGTGTCTTGGATGATGTGCCGTTGGAAGAGCCAACAGCTTTAGAAATAACTGCGGAACAAATGCGTAAATCACCAACCATTGATGAGGAGAAGAAAAATCAGTTGGCCCAATCAGAAGAGTCGACATTATACAGTCAGGCTATACATTATTCAAATAGAATGGTTTCACTGCTTATACCACCGGACGTTAATGCTGTTGGTCATCAGAAGCCCAAGCAAACCTTTCGTTTCGATGATAATCAAAGTGTGTCAAATAGGTGTGTATTGAAATGTTTATCATCAGTGAAACTGGAAATATGCTCTGAAAGAATCATTTTTATGCGAATTAAATATGCCCAAAAGACTTGAAAATATGCTTCCAAAATTTAAAGCTCAAGTTTTTTCAATTTGATCATTCGGTAATCTCCTTTGGTATGGCCACCAGTAACATGAATCCCTTCCAGAATCATGTGTTCAGTAATCAGGTCATTAGTTAAACAAAATTTAGATTTTGGAAAATATTTTTGTAGATAACTGAATGGGAGATAATTATCTTCAATTTGAGGTATGACTAATGTGACCAGAAGATCACATTAGTCATTTTGAACAAAATATGACAAAAAGCGGGATTTTAAAAAAATATCTTGTGGAAAGCGGGATGTTGTAAATACATTTCATTTCTATGATTTATATGTACATATATCATTTCTTATAAATATGTATATGCACATACATAGTTTATTTATTTATTTAGTTAAAGATAATTTTGTGTCGAACACACGAAACATAAAGTCGTTAAGATCTGACTAATATAAGTAAAAGTTATAAGGCAGTAAGTGAAAAAATCCGTAGTTATCTTTCCCACAAAATTGCTTACATTTAGTTTGTAACAAAAGAATATTTTCGATCAAAATTAATTTTAGTGTCCGACAGAAAACAATTTTTTAGGCCGATGAGGAAGCCGAAGTTCTTTTTAGCTTGATTTTTTCAAGTTTATGGTCAGGGCGCTTAGTGGGACACCAAATCCAAAAGAAATTTACTTTCTTAGGCAATATCTTTTAGACTTGTTACTCGGCTAAACGTATTTTTAGCTACTTCGACCATTAACTCTAAAAAACCAAGCTAAAAAGTCTTCGTCTAAGTCCCATAAAAGTTACAAGACAATATGTGGTGGAAAAAGTATATTTTTTTTATAAAAAATAAATAGTGTCCTACCGGCTCCGGTATCGGCCAATAATCGGTATTCGGCATTAATTTGCCGAATTTTGCCGAAGGCCGAACTTTTTTTAAGACAATTATTTGCAAGTGTTTAAAAAATATGCAGACATTATCAGGCGAAAAAATGTAATATAAATTTTTAATAAAAAATTTTATTAACATTAAATTATGCATTTGTGTTTATACTGAGTGATTCCATTTAGCCGGGTGTGACCACTTTACACATATAAATTTTACTTAAAAAAAGGTTGCGACTCGCAAAGCCCTTAAGCTTAAAGTCGTTGAATAACGGGTAGACACTGAAAGAACACGATTCCTGCTCAGAATGGTCGTCAGAAAGCTGCGATGGGTGTGACCTTGCAAATCTTAGTTTTAAAGAATTATGACTTTCAGCATAAATTCTGTAAAATTTTTACTATAAAGTTCACAATAATTTTGGTATAACTGTCTGTTCAAAGTGTTTTTAGCTGTATTACGTATTTACTGTTTGACAAAAAAAAAGTTTTCTTAACAAAAAAAAAAACCATTTTTAAAATGTGACGGGTGTGACCGACGGGTGTGAACTAATACGAAAATTTGAAAAATTTGAAGAAATAGAACTTTTTGTTGATTTCATTAATATTAATAAGAAAATAATAACGCATTAAATTATTTGCTATCCGTTCCATTACAGACAGCAGAATACTCTAGCTGAGTATATTTTTAAATTCAATAAAAAGCGAAAAAAGTATATTCTTTTCAGAGATAAGGGCTTTTATTAATAATGAAAAAGGGAAGAAAAGAAAATCTGAAATAAATATTAAACATACAAAGAGGGAGAGCAAAATGTTTCGTGGATGATCATTTAAAAGTGTCTCAAATTGCTTAAAAAATATAAAATAATTTATTTTATTATTTTTTCTATAATTTTCATGCTCTAAAAACATCAATTGAGAGAAAATAATTTTTTCCTTGCATAGGTCCGTTTTACATGGAATCACTCTACTGTAAATATTTGGAATGTTAGCATTCCAAATATTTTCAGTTTAAAAAACATCGCGTAAAAGGCATATTTGTTAAATTATTTATTATTTAATCTTTAATGTTTATTACAATATAACCGAGCTCATAGAGCTATACATGGTCAAAATTATAACAATATGCATTAAAAAGCTAAATATGATAAAAATGCTAATTGCAAATTTTGTGGAAAATATTGTATTTGCGAAGTAAATTGCCAGAAGTACGGATGACAAGTAGCATCTACAAGAGATTCATTTAGTAGAATATATAAAATATAGTAATAAATAATGCAGAAAGAAAAAATTTTTGCAGGAAGAAAGTCACAATCAATATATTTGCTTTTTTAAGTAGTTATTAATAATTGAAGATTAACAAAATTTTTTTATTTTTACAACTATTGTCCCTTTTCACAATGTATGATTAAGAGTTAACGTGGACTTTCACGGCAAGGTTGCCATACAAGACTTGCTGTTAAAATTCACGTTAGCTTTTAATCGTACATTGTGAAAAGGGCCGCAAGAATGTTTATAAATGAGTTATTTTTCGGTTTAATAAACTAATTGTTCTTAAAAATATCAAGTTACTTCTTGTTGTTAGTTCAATAAGTAAATTTCGACTTCGGCTTCGGTTTCGCCGAATTTTGTAAAATTAACTAACCATGTTTCATGTATTCGGCACAAAATTATCTTTTACTTTTGGATATGGAACGATTTTCCGTCATCCCACGTCAAATTTACTTTTTTTTTAATTTTTGGGCCTTCTTAATGGAGGAAATTTTTAAATAATAACCCCCATATTCATAAATAAATAAAATCTATTTTAAGAAAATTTTGAAATAAACTACATTTCAAACTCATTTTAAATTCTATGAATATGGGGAGGTCCTTCACTCAATGAGTTTTAATCCGATCAATACAATCGTTATACTGGATGAAAAGAGAGAAAGATATCTACACAGAAAAAAACCATCAACATATGAACGAAATCTTTCGTATATTTTACGAAATATTCTGTAATTTCGCACCACGAAATTCTTTCGTAAAATGTACGAAACGAACGAAATTTTTGTGTTTATTTTACGAAGTATGTTTTGTGTTTTAAGAAATATTTTTTTATATAATACGAAAGTTTCGTAGAAAAGAGAAAAAAAGTTTTACATTTTACGAAATATTTTCATAGTTTAAGGTAATATTTAGAGAATATTACTAAATATTTTTTGTGTTTTACGAAAAAATTAAAAATTTTTTTTAAAATATTTCTTGTTACTAAAGTTGCCCCTTCTTTTTTCAAAATCCCCTTTTGTGCCCCTTTTTGAAAATTTTCAACGGTAGCGCTGTCTACAACCTATATGTATACGGGTCACTTAGCGCCCAATTTTATATGATTCAATAATTTTAAGAACAACTTATATAGTCCATAATTAATTTCGTAATATGTATGAAATTTTAGTATATGTTACGAAAAAACGTACTAGTAAATGTTTTCGTTACTTTCGCAAAACTTTAAAATTCTGGTGTAAAAATTTATTCCGTAATATGTTTCGTACTTTGTATATTTTACAAAAAAAAAAAAAAAAAATAATAACTACGAAAAGTTTTCGTTACTTTCTTCAAATAATGAAATTCTGGACTCAACCTAATTCGTAATATGTACGAAAGTTTCGTACATTCTACGAAGAAAGTAAATACGAATGGTTTTCGTTACTTTCGTAAAATAATAAAACTCTAAACTAAAACTTTTTTCGTGTAATGTACGAAAGTTTCGTATATAATACGAAAAAAGTAACTACGAAAGTTTTTTTCGTAAAATGTTGCATGGATTAGGATGGCGAAGTGAAAAAATATATCGATATCGATATATATTTAAATATCGATATTTTTAAATACCGATCAAACAAAAGATTTTGTTAGTAATATTCTATTTGATGAAGACTGCGGAAATGTTTTTAAAAATTGGACGAAAAACAAAACCATAGCTAAAAAATATAGAATTTTATACTGCCGAAAAAAATATCGATATATCGAAATTAAAAATATCGACGAATATATCGATATATTTTTAAGAAAATATCGATATATCGATATTTTTCCCCATCCCTAGTTCTAACGACTGATTCTGGAAGAGGGCACCAAAAAATATATATGTACATGTATCGGCGTTTTGAAAGTTTACATCTGGGATTTATTCTAGGACGACATTTTTTTACTAAGCCGAATCACTTCATAATTACTCGATATCTAATTTTAGACAAAGTTACACACACATACATATGTACATAAATACATACATACACTCATACGGACATCATCATACAAATACAGTTGAACTTCTATAACTTGAATCTGTCTATAAGTTGAAGCCAGTCTCGCGGCAAAACTTTGAAGCTCTCCATAATTTGAAGTATTTTCCGGGATAATCGTGGTTCAAGTTACGGAAGTTCAACTATATTAAGAATAGATTCCTAGAACCTCAAAACGTCTAGATTGGATGAAAACTGGATTTTCGAAAATCGTGATGAAATCATTAAAATTTCCATTTTTTGCTTGCGGGAAGTTAAAAAAAAAATCAAAAATTTCACTGAAACTATTTTCTGTTTCTTTTTTGATGCAAAAGTATATAAAATACAAAATTAATTTCTCTTATGCTTTTCCAGCATATTGGGATCCCACAGTCTTAGCGAACACTCCGATGAAGGCTTTGAGGAGAATGATGCCTCTGAAGTAGGCGTGGCTGTGGGTAAAATTGTATCACGTTTCATAGATCGTGTTTGTACAGAAGGTGGCGTTACCTCTGAGCATATACGAAATTTACACGATATGGTACCTGGTGTTGTACACATGCATATTGAATCTCTTGAATCTGTTTATTTAGAAGCTAAGCGTCATCCTCATGTACAAAAACCGAAAATACAAACACCCTGCTTATTGCCCGGTGAAGAAATCGTTACAGAACATTTAAGATGTTTCCTAATGCCTGATGGACGAGAAGATGATACACAAAGTTTAATACCAGCCGAGGGAGCTTTATTTCTCACCAACTATCGCATAGCTTTTAAGGGAAATCCATGTGATCCTTTGGCCTGCGAACAAACTATTATAAGAGCCTTTCCTATATCATCATTGCTTAAGGAAAAGAAAATATCGGTATTATATTTGGCTCATTTAGATCAAACCATGCCAGAGGGCTTGCAAATTAGATCGAGTACTTTTCAGTTGATGAAAATTGCCTTTGATGTGGAAGTTACGCCCGAAATGATTGAATCATTCCGTAAGATATTGAATAAGGCTAGACACCCTATTGATGAATTTGAACATTTTGCTTTCCAATCATATGGCACAATTATACATGGCGCAGTGCCTCTTAAGGCCAAGGAAAAGTATTCTACTTTAAAAGGATTTGCCAAGAAAACATTAATGCGTACAGCTAAAAAAGCTGGTCTTAAACAGAAATTTATACCCAAACGTAAACTTTTGAATCCGGGTATGGAGTTTGATACAATGATGTCCTCGGTGGATGCTTTGGAAACACATTCCCAAAACGATGAATTGGAAGATGATGAATTCGAGTGCAATAATGAAACGTTGCCACGCATAGCCACCGCAAAGGATGTAGAACGCATGCGCGAGAGAAATTATGTTAGGGACTGGAAACGATTGGGTTTTGAAGAAGCACACAGCGGTTTTCGTATAACTGCCGTTAATTCCAACTACAGCATGTGCAGATCATATCCATCCATATTTGTGGCTCCCTTACATGTTCACGATGCAGCCTTAACTCATCTTGGGCGTTGTTACAAAAGTCAACGCATACCCGTGCCCACTTGGCGTCATCGTAATGGAGCCCTGTTAATAAGGGGTGCCTTGCCACACAGTAAATCGGTTATAGGCATGTTGAAGAACTCCACCGGCTCCAATACCATGTCCAACGATGTGGCTAATTATCATGAACAGGACAAATATTTCATGTCTCTCATAGACACAATGCCCAAGCCCAATATTTCTTTGGCACAATATAATATATCGGGCATTAATTTATCCATGAATTCCTTGCTTTTGAATACCTCTGCAGTAGATGATTTACATTATTTGAATACCTCCCTAACGCCAGAAGTAACGCGTAAAAATAAATCAGGTCTTTCTGCTCCTCATGAAACAAAACAAAAGAGTGGCACTATTAAAAACTCCTCAGCAGTAACGAATTCTAGCGCCTCGGCATATCGTAAAATTCGTTTGTATGTATTGGGCGAAAAATCCCAAACAAAATCAAGTGTTAATGCTGATCTAGGGGCGGAATTTATACCGGTGGACTATCCAGACATTAGGCATTCCCGTATAGCTTTTAAAAAACTTATGCGAGCCTGTTTGCCCTCAAATAACACCAATGATACAGATCAAACTTTTGCCAAGAATATAGAACAATCCGATTGGTTGCAACAAATCTCATCTTTGTTGCAATTATCTGGAGCTGTTGTTGACTTGATCGATTTGCAGGAGGCCTCCGTTATGCTCTCCCTGGAGGATGGCTGGGATATAACAGCCCAAATATCAGCTATAGCCCAGTTGTGTTTAGATCCCCATTATCGCACCATGGATGGCTTTAGGGTACTAGTGGAGAAGGAATGGATAGCCTTTGGTCATCGTTTTGCTCATCGCAGTAATTTAAAACCTACACACAATAGTTCAAATATAGCATTTGCTCCAACATTTCTACAGTTCTTGGATGCCGTTTATCAAATACAAAAACAATTTCCCATGGCTTTTGAATTCAATGAATTCTATATACGTTTCTTGGCCTATCACACGGTATCCTGTCGTTTTCGTACCTTCCTATTCGATTGCGAAGTGGAGAGATTTGATATGGGCATAACATCGGTAGAGGATAAGAGGACTACTTTGTCCACTAAACATTTGTTAGGCAATCATCATAAGGGTAAATATGTTTTAAATATATATGTTATTTTTATTGTTAAAATCTCTTTCTGCAGGTAACAATGGGTCCGATGACGAGTCGGGAGTGTACCCGGTGGATATGCGTAGCAAAACTTTAGTCAACTTTAATCGCATTGGCCATTCAATATTTGATTATATTGAACGGCAACATTCGAAATCTCAAATATTTTACAATTTCATTTATTGTTTACAAGACGATGTGTTGCGACCACAAAGCTGTGCTGCTGCCTTAGATTTGTGGCCTTATTACACTAATGAAGAGTTGGCTCAGGGGCCTCCTTACGATCTGGAGGTTACCAATGCCGATGATGAACTCGACTTGTCTGAGCTGAAAGGCAAACGTATTGTTGTATCAGCTGGTTATGATAACATTGATAAATCTGAACCGAACACTTTTGTTTGTCTGCTCAGCGAAGTGAAACAGGCCGAAACGGAGCGAGGCCACTTGCCTCAAAAATGGCAACAAGTGTGGACTAGCCTAGAAGTACCACGTACTCAACGTATTGAACGCAAATCTTCTCTAAGCAGTATTTTCTATCATGGTAAATTGCAGCATAAACGTTCCACTTTAGAAATTATAATGAAAGGACGTCTATCGGGCTATCAAGATAAATTTTTCCATCCTCATCGTTTCGAAAAACACCCATATACTACACCCACCAATTGCAACCATTGCACAAAACTTTTATGGGGCCCTGTTGGATATCGCTGCATGGATTGTGGTAATTCATATCATGAACGTTGCACTGAATTGTCGCTGAAAAATTGCACAAAATACAAGGCAGTCGAAGGTGTTGTACCGCCAAATGTGAATATGTCACAGGGTGATACCTCCAGTATTGCATCAAGTGCTGCCACAACCGCAAGAACTTCATCGCATCATTTTTATAATCAATTTAGTAGTAATGTGGCGGAAAATCGCACACACGAGGGGTAAGTAAATACTTGAAACCAAGTTTTCTTGATTTTTTTTCACCCGACTACAGCACCGCCGAAGGGGAAAGTATGTAATGTTGTTAGCAGTTTATAGCATCTTAACTACTTAACCGATATTTTTGATGTGTAAACATCTATACGCTAGGGGCTAAAAATCTTTCACAATACAATCAGAAATTTTGAGTAAGATTAATTTTAGTTGAGTAAGATTGTAATAACGCGGTGTGAGCTGTGTATGAGTGGATTAGTGTAATCATACGGACAACAAGAAGTACAGAGAAACTTAACAGCTGTATAGAAATACACTAACACTGGCAAAGGGAGTCTCAAGGTCAAACTCCTGAAGTAAGGTCGTAAGTTTGTTGGTTGGTGCTGTGTTGCCGTGTTTTTTAATTGAGTGAGTATTTCGGCGTTGCCGTTTTTGATTTTTCCCGGGAACTTCTGGGATTTAGGGGATTTTGTGTCCAGTGTTTCGGGACTCAGACCCGGTTCGTCTCGGTTTTTGAACCCGGGTTTTTTGAAAAAACGGGTTTTTCGGTTTTACCGAATTTGTTGCTGAACTTGGTGCGATATTTGGCTGACGGTTTATTGACTGCGTTTGTCTTTGACTGTTGGTTATTTTGCTGTTTAACTGCGTTAATTCCAACTATTTTGTACGGGTATATTATTTTTGATGTGTAAACATCTATACGCTAGGGGTAAAAATCTTTCACAATACAATCACAAATTTTGAGTAAGATTGTAATAACGCGGTGTGAGCTGTGTATGAGTGTATTAGTGTAATCATACGGACAACAAGAAGGTCAAACTCCGGCAGTAAGGTCGTACGTTTGTTGGTTGGCGCTGTGTTGCCATGTTTTTGAATTGAGTGAGTATTTCGGCGTTGCCGTTTTTGATTTTTGCCGGGAACTTCTGGGATTTAGGGGATTTTGGGTCCAGTTTTTCGGGATTCAGACCCGGTTCGTCTCGGTTTTTGAACCCGGGTTTTTTGAAAAAACCGGTTTTTCGGTTTTACCGAATTTGTTGCCGAACTTGGTGCGATATTTGGCTGATGGTTTATTGACTGCGTTTGTCTTTGACTGTTGGTTATTTTGCTGTTTAACTACGGTAATTGCAACTATTTTGTACGGGTATATTATTTTTTGCTGGTGGATAACTAATACTATTATTTATGTCTGCGTGGAAGCGGAAGGGCGATATGCCTGGTGGGAGTAGTCAGAGGTGTCTGATGCGAAGCTTATCGGTTTGAGCGATTTGTCGGAGGAAGGTACGAGGGTGAAAAAGAAGCGGATGAAGACCAGTTCGCCGAAGTTGAAACGGGTGAATGATGAGAAGAATGTTTCGGTAGAAGGTGAAATGTTTCATTAGTAGATGTTTACACATCTTCCCTGTGATCGGACTCACATTATTTTTTTTTAAAGAGAAGTAACACAATCATTTAATTAATACCTACCAGTTAATTAATTAATGTGTTACCTTCTTTGAGACAGGGATAGTGTAGAGAGAACAGGGGCCAGATTCCGCAACGATGAATTTTGAAGTGTTTGCCAATTTCGGTGTTCACTTTTTATTTGTGCACCCGCAACGGTGAGAATGTATTATTTTGACAGTTCAAGTGAACATTAGAGACTAAATTTTTTCACTGGAAAAAGTGCGGTGAATTTTTTTAAGTATTCACTGGTAAAAAATTCATCGTTGCGGAATCCAGCCCCAGGTGGTGAAGTTGGAGAGAGATAGAAAGCTTAATTAATTTGCAACTCTGCTATTGCGAGTTTTTTGTAGAGCAGTGTTGCAAGTCCCTCTGGTGTCAAGTAGAGGCATTGATTTGTTTAAGCTGTGTAGCCATTTTATTAGGTCTTTTAATTCGCCGATGGTTCTGCTACAATACCGACGAAGGAGGGTGCTGTAAAGTGCATTGGATATGTTAGTATTAATCGCTGCCGGTACTGCCAAAGTTATCAGTGATACGCTTTTAACAGTCCAACAACAACCAACACACCAATGCACGCGAGCAAAATGCATGATGTTGTTGGCTTGCCTGAAACTAGTCTTGAACCCAAGGCCTAAGGGCTTGTAGTCAAACGCGCTAACTATTCAGCCAACAGCACCCTAGGGATAATTTCACATAATAGTTTTATAACTTTCTTATTTTTAGTCGGATTTTAAGGATTTATATTCTATTTATTCGACATTGACCATTGATATGTTCCAATCTAAATGCTCGTAAAGTCGCTGTACTGCCACAGATCGCATTAAAAAAGTAATCTCGTTCAGAAACTAGTATCTCAACAACAGGGTTAAAAAAATACAGTTATGATCAAGGAATTAGCCTCTCCCATTGCCTTTCTTTATTTCTATTGTTTTCGCTACGCTGTCCGTTTGTCTATCTGTCACAGGCTGTTTTCTCGAGAACGGTAAGAGCTACGCACCTGCAACTTTGGCCTCTACAACAACAAATATATGACAGTTAAAAATTAAAGAGTGTTCTAAAGCGAGCAACGAAAGATGTTGAAATACTAATGATATATAAACTTATATGTGACACTTGAAATTTACAAAGTTAGTGCATTTTATACAGACTACACTAATAAACACTGATATTTAAAACAATAAAAATTAAAGGGTATTCTATCAGTCAATGTAATTTTGACTATGTAATTTAGACAATTTGCTATATCTTGGAAATCGTAAGAGGCAAACTCTTGAAATTTTATAAAATGCTAAAAAAATACCGAAATTAAAACAATGCCAAAACGAAAAATCGCCAAAATTAAAAGCGCTTAAAGGAAAAAAGAACCAAAAGATAAAAAATCGCCAAAACGAAAAAAGCGTCAAAACTTTAAAAAATCTCCAAAACTAAAATAAATCGCTAAAACTAAAAATATCCTAAAAAAACGAAAAATATCGTTAAAATAAAAAAATTGTCAAACCTAAAAAATCACCAAAACTAAAAAAATCGCAAAAAATACAAAAAATCGCAAAAAAAAACCAAAAAAATATTAAAAAATATTACAAAATTAAGAAACTTAAATTAAACAAAAAAACGGCAAAAACGAAAAGGATATATGTGTGTATTCGTGCGGAACCCTTCGTTTGCGAGCCAAAGTCGCACTTTACTGAGTTTTATTTAAAACTATTAGTTGCAACGGTTGCTTCTTTGGATGTCTTATGTCTCTCGTGTTCGAGTGAGAGCAAGCGTGTCAGTCCCTCCTTCTTAGCGGTCTAGTGCATTTGGATGTAAATCAAATTTCTTTACATATGCTGTCAGATGATTTCAAAGCAAAGTGTTCAGCATCAAAACATCAAATAAATTTTTAGTTTAGTTTAAGTAAACTATCGTTTAACATTCACTGATCTATGAGCCGTTAGAATTAAAGATATTTTTTGAAGATTGGTCTAATTACTTGAACATACTATAGATTTTTGAGTTGTTGAGAAGTTCCCTTAATAAAGTAAAATAAAATATCTGGCAATCGTGGGACCAGATGGAAGCTAAGCAAACGCTGGCGGTGGTGTTGCTGTTGGTCTTTCCATTTTGTTTCATTAAATATTTTATATTTAGTTTTTTTTAACTTTATCACTATTTTCAGACATCTGTATAAACGTGGTGCCTTGTTAAAGAATTGGAAACAACGTTGGTTTGTTTTGGATTCCATTAAACATCAATTACGTTATTATGATTCAGAAGACTCCACATGCAAGGGATTTATAGGTGAGTTCATATCGTGCAAGTCAAGTTTTGTAAAAAAAATCTTAAAATCCGCTTTAATTTTATAGAAAATAGGGTTTTTTTTGTAAGACTAGATTTATTTTTTTACGAAATTCTGTGATAGATTAAAGCTATTTTCGAAATTTGAAATTGAAATGTTAGACGGAAAGAATTTGTATAATATATTTTTGACCGATATATTTTTAGCAAAAATATTAGTTAAAAGTTTTTTCCTGCCATAATAACAACTACAATTTTACTGACAAAAATGACAGTTAGCGCTAGTTTCTTACTTTTTAGTTAGACTTAGTTTAATATGATTTTAAATTAAACCAAAAAAAATTCAACGTTATTTAAGCAGCAAATCTTTTTTTCAATAATGGATTAGGGGCTGTCAATTTTGCCAGCTCTGCCGTACTTTTTTCAATTAATATGTGGCATTCTTGAATTTTTTTATTATCAATAATATTTCCTTCGTTTGCAAATATCCGAAATGCAGCTTTCCACTTTTTAACACATAGCAGTATTAAATAAATAAATTTTTTTATTCAGTTTTTTACATATTGATTGAATTTTTTTAAAAATTATGTAATTTTCTTTTCAAGTATCGAATTTTCAAATTTATTATTTGACAATTCTAACTTGGGTTTAACTGAGGCTCGGTAAAACTTAGATTATTAACCGGATAATCTTTATTTGAAAAACAATATTTTAAGTTTAAGCTACAGTTAACTGACAAATGTAGTTTTTCTTTAAGTAAAAAAACTGACAAAGTTTTAATTTTTCGGTTAAAAGTTTGATTTCTTAATATCTTTTTCTACCTTAGATGATTCCTTATAGAACTCGACGAAATAAGACGAAAAGTGGTAATACAGTTTTTCGATATCGCACTTTGTTTTCGAGTTATAGATGATGTTATGTCTAGAACAGCTGGCTAGGCAGAAAATCTTTTGTTAGAAAATCTGTGAGATCGGTCGAAGTCCGGCAAGTCAGAAAATCTTACTCAGCGAAATCGCTATTCGACATACCAAGGATGTAAATTCAAACGCCGATATCTCGTAAACGAAGAGATGACTTTTCGTATTATTTTGTCGTGTTCTATAAGGAACCAAAAAAATTTCAAAAGGAAAATTATAAAAAATCTCAAACTTCAAACGTTGATATCTTGTTAACGAAAGGAGAAAACTATGTGCTGGCAACATTGTTCAATATTGTTTTAATTTTGCTTGTAGGTTATGTTTACTTTTTATTACGAGAAATCACCTTGGTTGAGCCATATCCTAGGCGAATTCACTACAGTTGAACTTGTAAACACAGCTGTTAACCTTTTTTTTGCATTTTCTTCATGGTCGGATGTCAAAATACACTATTTGCCTTGTGAGTTTGAGTACGAACAATGATTTTACAAAAACAAAATGCTTGTGGTTTTTGTTACATGTTGTACTTGTTTTATTAGTGAGATTACCTGGTATGAATTTGCCTTGGCCATATCGTGCCTGCCATAAACGCCAAAAAAGATTAAGCGACATGGATTTCGAAAATATTTTTTTTACGATATGATAATTTGGACTATCTGTCAAAGTTTCAAAGTCATATCAAGTACCGTTACGGAAATACAGCAAAAGGAATTTTAGTTTAAGTGCATTTTCCCTTTAAATTTTTAATTTGTTTACATTTTTTTGTAACTGCAAAGTGTCACTTAAGCTAAAATTCTCTTTTTCAAATATAGCAAAACTAGTGTGGAAAACTGCAAGGATGTCAACGAAACAGTTGAAAAGCTTGCTACTGATAATAATTACTAGTTTTAATATAATTTGATTAAATTGACCGCTTTTTCATGACATCAAAAATATCTTAAAAGATCTTAACACCCCAAAAACATGTGTTATCTTTTAGAAAATTTATTAAAACTATTAACATTATATATAACAGTCCACTTCCTGTCCTATGTAGCCAATATTAAGGCTCTACTTCGATTTAAACCAAGGATAATTAAAAAGTACTTCTTCTGTAAAATTTACTTTTTGTCGCTTGAGTTTTTTTTGCGGTTATGACACAATATTTAATTTGGAAGTACATATTGTGCAACTTATTGGATAGTATAGGGCAAACTACAATAATATGATCAATAACATATTCAGTAATATTGTATAATGTATGTGCCGCTTAACTCTTTAAAAAAATTTTCATATATTTTTTGTAGACACTTTTTATAAGGAATAGGTTGGCTGATATAAGATACATTTCTAAAAGATATACTAATATTTTGGGCTTGAGCTTAAATTTTTTATTATATTTGTTTATCTCTTTCTTCATTTCTTTATAGATTTAGCTGAAGTTCAATCTGTTACTGCGGCACAACCTACACAAATTGGCACAAAACGTGTTGATGAAAAAGGCTTCTTTGATGTGAGTAAATTTAATTTGGATTTTGTTAAAACACAAATTTCTTAATAAAAGCATATAAAAACTATATTTAATCTATTTAGTTAAAAACATGTCGACGCACTTATAATTTATATGCCATGGATGCCAATTTGGCGCAAGAGTGGATAGAAAAGATACAAGCTTGCTTACAGTAATCAAAAACAAATTTAAAATTCTATTAATTTAGTTGTTGTTTAAATGAACTGATTATAATAATATTTGAATTTTTTTCGATGCGATCAGATCAGATTAGATTTTGTTATTGTTTTGAGTGGATTACAAAACAAATTTTATTTAACAAATATTTTATGTAAATATAATTTAGTAAACATGAAGGAGAAACAAAAAAAAAAAAAACAAAAAAAAAGCATTTCAGCTGCAATATGCAAAATATGTATTTATATTCATATTAAATAGTTGTTTTTTTATTTTTTATTTTTATAGCTAACTTTATAAGTATTGTTTTGTTTATTGTTTTTTTTATATTAAACTATAATCTTCCACTTTATATAGAAATCATATTTGAAATTGATATCATTTAATTTAGTATTTTATTAAACAAGAAAAGAAAAAACGAAAACTAGTTAAATACAGAGTAAAACCTAAATAAATAATTTTGTTATTTTGCCTTTCCGCTTGTAGAGTTTATAAATTTATTTGAACGATAAACATTTGAACAAACTTCCTGATTTTTTTTAAAAGAAAATATACAAAAAAAAGCAAATTAATTAAAAATTTACCATGTGTTTAAATGTTATTAATCCTTAATAAATGAATTAAAATTGTTTAACATGCCCAACCCCCACCCCCTACCCAAAATAAAAAATATATTTATAATTAAATTATATAGTACTCTATTAAAGAAAAGAAAAAAAATATCTGTCTAACTTTATCCTTTTTTTCAAGAAAAAAACTTTATACTCGATGTTATGCCAAAGAATCGGTTAAAGAAATATAATATACATACATAAATATCATTTAAAGTTTTTAGTTTCCTTTTAAGTTAAACTTTTTACTTTTTTATTACAAAATAAATAGAAAAAAATTAAAAAAGAATTTAATTACACTGCAGTTTGTCTTGTTTAATAACATTTTTAAAACAAATGTATGTGTGTGTCTTTATTAATAAAAAGCTTGCGATTAGTTTTTTTTTACAAATGTCCTTAAATATTAAAGAAATGTTGTCCAGTACACAATGTTTAATATGAAAAATGAAAACGGGAAAAAGAATCTCGAAAATTTATCGATATAAATCGCCGTTGCATGACCACTACAAAATGTATCATATTGTGGTTCAATTATTGATTCACGGTGATGATTCTAAAATGAAAAGAAAAAAACAATTATAAATAAATAATTTATGTAAATTGAGGTTTTTACATGTTTATATGTTCATATATACTTAAGTATAAAATCAAACCAAAAAAGTTTGTCTTGAGTAGAAAAAAATCAGAAAAATGGGAATGAAGAAAAATAAACCGATGGCAACGCTGGGAAGTGCAGTTAATATCAGCTTAGAGTAAATTTTATTCTCGTATTCAATTTTCACGAAAAAGTTGTATATATAAGAATTAAAATCACATTCAACAGAGCCACCTGACAAGTGGTGATAAGCAAAATACACGTGACCACTGACGATGAAAGTGTAGCGGCTTCCGAAAGTGGCGCTACTCTGTTTTGCTGTGTACGCTGAAAAATTAAGCTAATGTTCATTTTTCCCTTGTTCATTGGAATATTAATCAAGCCCAATTCTTTCTGAATATAACATTACGAACCTTAGCCTAATAATTAATTTGGCTTCACAAATTTATGTAATTGTTGACAAATAATTCTTGAAAAAAACCCACTGTACAGCATAAGGAAAAGGGCCAACTGAGGGGCGGGTATCAAATCCAACACAAAAAAGTTTCAAGAACTAGATCAATCTGGAAGTATAGCCTTTCAAATAAAAAAAACAAAAATTCCAAATCGTTTTAGAAATTCCAGAGTTCTGAGCGGACAGAGATGAAAAAATGTTTCGAATTGCTAAAAAGGAAATATACATATGGCTCTTTTTTTAAAAACCTTTCTGGAAAATGTTTAGATTTCGTTCACAATAGGCCTACAAAATGCCTACAAAAATGCAATGACTTTGTTCACATCTGCAGCAGTGATATCAATTTTTGTTCTTCGTACTCGACCAGCTGTTGCAAATACGCTATTAGCTGGAGCAAAGTCCTTGCCACTGCTTAAGAGTTTTGTTTAACAAGCAACCCGCGAAGCGATTTGCTTTTTTTTTTTGGTCGGAGCCGAACCTGCGACCTCTGAACTAACAGTGAGTCTATAACTGATAAATTTTTGTCATGATAAATGTCAAATCGTTATCAAGTAAAAAATTTATTAGGTATAGACTGCATTTATTACTGTTATTGCAGTGTCTTGACACTTTTGTCAGAGCTAACACCCCGTCTTCACGAGACATAATTTTGTTCTAACATTTATCAAACTTCATACATAAAAACATCAGAAAAATGTTAGTGCTCTTTTTTCATATCGACTTTGACTTTTGCCAAGACAAATCAATGGCTCGTGCAGACGCTATGTCAAGCTCAGACAAATTTGTCTTGATAAAAAGCGTAAACAAAATGTTTGACGTTTCAATTTATTTTCAAAAACTAAAATTTGTACATTTTTACAAAAAAAAAAAATAAATATATGCGAATAAAGCAAAATATGAATGCTTTAATTAAATAAAAGCAGTTTAATGAAAAAATAAGTGAAATAGTGCATGAATAGTGACAAACTACCTTCACGACGCCAAACAAATTGTGATTTATCATAACAAAAAAAAAAAAAAAAACAACAACAACAACGTATTCGCATGTATACTAACAATAACAAAAAATTGACATCTGTTCTGTCGACGTTTTGTTAGTTGTCATGATAAAAATATATCAGGTATAGACATAGTGTAATGGGATGACAGCAAAGTCCCAATTCTTTTTTATTGAGAAATATCGAGAGAGGAATAGATATGGTATATATTTCGATTTCAACACTCTCCCACAAATTCAAAAATTGTATGTGTAGACGGGGACTAAGCGTCTGTCTAATTAATAAAGCAGACATTGCAGTTTGTTTTAGCAACTACACCAATAATTGCAACTCTGATCGCATAGAGAATATTAGTTCATGAAAATTTTCAAAAAAGTTTGCAAATGGGACAGACTTGTCAAAAAATCTATCACACATATTTACTTTTAAGCCACACTATCATACATTTTGTGCGTACGTGAGTTTTTTGACAGATCTAACGACTGAGTCTGATAGTGAATCACGGCCTGTAGTTTTGTTGACATTTTGCTTCATATGTTATATCGATCGATGGCTTAATATAAAAAGGGCGTATCTCGAATTTTCGATATTTTACAGGAGAAGGAAGAAACTGAATAAAAACTAGCTCCCATATTCATAAATAAATAAAATGTATTTGAAATCTATTTTAAGAAAATTTTGTATGAAAAATTTGACATAAAATACATTTCAAACTCATTTTAAATTCTATGAATATGAGGGTAAAGCATTTACATATACAAAAAAATTTTTAAGTGGCCACATATCCCTTATTTTTAAATGTAACATACTTAGTTCTGAATGATGTAATTACACGTTGACTAGCAGAAAACGGTAAAACGCGGTTTCGAAAAAATCGAGGTATGCCTATTTTATATTAAGCCATCGATATGGAGTTTTGACATACATCGCGCACAAAAAATGACTATTGTTTTCTTATATTCACCCCTTTCGCGAATAACAAGTGAAATTTATGTTCTCATGAAATTTTCATTTCCCTTCCAGGGAAAACGGCTATCGTGAAGTTCCCGTTAGCATTTTCTCCCGCTATCAGTTCTTAGTGAATGTAAATAAGGAAGAAGCTTTATAAAATAAATTAAAAGTCAAAGGAATTATCTTTCTATTCCATGAGGAATCTAAAAAAAATCGAATTGTTCGTCCAGGATTGCTAGATGCATCCAATGCCTTGGAGTACCCGAGCCATTGCAGGCAGACTAATTCAATCAAATAATCTTTTGGTGTTAAATTAAATTTTCTCAAGAGTAAGTAGAACTGGGTTTTTATATATTTTGGACGCGATGAATGAATTTTGCATCGCGAAACTTAGTTCATATGTGCCGGGAAGATGTTGCATGGAGGTAGTGTCAAGATAAATGTGTTAGTATTAAGATAAATGGATATCACAAAGGGACCATTATTATTGGACCCAAGTGGGCTGGAACCCTTTCTTTATAATTTTCACCAGCGACCTGATAACCTAAGATAAATGGACAATATTTACTAAATTTGTCCTGAAAATTTCACGATCGCAAAAGTAGGGAAAGGGAAAACATTTCGAGGGAATAATTATTCACGATAGGGATGATTGTTGTATTATTAGCTACCTTGGTTCCCGTTATGAAAAATAAACAGTGCTGCTAACATTAAAAAACGAAAAAAATATGCTTCCTTAGTCCCCAGCGAAGTCGAGACACACAAACAGGGCGTTTATACTAACATATTAGCTTTTAAATAAAGCAACTTACTTCATAATCATTTATATTCTCATCTGAATAGCCCTTCATTGCTTTCGTCGCCACCGGCCCCATAAAATTGTTAACGAGAGCAAATTCCATCAGGGATAAGAATACAAAGACCGAACATGAAGACATCCAAACGTCAATAGCTTTAACATAGGACACAGGCGGCAGTGATTGTTGCGATTGTGTATTTTGTGTGGCCAATGTTAAAAGTGATGTGACACCTAAGGTAACACGAGCCGGTATAGCTTCTGGTTTAATCCAAAAAGAAATCCAAGACATGACAACGATTAATGCTGACGGTATATAAGTGTGCAATAAATGATAGCCCAAACGTCGGCGCAGATTGAAAACAATGGCTAAGCAAGTGAAGTTGCCTGGAAAAAAATACGACGATTTAAAATTATTTGTTACATAAGAGAAGAGATAATATTTTAGTATTGGCATTGCCAACCCTGTAATGATTTTATAAAAATTTAAATAAAACTAAAGACTTAAGACACAAACTTGATTTTTGATAGAGAGATAGAGAGAGAGAGAGACTAACTGCTACTTTGTAAATAATATAAAAATTTTCGTTTTACCATGTTTATATCTGTAGCGGGATTCTGTAACTTTTAACGATTCGACAATCCTAACATTTGTTGACATATTTAATCGCTTGCAGTAACGATAGTGCGATTCAGTAATTTTATTTAACATCTCTGTTAAAAAAGAGAAAAGCGCAAAGAGGAATGAAAAAAACAAATGAATTTGTCGATGCCAAACAGAGTACAGACAATTTTTAAATAAATGTTTAAATAATAGAAATATTGTTATTAATACATAAAAGTTTTTATATGTTTCTATATTGTTGTAGAACAATAATTTCAGTTGTTGGAATAAAGTACGTGCTACGGCTGCACAGCTGACTCTTGTCTATTCATTAACAACAAACAAATTATTGTCGTTAGTTAACCGACAGCGAATATCGTTATAAATATTACTGAATAGCAAATTTGATAAATTTTCGTTATATTTATTTTAACGATACGATTATCGTAAAAAAAGTTACAGAATCGCGCTACTGATATATTTTTATTATGACAATGTCAAATTTTATATTGAAAAATAACCTGTTTTACGTTAAATGGAATTTCATGTTTATCATGATAAAATTAGGGGACTTCGAATTGAAAACAAAACCAAATTTCACCTTTTTAAGAGAAAAATATAATGAGTATGGAGGCTGTTCGCATATTACGTAACGCCATTTTGTATATTTATTAGAACAAATTCCCAAATACTTAACAAATTTTCAACTCCACATATTTGTGCTAAGCAATATGTGAACAGCCCTTATGCCGTAAAGGCTGCTTGTTACTTAAGTCTTTTGTGTTACTTGGATAAATTCTGTGTGTTCAATAAAAATTTACCTGTTGAATATTCTATAGTGCAGTCGGTTGTATAATTATTTGATATATCCAATTGAGGCAATTCAATTTCACTATTCACCACCAAAGGATCCGTCATATTCCAAATAAATACCAAATCCTGTACCGTATGGGACACTGCAGTGGAAATTTCTTATATAGCTATAAATTCAAATATTTTTTTAAAACTCTTTACTAAACTTACAACTTTCAATCATCATGGAGCAAATTTGGGTATCATGCGGATACGATTCGAATTTCATGGCACAAGATAACACCAGTGTTAGTCTATATATATAAGTACAAAAGTTAATAGTCATTAAACCCTTTTTATTATTCGAAATTTAATTGCACTTACTTGGACATATAGAGCAGCGTTTTATCATGATACAGCCACAAATAATGATTTGGTATGCTCATTTCGTGAAATGTCACTTTTTTGGCATTCTTGAAAAAGCAATCCGGCCGCCATATACTGTGCAACCAGTCAACATCTAATATTCGATATTCTTCACTCATATTTTCAGGTAAACGTAAACGTGGATCACGCCAACTTTGTGCTAAAAATATATCGGTTACATATGTCTGAAAGAAATTAAATTTAGGTAATTATTGTTTTTGTTTCTTTTATTTTTTATATTTGGCTTTTATTTTTATAAGCACCATGGATTCCTCATTGATGGAATCTAAAGATAAAACGGTCACATGAAAATACACGACTGTCGGTTGCCCCAGCAGTTTGGGTGCACGATTTTTATCGTAATTTTTTGAGGGTTTTGGCAAAATATCAGGCAATGATAGACTTGATTCAACATGAGATACCAATTCAGCACTTTCGGTAGTATTTCTAGAAAATGAAAAGAACAATTACATGTTGTATGTATAAGTAATTAATAATAATATTAAATTAAAAATGGACGATAAATTTCAAAACTGGACCGATTTTCTTCAAACATAGGTTAAGAAATTTTATATAAATTTATTTTTCAAACAGAAAAAAAAACTAACTGCCAGGCCCACTATGTCGACACGATTCTTTCTTTCTTACAATTACATTCAAAGCAAAAACAAAATTTTTGAATTTATTTTTGTTTTCAATGTAATTGTGCGAATGAAAGAAACGTGTCGACATAGTGGGCCTGGCAATAAATTAAAATCTATCTAGTCATTTTGGACAAACGGTGCCACGGACTCAGTAGGATATAGAGTGATTCCCTATGCAAGAAAAAAAATTATTTTTTCATTTTTAATAAAAATCTCTCAATTGATGTTTTTTAGAGAATGGTAATTATAGAAAAGATAAAAATACACTATTTAATATTTTTTAATCAATTTGAGGCACTTTAAAATGATCATGCAACAATCATTTTGCTCTCGCTCTTTGTATGTTTAATATTTATTTCAGATTTTCTTTTATTCCATTTCTCATTATTAATAAAAACCATTATCTCTTCAAAGAATATACTTTTTTTGCTTTTTATTGAATTTAAAAAAAATATTCATCTAAAGTATTCTGCTGTCTATAATAGAGTGGATAGCAAATAATTTAATGTCTTATTATATTCTTATGAGTATATCTTTATATTATTTATATTAATTAAATCAATAAATAGTTTTATTTCTTCGAATTTTTTAAATTTTCGTACTAGGTCACACCCATCGGTCACACCCGTCTCATTTTAAAAATAGTTTTTTTTATAAGAAAAATAATTTTTTGTCAAACAGTAAATACATAATACAATTAAAAACACTTTGAACAGATATCTATACCAAAATTATTGTATACCTTATAGTCAAAATTTTACAGAATTTATACTGAAAGTCATAATTCTTTAAAACTAACACCCGTCACATCTTTCTGACGACCATTCTGAGCAGAAATCGTGTTCTATCAGTGTCTACTCGTTATTCAACGACTTTAAGCTTAATGTCCTAGCGAGACGTAAAGTTTTTTTAATTAAAAAATTTTATATTCTTGATTTATAACAAAAATTGAATTACTAAATGGAATTACTCATAACAAAAAATTTTTTCTGTGAATCGCTTTAATGTACATATGTATGTCTGTAAGTAAGCATGTTAGCATAAGACCAACATGCTTTTTTCCACATGCTATTTTTTGGCTTTTGTACTATTTTTAGTTTCTTTTTCTTGTATTTTTTTTTGGATTGCAAAAATTCCTTTTCAAAACCTTGTGTATAACAAAACAAAACTAGAATAACATGACATCTGAAACGAATAGAACGGCAAAAGAATATCATTTATACGGCAATAAAGAATATTTAAATCGCTATTTTTCAACATAAAAGTACTATTGAAAATAAAAATAGCTTACTATTTAATTTTAAATATTGTATTGTATTTGAAAGAATTTATTTGTATGACTGTCATCAGTTAAACATTTTGCTATTAAGCTCTTCCACAAGCAATGTATCCTTAAATAATGCATACAATATTACAACTTTTAAAACCTGCATAACTTTACGTCTCCACCTAACTTGAAATGCTCGTGTAACTTGAAGTTGTGATTGCTTTGTTAAAACAATTGCACGAACAATTATGTTATAACTTCAAAAAAATCATTAACTTGAGCAGTCTACACTTAACATTAACTTGAAGTTAATGTTAAAGTTACTAATTTTATGTTAGGTGTAGCTCGTAATAACATTACATTAATATGACGCAAAAACCGCTATAATCGTAACATTTATAATCCCGTTTGCCAAATATAACGGTAAAAACTTAATTTTTAGTACACGAAGTTGGGTTATTGATATTTTTACTTTATTCTTTTCCCTAATTTTAAAAAGTATTTGTGAACTGAATTTCTAAAACAAATATGAATATTCGACATGTTACACACCATACAAAACTAACATGATAACATGCAAAAATAAAGCAGAGTGCTTTAGCTACTGTTACAACAAACATTGAGCATTGAATGGGCAATCATGCCATCGTAACGACAGAAATATTTCTTGTCTGTCCGTGTACAATAAAAATTTGTATTAAAAAAATGTTAACACCTCTTAAATGATTTTTAATATAAGAAAATATGGAAAAGAAAATTTTCTTTTTTGGACACATTTAACAAGAGTATGTGGCGGTAGGTAATAAGGTAACATACCTGTAACCATGAACACAATTGCACAGCAATATTGATTTTTCAAATATCAGATATAAATAAAGTGTTATAATTATAAGATGATTGTGTTGTTTTAATTGATTCGAAACTGAGAACATTTTTCTCTGTAGTTTTTTAAATTAAGAGTTTTTTGTGATGCTGGATTGTTAATATAACGGTTACATTTATTCAAGATTGTTTTCTTTGTTATGTACTTTTATATTATATGATAAAGTATTTGATTTAAATAAATTTATTTTAAACGTTTAAGCTAAAGTTTTGATTTTTTTAAAGCTTATTCTTATTTTATTTCATCGATTATAAAGAGACTTTTGAAGATGTCTTTTCTCAAATGTTACACAGTTTATTAAATATTTCGTTATATTTTAAATGCTTTTTATTTTGTATATAAAATTTTATTAGTGTTTAAATTTTATTCAAAAATTTTGTCTACATTTGTATTTCGTTTTATTTTGTGTGAAGCTAAATTTAAATTTTATTACTAAGGTTTCTTTTTCAACATTTCTTTATGTGACACCTTAGAAAGTGACAATTGAAAATAAGAAGAACTTGCCAAAAATAGAGAATTGAAAAATAGAAACAAGACGTTATTTATTCAATATAAATATACACTTTTGTGCTTAAAATTTTAAACATAGAATATTATTGAATATGTTATTGTTTATATTATTGTCCTTTTGACCCTGTACTATACAATAACTGGCACAATATTTTCAATTAAAATATGGCGCAATTTTTCTCACAGTAAAAAAGTAAACAAAGTACTGTACAATGTTGCCTAACACATTGCACAGCTAAAAGCAATGCAATAAAATTTAAAAGCCAAAATTACATTATTTATTTGCGTAATATTTCATGAATTAAACAGTTGTTTTAATCTACAGAAAATTGTCTTTACACTTTCAAATGCAATATAATATAAATAAATTCAATAAAATAAAGTTTCGAAACGCATAGGAATGGTTTCGTACGTTTTATATAAATGAAATATTATTTTATTTTTCGTTCTGGCGATTTTTCAGTTTTGGCAAAGTTTTTTTTTTTTAGCAATTTCATCGTTTTGGCATTTTTTCCATTTTGATGACATTTTTCGTTTTAGTGATTTTTTCCACCTAGGACTCGATTGTCTTAGCACTTTTTTCGTTTTAAAGACTTTTTTAAGCTTTGTCGATTTTTTCGTTTTGGCGGTTTTTGTTGCATACCATTTCATATGTACTACGAAAAATTATATAAATGAACTATTTTTATTATATATTTATTTCTTCGGTTTGGCGATTTTTTTATGTTTGGTGAGGTTTTTGTTTTATTTAAGCGATTCTTTTTTGTTTTGTCCATTTTTTCACTTTGACGATTTTTTTAATTTTTGCGACTTTATTCCATCTGGAGACTTACTTGTCTTGGCGATTTTCGTTTCAACGAATTTTTTAAGTTTTGACGAATTTTTGGTTTTTGGCGATTTTTGCTTTTTTATTTTAATGATTTTATTTATTTTAGCGATTTTTTATTACAGTGATGTTTTCGTTTAGGTGATTTTTATTTTGCAAATTTTTTTGTCTTGGCGACTTTTTTTTCGTTTTGGCGATTTTTTCGTTGTGGCGAATTTTTTCGTTTTATCGATTTATATAGTTTATGTGATTTTATTTTCGTTTTATCGGTTTTTTTCTTTTTGTCGTTTTTTGGTAATTTTCATCCCATTTTGAAGGGACAGGCTTTAATTAATAATACAAGGTTTTGGACTGGAGCAACTTAAAGTTAACGCTATTTTATCCGTTTTTAAACCCCTCTTTCGCAACGCCTTTTAAAAAATTCTCCGTATAAATTATTTAACAAGTAATGAATCTTCAAAACCGGAACTCTCTTTAGCAGACCCCTTAATTGTTAGCTTTCGTGAATTTTTAATATCTGTTGCTGTAGCGGCCATAGTTACACATATTCTGTGAAAATTTCAGATCTGTAATTCTTACAGTTATCGAGATAGAAGCTTTGACCAGTGTTGCCAAAATCTGATGAGAAAAACATTTTAAATCTTTATGGAAAAAAAATGCTAGAATATGCTAAAAATATGCCAAAAAAATATGCTAAGAATATATGTCATAAAACAAAGACAAAAAACATATTAATTATGCGAATTAAAAAATTAGTAAATTAAAACTGAGTAAAAACTAAATGCAGGTAATCCTCGATTTACGCGGTACTACATTTACGCGATTTCGATATAATACGAATCAATAATAGTAACAATTTTTTAATTACGCGGTTTTTTACGCGAATTTAATATAGCACGCTCAAAAAATTATGGTAACCATCAACTGAGTGGGAAAAAACAACGTATGTACTATGTAGTATTTAATTAATACAACTAAAAATATTTTTATAAAACGTTTTAGAAATGGCTCAAGCAAAAATATAATTATCAAACAATAAAGTTAAAATTTTCAATCGCTTGAAAAATGGAGAAAAATCTACAATTCGTGTAAAATCTCTGATTGAAATGAGTCAACAATAAGAACAATCCAAAAAAATGAATACAAAATTCGAACTATTGTTTTATGTTGGAGCTACTGCAAAACACATATCCTACGACTGAGATAATTTAATAGAAAAAATGGACAATACCTTATTAATTTGGATCGAACATTTCCTTGAGAAACGTGTTCCGCAGGACACTAATGTAATAAAACTAAAATCATTGGCGCATAATCATAGTCAAAACAAAGTATACTTTAGGAGCTTAAAACCAGTATTTTGTATGGCAATACTGGTTTTTAATTCGTAAAGTATACTTTGTTTACTTTTATGATTATGCGCCATTGATTTTATACAAAATATTACAAGAAGCTTTATGTAGAAATACTTTTTATATAAACGAATATTTATATAGAAATAAATAACAATATTTGTACATTATAAAACTCACACACTCCTACAAATGAAATAAGTAAACAATTTAATAATTGTTCCTGATTTAACGTGATTTTTAGGCCCAAAGATTAAATTTTGTATGTATCTCATGTTTTGATTTACGCGATATCTTGAATTTCTAGTCCCAAAAATAGATTTTGCACCAATCCTGAACATTATTTTAAGCGGATTTGACTTACACGTACTTTGTTAGGTCCCAACAGACTGCGTAAATCGAGGCTTACCTGTGGTTTTCAAAGTAACTTTGTATCATACTTGCGATTCAAGCTTAATAATTATTTTTTTTTATTTAAAAATATACAAGCTTTATTTGGCTGCTGGCGTCGCGTTACATTGACACGATAACTTTTAAGTGACTACGGTAGTCGGGTTTCACTGTTTTAAACTTGTTTTCTTGTGTTTAAAAAGTCATGTTAGATTAGATTAGATGTTAGTCATGTTAGATTTTTAAATTATTATATCAAATTCCCAATCTTTTTCATTCAACATCATTTTAATTATTATTTTGTAATATACGGCCATGTTCTATAAATCCAGTCGATTTGAAGTCCTGCAGATGTTTTTAAAATCATATACTATCATTTTCTATATCTATATAAGAGACAAATTAAAAAAGTCTGAAGTATGTAGTTTAATAAACAGCTCCTAATTAGTTTTCAAATTTGAAATATTTCAACGTTGTTTTTTACTAAGCGGAAATGCTATAAAACAGCAACTCTGTTTTTTAGTAGTATGACAAATCACAACATGCTCATAGTTGCTTTCCCATTTCCTTACTAAACGTTAACTTAACTACTGCCATTTTCATACAACTGTGTACATTAGAGTGACATTATAACTATTTTAGTAGCAGTCTCTCTATAATATTGAAGAAAAATTCTTGAAGTGCTAAAAAATGTTAAATTTATTGAAAAAATTCTAATAGATTATTAAAAAGTGCTTTTAATAAATATTTAACTTAATAAATATGGATTTTCCCCAACAAATTGAAGGTATATCGAAATTGAGTCGCAAAAAAGTGTATTTGAAAAACAATTTTTCTAGGGGAAAAAATATTTTTCTTGATAGTAAAAATCAATTTCGATTTTTCTTTGTATAAGTGAGTGAGAGAAAAGTGGGAGGCAGTCTGGTTACAATATACTGTAACCAGCAACAACAAAAGACATCTAACCAACCATCAATAAAAACAAAAAAAAAGAAGGCAAATATTTGTAAAGTGCATAAAAGAGTTAAAAGCAAAGTAAAATTGTTGCACGATAAAGCTCGGGGTGGGGCAAACGGGGGATTTATTTTATAAGGGGTTGTTTGTTGTTTTGTTATAAATGAACTTTTAGAACGGAAGAGGGGGCAAAAACAAGCTGGTTTTTTTGTTGTTGTTATTGCTTTGGTTAAGTATATGCATTTTTGTTTTTGTTTTATGCATTCATTGTTGTTGTTTTTTTTATTATATCTGGCCGGTATTCCAAACTTTGTCAAACAAAAATGTATATTCTGCGTTTATTGATTATTAAAGAGGAAAAACACATTTTTTCTGCATTAAGAAAATGATTTCTTTACTAGCTAAAGTGTCATATTTATTTCATCCTTTTAATTAGATGACGTTATTTAGTAACACTAAATTGTTTTTAATACCCAAAGAAAATGCAATTTTCTTTATACTAATATTATTGCAATGACTAAGAAAATATTGCTGCAATTGACTAATTAAAACCAGCAAAATTTATAGGCATATATACAAAATTTTGTTGAGATCTATTTAACATTTTACGTTTTAAAAAAATTCAAAAAAAGCTAAAGAAATATTGAACGTTTTAGTTTATTCACTAAAACTTTTTTTCAATATATATTTTGCGTTGAGATTAGGGTTTGGCACTTCCCGGGAATGAAAAAATCGTGTTCCCGGAAATTCCCGGGATTCCCAGGAAAAGTTATTTTTCTAAATTAAGGAGATTTATTAAATGAAAATTGACGAAATTTCAATTGTTTTATTAATGTAAGCATTCGGCACTGTTCTGTAAACCGAATCCGAATAAATAATTCGTTTTTCAAAAATAAATTATGCCACCATTGACGTATTTTAAACTATATAAAACTAATAAACTAATTTCACATATGATATTTTAAGCACTAAAGAATAAAAAACTACAAACAATTCTGAAAAAAGTTTGCTATTAGTGGATTTAATTTTTCCAAATCGAGCTTTTTTAATTGACTCGATTTAAAGTTAATATAAAAGCAAATAAAGTTAATATAAAAGCAATTCTAAAGCAAATTTTTAAGAAGTTTTAAGTGAATTCAAGCAAATAGAGTTTATAGTTATTACACAGTAAAGATTTCTTACTGTGTAATAACCAGGGCTCGGACCTTCGCGCAAATGCATGTTTTTTGTGGTGATATATAAACCCGTATTGACTAATTCGGGCATGTTCTGAAAATCACGGTGATTCCAAATCACATGATTTCAAAAGTAAGCTGTTAATAGCTGATTTTTTAGCAGCTTTTTATTGTATTTAAAATTTTTGTCATATTCGAACTTCGAACGCTATAAATCGTCCAATTTACGAAAGAAATAATTTAGCCTTTATTAATTTTTTGAAATCACCGTGATTTGGCATTTCGTGATTTACAGCACAGGACCGATTATCTATGCGAATCATCAAATTTTAAGTAGTTTGGCATTGATTTGTAGTTGTATATTTTTGCATATTTTGGTAGTAAGTGCATATTTTTCTATATTTTGGCAATAAATGCATATTTTTGGAGGAATAAAAAATTTTTTTAATGCATATTTCTCAATTAAAAAAAAAATATTAATATGCCGATTCAACATCAGTTGGGTTGCCAGTTGCTGAAAATGATGCTACTGATGGCAACTGAGAGCTATCAATTATAATTGCTATGTAGTGCATTTCTGGCAAACATTAATTTTCAGTTGCCGACTGGTAACGTGACTAAAGTTCGGTTGCATTAAATAATAGACTGAATTATCTTTCTTTTATATTTTTTCTCTAATAATAATAAAAAATTAATAAAAAATATTTTCATATTATTTTAGTTTTGGTACTTTGTTCGTAGGTAAATGCATATTTTTGCGCATATTTTTCATTTTTAGATGCATTTGTTAAGCGCTTAAAATCAATTTTTAGTTGTATGAAAGTCCGAGCCCTGGTAATAACTATAAACTCTATTTGCTTGAATTCATTTAAAAATTTGACTAAATGACGACTATTATCGCAATTACTTAAAGTTTTTATTTTAAGGCCTCTTAATCATTTCATAAAGAACTGGCCGTAATGTTTCTTATTTTTTTTGAAAATTTTCCAGGAGGATTCCTATCGTTAAGTACAAGCAAGTTACATTACTATACTCAGCAGCGCCGAATTTTACATACCTTAGGCCACAGTCTTTCTAAATATCTTTGATTTTTCGCTTTATTTCTCTTAAAACATCTCCTTCATGGTGTCAATAATTGCGTCTACTTATAATAAAATTAAGTATTGTCAACTCAAAGTTTTTACAGCTTCTATGAGACTAAAATATTCCCTAAATTTTCCAAAATTTGTTCACTAGTTCTGCGGAAGGAAAGTCACTGTAAGTTCCTTTAATATCGAATTACATATTTACTTTAGGAAACAATCAGAGCACTGTAATCATTGATACTTATACAAAGTATTCCACTTTGTTTCTGTTTTCAGATTAAATAAACCTAGTTTAACGGAGATCTCGAAAACCCAGCCTTAATAGATTATAAATAAACGTGCATATGTTTTTTTTGTCTATCATGTGTTAAAAACGAAGAATGAAAATACTGTTTATACTCTCTTCATACAAAATGGCATGACCGTAATGCATGCAGTTGATTTTCCCCATTGAGAAACTATGTATAAATTTGTCCAAAAACGAGATTACGTTTATAACGGCTTTAGAATATTTGCATTTGCTTCTCTTATTTCACACATAAAATTTTTCAAAAAGGAAATTTTTCAAAAATGACTGAAACGAAAAAGCTTCGAATAGTTGAGCATTCTAAGAAAAGACAGTTAGTGAAGTTCCGAACATTTAGAAAATAGGTGCGACTCGCCACAAGATGACGACAGTCTGTTAATTGAGCTTACTAAAATTAGTAGGATTTTCGCTACAGTGGTGTTGCCACTGTCAGTGGTGGTGTAGGTAAAGGACTCTGACGAGTAGACTTGGTGGTCACGAAACAGCTGTCAGTTCAACCCTCTGTATATCCAAATTTTCCTTTGAATATTCAATATTCACATGCTTTAGAATTTCTTTCTTAAATAAAAAATAATTAGATCGAAAGATTAAATTAAAAATAAAAGTAAGCCAAACTAATTAAATAACTTTGGATAAAAAAACCATACAGTTCGACTAAAAATTCATTACTCAATTATTTTTCAAAAATATTAGAAATTATATATATTTTTTAAATTGCGGTTGTCCGCAGTCTTGTGTGTTGAGCGTTACGATTTTTAGTACTCTTCTTTACTCAGTTTAATTATTAACATTGCATTAGCACTATACCCTAAAATAACAGCGTAGATTTGTACTTGAAAATATTTAAAAGTTTTTTGAACTTTTTTAAATAGTATTATATTGCAAAATGTTTCATGGTCTGTATCCAATAAAATGTATTGAGTGTTATCCATATTTCCATAAAATGTATTGAATGTTATCCATATTTTTTTAATATAATTGAAATTTTTAGTGAATAACTAAGGAGTTCATGTTAAAATACATCGAAGATTATAAATCTGTATTAAATTCAAAATATAGTATGTGTTCTGAAAAAATATTGAATTCGTATAAAAATATATTAACAATATTCTTAAATAGAATTTGTCTATAAATTTTAGGAAGAGTAGAAACGATATAGAGAACATTATCCATTTTAGAAATTTCTGACTAGCTTTGAAAAAATGTTGTTTCTAACGCATTCTGGCTTGTTATATTTTCGAAGAATGTATTAGGTATGTCAAATTTTGCTACGAATAATTATTTGAAATTGACGTCACTTTTAACATTGTTGGTCGATTTTATTAAAAATAGTCTTATTTGCAAGAAGAGTTAGCCTTCTTTTCGCTCATGTATAAATATCTGTAAAGAATTATTTTAAAAGATAACAATTTTTTATTAATCCATATGAACCCCAGTCTAAATTGAAAAACTGGTCATAACTTTTAATTTCGTCCTGCGATTATTATAATTTTTTGTTTTTGCGGAGTAGATGTATAGTGCTTTCAAACCCTATTTTTGTGGTGTATTTTTTTTCGCAAAAAACATTTCGAGAACAACCGCGAAAGTAAATTTAACGCTCAATACAAAAAGAAGTTAAAAAATCGAAAAATATAATATTGTTTCAGGATCCCTGGAATGATGCCAAAACTATAACAAGGATTCATATTATAGAGTTTGCATCATTCTAGGTATCCTGAAACAATATTATATTTTTAAATTTTTTAAACTTTTTTGTGTATTGAGCGTTACATTTGCTTTCGTCGTATTTCTTCTCGTATTTCTATTAGTTACATTGGCAAAAACACACGCACACACACATACAAAATATACGTTTAGAATGAGAATCAATCACCCATATAATATTATTCTTTATATGTATGTAGAAGTTGATCTGGCGAATTTTGGATGAACTTTTTTAATAGTCATAACGATTTCGCCGATCTTTTTTTCTTATTTTTTGAGAATTTTTGGGAAAAAAGCCAACAGCTTTGTTTGTACTTCTCGTGAAGTCATCTTGATCAGTCTGGTAAGCTTTCGCCAGCCACTGTTTGTCGAAAGTTCTGGTTCCGTTATTTAGAATTCTATCAGCTGTTGTTTATTGAATTGATGCTGGCAGCGCCATGATTTTATTGTTACTAATGTCTAATAAATCAGTGAACGTTTGAACGCTGGCTTAGTCAAACTAAATTGAATTCTAATTGTAGTTTAAACTAAACACCAGTAAATAACTTCTCCATGGGCGGTGTGTATAAAAAGGTAGCTAAAGCTAATATTTGCAAATTTGAAGTTTAAACTATCTTCGAAGTGCATAAAAATTTCAGTTAAAGCTAGTACTTGATACTAACCAGTTGAAACTTGTTTTTCCAGCGTTAACTTAAAAAAGGTGTGAATAAAAACTAGCAAATGCTTAAAATTACTAGTTTATGCTTCGAGTTTTGTTAGCATGTGATTGAAGTGCCGGAAGTTGGCATTTTGCTGCTTTATTTAGCAAAAAACCTTTTTAAAGGCAGGTGGGATTTTTTAAAATAAATCTTTATAATTCTTTGAAATATCATTCGTGTACTTTTGTGAAAAAGTGGTGCTCATAAACGATTTCTGCCAGCTGTTTTAACAGTAGCATCATAGACTACTATCTGAACCATGATCCAATAATCAGGTCAATGCAACTCGACAGCTGTTTATTATTTACCATCGTAAAGATGTGAAACTTCATATAAAAAAACCTAAACAAATATTTTTATAAATGGTGTTTGTTTGACATCTTCACGACTATGACATTTTTGTTGTAGAGATGCATAGACCTAAATAGAAATATACAACTTGTATTCCTATCTCGCTCTTTTCTGAAAAATTAAGTTTTCGGGAAACCATGATCTGAGCCAGGCAACTTACAGCAACGTTACCACGGTTATATGAAAGGAAAAGCAAATCTGTTTGTTTTGTTTTTTCTTGTTTTCTCTTTCATGGTAAGGTGGTAGTGCAGAGCACATTATTATATGCTTTTTTAACCGTCAAAGTTGTGGACTCTCTTTCCTATTTTGTGTGTACCTGAAACGAGAAAAATCATATGAAGCAACAAGGAGAAAATAACGAAAAGTAATAAAGAGAAACAAAAAATTTCCGCTACAGAGATTCGTGTGGTACACTCTGCATCTTCGCCCCCTCTTCTACTAACTTCGTTTGTCTGCCCATTAATGCCCAATATGTAAAAGGCGACTTATATGTTTACTGAATTATAGATTTGCTGGCTTAAACACATATTCGACCAAAACGAGAGATTAACTTGCACTGATTTATTAGCCCTAAGTAAAACACTGCAAGATGAAATACAACTCGCAATTGTGTATTTAATTTGCGTCCGTTATATTTGAATCTGCATTTTCATTTCGTAATAGCGTGTTATTCTGAGCATTAAATCAACAGAGATTTATTAGTCTTTGTTGAAAGTGTAATTTTAACCACTCTAACTTATGTATGTATTATACAAAATTTTGTAATGTTTATTTTATTTTATTGTTGATTTTGTTATTTTATTTTCAGAAAACATAATATTATAACACATATTCTAAACATTTATTTTTAAGATAACCAGCATTAAATATTCCAACAAAATACCAAACTAATCGGCAAAAAACTACAAAAATTTAAGATTAAAAAACGAACTGCAGAGAACAAAATCATTTCCCTCCACAACCCAATTAAATTTTCTTTATCAAATTTTAACTTTGGTTAAATAATTAATCGTTCATAGTTTTGTAAATACATAAAAATACTTTCAATACACAGAAACACTAGTGGAGAGGCCACCTACGGCATATGATGTCGTAATGGAGTCACCGCTTTATGCGGCTGCTCATTCGGAACGTACGCGTACGATGACGACGACTACTACGGCTGCTTTCAACAATAAAACAAACGCTGATACAAATAATACCACTAACCTAAATTACATGGACAAAATGTCTAACAGTATGACTAGTACTTTGGAAGATACAACACCCAGTGATTCGGGTGTACAGATGCTAGATTCTGAATCGAGTGAATTAATGATAGAATCAATTACTTCACAGACAGGTCTGGAGTTTGAGGAGGCTAAAGTGGTGGCGGTCGTTAACAATAAGGAACCTTTGATAGTGACACCAGCCGAAGAGACTACAGTTATGGACTCTAACTCCAATATTACCACAGTATCGGCTGTACCCTCAACTGTGGTGGAGGAAGCCATGACCACCAGTCAAATGTCAACTTTTGATACCACAGAAAATATCGTGTTTCGCCGTAAGGTGCGTAAAAGTCCCGCTGTAGCTAAGGCACCCAAAAAGCGGGTTTCATTTCATGAAGATATTTTGAAAAATACTCGTACTGACAATATACACATAGAACATGGTTTTATTACCTATAAAGCGGGAGGAATACGTAAAATGGCTCCTCTAGTGGGTCAAGCAGGTCGCTATTCCTGGTGTTCAGAGGGTGATAAGCAGCAACCAACACAAATTTCGCATCATCAAGAAACAGAAGATGGCAATGGTGATTCAGAAAATGGTACAAAACATCGTAGACGTGTTGTTTATCGTAATGCCTGTTCAGATGTCTTGGACTATGGCAATTCGGATGTTTATGACATGAATGATGGTGCAGCTTTACAATACGACAACTCCGGTGTGTTTGAGTATATGCCCAAAGAACTAAAAGAAGATAAAACTGGCAAATGTGAAGATAAAATGGATAAGAAACCTCAATTATATAAATGCTCTTGCTCTAGCTCGAATTCTAGTTTGGACTCAGATGAGAATGATAAAAATTCCAATAGTCAGGAACAGCAGCAGCAATATGGTCAGGCTAAAAGTAATTCCTGCGATTGCATTGGCGTGGCAAATAATGCAAACAATAATTTTATAGGTGAGTTCAATTTTAATTAATATAGAGAAATAAATTAAACTAATCAACACTCCTTAATAATTAATCTTGTAAAACAGGTGAAAATTGTTATTATTCCGAGCCGAATATTGATCTGAATGAAAGTCCACCACGTCAAAAATCGGTATGGAACAAAGAAAAGAAACCAAAATCAAGCTGTTTGAAAAAATCCAAATGCCAAACCAACATTATTATACACGAACAAGATCTTACAACCAAAATGAAAAAATTCAATGTACACGATATGAATCAATTGCTGGATAATAGCAGCAAAATGATATTTGGTTCCTTGAAAAGTATTTTCGCTATGCCTCTTCCCGAAAGAGGAGTGCCAGAAGGTTCCGAAGACTTACAGTCTGTCATAGAATGTGTGGCTGAACTAGAACAGAATACACCAGAACACAAAGCCACAAAGCTAGAAACACAAAACAATACTGAGCTCTCAGAATCGCCACCACTTAAACAAAAACCTTTTCTTAGCAAAAGTCTAGATGGTTCTAAGCAACAGCAACCCATTAAGAAATTTGTACACAATGTCGATGAGCAATTGAGACGTAAGAAAGAAGAAGATATTTATGCTCCTACACGTCAAAATAGTGATGAGAATAAAAAAGAGACAAAGACAAATTTGAATACACCAGCAGCAGCAGCAACATCAACAGCAACACCACCAGCACCACCACAACTGCAAAGACAACAAGAATTCGATGCTACTGATCTTGATAACAGTTCATCTTCTTCGTTGGCTACCTCTGCTGCTAATTCTACCGCGACTTCGGCTTGTGAAACATCTGAACGTACACCATTTCGCAACAAGTTTATTATCAATTGTGAGAGTACCGTCTTTGAACATACCGGTGTGTCGTATTGTTATGAATCATCTTCGTTCAATGATCTCACTAATATGGAAGATTCACAAGGCAGTATTGCTAGTCTAGTTGAAAGCGATACACCAATTGCTCAACCAGAACCAGATCAGTTAAGATCGGCTTTCATATCGGCACCTATTGCAAAGACTTTTTCAAATTTCTTCCGCAGTTTTAAAGATTCTGGTAAAGAGAAACAAGTTTCTATTAAGAAACTCAATAGGAATAAAGCTCAGGAAGAGGCTAAACAGTTGCAACAAGCAACAGAAAATTATTTCGGTAAGTTTGAACAAAGAATGTAACATTTTTAGATATGTACATTTTGTTTTGCTACCAAAGGCTTCACGATCTATCCGGCTATTATTCATTATTGTAGTATATACTTATCGAAGTTCTATAAAATGTTTATTAAATAAATTTTGAATGGAAATTCGCTTTATAATCCTTTCATAGGTACTTTGTTAGTTTTGCCCATTTTTTCGCTTCGGCGATTTTTTCCGATTTGGCGATTTTTTCCAGTTTTGGAGACTTTTCGTTTTGTGATTTTTTTTTCATTTAAGCTTTTTGATTTCCGTTCTTGTGATATATTTCCGTTTTGGTGATTTTTTAATTTTGCCGTTTATTTTCGTTAAGGCGTTTTCTTTTTCGTTCTGGTGATTGTTTTTCGTTCAGGATTTTTTTTTTCGTTTTGACGTTTTTATGTGTCAGTGATTTTTATGTTTTAGAGACTTTTTCTGCTCTAGCGAATTATTATTTTGGCGATTTCGTTTTTATTTTGACAATCTTTTTGCCGCCGATTTGACGATTTATTTTCGTTTTAGCCACTTTTTTCTCATTTTGGCAAATTTTTGTTTGTTTTGGCGAGTTGTTTCGGCCTTGGCGACATTTTCCAGCTTCGGTGATTTCTTCGGTCTGGCCCGATTTTTCCCCGTTGTGGAGATTTTTTGTGTTTTTTGGCGGTTTTCCTTCACTTTCGATTTTTAATTTTCGTTTCGTGCTTTTGTTTCATATTTCGTTTCTTGTTTTTATTGTTTTATGCGATGTACCAGGAGAAAAATGTACGCTAATTAATTCCACAACCTACACGGCAGAACATAACAACGTTAACACGGAGGCAATACCAACGTAGTGATAGTAAATTTGAATTTGCAGATCATGCTGGAGTTAAGTTTGCGTTGGAGTAGCATAAGTAATTCTCGTATTCTATTTAATGAAATACACATGAAAACTGATGAGCGAGTGTTGCGGCTTTCGAAAACGGCGTTGTTATAATCTGCTGTGTGGGTTGTGCAACTAACTAATAATAATAATTTTTCCCTTGTTACTTGGAATATTGTCTCTTGTCCAATTCTTTCAGTTTTGTTTAAATAAAAATATTTATGTTTTATAAAATTAACGTGGCTTATAACAAGTTTAAAACTCCGAAGGTTAAAAACTCCGAAAATAGCGTTACGTAATATGTGAACAACCCCTTAGTTTCAACTGTGTCCTGACAGGTGCTTTCGCATCGGTTTCCACATTGCAATGCGAAAGCACTTTCTTTCGATTCGAGTTGTATACGACTTATAATACAATATTGTGGGAAATTTTTAAACTACTACTAAACCGATTTTTATGAAACTTTATACAGACACAGATTGAGTGCCCATGACAATATATTATGACTATAAAAGTGGGCAGTGCCACGCCCATACCAAGTAAACATTAATTTTAACTACTTCTACTTAATAGATTTTTATGAAATATTGCAAATGTATTGAGTTCCCGTGAAAATACGAAATTATTACTAGAAAAGTGGGCAGTGCCACTCCCATATAAAGTAAATATGTATTCGTTTTCAGTTACTTCTATCTAACTGAATCTCATGAAACTTTCCAAACACCTTAAGTTTCCGTGACAATACATTATTATGGAAAGAAAAGTGGACGCCCATAAAAAATAAACATTATTTTTCAACTATGTACTCCTATCTAACCGATTCTTATAGAACTTGGCACACACATTACGTTTTCATGACAATATCATCATTATGATAAGAAAATGGGGCAGTTGCCATGCCCATAAAAAGCAAACAATAATTTTCAACCACTTCCACTAAACCGATTCGTGTAAAACTTAGGGGCTATTCACATATTACGTAACGCACCAGGCGATGGGGGTGGTCAACGAGTTGTTACTGATTAGATAATTCATACCGAACATTTTGTAAAAAGCGTTACGAAGGGGGAGGGGGCGGTGTGTTGAGGCGTTATAAAAACTACTAAAATAGTGTTACGTATTATGTGAATAGCCCCTTTGCGCACTTATTAAGTTCTCGCGACAGTATACAACTATGAGTGTAAAGTGGGCAGATATTTCTGTCTAACCGATTCTAATAAAAGTTTACACACACGTTAAGTTTCCATGACAATACATCAATATGATAAAAACAAGTGGGCAGCGGTGCCACTCCCATATAAAATAAACATTAATTTTCAACTACTTCTACTTAACAGATTCTTCTGAAACTTTGCACACAAATTAAGTTTCCTTAGCAATACAACATTATGATTATAATAGTGGATAGTGCCACGCCCTACACTGCAAATATTAACAACAGATCTTAAATTTTTTACGAGCAATTTTATTACATAAAAGTTTGTGTTAAAAAATATTATTTATTTAATACTATTTAAAACTTATTTAATTTTAAATTTTGTTCTGTTTTCCATTTCTTTTGTTTCTCAGCTCTTAAAATGCCCAAAAAATCCAGCAATATCCCCACACCTTTAGCAAATAGTACTCCAATCAAACTTTCTAAATTTCCAAACACCACATCATCATCATCTACCATATCTGAACTTACAACTAATACTAATACTTCCAATTCTAATACACAAGCCATGCTACAACATCAAAAGTCAAATACTTCCCTTACCAGTGGCATAGCCAGTGGCAGTGGCGGCTCCTCCACAACAACTGGACAAAGAGAAAGTCTTGCCATTGGTGCCGCCGACTATCGTGCGAATGTAGAGAAACAATCACGTCATTTACCATCGCCGTTGAAGAAACGTTCAAGTGGTACTGGCTCAAATCTAATACAGCAACAACAGCAACCTCAACGTTATGGCACAAGTGTACCACAGCAGCAAACAGATTATTCGGCACTTAGTCCAGATATATACAACAATTATATGGCTGCTAGAGGTGGGTGTGGTCGTGATTCTAAGAGTACTATTTTAAGTGAAGAATTTGATGATATTCTGACCATAACCACGGATACGGAAAGGAATGAAAGTGATATTGTTATTGTGGACTATCATGATGTCAATGACCGCCAAAGTATGGCCGATTATAATAATCTCTTAAAACCACCATCACAACCACCAGCCAAGACATCGCTTATCAATCGTTTCTTGCGTAACGTCACACAAAAGAAAATACTTGAATCTTCGATAAGACGCAACAACTTTTTTGCGCACAAATTAAAAAATGAACAGAAACTGTTAACGGGCAATTTGTATGTGAAAGGTGCTAAGCCACGAAATTTGGAATTAATCGATGATTTGAATGCAGAAATTGCCATGGAAATCGAAATGTCTGGTGTCAATTCTCCACGCAAAGAATTGACTAGCCTAGATGCAGATTTGCCAGGTGATTTGTCGCGTTTTGAGTTGGGCATTGGTGAGATATCAATTGATGTTTTTGCGGGTGTTCAATTGAACATTCTCCGCGATGAGAGCGAACAATTGATGAAAGTATTCAAATTGTATACGGGCTATAGCAGAGAGGGTTATATGACACCCGTTTTGGTGTTATTAACCGATAAAACATTGTATGTAACGGATCTGGTAAGAAACCGTTTATGCTCAAAATTCGTATTGGCCTACAAGGATTTGGATGTTATATTGGTGGGTAGCAATAAATTTATAAAATCTTGGCTTAGTTTATTTGTGTACTCGATTTTCTAGTTGGGTCCTTATGGCAATACAGTTTTACTTTCGAACAACAATCGTGATATGCAACAGGTTCTGTTAGCTGGCGGTCCTTATCCTGCTGCTGGGCTAGTGGCCAATTTGGAGCTTTGTGCTAGGCGTAGTGGTTCTACTTTACCAGCTGTAGGACAACTTACTCTTGATCATTTGGCTCCCTTGAAACACTTTGTTAGGGAAAATTCTTGTGTGGGCAAATCGGACGCCTGGATGTATTATGCCGTTGTTAATGTTCCTGGTTCGGCTATAAATGATCCAGCAGATCAGGAACCTTTAGGGCCACATGCCACAGGTTTTCTTATGCATCGACGTATTAAAGAGCACATGGGTAACTCGAAACAGCATTCATGGAATCCAGGATATTTTCTATTAAAGTAAATAAATTGAAAAAAATCTACACAGAGAAAATTATTCCTAAAAAATTTTCAATTAGTTTTTTCTGTGTACAAAGAAAATACTAAAATATGAATTCAATTACGAAAATTGCAGATTCAATTAATTTTGTTGTTGAAGTTCAATATACGATGAACATCAACATTTTTAAAAATTTTTAACAAGTTTTCTTTTTGATCACACAAGTAATTGATACAATTACGAAATTAATTGAAACTGGTTTTGCTATTTGATTAAGTGTATTAATTGAAAATAAATTTTTTATGTATTAACAATTTTCGATAACTTTTCAAAATGTTTCTTCTTTTTCTAGAGCTGGAGTTTTGTATATGTTTAATGATTCTACACAAAAAATTCCCAGCTGGGCCATGGCTTTGGCGGAATGTCAGGGTGCTAGGAGAGCAGTCAAAGCTCAAAGGCCTCATTGTTTTGAAATAATGCTGAAAAACAAAATGCTATTACAACTGGCTGCTCCTGATGAATACGTGGCTTCAGAATGGCTACAGGCTTTGTTACAATCAGCTAGTGGCGTAAGTTTCCTTATGCAACGTGAGTTAAAATTGAATTTTCAAAAAATTTTATATTTGATCCGCAGCTTTTTGAAATGCAAGAAAAACACAAAACGTTAGGGTGTACTTTGATAGTTACGCAAAATCATTTAATAACACTCAGAGAAGATTTCTGCTCTCCCTTAAGGAAAATCTCACGAATAGAAGACCAAGACAAATGGGATGATAATGCTGCAGCAGCATCAAACAAACAGGATGACGATATAAATCAGTATCTACCCGAAACTGGCAGCTTGGTAAGTTTTTTTTATATGTATTTAAATAAAAACGACATTTGCAGAATGCTACACAATTTTCTACATACCTCCCCCTTTAGTTAAGCTCCGCTATGAGTACTCCCACACGCAATACCCAACGTTCATCTTCGTCGGTGAATTCGACACCAACTAAACTTTCACAGCTTTCACGTTCCACCACCACATTTAATACTACCTTAGCTACATCTTCAATAGCAAGCAATGCGACACAATCCTCAATATCCACAACCACCAATTCGAAACGTACCCAACATACACAAAACTCGAATAATACAAATAATTGTCCCCAACATCTACAGCAGCAGACAACACAATCACATCAGCAGTCAGAGTCCTCAACAGCAAGACATTCAACTATGAGCAGTGTTTATGGAAAAAATTCAGGCTTAGAGATATTGACCTGTGCTGATATAAAAGAGATGACTGGCATAAAAATTCCCTCCCTAAATGATACTTGGTGGTGTATCTTGGAATTCTCTTGCCAGGAGGTTCGCGAGTGCTCCGATGACTTAGTGATATTTTTTGCTAGCAGTACTGAAATGCAACGATTTTTGCGATTGCTGGAGCAACTATGGCAGTCTAAAAATGTATGTAAATGTTTGTTATCGATATATTTGGTAGATATACTTTTGGTAACTATAAAACTTCTATAAAGAAAATTTTTATAATCAACAAATAGTCTTCATAAAAATTTTGTTATCGATAAATTTTCACATAGAAAATTTTTGTTATCGATAAATTTTGTATATAAAAAACTTCGTTTCAATAGCTAGATTTATTAATTTTTAGTATCGATAATTTGATTTTGCAAAAATGTTTGTCATCGATAACTACATTTAGGGCAATATTGATATAAAGAAAAATTTTCTTAAATATCCGAAAACATTAGTTATTGATAAATTTTCTTTAAACTGTTTAGAAAATTGTTGTTATTACAGAAAATATTTGTTTTTCATGGAAAATTTATTAATCGTTTACAGGGAAAACCTTTGTTATCGAATCATTTTTATACAGAAAACCTTTTATCGATCAATTTCTACATAGAAAAATTTCATTATCGACACATCTTTACATAGCAAACGTTTACTATTAATAAATTATACATAGAAAACTTTGTTATGGATACATTTTGATCGGTAATTTTTTATAAACAGTTTTCAATAAATATGTATATCTATAGAAATCGATATTTTTTAACACTTGTTATCGCTAAGTTTTCTTTAAAATAATTTTGTTATCGATTGTCTTTCTGAAGCAATTAGTTGCTTTTACTGGTTAATTTTCTACATAAATTTTCTACGTTGTTATCGATAAAGCTTTGTATAGAAAACTTGTTATCGTTAAGCTGTCACATAGAAAACGTTTATATTTTCAAAAAATGTATTTATAGAAACCTTTTACTCTCATCAAATGCATTTATAGGAAATTTTTGCTGTTGATACTTTTTTTGGTTATCGATATTTCTTACAAAAAAATTTGTTATCGACAAAATTTCGTCAGCAATTACTTGTCCTAATTATTTTTAAACATGAAATTTTATAAAAAAATATTGTTATCGGTAAATTGTTTTTAATTTTTGTTATCGATAACTTTTGTTTTAGAAATTTATAGACATACAAATATATAAATTTTTCTATAAAAAATTTTTGTTATTACAAATTGGTTTTTATAATAAATTTTTTATTGTCGACGATTTGTTCGCAGTTACTAATTGTAGTCGATAACCCTTTCAAACATTTAGGAAATTGATACCAACAAATATAAAAATGTGTGATTTTAATAAGGTTTTTTATTTTAGTGGGAGTTAAAGGCCATCCCTTTGCGCATTATTATAATGAATGGGAATAGGAGATCTTGTAATCCTTACGTTTAAGGTATACGATATGCTCATCACTTTTATGTAAAACACTACGAGGAACATTTGTATGGAACATTTTAACTCTCTCTGTCTTTTTGTTGTATGTGTCTTTTTGTCGCTTTCTTAAAAAAAGAGACAAAAAACTCCTCTTACACATCTTCAGCTCTCTTTTGTGTGAGGACTTACAGAGAAATTTTGCATCAGACACATTTTTAGTACAAAGTAGCCTCATAAAATCAGATTATATGGAATATTTTAGTACTAAATAATTGAGAATAAGTATGAAATTAATTCTTAAACTCTTTTTAAAAAGTTTCGGATGAAGTTTGGTGACTTTGGAGCTTTGATGTATTTAAAGATTTATGGTAGAATACAGTAATCCCTGGATTTATGTCGTGATTGGCTCCGAAAAATGACGACGTTATTCGAAACAACGTAATTTGAAACAACGTAATTCGAAACAACGTAATTCGAAATGGGAGTGAACAAAAATTTTGCCGACCGCATAAAAACAAAGATTTTAACTAAACTCTGGGATTCCCCGGGTTTTGCTAATAACTTGTAAGCAACTGAGGCGACGTAAATCGAATAGCGACGCAAATCGAATTTGGAAGGCACCAAAAATTTAAAGACGCAAATCGAATGGAGATGCAAATCAAATTTGATAGGTACAAAACATTTGACGACGTTAACCGAAACAACGTAAATCGAGGCGATGTAAATCAAGGGATTACTGTATTATGACTAATATTTTTGTAAGACATTTCAGCCCAGAACATGGCCGTTGAATGGGAGTTTTTTTTGTATCTTTTTAAAGAAAGAGACTAAATTACCCATACAGAGAGGCGTTAGAGTGTTAAAATGTTACACCAAAATGTTTCTCGTGGCGGTTCACATAAAAGTGCTGACTAAATCTTATACCTCAAACGTAACGATTACAAGATTTCCTATGCCGATTCACTATAACTATTAAAATGATTCCCAGATGTAAACTTTTAAAATACCGATACATGTATATATTTTATTTTGATGTCTTCTATCAGAATCAGTTGCTAGAACCTTGTAAATTTTTTTGTGCTCTGCAGTGTCATTTAGGGCATTATTTTGTAAAACTAACGCTTAGCTTAAAAATTTTGTATGAAAAAATTTTAAATTATAAAACCAAACATATATTAAATTGGCCAAGATCGATAAAAATTTATATGAGTTATGAGTTTTAGTCGAACTGTATGGGTTTATAACCAAAGAAATTTAATTATTTTGGCTTCGAGTTTGGTTTTAATTTAATTTTTCAATTAAATTGTATTTTTATTTAGAGATAAATGTGAAGTATGTAGACAAAGAAAAATTTGACTGCACGGAGGGCTGAACTGACATGTTTCGATTGCTCCCGGTAATCTCATCAGAATTCTTTTCCGGGGAGATTAGCGGGAGCTATCGGAACATTTCAGTTCAACCCTGCGTGCAGTCAAATTTTTCTTTGTCTACATGCTTCACATTTACCTCTAAATAATAAAATAATTTAATTGAAAAATTAAATTAAAAATGAACACAAGCCAAAATAATTTATATTAAAAAAAATTCTTTGTTAATTGTTTTTAATATAATTCTCTCTGTTTATTTTAATGTTTTAGAATGATCTATTTCCTATAACAGTGCTCGATGAAGATGATATTATTGCTGAGCAGTGTACTATGCTGTATATGGATATTAATCGGTCATGGGAACCTCTTTTATCGGCTGCTTTAGGCTATCCTCTATAAATTTGCTTGCCAACTTGTCATATAGCGTTTAACGATTACTAAAGAAACATTTCTTAACAAACAAATATTCTTGCAATATTAAAAACTCAAATAATTTAATGAAAAACAAAATATATTTATACCAGATTTAAAAAAAAAGTTAAAAACCAAACCAGTAAACAGGAATATTCATATTTAATGCAGCTTGACAAATATTTTACTCTACTCTTCTCGTAATAGCAAGTTACTCTAAAGGAATATGTAATAATGAAAATATTTGGTAAAAGTTAGCAACAAAAGCAGCTGGATTAAACAAATGATATACTATTAAAAATTATTCAATTCATTAATTACTACACAGACTTAGAAATTTCAACTTTTTCCGTTTTTGAAGAAAACTACATCCTTTCTAATCAGTTTAATGCGGTAAAAAAATACAGTGTCCTCACTGTCTTAAAATAGTTTCTTTCATTAGACCAACGCTTTTGGATTTTTTTACAAAATATTATTTTATTACCGAAAGTAGCTGTTAAGTGTCTGGGTGTATTTACTAAATTGTTAATAAAATCAACATTTAACCATCGATTCTTATGATATATGGCTTATTTTGGTCGTACGACAATTCGCGCTAAGAACACAAGTTAAAAATTAAAGTTTGTGCAGTTTTAAAGTTTTTATAATTTTTTGAAAAGAAAAAAAATTTAATTTTTCATGAAAAATCAATTTTTTCGGTACAAATTTGTGAACAATTCCGAAAGCGTTGAGCCATTCGAAAAACTTTATTTAAATAGTTTGAAATTAATTTTGTCATCCATCATTTGGTGTTTTGCTGATCGAGAACGTTCTTTCTCATGTTCTCAGTTTTAGCCACTCATTCTCTCAACAATGTTGCCGTGTTTTTTAATAAAATTTCATACATTTTTCATACGAACTATAAGAACAAAACAAAATAAACAATAATATGAGAAAATTTTGAAGCTACTGTCGTCGATTTAGTTTTGGGCCCGTTTATTTTTGCAGCGTTTTTGCCTGAAGTTGTAGACTTGTTCTGTTTCATCATTTAGGGTGAAATATACTGATTTACCTAGTAGAAATATGAGACAGGCCGATTAAAAATTTTGTGGGTGATAGGAAAAAACTAAGGACACAGTATTTCTTAGCGCATCAAACTGTTTAGAAAATTATAGGTCTGTTCAGAAAAAGAAAAATTAAGTTAAAATTTCTATGTATGTGATACTTGGGCTCAAATTCACAGTCCTTAGTTAACTAATTAGTTAAACCACCAGCGTTAGTTAGCTACAGACTGTGAATTTGACCCTTAAACGCATCTACAACTAAATAATGTTTAAAGTTTTCTATTGTAAAGTTAATTTCTTGCTGCAGTAAGTTTCTAAATGGGTGATTTTTTGTTTGTTGATATTTTAAATGAACTTTCCTTTTTTCTTAATTTTATTTTTGTAATTTAAAAATGTGATATTTTTCTATTGTTTTAAATTTTATTATAATTTTATACGTTTTTTAAAACGTTAATTAACTTTAAGTTTTTACAAAGGCAGTGTATATAAATCAAATGATATTATACGATTATGAATGTATTGAATTGAAAATAATAATGTTTTTCCATATAATATTTTTGTGTTAATTTTTTTTTTACTTTATACATTTTACATTCTCATTAATGACCGGTGCATAATAACTCTAGTTTATGTCAGCGGATTCCATTTTTTCTTTGAAAACAAAAAAACAAGGATTTCAGAATTAAATTCTGTTTTCACACCTCATTTTTTATATATATAAAAAAAACAAGCACAAATAAAAGTTTTTCTTGTAAATTTAAAGTCTAACTATATTTTGCCAAACTGTTTTAAAAGTTTCTAAAATTAAGTTGATATTTTAGTTTTATCCCCTCCTAAGCAATTGTTAATATTGAATCAACATGTATGTAATTAGTTTATATAGTTTTCTTATTATAATTTGCAAAGTGCTCTTTTATATAAAATATATAATTTCAAAATTATAAAATTAAAAAAGTAATCAATTTAAAATTTACTAAAAATGTGTTAAATCTTTATTTAGTACGCTTCTTTTGATGATATTATTTGTTTGTCCAACCTTTATATAAATTTAACTTATTCAATATAAAATATTAAACACATTTTTGAATAATAAACTTAAAGAAAAACTTAAATCTAATATATAATTTTATTAATAATACTATAATCGATAAATTAAAGCAAGGATATGCATACAAAAGTGATTGAATATAATCGAACTACATACATGAATATAATAAATAAATAAATACAAAGAAATAAGTTTAATTAAAAAGTGATTAAATGTGTTTTATTGCGAAAATTTTACTTTCACACAGAAACTTTTTTTAGAACGATAAGCTTCTTAGATTTGAATAATTTAAAAACTTTTCGACACATCACATGGCACAATAATTAGTTCAATATCTCTCTCTTATGGTTCCTATTTTATAACAATCATAACTTGAGCATCTCGGCCATTTTTGTGAAAAATTGGTCATATATTCAATAAAGAAAATCTTTGTAGCCAACAAATACTTTTCAAAAAATTTTGTTAGCGATATATTTTCACAGGGAAAACTTTTGTTATCGATAAAATTTTCAGAAGAAATTTTAAGCTTCAACAAATAGATTATACATTTTTAGTATCGATAATATTTTTCATTTTGTTATCGATAAATTTTTTTACAAAAACTTTTTCTATCGATAGCTTTTTCTAGAATAATATTGATATGAAGATTTTTCTTAAAATTCATAAAATATTTATTATTGGTAAACTTAATAAAAAAATTTGAAAAATTGTTGTTATTAAAGAAAATATTGTTATAAACAGCATATTATCGATAACTTTTTAAAAATGAAACTCAGTATGGATGCAGTTTTGTCTTCTTGTTAATGCATCATTGAAACTTGTTATCGGTAAATTTTCTATAAGTAATTTTCAAAAAATAGATGTATAATAAATACATCTTATGTCGATCTATAGAAAATGTTTAAAATCGATCATATGACTAGAAACCATTTTTGTTATCGATAAGTTTTTTTTTTTAATATTTTGTTATCGTTCAACATTTTAAAGTAAATAATTATTTTCATTGGTTAATTTTCTGTAGGAAATTTTGTAATCGATAAATTTTTACCTTGAAAGCTTTTATTATCGTTAAAGTTTTGCATAGAAAACTGTTGTTATCGTTAAGCTCTTATATCGAAAAAATTTTTTTGTCAACAGAAAACTTTTACTTTCAATTAATTGTTTCATAGGAAATTTTTGGTATCGGTACTTTATTATGGTTATCGATGTTTTTGCAAAAATGCTTTGTTATCGATTAGTTTTCTTCAGCAATTACTTGTTTTAATAACATATTTGTATACATAAAATTAAAACAAAAATGTTTTTTATCGATAATTAGTTTTTAATTATTGTTATCGATAATTTTTTTTTTAATTATCGATATATGAAAATATTTTATTACAAAATATTTCATTCTTAGGCTACATTTACATGATGAAATATATCATGAAATTTTCTTCATGAAACTTTTTTTATTTGCTTATTGCAAGCACGGAAAAGCATATTTGGCAAAGAAAGTTGACAAAAATCAACTGAAATTTTATTTTCTATCACTTTTTCAAGCCAACTTGCTTCCCTGTCCATTCTATTAGCAAATAAAGAATCTTTCATACCACAAATTTCATAAAATATTTTTTCATCATGTAAATTTTGTGTTGTAAATTTTTTACACGAATTTATTTTATATAAAAATTTTTGTTATCGATAACTTGTCTGCAGTTTATAATTGTAATCGATAATTGTTTTAAAACATTTAGGAAATTATTCTTGTTAAATAAACATGTATGATTTTAATAAGGGTTTTAGTTTTAGTGGGATCTAAATTAAAGGGTGTTCTAAAGCGAGCAACGAAAAATTTTGATATACTAATGTAATGTTTTCTTGGGAACCTTAAGAGCTACGTACCTGAAATGTTCACAGAATATGTAAAACTTCGGCCGCTACAACAACAAATATATGACAATTAAAAATGAAAGGGTGTTCTAAAGCGAGCAACGCACCATGTTGAAATACTAATGTAATATACATACACTTATATATAGACACTTTAAATTTTCAAAGTAAGTGCTAATTGGTGTAGTCTGTAGAATAGACTACACCAATTAACACTGATATTTAAAACAATAGAAATTAAAGGGTATTCTATTAGTTATTGTAATTTTAACTATGCAATTGAGACAATATGCTGTATCATGGAAACCGTAAGATGTAAAATCTTGAAATTTTAAAACACGCTAAAACTAAAAAAATCCAAAATTAAAAAAATTTCAAAACGAAAAAAACGCTAAAATGAAAAAAGCGCTTAAAGGAAAAAAGCGCCAAAATTAAAAAAACGCTAAAAAGCAATATATCTCCAAAATTAAAAAGATCGCCAAAAAAACTAAAAAAACGTCAAAAATCGAAAAACTCTTCAAAGCGAAAATTCGCTAAAACTAAATAAATCATGAAAAAATGAAAAAAATCACCAAAGAATGAAAAAAATCACAAAAACGAAAAAATAACGCAAAAACCAAAAAAAGCGCCGAAACTAAAAAAACGCCAAAAACCGAAAAATCGCCAAAACGAAAAAAGCGTCAAAACAAAAAAATCGCTAAAACTAAAAAACCACAAAAAACCGAAAAAATCCCCAAAAGCGAAAAAAGCGCCAAAACTGAAAAAATCGCCACAACTAAAATAAATCGCTAAAACTAAAAATATAGTCAGAAAGTGAAAACGTTAAATAAATGCCATAACCAAAAAATCGCCAAAACTAAACAAATCGGCAAAAAACAAAAAACAATTGCAAAAAACGAAAAATCGCCAGAAAAAAATCAAAAAAAATCACGAAAAGTGCTAAAATAAAAAAAAACCAAAAAACAACGAAAAATACTTTAAAAAAATAAAAAACTAAAATTAAACAAGAAAGCACAACGAAAAAACTGCCAAAATGACAAACGGGGCAAAAACAAAAAGGTATATACATATGTGTATTCGTACGGAACCCTTCGTGTGCGAGCCAAAGTCGCACTTTACTTAATTTTTCTTCTTGCCCAAAGTTACACAAAACTTTTTCTTTTGGGAAGTTCGGACAACAAAAACATAATTATGGGGTATGTTCTGTATTTCATGTGGAATTAAAATGTGTGGAATTATCATAGCATTGTTGTTATAAATATTAATTTATTTTAATTTGTAAAAAAAAATTAAAAAAAAAAATTTTTTTAATAAAAAAAGAAGTGTTCGAATTGAAAACTGTTTTTCAAATCAGTTAATTGAGTTCCATTTGCAGTTTATTTGACAATTTCCCTATATACGTTAATGGAAAACGATAGACTCTTAAATACTTCTGCCAGTAATGCATATGTTTCGTTTGCAATAAATGTAGTATCAAATTTGTTTTAGTTTGATAATTTCACAGAGAAAATTTGTTTGTACTCCCATTATTCCGAACATGCCTATGCCCAAAATCTTCTGGAACAAACTTAATGTGAGAAATTTTTGAATAAAAAAAGATATCATTCCATAAAACACTGAAGTACTAAATGTATTAATTTTGTTTGGCTATTTTATAAATTATCCTGCTAAAAAAGACGCTGCAAAATATAACTATTAGATATTTCGGATGGAAAACATCGCAAAGCAAAGCATAACGATCAAATAATTTTTGTACAAATAATTTTTTTTCTTTTGTTTTTACCAATAAAAAGTATAAAATGCAAATAAAATTGCTCTATTTTATTTATCCATACAAAAATTAGAAAAAAAACTGAGTAAATTCGAAATATTTCCGATTAAATGATAAAACAAAACTAAGTCTACAACTTCAGCAAAAACGCTGCCAAATAAACAGTCCCAAAAATAATCGACGGCAGTCAGGGATGGCAAAGTTGGTACAATTGTACTATTTTTGATACAATTCGGATTTTAAAAGTACAATGTTACACCAATCACTTATTTAGTACAATTAATAATTTTTCTATTTTTGTTTAGAAAAACTACTTATTGCAGTTCTTTTATTGTGATAAAATATTTTATCCTTTTCGTCCATATGCCACTTTTATCTGAATTAAATTTTAATTTCGCGAAGTATTGAACATAAATTTTGGCTTAAAAGTGGTCAAATAAGGTTAGCTCATAAAACGTCTCTTTACTTTCAAGCTCTTACTGAGCATGATACATATTAGTGTGGAAAAAATAAAATTTTAAAGGTAAATTTCTCGGAACTTTATTGAAACTATGTATGTCATTCTACCTTCTAATAAATAGTTTGTGAGCTATTTTAGATTAGAAATTGCAATAGATAAATCGGACTTAAGCACAGTTTCCATTTTGCCACAGATATATGTATAGAAAAGTGATGTATTTTCTGTACTTAAAAAAATTTGTTTTGGTTTAATTATGCCCAAAAAAAGTACAATTTTAGAGAACAATTGGTACAATCTTAAAATCTCATTTGCCATCCCTGACGGCAGGCAGTAGCCAGAGAGGCGCGCCGGTGATTTTTCATGAGGCACTCCACCGCCGATTCTATCGGCTGATCAGCGGCTTATCTACCAGCCGATTTTACCGGCTCAGCCGATTTTTTTATTTTATTTCGCTGTATCGTGCGATTTATGCTAGGAACACAATTGGACGAACGACGAATTTCGTCCAGCACGACGAATTCGTCGATAAAAATTCGCTATGTAAATTCGTCGTATGAAACACAATAGCGACGAAAACGTAACTGCTGTTATAATGGAGAAAGTTGTTTAGTTGAAAAATTTAACATTAACAAAAACACAACTAACACAAATTATTATCGTTAATTATTATCTATATTCATTTAAAATGCTTTAAAATAAAAACAAAACAATAATTAAAGTAAAAAGTAACTTTATTTACTAAAACACTTGAAAACTAAAACCAAACATGGTCACTTGGTACTGATTTGTTCGTCGTTCGCCGGCGTAAGAAATAGAAATAAATCTATTCAGAGTTCGCCGCGTATGACGAATTTCGTCCGACGCCGTTATTGTGTGTATTTTCATATACAAAAACATGTTTTATTTTTGGCGACGAATATTCGTGGACGAAAATTCGTCGTTCGTCCCAGTTGTGTTCCTAGTATTACATAATACATATTTGGCTAATATTAATTTGTTGAAATCGAGCAGTTTCAAATCGATCGATTTCCATCACATACCATAATGATCCCTATTTATGACTTCTAAAAAAAATAATATGTTTTGATGAATATAAAAAAATTTTTTGTTATTTGATTTGTACTATTTTTGCTGACTTTTTGTAAACAATACCAAATTTAAAGTTACGAGCCTATATGTAAAATAGATATATGTACCTAGATAG